>OZ007562.1:158011856-159248731 GCA_963931875.1 Pollenia griseotomentosa | reverse complement strand
ATGCAAAGAAAACCACAAAAAGGATAAAACTTGCAACTGTATCGGTACCAAATTCTTTGAAGGCTTAAAATGCTCAGTAGCCGTAGATAACTGCCAAGGCGATAATCCCTGTAAAAATGGTGGTAAATGTAGAAACCTTATAGGACAATTTATTTGTGAAGAATGTGAAACTGGATTCGGAGGTCAATGGTGCGATTTGGAAATTTCTAATGTTTTCGAGAAAATGGTATTATATTTTAATCATTATGGTTTTTATGGTGAAACACATAAATTCCTTATAATAGTGGAAACTTTGGGTGAAATCCCATTTTCTTTGGAATTTGTAAGTGACAATTATGCCATTGATAGTTTTGAGTCTCAGCCGGAAGGAGCAAAGAAATGGATCTTTAGTCAAGATTTAGCAAAAGTTATAAAAAAGTTCGACATAAGATACCATCAAGATTTGCCTTATACCAAGGGTTATTACCATACAGCCTCTGAAACATTTTGGAATGTTGGGGAATTGGATTTAGTCCTTCGTTCTTATGACACCAACAGTGGTACAAAATTATTCTATCAAAATCAATTTAAGCTGCTGATAGTAAATCGCAACGAAGAGTGTGTTCCTAATTTGAGTTTTATTTATGGCAGAAATCCTTTGGATCCTTTAATGTTGGATATTGCCAGTTATAATAATTTTGAAGTCATCGTGAAAAAACGTTGTTTTAAAAGTTCAAAAATATCTTATCATTGGAGGGTTTTTAATGCAATTGGTTTTGTCAACTTGCATGATTTTGGCTCTACAAATGAACTGCTACTGAAAATACGTCCCTTTAAATTATGGTTTAACTATCATGGCGAAGTTATGTCTTCATATCGAATAGTGGTTCGCATGGTTGAAGAATATAAAAATACTAGAAGAAATACTGAAGCCAGGGTAAGTTTTATTTCTAACAGTTTGTACATAAAATTAAAATTTCTCTTTGTTTCTTAGTGCTTTATTTTTGTTCTTCCAAAACCTGTGTTTGCAAGTATCAAAGGTGGAATCTTTAGAGAAATTGGTGTTAAACAGCATTTGATCTTGGATGCTTCAAATAGCAGAGATTTTGCTTTGGCTCCAAATGTTTTGCAAGATTTGTCCTATACATGGGATTGTTCTTCAGCAGGTGATGCAAATAATGATTTTTGCAAACGAAATATGGGTGCATGTAAGTTGAGATCAAAAATATGTGATTGAAGAAATCTTAAAATAAATCGGATAAGGTAATATACATTCAATTAAAATCTAAAGGGTGTTAAAAAAGGTAAGAACGGGTAAATACGTGTAAATTTAGTAGCCTAATATCTCCAAAATTAATAGAGATAAACAAAAAAAAAATAAAACTAATCGTTGTTAATTAGAAAACTAAGCGGACAGATGTTTGGTACATATTTGAAATTCGGCCTTTCTGGGGATAAAACAGGTAAAACCTGTATTTTGGAACTTTTTTCACTCCATCTATCTTCTAAACCAATAAACATAAAAATAAAGATCATACCAAATTCGTTACTTACCAAAAAAAAAAACAAATGTAAATTTGGTACTTTTTCGAAATTCAAATCTTGAAGGGGTGAACAAACATCTAACCTATTTGTGGTACTTTTTTTAACAACAGTTTTCTTCATTCATTGACATATACGTATTAAATTATGGGCTACCACCCCAATATTAACATTTTTGATCATTCAACGGGGGAAAAAGTATCAAAAGGGAAAATACGGAAAATTAAATTTCTTTCTTTAACTTTTTCGTGCTGCTTGTGGTAATTTTTAAATTTTGCTTAAACTTCGACAGAACAGGGTAGGGACAGCTAATTTAAGTACAAAACATTTTGTTTTGTTTTGTTGGCCCAAAATACAAAAGTATCGAATTTTCCCACTCCACAACGCTGATCCTATTCGAATAGTGCTTAAAAATGTTTAGTCCAAATTTGAGCACAATCCGTCAATATTTAGAGGTTGCGATAGTTTAATGATTTTTCGGGGTTAGATAGAAATATAACATACTCTGATTTTTTTATGGTGATATTCATTGTTTATTTAAAAATAAAAATATTTAATAAAACAAATTAATAAAGAATTAATAAAACAGTAAATTAAGTACAAATTAACACAAATTTTATTATTTTTTTAATTTATCGATAGCCATTTTTGCAATATTAGCTTTAGAAGCCCCGTGAAATTTTTTTCTATGGTAATCAACTATTCTAAGCAAATATTGTTTTTGCTCCTCATTTTTCGTATTTGAATTGTTAAATCGGGTCACCAAAGCAACATCTCGTTCTGCACAGTCATTTACAACTTTTAAAGGGCTAGCTAGCCTTTTTTCATCGAAATAAAAACTCTGTAGGACGCTTTGAAAGATATAACTCTGGAATCGATAAAGGTTAGCCCGATTAAATATTCAGAAAAATGCCATAGATGTCGACGAAATGCTTTAACAGCAGCTTTAACAATTTTTTCATTGGGATAGTTTTTTAGTTGCTTATCATTAAGAGGAGCATTTATTGCTAAAGGAGCTTTATTCTAGTATCGGCCATATATAAGACTTATAAACAAACTAATTTCGGTAACTGCTTTCTTTTCCTCATCTGTAAGATCAAATTGATTTTGAGACAAAGATATTTTTATGCAATAGATCGCCTTCGTAAAAATCAAAGAAAAGTGTGAAAAAGTATCTCCAATACATAAACAAGTACAATAATGATAAGCCAGTAGTAAATGCATGTAATATAAAATGTGAAACATATAAATAAGTCGCCATTTATCGCGACCTCTAAATATTGTCCCATTGAGCCAATTTTTGGTATACACATATATTTTAGTAAAAGAAACAACATCAAGCTTGTGGAGAAAGTATTGGACTATACTTTTACTTTCCCATACAAGCGTAGGCCAGTCTAATATACATATGTAAATGAACACAGAATAACGTCCTTTTTAAGTTTTTTTATGTTTTTTAAGAAACTACAGTAATTTTAAGTTTTTTCATATTTTGGCCATGACGACATCACCTTTTTTAACCTAAGTCTATTCTCAAATGGATACACACATTTTTTTGTTATTATTATTTGCATTTTAATGAAAATATTTATTTTTTCCGTTACAGCTACTATAATTACAATAAAAGGCGATAAACTCAAACTCCATACCACTTACAATTTTACTCTTTCTATAAATTCCAAAGTAAACAAATTTATCTCGGATCAAGCCTACCAAGTCGTCAAAATCTTGGAGAGCACTCAGCTCTCGATAGAGATCAATTGTTTAAGAAATTGCGAGCGCAATGAATTTGTTCAGGACGAGTTGCTGCATCTAAAAGCGGTGTCTCTCGGTGAGCAATTTTCTAAAACTTCTACATACCAATGGTTTATAGAAGGACAAATAGTGGGAGAAAGAGAAAATTTAATTTATACCCCCAGAGAAAACGAGAAACTTTTAAATATACAAGTTGTTGTAAAAGATGGCTCTATAAGTGGCAAAGCCGTGCAAATTTTTAAGATTAATTCACCACCCCAAAACGGTTCATGTTTTATAGAACCCAATTCTGGAGAATCATTCTTCACAGACTTTCATATAAAATGTGAAAATTATTTGGATAAAGATACGCCCTTAAATTATGAGTATTTCGTGGAAAAAGGATTTCCCCTACAGCGTACTAATGAGCGGGAAATATATACGAAATTGCCCGAATGTAATGGGGTCGTAGTGAAAATATGTGATCAATTTCAGGCTTGCATAGAAAATAAGTTAAAAGTGGATGTTAAAGAGCTAAAGGAGGCTAAAGCTTTAGAAGAGTTTGTTAAGCATAAGGAAAGAGGCTTAAAATACATTCTGGCGAAGGGGGATATACTAACAGTCATGATTTTATTAAGGTCTGTTACAAAATTTACGAAAACTTTAAATGATTTGGTTGTTATTCTAAAAGCAGTTGAAGGTTTCAATATCAAAACCCTTTTGCAAGTGGAACAGTTTCTGGAAATAAGCCAGTTCTTGGTAGAATATAATTTGCCTTTAACCGCAGAAAAATCTCATGTCCTTAATCAATATTTACTTAAGTTACATTCAGGCTTTAAAAGAGTCCTACGAGATGGAGAAATTAAAAGTTTTAAGAAAGTTTCTTACGAAAAGTCTTTTCAGGAGATTACAAAAATTATGCAACATTTTGCCCAAACTGGGGAAAATATACCAGCAAACCATATTTCTGTCTCGCAAACAATTTTATCTACAAATCCTTTAATGGAACTTTATCCCCAATTACCCGATTTTAATATCAATATAGCAATGGAATTGAAAAATTGGTTGGAGTCTACAAAAACAATACAAAAATGTTTTGACTTTATGACTTTTGCTGCTAAGGATTTGTATGCACCTTGGGAAGATGTTTTCCTTGTGGAGAAGGACGATCTAAGTTTTAAAATGTATGCTTTTGATAATAAAACGCAACAGGATATAGAATTAAATCGTAACACTATAAATATAACTTTAAACGAGCCTTGTGTTAAAGAACTGCAAGAATTATTAAATAGCACAGAAATACTAATGCAAGCAGCTTTCTTACACTCAAATCCTTTTTGGTGGTATCCTAGTGAAAATCCTGTTAATTCTCAAGTTTTCTTATTCTCAGCTTTAAGTAGAAAGACTTCAACAACGGTGAAATATTTGATAAATCCTTTCGAGTTTCAGTTAAAATTGGAAAAAGCATCAAATACATTTCACAATAATAATTTGGGTTTAATAAAAAATAGTCAACATATGCCTTTATATTCTTTGGAACTAGCAGCAAATGCTTTATTAATAATCAGCTTTCTACAAGCCGAAAAACCTTTAAGGTTCCTTATAACAATTAATAAGCCTCCTAAAAGTTTTGAGGTCCTTGAATCTGGAAATAATGTTTATACTAAAAATGCCAATCAGTCCTTTGGTTTTCTTAACCCCTTAAACAAGAAATCCCAAGTCTTTATTGCTGTTTTAATAGATAAGCAGTTCGAAAATGTGACTTTTTCATTTTATACCGAAATAAAAGAATGTTTATTCTGGGATTTTTCTCTTAAGGAGCCTCAGTGGTCTGCTCAGGGTTGTAGACCCAAACTAGATTTTAAAAATAAGGACAGTTTAACTTGTTTCTGTCATCATTTTTCCGCATTTACTGTTAGAAGCTATCTGGCCCCAATACAGGAGGACTTAAAGCCAAGTCTTCTTTTAGGAGAACTTAACATTAATTGGCATGTAATAGAGTTCTACTTGATCGTGAGTATTTTAAGTGCCTTTCTATTATTAATCAACGTTTATCACTATAAAATTCAGCCCGAATTTTTACTTATCAATTCCCCAAATTCTTTAAACAACGACATCGAAATTTCTATATTTACCGGATCCCATTGGAATGCCGGCACTTCGGCCAATATCTCTTTAAGATTCGTTTCCAAAAAAGGACCTTTTTCTATAACCATCTACCAAAAGCCCGCAAATTCTGTTTTAAAACGAAATTCTTTAAGTAAAATTCTTCTCAGCTCTCAAGAAGTTGATCTTCCACTAAAACTGTCCCTTTCAAATGATCTATCAGGCCGATATCCTTCATGGTATTGCCATAAAATCATAATCACTAATCTAAAAATCCAGCGAAAACAGACTTTCCTTATCGATCAATGGATTTTGCAAAAACCTCTAGAAGTTCTAGAGTCTAACGCCCATTGTTTAAGCTTTAAACCAAGATTCTGGGATCAGCTGTCTAAAGCTCATATAAACTGGTTTCAGTTTGAACCCTTATGGGGTTGTTGGTTATACGATGACCTTAATCGTTTTAAAAGGTCTTGTATAGAATTATGTTCTTTAATGGTCTCTACATGCTTAGTGGCCTGCTATTTTGGTCCGACTACCTTGCAAACTTATGAGGAGGAACGGAGCTTGTATTATAATTTGAATTTTAATATTTTGGAATTAATTTTGTTATCTGTTGTTTGTTGTGTGTTAAATATTATAATAAAATTAATGTTTAGCTACAGTGTTTGATTGCATGATAAAAGAAAAAATATAAATTAAACATAAATTTGTGATTTTTTTTTAATTAACTATTAATGGCTAATAAATCAACCAGTGCTTAGGTTTAGTTGAACTAAGCTCTATATTGTATGTAGTTTAAGCCCAACAGCTGTAAGCCAGTGTCCCATGTATTATGTGAATTTTAAAAAAATAACATGTGGCACCACTACGATAAATGTTGTGAACTTCATATGGTTTGTATTGGTAGTTCAAAAGCCCAATTTTAAGCGTTTTAGAGGCGTTTTATAGGTTTACCCTGCAGCCACGCGTTCAATATTATTATTATTCTTAGCAATTACAGTCCTTTATGGACCAATACTTCTGCAACTATCGTTCTCCATTTATCTCTGTCAATGGCCTTTTGCTTATAGCTTTCAACTTTGATTACTTGTAAATCTTCTTCAACATCATCTTTCCACCTTTTTCTTGGCCGTCCCTTTTTCCTAATACCTTCTGGGTGTTGTTCAAAAACTTTCTTCACTGTCATGCAGTCGTTCATTCGTAAAACATGTCCAAGCCAGCGTATTCGCTGTGCCTTTATAAAACGTATAATATTTTGATTTTCATTAAGTATCTCTAACTCATCATTGTACCGGGATCTGTACAATCCTTCTTCAATTTCAATTGGGCCAAAGATTTTACGTAGAATTTTTCTTTCAAAACAAAGTAGTTGATGTATGTCTGATGTTTTTAGTGTCCAAATTTCACTCCCATACGATAGGACTGGTCTTATAAGTGTTCTATATAGATTAAGTTTCAGCTTCTTAGATAACAAAAAGGATCTAAAGAGTTTTAGATGAAGAAACCAGGTTCTATTCGCAGATTGGATGCGATCTTGTATTGCTACAGTGGTGTCCCCATGTGAACTTAGATTGATTCCAAGATATTTAAATTCTTTAACAGATTCGTACACATTATTAGATATAACAAGGTCTGGTGAGTCTTGCTGTATGTGTGAACGGAGCATATATTTTGTTTTTGTTCTGTTAATCATCAGTCCTGTAGTCTGCGCTGCTTCTTCTAATTGTTTAAAAGTATCTTTCAGTATGTTTCTACTTCTGGCAATTATCAAAATATCATCTGCGTAAGCGCAAATTTGAGTAGATTTATTGTAAATGGTGCCTTTTTGATCTATTTCTTCTACTACTGAATGTAAAACTAGATTGAAGACGAGAGAGGATAACGCATCTCCTTGTTTTACTCCGGAAACAACGTCGAATGTGTTTGAGAATTCGCCTTGTATTATTACCCTGGCGTTTGTATTTGTTAATGTCATATTTACTAAATTTACAAGTTTGCGCGGTATTCCCATTTTCAAAAGACGTAGTGAAATTACGGTTCTATCTAGGCTATCAAATGCTTGTTTAAAATCTACAAATAGGCAATGTATATCGATCATATATTCATAACATTTTTCAAAAATCTGAGTTATGACAAACCCTTGATCTGTTGTAGATCTGTTTTTTCTGAAGCCACATTGGTAATCGCCTAATATATTTTCTGCATAATCATTTAGACGTTCATAAAGAATATTGGTGAAAATTTTATATCCACAGTTAAGAAGTGAAATACCACGATAATTGTTGCAGTTTGTCTTATCTCCTTTTTTGTGGATAGGCACGATTATACTTGTCAGCCATTCGGTCGGGAGAGTTTCATTATGCCAGATATCTAGGAGGATTTGATGTATGTAGTTATGACATTTATCTCCAGCGTATTTTAATAATCCGGCAACTATGCCATCTTCACCGCTGCATTTATAATTCTTCAATTTGTTCAATGCTATTTTTGTGTCTTCTAACGTTGGTTCTCCAACATCTATTTCATTTATATTCGGCAATGACTCCTCGTGGTTAATATTAGTTTTATTTAAAAGTTCATTGAAATATTCTCTCCATCGGTTTACAATTTCATTTTTATCACTTATTGGGGTTCCGTTTTTGTCTTTACAAATATTCGTTCTTGGTTGAAAATTCTTGGTTTGCCGCTTTATATTTAGATACATATTCCTAGACGCCTTCTGACCATAGTTGTTTTCTATCTCTTTAACTTTCTCTTTCATACATGCTTTTTTCCTATTTTTTATTAGCTTCTTAGCTGTTTTTCTCTTTTCTTTATAATTTAGCTCATTTTCACGAGTATTATTTGCCAACCATTGCCTTCTTGCTTCATTTTTCTCATCATTTGCTTTTCTGCAGGATTCGTCAAACCATTCATTGACGATTTTGTTTTTTGTGCCTATGGTATTTGTGGCGACGTCGTTAATGCAATCTTTTAAATTGCTCCATCGTTGGGATAGTTCACCTTCTTCACTAAGGTTATTGATTTTAAGGGCGAGGGTATCTTGGTATCTTTTGCGTGTATTCTCATCGGATACAATGGCTTCGGTGTTCCAGTTTTTCTTTATATATCGATTTTTGCTGTTTATTGTGGATATTCTCTGACGTAGTTTTTCTAAGACTAGAAAATGATCTGAATCACAGTTAGCGCCTTTGTACGTTCGGGTATCAGTAACTGTGGTTGCGTTCAATACACCACTTTTAACACAAGCTGCTTGTCAAGGCTTGTTTGAATTGACAGCTGTGGCGCAGGCTGCGCTCAATTTGATAATAAATTTCACTTTAAAAATACCCCCGACGAAGAAACACTTCAAAAAAGTAGCTTGACTTAAAGTATTTTGTAAAAATGCACAAGAATTTTTAAAAACACAATTATTTTTTTAATAAATCACATTTGTTTTTTTAGAAATGTAGTTTTTATTGGGGAGATCAATTATTCGACTTTTTTCAAAAACCGGTTTCGAATATTCTGAATATCTGCTATTTTAAGAAATCCGGTTTTCGGTTAAGCTGTTACCTGGTTTTAATACGAATACATAAAAATACAAAAATTAAATTACTTTTTATTATAAATAGTGAATTTGAATAAAATCAAAACAGTTCACGAAGGTAAGGAACCAACAAAATACATAGCTATGACTTAAGGCATTGATTTTCAAACTGTGGGTCGCGCAATAACTTCAAGGGGGTTGTGAAGATTTTAATTTCTGTTTTACATATTCAACCCATTATTTGCCGACCGGTGATTATAATCACCAGCATTCTTACTGTTTTTTTATTTATCTTGTTGCAATGTTTTTTTTTTTGTCAGTTGCTTTGAAATTGCGATCTTTCTTGCTGAAAATCACAAAGATGAGGTATCTTTCTTTCGCAACGATAACTTTATTCTTAAACTTGCTCATTTAGTTGAAATATTTAAAAAATAAAGCGATTTACAAAGTTTGCATGGATCCAGAATTCATTTTTGAATAACCAACTAGATGCATTTGAATTGGCAATTTTCGAAAAAGAACCACTGGTTGAAATATCATGCGATACTTCATTGCAACAGGAATTTAATAGTAAAACTTTAATTCAGTTTTGGGTTTCAGGGTGGAACGAAAAAAAGATGATATAAGTTGGTCGGACAGAGCTATAATAGTCCTGTTACCATTTGTAACATCATATGTATGCGAAACCGGATTTTCTGCTTTAGGAGCTATGAAATCGAAATATCGAAATCGTTTAGTAGTGGAAAAAGAACTTCGGGTGGCTATTTCAACAATACCGCCAAGATTTGTGCTAACAAACAAGCTCATCCATCACATTTATTTAAAATTTATTTTAAATTTATTTATTTTAAAAAAAAAATTTTTTTAAAACGGTGACATTTTTCTTTGATGGTAGATGTTGATCAGTGTAAAAAGCTTATTAGGGGGGTAAAATGAATAACAGATCTTCATAAGTTTTTTGCCCTAAGCATTTTCTTAAGACATACTTGCCCCTTAAGGGGCCCCCATATAAATATAGGAAATATGGAAATCCTTAAATTTGTAAATAAATTTGCATAACTTTTAAATTAATGGAGATCCCATTTCAAGATTTTTACAATGTAATAAAGGCGCCGTAGGCTACTTTTGTTAAAAAAATAGAAGAAAAAAAGTATCCAAGTTATAAAAATTTTAAATAAAATTGGTCACTTCCGGTTTCGCATTGCAACAGCCATGAATTGTTATTTACGTATCTTTTAAACTAATGACGTTTAAAAACGTTTACATTATTATTATAAATATATAACGTCGGACTAAGCTAGAAAAATTGGAATTCAAAATGATCACTTCCACCTTAGAAGTGCTTTGCTATATTATAAGAACACCTTAGGCCAATTTTGGTAAAAAAAAATAAAAAACATTTTGAAAAAGTTAAAAAAAATTTTAAATTAAATTTGTCCTTTCCGGTTTTGTAGATGAAAATTTTTTTTTTTTAAGATTAAACGATTTGCCATAAAAATTATTATTCTTAATTTCTTGTTTCATTTTCTTCTATTTCGAAACGATAATTTATAAAACCATTTTCCAAAAAACGGCAACACTTTAGCACCCCATATCACGACAAAAAAACATCATAAAAAAAAATTTTGCACAAACATTTATATCAAAGAAGTTTTTTTGGGAATAAAAAATTTTTAATATACAAGATTTTGTTTGTCGTGCCTAATTTCCAATTTTAATTCTTGATAAAAACACTGAAATTTATTGTTGAAGGGATAAACTATTGCCATGCGCATTTCACTGGTTGTTTTGGCCAGATCGTCAGGAAACTTCATCCAAAGATTTTAGAAAAAATAAAGGAATCAAACAAATAAAACTGCTAAGCGAATAAGAATTATAAGCAACAGTTTTACTTGTAACAATATTAAAGTTTAAGCAGAAACAACAACAATAAACAGTGAGTTTATCTTTTTCTAACATTCTCCACTACAATTGGTTGGAATTCTTCCAACATTAATTGTAGTTGTAAGTAGGTTAAGAAAAAACTAAATGAAAAAAAAACAACTTGCTTTATTTTTCTCGCAAAAAATAATAAAGCATGTTGCCAGCTTAGTCTTTTAGCCGTGCAATGCCAGTCTATTATCAAAGAAATTTTTTTGGGATTATAAAATTTTTAATTTAAAAGATTTTGTTTGAGCTTCAAACAAAGCAGGTTTGTAAGAAAAAAATGTAAGAGTTTCGCTAACCATACCGCCTTCCGTCTTCCGTAAACATCAATTTTATATGGCGAGTTCCCACCTTGATGCAATACATTTTTGACTCAAAAGGCGTTTTATAAAAACTGGTATAAAAACTGATGAACGTAGCGTTTAGCTTTACACACTGGATGATTTTTTTACAGTTTTTTTTGATGTTCTCCCTTACAAACCTACTTCGTAGTAAGGGAATGCTGTGGCACTTGAAATATTATTTTTTCTTTAATGAAACTTGTTAAGAGCTCCTTCACTTACTTTACTGCATCTCTGTATGTCTTATTGCGTAGCCCAGAATTGTGCGCTTATATTTTTAAATGTACTATTAGTGCTTCGCAAAATGATTAAATTTTTTATTGGGACGTCTTTAGAAACGATTATAAAGTCTCCGATTTTCTTTCCTGTCAGGATAATAAAACATTTTAAAACCACTTTTATATTTTTTTTTTATATTTATTGCAAAAAAGGAAATTAAAGATACTACATTTATTTTGGCACATATTTGAAGAATATTGAATAAGAAATAATAAGATTTACAAAAAAAATATGGAATCTAATAAATGGAAATTCAATTAAGTTTTAAAAGCCTTATTAGAATGATACAAGATATCAATCTTTTTCACTTAAAAAACAAATACCAAATTACCATTTTTACGAATAATAAGATAGTAAAATAGAAAGAAAGATAAAAAAAATTATTAAGCCTAAAATCTGAGAAAAGCAATGATCAAGTTATTAAATCTCTATGAGGATAAACAATTTAAAAAATGCTTTTTTTATTCATAGAGAAAAAATTTGGCAACATTCAAATTCCTATTTGGCTTTCTCAGACGCCAATAACCAATACAATTAAGCAAAATTCGTTAAGCCTTGAAATAAAAAACCAAGTCGTCATCTTTAAATCGTAAATTGTTCGTTTTCATAAAGTATATTTTACTTCAATCCTTTAAATTAATTCAAAGGACACACACCTTGCCATATCTCACCATTAATGAGATTTGGCGTTATGCGTACAGGTTTCTTATTGACCTGTACATTTCGTATACAACCCTTGAAAGTTTTTCGTGCCTTTAAGCCAGGAGCCTTATTAAAAGCTTGGTGGCCGCCCATGAAAAGAGGTCGATTGGTTTTTGTGACAGTAGAGCCCTCCTGACCAACACCAGGCTTTGCAGAAATCCAATCAACCGATATGGTTATGACAAACTTAGATTTAACAGCTTGTACATTACGCCACTTGCCATCGCAGAAACTGCCTTCATCGGGTAAAGTGTAGCTGGTTGTAACAATATTTTTGGCATCTGATTTAACTGTGAACCACAGTTGATTATCCACCAATTCCAAAATCAAATAGGAACTCTTGCCATGCACAGAGAACAGCAGACCATCTGGTTCACGAGGTCTAAAGTCAAAGTTCAAGCTGAAATCAGTACCCACAGTAAAACGATCGAAAAGTTTTACAAAGCCAGTTGGTTTGTTGAAGAATAGACCAGGTTCAATTTGATCAGAACAAGGTACTACTAAGAATGGTTGTAGCTCTGGCTCTTGGGTTTGGCCGTTGACCTTAAAGTCCCTCAAACAGCCATTGTAGTAAGGGGCGTCCTCTCCTAAATCAACATTAGAACGTACCATTTCTTCGATATGCTTGGGAATGCCACCAACAAATAGAGGGAAGTCGATATTTATTAAATGGGTGTTGCGTTCTTCGAATTCGTAAGAAGATTCGTGTTGAGTTTGGTTAATTAACAAACTGACTTTGCGTTGGGTTCTTATGAATTGTATAGTTTGCCAATTGCCGTCGTTCATTTCGCTGGAGCTATTCACAGAAATAACTTGGCCATCCAATCGTACCTTGTGGTAAAGGACACCTTCACTTAGATAGACGGCGACATAATCAGTGTGGTGCTTATCCGCTGCATAGAACAGAAGACCAACTGGATATTCTGTACGGAAACTGAGGCTTAAGTCGTAATGTTTGCGTATTTTAGCGTGAGGCAGTGTGTGAATTTCCAAACGTTGTTCTCGCATCGAGAAGAAACGATAGCCAGCTTCAGTAAAGTCCACATCATAGTTGGGATTAGTGGGCAATTTACAGCGAGGATCTTCTGGCTTGTGCAGCTCGTGAATAATGACAGGTTTGCGTGTCAGCACCTCGGGCTTAGAAGTAAATATTTCGGGTTTAGTAGTAATCATTTCTCCCGGCACATTGTCTATAGCATTTTCGGAGTCATCAATATCCCATTTATGTTCTGGTTCTATAAAAGGTGTAGCAGTTGTAGTAGTTGTTGTTGTAGTGGTGGTAGTTGTTGTAGTGGTTGAGGTTGATGTCGTAGTAGCAGGTCTTGGGGGTGATGGTGGCGGTACAAATTCAGATTCTCTGCCGGCATAATGTATTGGGACCAAAGTGGTGTCGTAAGCTAAAATTTTTTTTGGAAAATTTGATTAATTTTAATTTTTTTTTTTTTTTTTTCTTTAAAAAATCCCATATAAACTCACCTAAAATATCACTAGGACAATTGTTGATATCGCCATTCTGCTTTTCAATACTATCGGCAAAGTTTATGATCTCGCCATTAACGGTTACGTCACTAATGCAGCCAATAAAGTAAGCTGAATTGGAAAGAGCATTGCGGGGTGTGGTGAAACCTACTGGCAGGCCTCCAAAGAATATATCCCCAGCAGCAATCATTAAAGGAGGTGGTGGGCTGTAGGATCTAAAACCAAAGAAAATCAATTAATTTGTAGATTAAATTTACTTGAAGCCCAAACCACTTACCTCTTATCTTCAATATCATCTATAGATAATCTCAATTGATTGCCATCGTGTAACACAGTGACCACGTGTTCTTCGCCATCATTTAGTTTGCGCATATCGGAAGCCAATCTGCTATTCATACTATTCAATACCAAATAACCATCTTCAAGGGTTAAGCCAATGTTGGAGCTCTGATCGTAATTGGCTCCATAGAACAGAACACCATCCTTTTGTCTAGTCTTGAATTTCAGGTTGATATTCAAATTATTGTCGGAACTTATATTGGCGGTTCTTAAATAGCCATGTTCATTATGGGGATATGCCAATACTGTAGAGAATTTTTTTGGACAGCCAGGTTTAACGCCTACAGCATTGACATGTTGACCCAGATCCACTTTGTTGCCCGAAATCGAAACATCATCAATGCAACCATCAAAGTTTTGCTCGACAATAAGGGAATTGTTACGTTTGTTTGGATAACCACCAAAGAACATGCGTTTAAGGGCAGGCATAGTGTCATCTACATGGGGTGGAGCTTCTTCTTGGAAGATAATAACATCATCCACCTTAAGCAAACCGCGACGACCGTCTCTTTCGGCCAAAACACGATGCCATTTATTGTCGTTATACTGATCTTGACTGCCGGTCGAAACGATATGGTCTCCTAATTTGTAACGGAAGAAAATGGCGCCGTCCACCATTTCCACAGACATGAACTGGTTGTTGCGCCCGTAGAAGAACATTAAACCGTCCTTGGAGTCCTTAGCAGCCTTAAAACTAAACTGAATACTAGATCTCTGCTTAAAGTTATAGGGCAAAGCCTTAAGAGCTACAAAACCGTTGCCATTGAAGCGGTAGCCTGTTGGTGGTGTGTCCTCTGTAACCAATTTAGTACGAGGATAGGCCGCCAAGTTGTTATCTTCACCATACACGAAATTCCACAGGCCCACCGGTTCATCGCCAATTTTTAGGTCCTCTATATCACCGATGAACGAACTGGAATGTATATCTTCGGGTGGTGTAAAATCAGATGGAGGTGGGTAGCCGCCTACAAACAAACGACTGTTACGATCTACATTGAATACGTTATTGGAACCCTCTAAGGCCTGTTCTTTAAGGTGATCCACTACGGTCTTATTTTCCAATTCCTCTCTAATAATCAGTTTTACATTAGAGCCTGTTCGATCTACTATAGCCTGATACCAATCGCCATCGGCAACATATTTTTCATTAGTAATACGTTCTGGCCCATCGCCTAAGTCCAAAGTAAGTATTGGATAGCCATTAACAATTTCCAAAGCCATAAAATCGTTATTTTTATTGGGAGCCGAAGCTGAGGAGGCAGTTTTGTTGTCATTGCCCAAGAACAACAAGAAACCATTTGGATTTTCGGTTTTAAAGTAAGTGGAAACCTTAGTTTTGGTGGCTAATAGAGGCAAGGTTTCAGGTGTTTTCAATTCCAAAATGGTGCTTGGAACAAACTTTACTCCTACCTTTATGTCATTGGCAGTTTGACGAGCTGTTTCAATAAGTCTTTTCAGATTTTCAATTTCGTCACCCACATTTTGTGCCATTTCATCTACTTTAACCTGCTGTTCTTCAATATCGTCGGCAGCCTTTAGCAATGCGGGTAAGGACTCTTCTACACTATCCAAATGGTTTTGTACATGAACTAAATCCTTAGCGGTGCTATCAATATCTTTGGAAATATTACGAGCCTTTTCTAACTCTTTAGGTGTTTGCTTGGCTACGGGTTCTAAAATAGCTAAAACATCATTCATAATGTCTAAAGCCTCGGTGGCATTGTCATTAGAATTTTTCCACATATCACGTTGAGAATCCACTGGCAAAGCTTCCATGGCAATATTGATCTCCTTAAGCCTTTTTTCGCTGTTTTCATTTAATTTGGAAATGGCTTCAACCTTAGCAGCAGAACTGTTTAACCTGGGCTCCAATTCACTTTGTACTTTATGCAAAGAACCTCTAGCATCTTGCAAAAGCTCGGCAGATTCTTTATCGGCAATACCAGCACGGGCCTCAATGCCATCTGTTTTTTCAGTAGCATTACCTGCGGCATATTTGGCTTCTTTTGTCAGTTTTTGGGCAGAGACTACCGCTTCTACTATGCCACTGTAGGCAGTGGCGGCTTTAATAGCTGGTTCAGCGCTTGCAGTCATGTCGGCATACTGTTCAGACAAGTCTTGAGCTCTCTTTAACAACTCAATAGCCTTGAACTCCGCTTGGCTGGTTAAATTATTTGCTTCCAGTTGTTCTTCTTCCATTTGAGGCAAATCCATATCAATTTGTTTATTTAAACCCTTCAAGGTATGCAAAATATTGGCCATATTGACAATTTTATCATCAATTTCCACCAAAGTAATAGCACCATTAGTTTGAAGATTGGCTGCATCCAAGATATTCTTTTCAGTTTCCTTTTGTTGATCACTGACTGTATCAAACTTGGAATTTTCAAAAGCCAATTTGTTGTAAGCATTCAATCGTTCCACTTCGGTCGACTTATTCGTTGACTGAAGACTCCAGGTATACAAGTCCTCCAACTTATCGCTAAATTCTCCAATGTTATTTTTCAAAGCATTTACAGTTTTGTTTTGAGCCTTAATAGGTAAAATAGCTGAACTGACTTCATTCAGCAAATCAGTGGCTTTTTTCAAAACCAAGTCATTGCGTTCCAATTCAATAGTGGTCGAATTAATTTGTGCCAATAGATATTGGGCCTCCGAAAGCGCCGATTCTATTTTAGTGCTGGCAGCAGTCTCCAAATTGCGTGACAAAGCATCAACAGCTCTAATGGCTTCATCGGCTTCTCTAACCGTTAAGTCAACCTTGTCAATTAAACCAGTAACGTTTTGCAAGAGTTTGCTAGCTACCTCACGGCTGTCTTGAGCATTCTCCAGGGTGAAATTAACTTGTTTGGTATAGGATTTTGCATCTGTTTCAATAGAATTGACCATTAATAGAGCTGGTTCCAAATTAACACTCTTGGGATCTAGACTTTGTACTTCAGGAATAATCTCGTCCGCCAAATTATCGTAATAACTTAGTTTTTGACTCGTAAAGAAGGCCAAAGCTACAGATTGGAATTCGTCCAATACTGGATCGATTTGATAGCTCAGACGATCGGTTACGTCCAATAAGGCATGATGACAGTTGTCGCACTCAAAGCAACCTTCATCCTTTTTAAGTACCCAACGGTGAGGACAATTCTCACAACGGTCACCGATAACTCCAGGCAGACATTCACATTGCCCAGTGTAAGGATTGCAGCCAAAACCACGTGAGTATCCCTGATTACAGTTGCAAGGAATGCAACCTTCGCGAGTATAATTCCAATGATCTATGGCACAACGATCACACTGACGTCCAGTGACACCAGGCTTGCATGCACATTTTCCTGAGTGCTCGTCACACTGGGTGCTATTGGCAGCAGTACCACAATCACAAGAACGGCAACCCAATCCAGAATCAAAACCATAATGATCCGGTTTGCACATGTCACAACGCTCTCCAATAACGTTTTCCAAACACTTGCAACGTCCCTCAAAAGGATCACATTCCTGAGTACCCAAATCTTCACAATCACAGCTTTGACAATTCTTTAATTTTATAGCATCGCCATAAAAACCAGGGGCACAGAGATTACAAGCCGCTCCCGAGGTATTGTTCAAACAACGCAAGCATTCGCCGGTAATAGTGTCGCAGGATCCCGGCTCTTCGGGTTTAATATTGCCAGAACATTCGCAAGGCTTACAATAGTCGCCAGGGACTTGGGGATTCCCATAATAACCGTTAGAACATGATTCACATTTTGGTCCAGTATACCCGGGGCGACATTCACAACGGATCTTATCACCGGATTCCGAAATCTCGCAGCCAGTAGCGAAGTTGTTACTTGGTATAGGCAGAGGACAGGCACAGATCATACAATCATGAGGTGAACCATAAGTGGCATTACCATAATAACCCTCAATGCACATTTCACAATGGTCACCAGTTGTTGAATGTTGGCAGTTCTTACAAATACCTGTGGCACAGTCACATGTCTCAGCATGACCATTACATTCACAAGGAATACAATAGCCTCCATAGGGACCACTAGGATCACGGTAATAACCAGGAGCACAGTCTTCACAAGAAAGACCCGAATAGCCTTGAGGACACTGACATCTTTCAACAGCCAAAAACTCATAGCCTTCCATATTTCCATCATCATCTTCATCGGCCAAAGTTAAGTATACATCCGACAACTGGGAAATTAAAGTTTGTTCGTAATAATTAGAGCGTATATAAATCATGTTTAAATTTCTCAAAGTCATCATAAATTCAGCTCTAGACACGGCCTTCCCATCTTGAGTAAGGAAATTAGTCTCCACCATATGTACTCTGTTCTTGAATACCTGGTTGCTAGAAGGTTGTTCATAACTTTGGTGAACCAAAACATGATCATTGCTGTGCAAAATAACATCAGGAGCAAACAAAGGTTTACCCGACAATCCGGTAGTATAGAACAATGTGTAGGCCAAGTCACCACCATAAGCTGAAATGTGACTATTCTGATTCACTAAATAATCCAAAACACCAAAGTAGACGATGGAGTCGTCATTTATGTCGCTAAAAGAGAAGTCAGCTTGCAACATGGTCTCATTGATCAGCAACTCCTCTTGGGCTAAGCCCCATATGGAGAAATCAATTGATTTGGGTTGAAAAACAGCTGTATTAAGGGACACTTTTTTTAATAGGCTGACATTATATACCTTTAAATAGGCACTGTCACAGCGAGAAGTCTTGCCAAAGCAGAAACATTTCGTACAACCTTCTGAATTGCTGGCTTGTAGATTATAAGTACTTTCCATACACTGATCACAATCACGACCCACCACATTCTTTTTGCAGAAACAATTGCCATCTACTTTGTCACAAATTTCTAATTCGGTACCGTCCACATTGCACGAACACTGATCACACTGAGGGAAATCGAAGTAACCATTTCTACATTCATCACAAGCACGACCCTCAATATTTGGTCTACACTCACAACTTCCATTGAAGGCATCACATTGACTATTGCCATTGGCAATACCCAAGTAGTTGCAGTCACAGGGTTCGCAGCCGATAATTTGATGGAAGCCATAAGTGTTTGGCATACACTTGTCACACAATTCACCCATGACATTTGGTGGACACACACATTCACCGGTATGAGGCTCACACATGGCCGTGCTAGGACACTCACAAGGCTTACAGTCGGGAAAACCGTAATATCCAGTCTTACAGGCACCACATTGACGTTCAATAATATTTGGTTTACATTGACACTGCCCACCAAATGGATGACATTCAAAACTAGTCGAACCGGAATAGTCACAATTACAAGGCAAAGCACCACTATTGTAGTCGGCTGTCAAGGAGAATACAGCTTTCTTGCAAAAGTCTGTGGCATTATGAGTAATATCGAAATGGTCTTGACCACATTCTCTAATAAACTCTTTAGTCTGATCAAATGTTTCTTCCTCCAACAAATCATCATTGTACTGGTCTACAGGTACTATGACCAAGTAATCTAACCATACACCCTGAGGGCGGTTATTGGTTATGGTGAATTTAAACTCATCGTCGATATCGAACCATTCATCGCCAGCCGGCTTAATGACACCACGACAACCTGAACTGGAAGGACAATGACTGATGCCAAATTTGCCATCGTATTGATTTTTACCGGCTGTCAAAGTGTACATAACATCATAAGTGGGATGATGAGGCTGATAGTATTTCACCAATATGACATAACGTCCCGGCTCTGATACTTTTGACTCAATAACAATTGTGGAGTCTTCCTTATTATCCAGGTAAATGAGTTTAACCTTTTCATCCAAAACAGCATAAGGAGGTTTATGTATAGCTATGCGATCTTCATGATCGCTTTCGAATTCGATTTTCTTCGAGTCTGGAACCGATCTAAATTTAGGAGTAGCACATTGATTATTGTGTATAACACAAACTGGACTGGGATTGATGTAGTCAATAGACCATTGTTCAACTGGTATGGGGGTCACTGAAATAATGGCCACCTTTTCCGCTTCTTCAAAGTCGGCAAATACAACTACAGGTTTGTCATCTTCCCTATTAATGTAAAAGGCCTTTTCACGTATCTGATCATCAATAATGGGTGTACGACAAGCCATTGAGTACAGGCAGGGATAGACTGTAGTCGAACCGTAATTGTCGAAATCATCTCCTATGCGCAACTTAATAAATCCTGGTTCCGGATAATTGCGTTCACTCACATAGTCAATGACGAAAATGTATTTGCCACTGTGGGGAACATCGACTATATAATTAAGTTCCTGTTGATTGCTAGTGATCAGGGGAATATCGCCAATATGATTGATGATTGTCAAGTGATCAGGATCGTTATAGTATTCCATTGGATTGGTGGGTTTGCCTTTCTCGTTAACAATGAAAGGAGTCACAGCAGGACGGAAGCTTTTGTAAGAAAAAAAAAATAATTATATTATATTAACAAATTTTCTTTTAACAACAATTTTAAAGATAAAATCCACTTACTCATCTAATGAAGCATATTTATAATGTCTGCACAATTCCATGTTATCCAACTCACAGGGTGTGGAAATTTTGCGTGTAAGAATTGAAGCTTCGTAATATGCTGCCGGCAAGAGAACAAAGTAATCCAGCATAACATTCTTGGTTGACTTAGTAGTGAAAATATATTTGCCAGGATCCAAGACAACAGCCGAAGGTTTCTTACCCTTATCACCAGATACAGTAACAAATTGAGGTTCCGTGGTAGGACGTAATAAAACTTTAACACTTTAAAGAAACAGAAAAATATTATCATATGGTTTGTTCAAGAACTGCAAAAAAAAACTCCTACTTTTGATCAACTTCCAATGGATTTTCCGACTGTATCAAAATACTGGCCGTTACATTAAAGTCATTTAAATTGACATAGCGTATAACGATACGATAGACCGAAGACTTGAATACAGTCAACTCATAACGGACCTCATTTTGTATATCGTTAAACACGGCATAACCCTTGCTGCTGTAGCCGGGGAAAACATCTTCATCATATTGATAACGCACTTGGGCTCCGGAAGGCTGAGAACCATCTTCATATTCATATTGGAACTGATGTAGCGTGGGAAAGAAGTGAGTTGTCAAAGGTTGTGTACAATCCCGCCCTGTAACACGAGGATGACATTTACACTGGCCCGTAGTTTTATCACATTCACTCTTCCAGGCACCACCAACATCACAATTACAATCCTTACAACCAAACAAAGAAGAACCATCCAAATCGTAAGTACCATCCTTACAATCGTTACAAGTACGTCCCTGAGTATAGGGTTTGCAGGCACACTGGCCGGTTTTGGAATTGCAGGTATCCAAAGTAGCAAGAGTACCGTCTGAGTAACAATCGCAGACCTCACAACCATCGGGATTACTAATATTAAGATTCCAAAACAATGGCATACATTCGTTGCAAATGCGCCCAGTAACACGTTCCTTACATTTGCACAACTCTCCCACCGGTACAGATCCACAGCCAGCAAATTTATCTATGACACCAGCTGGATCACAGTTGCAGTCTTCGCAGCTAGGGAAGTTATAAAAACCTTCGTGGCATGAATCACATAGTTTTCCATTAAAATTTGGATGACACAAACATTGGCCATCAGCATTACAGGACACACCCACCGAACCATGGACATCACAATTACAAGCTGTTGAATAAATTTATTATATAGAGGGTTAATTTAAAAAAATTACATATAACATTCTTGAACTTACGTAAACAATCAGGATAGCTAAAGTAGCCGGCACTGCAAAGAGTACATTGCTTGCCAGCGAAATTGGAAAGACAGTTACATTTGCCGGTGTTGTCGCAAGTAGTGGCCGTACTGCCAGTAGCCGAACAGTTGCAAGGCTTACAATCGGGATAGTTATAATAACCCGGCAAACACTGATCACAACGGGGGCCGCCAAAACCTTCTCTGCATATACATCGGCCATTTTCCTTGCCACAAATCTCCTCCTCAGTGCCCTGGATATCGCAATCACAATCTAAAAAGAAAATATAAGAAATTTAAATCTATAAAATCTATACATATCGCACACTTAATCATAAACAAGCACAACTCTCAAAATGTATCACATTGGTTTTTTTTTTAAAAAACTTCACAAATCAAATCCATAGAGACCACAAAAATTTCGTTTGCGTCACTCTCTTATTTAACATTTGTGTAACAAAATTTGATTAAAAAATTGCAACCCTGTTTTTGAAGCCAGTTTTCTGCATCGCCTAAGCATTTTTGAATTTTGAGTTGTGCCTGTTTATGATTAAGTATGCGATAAGTGTAAGTCTTATGCCGGATCATACAGACCAAATTTTCTTATGTTGGGCCTTATTAACTTCAAACACTATTTATACTTACATTTACAATTGGGATAATTGAAATAACCATGTTTGCAGCGTTCGCAACGTTCTCCTCCATAATTGCTCAAACATTTACATTGGCCCGAAATCAAATCACAATCATTATTTATGGAACCAACTTTATTACATTCGCAGGCTAAATAAAAATTTAAAGAAAAACACTAATTAATTACGTTTCTTTAAGCCTTAACTTATTTTCCAAAACATACCTTTACATTCTGGGAAGGCAAAATAGCCCTCAGCACACTGTTTGCAGTAGTGTCCGGCAAAATTTATCTTACAAGGACATTCACCATTGACTGCTTCGCAGTGATAACCCTCAGTACCGTTAAGATTACACTCGCATTCACGACAATTAGGATAACCATAGTAACCGTAAGCACAGGCGTCACAATTTGGTGGCTGGAAGGCTTTGCGACATTCACAACGACCACTACCCTCCTCACAATGACCAGTGGAGTAAAAGTAATCACACTGACAGGCTAGGAAAGAAAAAAATATTAGATAGAGATGTTTAAACTTGCAATTAAATTATTGTATTTCAATTCCTTACATAATAAGAGTTTTTAAATTAAAATTTCCCATGACCAAAGATTTTGTTAATCAGAGGATATTTAAAATTTTTTTTCCAAAAATATATTAAAATTTCAAATATTAAAGCAATACTAAATTTGTATATAAAATAAAAACTTCCTTAACCGTAGAACACAAAACCAAAAAATACAACGCAAACACAAGCCCGCGGTACATTTGAGGCTATTAGCGCAAAAGTGGTGTAACCCCAGACTACTTATTTTAAGATATTGAGGAGTTAACACTACTCTTGCACTATAGTACTTTGTTGTAACGGCCCGTGCAAAAACTATGTTTCTAGCGCCATCTGTTTTGGATACAAACAGTTGGCTTACTTGACTATTGCACTGTAAAGATCAGTGCAAAAAACATATCTTACACCAGAACCGTAACCAACGTAAATTGTGGGTTACACCACATTTGATAGCCTTATTTGTACTCCAGCCTAATTTTTAACTTCAAAAAAAAATATTTAATTTAGAATCCTTTAGTTAAAAATTTAGAAAAACCAATAAACTAATTTAATTTATTTAATTAAAACAAATCTTTGAACAGCCTCTTATTTGCTAATTTTGTTCATAAACATTTTTTAGATACAATTGTACCCCAGTTATGTATTTGCGTAGGTATCATCTTTGGAAGCTTTTAGCTATGGAACCACTAAGCCGAATTCCATAAATCATAAATTCCATAAATAAAGAAAACGACACAAAAAGGCTTCAATATCCTAGATCCGAGGCTTCAGAACTCCATTAATCTTTGTTTTGTAGCTACAAATGTTGAAATTCGCAAGTGGGCATTCTTGTGCCAGGTTAAGCATTCTACGGTTAAATAGAAATTTTTCGATAAAGGAAAACAAGGCGAACTTGCACCAGGTACGTAAGCCACAGCTGTTAACTAACCATGTGTCAAAATGGTATACCGTCCTGGTGGTTCTGGGAAATCTTTATTAAATTCTATAATTTTCGCTTAAATTTATATAATTTAAATTTTTTTAAATTATAAAATTTCAAAACACACAATTTAAAATTAGAAACAAAATGAAATATTTGTTTGAATTGTTTACTACAGTGTTGTATTATTTTTGACACAACGTTAAAATATTTAACAGCGTTGTAAACGTTTTCAAAATAAGACCACCTTGTATGGATTCGCCATGACCACCTTGTATGAATTCGTCTTGAAGGAAAATTTTAAAAAGTCTAGTGAATTTTTTTTAGTATATTCTTTAACACTAATTGGAAATGTAAAAAATTTAAAAAAGGGAAATTTTTTCAACCGAAAGTAATTCTCAAAATTTTTCAAAATTTGTTTTAAACATATTTTTTTTATTGTTAACTAAAATATCGACGGCCTATATTCCACAATTCAACGTCTGCTATGAACTAATTTCATGAAAGCACCTTTGACAGGGACCGTAAAAAGCATGTTATCCAGAAAATTTAAACTAAAGAACTCTTCATGTAAGAGCCAGGTAAGACTGCCATATAACAATATATTCGTATTGAAATGCTCTTTCAGAATATTTGATGATCTTGAAAACTCCACAGTTAAGTGTTAGTTTTCAACGTGAAACAAAAGGTAGAAATAAACTCTTAAAAAGAGCCGTCATAAAATTAAACTCTTTTCAGAAGTTTTACTTTTTCCGTCTTAAATAAAACTTTGTTAAAGGCTAGTTTACACGGTAATACAATGTATTACGACTTTGTAGAATTAAAATAATATTAAATTGTCTCCGGGCTTAAAAGAAAAAAAGACAAATCTGTTGTAAGTATAATTGATGTTTACACGGATGGTATAAAGCCACATGCGTATGTCGTTCTGACGTAATTTTGTCCTCATCACACATCACGTACTTGCTATTGAGGCTTTGTAGTGACGTCAAAATTACGTCAGAACGACATACGCAAGTGGCTTTTTACATTCCGTGTAGGCTTTAGTTGAATCAAAAATTATAACAAAAAAGCAGATGGTTGCAGTTTTAAATTTTTACAAAAACAACATGAACATTTCCTGAGTTGAATTTAGTTGTTTTTGTAATTGTATAAAAATGCTACCACCTTCAATATACTCTGTTAAATTACACCTCTGGTGTGATGAGAATACATAAGTTTCTAAAATGGTTTAGAAAAAAACAATTTACCGACCGCTTGTCAGATTTTGTATTCATATTCTCTGTTACTCAATACATTTTGCTTTTACATGATATGATTTTTCTCATTATAGATCGTGTCGTAATACAATGTATTACCGCGTAAACTAGCCTTAAGGAGTTTTATTTTTTCCGTAAAAAAAAAGATAATTTTGTTAATTTTCTTCTTTTTTAATGAACATTTATTTAGAAGCAATGCAAGGTGATTATATTACAGTGATTCAAAAATATTAATGATCTGTTTAGTTTACATAAAATTAGTTTTATTTTATGACGGCTAAATAACACAGAAAAAATTCTCCAAAATTGTTCACCAATTAAAGCATTAATCAAAAACATAATCAGTTTTAATTAAAAATTTAATCAAGTGAATTAAACTTTTAATCAAGTGAATTAAACGTTTAATTAATACTATTAACTGGTTTAATTGATACTATTAATTTGTTTACTGGTGCAAATTTAATTATTTTTTTAATTAATATCACAAATTTTTTAATTGAAATCAATTTTTATTTTTTTCTGTGAATATCCCAGCAAAAACTTTGCTTACAAAATAAGCAGAAAAATAATGAGAACTTAACGAACAGACTACTTATTTTTCTACTAGAAGAAGTACTTATTTTTGTTCGAGATGTCCCAAAAGTAATCCCTTATAATTTAGCCTATTATAATCTAAAAATAATATGTTTTTTTTATACTTAAAATTTTTATAAAAATATATAGTTACACAAAGTCAATAAAGTAAAAATTTTTTTATTTTTTTTTTAATTTTTTTATTTTTTTTGGTTTTTTTTTTAATTATTTTATATTAATTTTTTCTTTTTCTATTTTACTTTATTTTATTTTTTATTTTTTTTTTTCTGTCTCTGGTGGGATTTGATCCCGTAACTTCGGTGCTGATAGACTAGCTCTCTACCAGCTAGTCTACAGGGGCAGTGTAGTTTTTGCATTAAAAAACTATGTTTTATGACTATAATAACATTTTTAATGTCATAATGAAAATATAAATTTTTCTGTATATTTAAGATATAATAATAAAGTTATTATTTAATATATAACTAATAATCCAAAAAGTGGCGAATAAAGCTACAAAGTAATGAATTCTTGAAGTCATTAAAAGTAGGATTGTAAGTAAAGTTTTTGCTGGGATTCTAGATTTTTTTTTTTTGTTTGACTATAGACAGTCGTCGCAGTGGCCAAAAGGGTAAAGCTGCACAGAGGTCTGATGATGAGAATGTGGTTATTCTCAAAACATGTAAGTTCGACCCGAGTACAATCCCCCGTTCAGTCAAGAATTAAAATTATCAATAAATTTTAATATATTTTATGCTGTAAAATTCCTTCATTCACTAAAATAACTTAATTTAAATTAATTAATGAGCCCGCTTTAAAATAAAAATCTAAATTTGGATTACAAACCATAACAATTCGATTAACCACAAAAAAATTAATTAAATTTCCCTTTAGCGAAATTTTTTAAAGTTTTTTGAAAAACGTTTTGAAATGTTGAAAAATTTTTATTAGCCCTACGTTTCCACATGCAAGTTATTACTTGCAAGTACACAGAAAAAAATAAAAATTGATTTCAATTAAAAAATTTGTGATATTTATTAAAAAATTAATTAAATTTGCACCATTAAACAAATTAATAGTATCAATTAAACCTGTTAATAGTATTAATTAAACGTTTAATTCACTTGATTAAAT
The DNA here is from genome assembly GCA_963931875.1 of Pollenia griseotomentosa. Taxonomy (NCBI): domain Eukaryota; kingdom Metazoa; phylum Arthropoda; class Insecta; order Diptera; family Polleniidae; genus Pollenia; species Pollenia griseotomentosa. The sequence continues at coordinate 159,221,950 of OZ007562.1, read as the reverse complement.
GTTTAATTCGGTTGATTAAAATTTTAATTAAAACTGATTATATTTTTGGTTAATGCTTTAATTGGTAAAAAATGTGGGAGAATTTTTTCTGTGTAGTGTATACTTATTATCAACCAAAAAAATCGAGGAAATAGCCGATTGGCTGAAAGTACAAAAATGTTGTGAATGTTAGTGAAAAAGTGTGAGTGTATTGAGTTTTTTGAACTTGCACTTGCATGTAAGCGTATTCAATTTGTTGCACAACTATAAAAAAAAACGTTAGAAATATTCTATCAAGAATGAAAGATTATCAATAACAATTTTAATTGATTTTCATGTTGTAAAATTCCTTCCTTCATAAAAATAATTTAATGAAAATTAAATTTAATGAACTTAAGCCTAATTAAAATTATTAAAAATTTGGATTAAAAACCATAAATAGTTCAGCAAAAATAACCACAATACTAATTATTGTTAAAGCTAGGGCACGAGCTCTATGTATTCATTTGTCCTTCAAGTTGTGCTGAAAAAGGTCAACAAGAAGAAGAAAGACAAAAAAATTAAAAAACAAAAAATGTACTTTGGACTTCAAGAAAAATTCTTGACAAAAGTACGAAAAAACAGAAGTAAGGAAGAACATGTAAAATCAATTAAAATATATAATCATTCAAAAAAGCAAACTTCGATCTACAAAAGGTTAAAATACAATTTGGTTTAAGGATTGATGTTTGACTATTGACGTCAGCAGTCGTCGATGGCTGCGAGTGTAAAACGGCAAATCCATCTGAGGAGATCGAGTGGTTGCGATCGAAACATGTCATGGTAACCTGCCGGCCCGGGTTCGAGCCCCGGCCACGGTCAAGAATGAAAGATTATCAATAACAATTTTAATTGATTTTCATGTTGTAAAATTCCTTTCTTCATAAAAATAATTTAATGAAAATTAAATTTAATGAACTTAAGCCTAATTAAAATTATTAAAAATAAAAGTTTTTCTAAAGAAAAATTTTCAAAATTCTAGTGTATTTATTTTCAGCTTTTATGAATTATGAAAAATGAAATTTCCCTTTAAGGAAAACTTTAAAAGGCTGAAAAATGTACAAAATATGATCAAAATTATCTGTAAAAAGTTTATAGCTATCGTCGAATAATAGAAATGTTCGCAAATTTGAGTTCAGTGTATTGTTATAGAAATATTGTACTCGCCATGCTTGAACATTTTCCCTAAATAGAAATGTTGGACTTGGCACTTTTATATTTTTCAAAATATATATGAAAACTTCAAGGCACGTTTACACAAGTGTGCACAAAATATATTCCCTAAAGGGTACTTTACACTATTATATTTTGTATTAAGACTTGTCAAAACTTCAAAAAATATATAAAAATCACAATTGTGGTGAAGTGAAAATTCGAGAAAAAATCGAGAATTCGAAAATAACCTGAAAATTATTAAAAAATTTTATCATTTTGCGAAGCACTAAAGGTACATTTAAAAAATAAGCGCACAATTATGCGCTACGCAATAAGACATAAGTGGGAACTCGCTATATAAAACTCATGTCTTCCGTAAGCGAGATGGTAAGCGCAACTCTTACATTTCTCCCTTACAAACCTGCTTCGCTCGAAGCACAATTTTTTATTGGGGTATTAACCCCCAGAAACAACATCTAATTTTTTACTGCTTGTGTATTAGTATAAAACCCTTAACACCGTTCATAACTATTTTCACGAAAGTGACAATCATTATGTAGTATTCTGTTTTTCGTTATAAAACAGTACAATTGTAGTGGTTCTGTAAACATAGATTAATGTTACATAATTATGTTTAAATGTTCTGTTGTGTTTTTTCACATTAAAAAAGTAATGAGCAAAGAAAAAATTTAAGCAACGCGTTCCTACTAGTATTGTTGTTGTTGCTTGGTAATTTGCACGACCACAGTACGAATAGCCTACGTGTGTATTGTGTACTTGTTTCGTTTTTGTAAAAAAACTTTTGTTGTCTTTACCAGACAAAACGGCGCTGAGCACAACTAAAAGGAACGAGCACTAATGTGCTGAGCCGAACACTACGCAGTTTGTGGTTTTTTACGAAAAACAGAACGCAATGAAATGTTCTGATCTTAATTTTGAGTTTGATAAGTACAGTATTTTTATTGTGTACGAAGATAAAAATAAATAAATAAACGTTTTTTTTTAAGATATTTACTACACAAACACGTTTATGTTTTCCATATTTCTACTGCACAGAAGACTAAAGTACAGTACGTAATTCTTATTTTCGAACATTGGTGTGAATGAAATGTGTAATGAAAATTAAAAGTTTTACGAAAAAAGATTGACATTCCACACGACTTCATTGCTTTTTTAAATTTTGTCTGAACAATAACACTTTGCATTTGATCAGGATTGCATTTTTACAAAAACAAACAAAATTATTATTCCATGTGTGACAGTGTGAATACAAACTGTAATGTTAAATTAGATTTTTGACAGTAGCAACAAAACTCAATAGGTGTCTATCTTACAAAGTATTATGGAATACATAAGACTTTTGTGATAGGGTTAATTACTCTTAAATAATTATGTATTTCAAAACATAAAATTTTTCGAAATGAAATTTGCATAACAAAGGATTTGTTACTTACGTTGGCACACATCAGTTTCGTTCCAGTGCTTTTCGTAGGGTCTATAATATTTAGCTTTACACTTGTTGCAGTTTATGCCCTCCGTATTATGCTGGCAATTCAAACAGCGACCACCTCCATCGTAGCGACCATGGATATCCAAAGACAAGCCCTTACGATCGATTTCTTCGTCATAAACGCACTCATTGGTATGACCATGGCAATTACAAGCTAAAATACATAAAAGAAAATTTAATACAAAACAAATCATTTCAAAATCATGTTAAGCTCCAACTCACGTTCACATTCAAATGGTCGTGCATTAGTATTTTGTCGCCATTTCTTTTGCTCGAATCCAGGACAACATTCATTACACTGAATACCGCATGTACGATGTCGACAACGACATGCCAAAATACGTACTGGACTCTTAGGATCCTTAACGTCACAAGTATCGGCATGACCGTTACACATACAACGGCCACCAATCGAAATATCCTTAATCGAGTAGAAGTAACGGCGTGTTACAGTGGGATCTTGACGTGCCACCGACATTAAATGACCCAATAAATTTTTGGTACGCAATAAACGGATGCGCACATTAGTGGCGCGAGTCCATTCTTGCAAGGCCGTAGAATTGAAGTAGTTTGTCGATGAGGGACGATCATTTAGCAACATTACTGGAATTTCACCATTTTCCAAGGGTACAATTTTCGAATACTCAGTGGTACAAATGACATCGTCATCTTTGGTTATGGGTTTGTAAGTGTCCTTGCCAAAATAGGTTTCACAATCGGCAGGAGTATCGGAGAAATGTTGCCAAGCGGACCAAGTTTTACCATAATCATTGGATTTTTCCAAAGTCCAAAGACCGGGACGTGGTGAGTTACCCATACGAATGAAAAGATAGGCAACATGAAATTCCTGTAAAAAAGAAGAGGATATAAAATGTCAACATTATTTTATTCTTTGAAAACGAAGTAAAAAAAACTATGGCATAATTTAAGGCGCTCAAATAAATTAGATTTTTTTTGAGAATTGTGGAGTAAAAGTAGCTAAAGTTAGACATCCTTCATATACTTTATTATTCGGTCAGTCGCAGTTATTTAACATTCCAATTCTCACCACACCATCATTATCTTTCTAAAGACAAGCACCATGATGGTATACAACCCTACAGTTATTTCAATCAACACCAAAAATACAATTTGTATTAAAATAAAATTTTAAAAAGAATCTTTTGAAAAAGGAACTTTTAAAAAAAACTTTTGAAAGTATACGGGCATTTTCTCTAAATCGAAATGAAGTGAATTTAAAATCGAACAAATTTTGAAAACGACTCTGTTAAGAAAATATATAAATTTATTTGTATTTTATACTTCATACTTTGAGTGCAAATTATCTTTACATGAACAGCTTCTAAAAACAGGAAGAACCACAGTCATTTTGTAAATAATTAAAATCAAAATCTCGTTCGATTACAATTATTTTCATTTCGACTTCAAGAACATGCGCGATAGTTATTTTTGTGTGTTCATAGTTTTTAAAAAGTACCTGTTAACCAAAATTGTTATTTTCCCAAACTTCTTTATAGAAATGACCCGAAAGATAAGTACTACTTAACACACTAACCTACTGAAAATAAAATTTTTTTAACTTGCTGCTTTATGAAATACGCTGTTTTGTTAGGAAAATGCTGAAAAAGTACCTTTTTACACAAGAGTATCTTTTTACAAAAGTACTTTTTTACAATAAAAGTACCTTTTTCAAAAAGTATCATTTTACAAAAAAGTATGTATGTACCTTTTTACAAAAAATTACCGTTTTACTTACAAGTATGTTTTAACATAAAAGTACCTATTCACAAAAAAGTAAACTTTAACTAAAAATTACTTTTTTTACCAAAACTACCTGTAACAAAAATATATCTTTAAAAAATAATTTTTTTTTTTTTTTGCATGTCTTAAATTAAAAAAATGTTCCTTTCCACAAAAAAGTGCAGTTTTACAGTAAATACCTTTTTACAAACAAGTCCTTTTGGGAATATTTTTTTTAAAATAAACGCTTTTCAAAAAAGAAACTGCTTATAAAGTAGTATGTCGCTTCAATCCTACATTTAATTATAAATGTTATAACGTTATCAAAACTAAACGGAAATGAACACATACTTATGCAATTTATGATTATGAGCTCTTCATGACATAATTAAAAAAAAATTCACTGCTGCACCAGCGTTGCCAGAACGATGTTTTTTTATATTTTTGATGATTTTTTTTCTCAAATGATTTTTTACTTTTAGTCAATTCAAACTTTGTACAAAATACTCAAATTTTCTGAAGTTTTAGAAACAGTCAATTTTTAAAACTAAAGTTTGTATCAGCTTGTTGTTTATTGCTTTTGCACACTTGCAAACATTATTTAAACAATTGTCCCATTATGGACTTATTTAGGAAAATAACGTTTTTTTGCAGTGAGTTTTTATTTAAAAAAAAGCTATTTTCTCCAAATGTCATCAACGGTATCTTAAATAATAATATGTTATTATTGACCCTGGAAGGTTTCTCTTCATTTTAGTACATTAAAAACTCTTCGTCGAATCGAAAGATTTAAAAAAAAAATTCTAGCGGAACGACTTTTAAATTAAAAAATCAACAAAAAATTTTTTTTAAATAAAATGTGCAATAAAAGACCTACAAACTAATTGTTGTGTATTTTTGTGACTCGTTATTTCTGAAGATGACATTCAAATCGAAATATTGAAAAATGAAGAATTTAAAGAATAAAATAAAACCTCGAGCTTGAATAAATAATTTATTTTATATATTATAATACAAAGAAGGTCAAATAACAAAAAAACTTTAAAAAGGTTATTTTTCTCTCTCAAACTTTGATACGAATTTTAACTCTTTTTTTTTTTGTTTTAAAATTAATTAACTTTGTAAAGCTTTCGTAATCAGCTTACTTTGTTGGAAAAAAGGGCGTTATTTGAGTACAGATGAAAAAGTTTAATGATAAATAATAAATAAGCTTCGCCGATTCGACGAAAAGTTACCATCCAAAGCTAAGAATCTTTAAAATTTCATTTGATAAATGAGCTTCATAGCTCCGAAAATGTATACATATGTTGATAACTAATCTTAGAATTCAATTACTTTCAATGAAACTTCTCTATTTAGAAAAACATTTTTTACTTTTTACGTTCTTATTTATAAAAAATTAGCTGCTTGGTGTCGGCGCTGCTCGGGATTTTCCAAAAAAAATTAAAAAATTAAGTTCTGGAGAATTCAGACTAAACCAATTTATTATGCAAGTTAGGTGTCAATCGGTCCAGCGGTCAGGTTTAAGGAGCACATACACGGCTCAAACGTTTTTATATACATATATATATAGATAAAAATGGATGCGAAATGTATTTGAATAAAAATTTGTATGGAAAATTCAACTAAATACACAATTAAAGCCTAATAACGGCCAGTTTCACCAAGTTCAGCTATAATTAACTACATAACTGTTAAAAAACATACTTTGAGTTCTCCTCGTTCTACCACTCCATTTTTTGAGGTTTGGTATGACAAAAAAATTGTCAGTTGGACACCCTATGTCACTGACAAAATGACATTTGTTTTGAAAGCAGTGTTACAATTTGTCAAGTTTTTGCTTTTTTGCAAGTTTTTTTTATGTTGAATTTTTTTTTAACAAAAGGAATTCCCAATACATTTTGGTGTTTTCTTTTAATATGTTGGCACTTTTGTAGAAAAAAAAGTTTTTTCAGAAAAAAGAAGTGAAGAGAAAAATTAGCATAACTCTAAAAATTATAGAGATCCTATTCTTAAACGTTTACAGTATAATGAGAACACCATAGCCTAATTTTGGTAAAAAAAATTAGGTTTGAGTTGGAAACATTTTAATTTTAACTAAAAAAAATTTTTCAAATATTTTTAAAGATCAAACAATCTTATGACCATTTTCTCAATGTACCGACAAACTGTCTGTTTCTTAATTCCAACATAAGTTTATTAGACCGATAAACTGTCTGTTACCAATTTTGGGTCTCTCGATATACCGACAAAAAACATTGTTTTCAGCTGGCAACACTTTTCAAAATACATGTCAACTTGGGAGTCAGCTGATTGAATTTATCTGTACGGCAAATAAATAATTGGCAGATGAGTGCTGGTTGGTTTTGTGACAGAATAGAAGCAAATGAAACATTAAGAAAACCAAATTTCCTTAATGTGCAGTTTTCGTTGGAAAAAAAGATAATCATTTCAATGAGAAAACGGCCATTAATCTATATATAGTTCTATTTGTTTCTAATTCGAAACAATAATTTAATAAAAAAAAACCTTTTTCAAAAACGGCAACACTTTAGCACCCCATTACTCGACAAATAAATATCATACAAAAAAATATTTGGCACACAGCTATAGTTAGGGCAAATATAAAGGAATTTCGGCAAAAAAAATATATTTCTGAACGACAAATATTTAGAAATTAAGTTCCTTTTATTTTTACACTCATTCTGTATTGTTTTATTTTATCAAAAAAACATATCTTATTACGAAACCCTGTAGCGTATTTTTGCAAATTAGTTAAAAAGAAATAGCACAAGCATTATTAACTTTGCAATAACCCAGCGGGAAAACTCAGAAGACCTTCTTACTGCAGGCCTTGTTAAAGGCCTGCTTAAAAGATTTTTTTATTCAATTACTATTCTTATCTAACTGCTAAAGAAGGCCTCATAGAAGGCCTCGGCTCTTTCGTATAAAAGATAAGATACAGTAGTAGTAGAGTAGAGAAGGAGTAACATTTTTTGTATTGTTTTTTTGCACAAGCAAAAGCAAAATCAATTTTTTTTTGGTCCCGTTACCCTTCTTATGTACCTGCTAAAGAAGCGAGAGCGGAAGGCCTTCTCCGCAATGACAACGTGTGTAAAAAAGATATGAGTATGGAATGGAGCAAGAAGGCCTTGCACATCCAAAAGAAGGGGTACAGAGGCCTTCTAGAAGGCCTCCCTACTCCTTCATTTACCCGCTGGGAAGATTCATACACATACTTATACAAATTCGCATTACTTTACTCGTAGATTTGAGACGATTATCTGATATTACAAAAATTTTAATTACAACTTCGGTGTCATTTACATTAAAGCAAATTTGCACAAAATAAATTAAAACAAAAACATATGCATCATTTAGCTGCAGTGTTATGCTTAAATTGCAAGACTAATGCTCTTGCAGTCACTTTAAGTAAGATGAGATGATATTAGAGAGAAAATATGCAGCGTTAATGAAACAATTATCTGCACATGGGAAATTAGATCTTGAAAGCAAATTAAATATTTTAAGTGTTAGTGGAAGTGCATGTCTGCTCAATTTTGCTGTTGTTGGAAAAAAAAAATAATTTATAAATTTACGTTTTTTTTTTCACTTAGATGGATTTTTGTATTAATACATGGCATAAACATGATCTCATCTTAAATTTTGCAAAGCTAAACATAAAATCAACACAAATATTAAAATATACAAAATAAAGTTTTGTTTACTTTAGAGATTTGAATTTGTTTGATATTGGAAATAGTTACACTAGGCTGAAAAAAAGAAAACACGTGTTAAGGAATTTAAGATGAAAAAAAATATAGAGGGACAGTAAATAAATTTAATTTTTATGTATACTAGCTGTTTGGTCCCGGCGCTGCTCGGGATTTTCTAAATGAAAATAAAAAATGAAATACTGGAGAATTTTGTTAATAACTTGACCCCAGCGCTATCTACCATCAATAAAGAAAAAATTTTAATATCACGACAACAGCGCCACCTACCGGGAGTTTTTTTTTTATAAACCATTAGTGAAAGAAGACCTTTCCAACGCATGTTGTCGTTTGAAAATCGGTTGAGTGGTTCTCGAGTTGTTAAATGACGAGCATAGGACAACTGTATAAATCAGCGTTGGCAGAATGAAGATTTTACCTTATTTTTGAAGATTTTTTGACTAAAATAAGATTTGAAGATCTTTTTTCTCAAATTAAGATTTTTTATTTTTAGAAATAAAAATTCTTAACTTTAAGTTTGTACAACTTACATAATTTTTTGCAGTTTTTTAAACAGTCAGTTTTAAAAACAATGAGGTTTTGTATCAGCTTGTTGTCTATTGGATATGTATACTTTTGTACCCATTGTCTAGCATACACAAAAATTAGCGGTTGTTCATTTTGGGAATATTGATGAAAAAAAATTATTTGGAAAAAGAAAACCCGTATTTTTATAAAGTTTAATATATTAAAGAACAAAAAAGTTCATGTATTTAGTACCAAAAGGTAAAACTAATGGAACTTAACCCTAGGATTACCGTCTTGGTCTGGCCAGACTAAATTTGTGTTTTGCAATTATTGCAATTTTTCGAATATAACAAAAAAAAAACAGGGGCGTCTATAAATGATATGTGCTGAATCGAATGAAACTAATTTGGATTTGATTGGAGCAAGATTAGTGGGGTGAAATTCTATTTTTATGTAAAAGTCTATGAAATTACCCTCTGGGACGGACCAAATTTTTTTTTGTTGCAATATTTTTCATATAGAACAATATATCAAAAAAACAGAAAGGTAAATTCTATAAATGATATGTTGTGAATTTAATGAATCAAGTTCGAATTAAATCAGAAAACTACGGCCCGTTACGAGCTAAGTATAATTTAACTACAAAAACCAAGCGGAAAACTCGTTTCACTCAGTTGCGAAAAAGCAATGTGCAAAATAAGGGACTACATATTCGATGACTTGCATGTAAAAAAAAAATAATAAAATTATATAATAAATTCGTATACAGGGGTGTCCTTTTAATCGAAAAGGCAAACATTTTAAACGTCGTTTTTTAATAAGATTTCTGTGATAAATGAATTTTATGACAAATATTTTACAAATATTAAACAGAATTTAATAACAAACATTATAAAAATTTGATTAAACGTGTATTAAAAACAACTTCCAAGTTCTTGTGTTTTCGATTTCCAGAACACCCCTGCTTATCTAAAATAATAATTTAATAAAAAATATATTTATTTACTTTTTATTTAATTGGAGTTTTTTTTAACTGCTCTAATTCGGGTCAGGCCTGACCAAGAGGAGACCTAAGTGGTAAAAAGTTTCCTAGCGTTAAGAAGCTTTTGGTGTGAAAATTCCACATTCCATGTTTTTGATAATTATTAAGTAAAGTGTATATACATTAGTGCTTTACAATGTCTTTTCAAAGGTGTACATTATTTTAATAACAATTCCATTAGGAATATATTTAGGGAAATCCATATAATCCATATATTTTCAAATGCATTCGATACAACAACGGTATCAAATACAATACTAAATTGAGAACCCTTAAAACTTCATATGATGTATGATCTTCTTGCCCAAAATTTATATATCTCTAATTGTAGAAGTTAATTACTTCCAAGGAAACTTCTTTATTTATATGAACTTTTTTACGTTCTTATTTATTAGAAAACAAATGGATTTAAAGTATATTTTTATAAAGAATTTTATGGAAAATATAACTAAAAACACAATTTAAGCCTACAATCTAATTTTGTATAAATACCGCAATTATGTGTTTTAATTTAAATAGTTTCCATAATAAGAAGTATTTCCTTTTAAAAAATTAATCATTTTAACTTTTTTGCCCTTTTTATTAAAAATTTTAAGATTTTCCTCTTCAAAATAAGATTTTTTTTTTTGGCCATATGAAGATTTTCCTTCCAAATCTTCTGGCAACGCTGGTATAAATCATTGAATATCTTTAGTTGGTATTTATCTTTTGGATTGTTTTAATTGGTTAAAAATTTGCGGGGTTTTTTTAAGAAACATTTTTATATACAGCCCTGTTCTAAAAATCACTTGATTTTAAATCACGTGATTTTAAAAATCGCATGTCCTTTTAAAATCACACTTGTGATATTGTAGTGTTCCGTGTTTGTGTTTTTGTTTTTTTTTTTTGAGTGATTTTTAATTTCCGAGAGCACAGCGAAATACAAAACGATGTTCGGAAGACCACGAAATCACACGCATGATTTTAAAAGCACGTGATTATAAATCGCGTGGTTTCCAGAACAGGCCTGATAAATGGGGGTTTTCGCAAGAATACTCGCTTGAAAACACAAATAATTTTTTTGTTTATCAGGCCTGTTCTGAGAATCACATTTTATGAAAGTGTTTTGAAATCACAAGAATGGTGTTCTGGGCATATTATTTTGTGATTTCAAAACGTTCAGCTACGTTAACAACTTTTTGAAAACACTTTGTTATTTTTGCGACTATTGTAAGGTGACCGTCATAATAAATTACTTAAATTAAATATTCAATGTGTTGTTTGTTAATTTTTTATGCAATATGCTATTTTATTTACAACAAATCTTTTAAAATTAAGAAAATTCGACGACACTACAAAAATGAAATTTGCTTTTGTGACTGCTGTTGTGATTTCAGGTTTGCTTTTTAGTTAAATTAAATATCGCTAATTTACTAACAGCGGCATGAAAGCAAAGTCTAATATTTATTAAAAATCATAAAAGCTGTAAAGAATCACAGGAAAAATTCGCTTATATCGCGAACATGGCTAAAAAAAAACTTTAAAAAAAAACCCTAAAATTTATTTGAAATCGCTAAATGGGTTAAAAAAAAACGAAATGTCGGAAAATACCAAAAAATAATTTGCAAAAATAGCAAAAATTCACGAAAAAAATTTATATATCAAATAAGAAATAAAATTGATTAAAAGTCAATAAAACTATACGGAATGGCAAAAATTTGGTGAAAATTGCTAAATTTGCGGAAATTCGCAAAAATTTGCTAACAGCGGCATGATAGCAGAGACTATTATTTATTATAAATCGTTGATTTAAAACTACTTTTAAATCACTAAATCGGTTAAAAAAAAAACAAATTGTCAGCAAATAACATCAAAAGCGTTAAAAATTAGCTATAATTTAAAATTACACCGAAAAAACACAAAAACGGTGTGATTTACAGAACACCACCGTGTGATTTTAAAAGCACATGTGATTGGAAATCACGTGATTTTCAGAACAGACCTGTATAAAGGGTATTTTGTTGCTATAAAATCGTAACGGTACCTTATATGACCATGAGATTTTAGGAGATGATACAAGTGTTGCCAATAAAGTCATTTATTAAAAAAAAACCAAAATTACGTAAAGTTGTCACCAAATTGTTTTTGCAATAAATCAATTGTTAAACGCTGGCTGTCTTATTGGAACCAACTGTCGTTGATGTTAAGCTGATTAATTATTAGAAACAAACATTCAGTCAGCAGGGCTGGATAGCGCTCGCCATTCACTTATTTCGAAAGAGTGTGTATAGCGCTCCAAACAGTTAATTCATATGTATCATGGAAAAATAAATTTTTGGTTAACGAGGCAAATTTACGAAGTTTGTGGAAATGAATTTTCATGTAATTTTTAACAGTTCAAATGTACAGGTTCCACAGATTGCGAGACTTTTAAGCGATCTCATGAAGACCCTTATTATTTTGTCTGGATAAATTTTTCAAATAATTTTTTTTAATTTTTTATGTATGTAAATGTTTTTCAAGAGAGGTAATGAGTTTCAAAGTTTTAAATTATTTAAAATCCTATGAAATACGGAGCTTACGATACGACTTCAGCTTAACTTTTTTTTATTATAGATAATTACTTTGTTTGATTTGTTGTTATGCAAATTAAACATATTTTTAAAGTTAAAATTTATTACCTAGAAAATCAATGCAAGTCAAGCAGTTCTTTTTTTTTCAACAGACTTATCACATTGCATGTCTACGATGAGTACATAAAGTTAACGTAGGCTTCTTTTTATTCTATAGCATAGCAATACAGGTATATCATATGCATATACATATGTATGTAAATAGCATTCATAAGTAGGTGCATGTATTACTTATAAACAATAAATATATTTAACATTAGGGTGGCCCTATTTTTTGAAAAATGTAAAGCAATAAATCTAGAAAAGTTTAAAAATTTCAACAGACTATTCTATTCTATGACCAAGCATTGGTTATAAATAACCAACCATGGTACAATTAATAACGGATCCCAAGTTCTACAACAAGTACAACAAGACAAAAACAACATGCATTTTGATAGATTATCAAAAAATATGTAAAGGGTGTTTTTCTTTAGAGAGTCACAGCTTTGTGTTGACATCACTGCTTTATTTTAGCACCCATTTAACAGCTGATAGTTGCTTTTTGTTTAATTTGCTTTGAAATTTCATTATGAATCGACTTACACCAAAGCAACGCGTGCAAATTTATACAATTTTTAATCAAAATAATTCGGCGAATGGTCTGAAGCACAAATTGATATTGATTTTGAATTTGAATTTCCATTCAAAATATTATTATCCGATGAAACCCATTTCTGGTTGAATGGGTACGTAAATAAGCAAAATTGTCGCATTTGGAATAAGGAGAATCCACAAGCTCATGTCGAAACACCATAACATTCACAGAAAATCACTGTTTGGTGCGCTTTATGAGCTGGCGGAGTGATTGGCCCATATGTTTTCAGAAACGATGATGGTCGAAATACGAAAAGTTTTTGAAAATTGGTGTTCCAGATTGCGCCTTCTACGCGCCAGTCGTGGCGACCACATGGCAGAAATAGTAAAAATGTATTTCATTGTTTTATTATGATTTAAACTTGTGTCACTCTATAAAAAACACCCTTTGTATGTATTTCTAGCAACAATAAATACTCTTATTTATAAACAAACAAAATTGTAAAGCAGTTGTGACACAATATAATGTTAACAATATTCAGCTGGGCTACTGTAGTTACCTTATTAATTGTCAACATACCTTATACGATATTTATTCATAAAGGAACCATTCAGTTTTATATATACAGCCATGTCACAGAGCACAATTCTGTTCGGAATCGAAGAAAACATATTTGCTTATTGATAAAAAGTGTATTTTAATAGTTTTTTGGCCTTTCAGATACAGAAAATTCCCATTCCGTTCATGAAAACAAAAATGGGTTCATTCCAAAAAAAATTTTCGTCATTTGGCTGATAGTATTAGAATCTTATGTGGAAATAATTTCGATTTCGATTTAAATAGGCAAAGATATACAAAAAAATTTAATTTATAAGAATTCACATGATAATATTAAACATTAAAAATGTTATTAGCAAAAATATCAGTGATTTAAGAACTACACTACTAGTAGCAGCAGCAACTAAAATATACTATATAAGCTAGTTGAGAAATGTGAGGAATCTAGAGCAAAGAACTAACAAAAAAGTAGTAAAGATAGTAAAATTTCCAGCAATAAAGTAGCAAAGGAGGTAGCATTTTATGTAGGTAAAAAGAAATATGCACACAAAACAAAAAAATTACTTTCAGCGAATGCTGATAAGGACAACAGGTTTTTTACATTGCAACGCCAAAAGATTTTTCAGCTTAGTTGGAATTATTGTTTCTAAATTAACCCTTAAAGGGCAATCTTGAGCTTGGCGGTTTTTTGCTATTGGTGTTAGTTTTTGGGCGTTTGTGTGTTTTGAAATGTGCAGTAAAATATCATGGCCAATATTTTTGTACAATATTTCATCCCCGTCATTCCCCTTCTTAGGGCTGTGATTTACGATTTTTTAAAAGGGAGCCGAAATTACCATTATCAAGAGGAGTTAGAGGGTCAATATGTTCGAAAAAAAATGTTAAGAACACTATGTTTCGTACACCGATATGCTGCACGAGCAGGCCAAAAGGGGAGAACTTCAAGAGTAGAGTTTTAGAGTGCCTTTTTTACGTTGTACGTTACATTATAAGTGGATTATGTATTGCAACCAAACTTCAGTTGCGTTGTCAAATGGCAAATATTTTATCGAAATTTATTTAATCAAGGCAAATTTATCAAGCTTTTTGCAATTACAAATTATATTTTGCCCTAATTAAGCAAGCAGTAACAATGTAGACCTTAAGCCCCTTATATGGCCATTTTCTCAATGTATCGACAGACTGTCTGTTACTTAATGTCAACATAAATTTGATATACCGATAAACTGTCCGTTAACGAATTTGGGTTTCTCAATATACCGACAAAAAACCTTGGTTTGAGTTGGCAACACCACTCAAAATACATGTAAAAGTTGGGAGTCAGCTGATTGAATTTATCTGTACGTCAAATAAATAATTGACAGATGAGTGCCGGTTAGCATTGCGACAAAATATAAGCAAATGAGACATTGAGAAAAGCAAATTTCTTTAATGTGCAGTTTTTCGTTGGGAAAAAAGATATTCGCCTAATTAGAAAATGGCCAATAGTCTAGCAGACTCTGATTGGATATAAACACACAACCCTCGCACTAATAAATATCCAATTTAAGACCTTTAACGCATTTTATATTTACATAGCTCCCATATATTAACAGTATTAAACAAGTTTTTGTTTTTAAAATAAATTCTTAAACAAAACAGGGGCCAGATTCTGGCAGTCGTGATCGAGTAATTTCTTGATGCGAAAGCAATTCAATATCTAATTATTTCTGTCAATACTGAACGAATTGGAATTATTTTTTCGTTATTGTAAAGCATTTATTTCAGTTTCACAATACTGAAAAAATAATTTCGATTCGTTCAGTATTGACTGAAATAAAATTGCTTTCGAATCGAGAAAGTACTCGATCACGAATGCCAGAATTAGGCCCCTGCATTTTATAATCAGCCCAATAACGAATACAAATTCCTTGGGAGTTTTTTCCCTTTTCCCATTTTTGCAATTGAATTTACATAGGAAAAATGAAAGAAAACTCCCTGGGAATTTTTATTCACAATTGGGCTGAATATTTTCGAAATGAATACCTTATTAATTATTTTTTTAACTTTATTCGAAAAAAAGAAATTATTATGTTTTTGAAAAAATATAAATAAAAACAAAAACAATATAGCAATAACAGCAAAACTTGGTGCTGTTTTTATTATGAGATCATTGCTTGAAAATTTACTAAAAAATTAATTAAAATACACACATATTGTCCATAATACTTAATAATGATCGTCTATAGGAATATAACAGAATTGTTTGTTTACTTATTGTTGGTGTCTTTATTTAAACAAATTCAATACAGACAATAATTGAAAAGAGTTTTTTTCTTATTAAACTTTATGCTTTTTTTTATGTCTTAAACGATTTTGCGGTCCATACAGAACACTCACTTCTTTCTATCCAGTATCTTTTATTTTGGTGTGTTGGGATATTTTTTTTCTTTTGTTTTTCTTCTTTTTCAATAAACAAAACGGCTACATCGGGGATAGACTTTTAAAATTTATGACAAGACCTCAACACATAAAACAGAACGTTTTTTGTTGCTGTATTCAAATGAATTTGAAGTCATTCATAAAAATGTAGCAATAAATTGTGTTTAAATACACAGAGCAAAAAAATTGTGGTTATTCGAAGCCTTGTGGAATTTGAGAGATAAAAGCAGTGCTAAAAAACCAGTACAATAAAAAGTGTTTTTACATGAAAACAGAAACTCTAAAACATCTTTTTGTGTTTGTGAATTTGTACACAAACAAAATACGTTACATTACGATTGTGAGCTAACGAAGGCGAAAACAAAGATAACTTACCGATCTTGTTTTAGCGCGCGTGTAGTGTACAATACTTCACCTCACTTAAAAAATATTTTCATAAAAATTTTAAAAAATTCAAAAATTTTTTTATAAAAAGTGATGTGATGTGCTGATGTGCTGATCATACTATTAATGATGTTGCATGTGAAAGAACACGTGCGCTACAAGAACATACATGTACGCTGTTAATGATAATAATACAGTACGGTACACTAAGCCTAGCGTTTTTTCGAGCTCCGTATAAAAGTTAGTACACTAGCTATTTGATAGCAAGCGACTTTTCAATTTCGAAATGCTACACCCTCTGATTTTGTGAGGTTTGGAAAAAATTCGATCGCATTCAAGTGAAGAAAACGGTAAAAAAAACACAAAATGTCCCATAACTGCAGTGGGGTCATCCCTAGAGGGATGAAATGTTAGACCGACCCCCCTTTATTTTTTGTCGCCAAAATTTTTTCCAAACATAAAATTGCGGTTTTCGGTTTCAGAAGTAAAGTTAAATCAAAATTTTATTTGAAACACACATACAGCCGTGATTCCGATGAAACATTTATTTTATCATAAAGCTTGGCCCTTGCTATTACGTAGGAAATGCATTGTAATTTAAATGACCGCTTCTAGATTGGTTGCAGCAGTCGATCTTTTTGAGGTAGTTTTCGACCACTTTTTCGCACATTTCGGGCGGTATCTTGGCGATAGCTTGACAAATGTTTGTTTTCAAATGTTCCAACGTTTAAGGATTATCCGCGTAGACACGGGCTTTGACAAAGATTCACAAAACAAAGTCTAACGGCGTCAAACCGCATGATTTTGGTGGCCAATTGACGTACCCAAAACGTGAAACTTCGCGTTCTGGAAATTGCGCATGCAATAAAGCCAAAATCGGTCGTGTTGTGTGGCTCGTGGTATTGTCTAATGAAACAACAACGAATCGAAATTATTTTTTTAGTATTATGAAAACTCAACTAAATGCTTAACAACACTGAAAAAATAGTTTCGATTCGTTCAGCATCGATTGAAAGAATTATTAAACATAAGTCATGCTAACCTGTCATAGAAGATACAAGTCCAAATTGAGATTAAGTTTATTTTTTTCAGCTCAATTGAACGAAAAACCACCCAGAGCAAATCACAGTTTCCCAACAGAACCTATCAGTCATGATCGATGGATACCGAAAGCCATTTACTGTCCAAAAAGGTTTTTCTTCAGAAAATATATTTTCTTAAGCTCAAACACAGAAAAAAATTTTGCCACAGTAAAAGCATTAATCAAAAATAAAATCAAGTGAATTAAACTATTAATCAAGTGTATTAAACGTTTAATTGACAATACTAATCTGCACCAGTAAACAAATGATTGATACCAATTAAACGTTTAATTCACTTGATTAAACGTTTAATTCACTTGATTAAATTTTTAATTTAAACTTATTTTATTTTTGATTAATGCTTTTACTGGTGCAAAAATTTTTTCTGTGAACGAATTAATGTTGTTGACATTTTCTTATTTTTATGAATTGTTTGTTGTTAATATTTTCATCGTAACACTTTGCGTGAGAGCTTGGTTTAGAACCACTAGAGAAACCGAAGCTCCAAATAATAACTTCAACTTCTGAAAAGCGATTGTGCTTCAATTGATCATCCGATTGTGTCTCAGCGACTACTAAACACATTCTGTGAACATCTCTGGTATCTCAGCTATGACAGTCTTAAGACATCTTAACGATTTGGATGAGCGGTAGTGTATCTTACAAACTGCACTTGCCAATATTTTTGTTTGTTTATACAGTTTTTATTTACACTCTACCGTTTATACGAAATTTTGTTATCTACGTTTATGTGTCTTCGTTTATCTTTATTTCTGTGCCATGAATGTGTTGCCAATTAGAATGTGATAATTTAACCCGTATTTGCATATTTCATTTACGCGCTTAGATGCAGACAAATTGGGATTAAAAATATTAAGCAAAATTGTTTGCAAAAAAAATTGTACAAAGGGAGGAAATTTTGTAAAAATTATTAAAAAGTTGGTATAAAAAAAATTTTTAAATTTGTTATGCTTTTCAGAAATATTGCAAACATTTTTTCAAAAGCATTTATTTTCCTTTAATTTTATAAACATTTTACTAAAGCGTTTTTAAAAAGTTGAATCTAAAGATAACCGTTAAATAAGTGAAAAAAAATTAAAACATTGACGTAGGGAATAAGGATGGCGTTGACGTCGATAAGAAATTAAAAAATTCTTGTTATCTATAAACATGGAAGGAATTTATAATTACTTAAAAGGAAAGTAAAAATATACAATAATATGGAGTATTAATTTTCAATTTTTTTTTATAATATTATTCAAGATGTGACATTTTATAGTGGAAAGCTTTACATAAAGTAAGGGCTATTATTTTTTATAAAAAAAGCTCAATTCTATTTTGCATGCCCCTATTTTTTACAAATTGCACACAATATATGTTCCTTATTAGTTTCATTGATGACTGAGAACAATATGTTGTCGGAATGAAAACGAAATGTTGTTAATATGCTTACACTGTGTTGTCAAAAATTAAAACAATATGTTGTCGGAATGAAACTATTACGGCGATAATTAACAGTTTGTTGTCAGATTACGACCAAATGGAGGCAAAATGACAATGAGGTGGCTAAAAAATATTGACACCCTTCGTTTCCAAATTAAACGGAAAAGTAGTTGGCTCACTTTTGACAACGGATTGTGTCAATTTTAGTAATTTTAAGCCGGATTTTCCCCTATGTGTGTGATTTCAATAATATTCATTCATTTTTTTTTATCAAAAATATCTTCATTTTTAGTTTTATTAACCTCAAAATAAATTAACATTTAAACTCTTTTATATTTTCTTTATCAGTTTTCCAAAGTATTTTTAATGGTCATACTTCTCTACACAAAATAAGTCTTTAAAATCACGGTTTTAATACAAAAAAAAAAAAACGTATTAAAACGATAAGCTAAATTGTATTCTTGGACTTATCAGCAACAGTTTCCTTTTAGTAGAACAACGACTAACATTATAAATTTTATTTAAATAACATCTCAGAAGAACTCAGTTCAAACCAAAACTATAATTTAAATAACTGATAAGAGCGCTTAAACGAAAACCATGTGTGAAGAAAAATATTTAAAAATAAAAAAAAAACAAAAATGACAAAATCTTTTAGATTCAAAACCCACACTTGCATCCGATACTTGTGGGGTTTCTTTATTTCTTTTATTTTTCTATAAAGAACAAGAAAAAGAAAGTAGTAAAGTAACTAAAAGAAGGAGAGGCAAAGGAAAAACAGAAAATTATGTTGTTGTACTTTGTACAATGTTACAAGATAACCAGCCCAAAAGGTCTGTCTTATGATTTATGAATTGAAATCTATATTTAATGTGTAATTTTTTAACTGATAACGCCATCTCTTTTACGCCTAGTGGTTGTATGTGATTAACTCAATGGAAGGAAGTGGCTACAGTAAAGACTTTTTTTGAATTTCTAAAATAGCTTATCAGCTATTAGGTAAAGAAAAGTAAACATATTTTATTTTTAAATCATTATTAAATATCGGAATATATATTTTTTTTAATCGAAAATGTTCAAATAATTCTGAGCTTACTCTTATTAAAAAAAATAATACTTCTTGACGACTCCTTTAATTTATTCACAGTTGTATCTTTTTTACATTATTTGTTCGCTTTTAATCTTATCATTCAATCAATTATTTGTAGCAAATAAATTTGTTTTAACTCAAAAACTTATTTTCTTAAAAAGCAAAACATATCTTAAGTATTCAATGAAATACAGCAGGGTATAAAATGCATACTCCCATTATTTTTTTTTTTTTTTTTTTTTTTGTTTTTTGTAGCATCTTTTTAAGATGCTACACTTCAAAGTTTAAGATTAAGAAAAATAAAAAAAAAACTATACAGAAAAAACTAATTTATGGTAGACATAATTTCAACAGAAGTCCATCACGTCATCCAGACATTTAACAAACAGTTTTTTGTATTTTCCTGCACTTAGAAAAACTTTGAAATAAAAATAAATTTTATTAAGATACATATTAAAAAAAAAATGTTTTCATTATGCCCCAAATACTGCTCCTAAATCTTTTACTTGGTGGCCAGCGATCAAGTTTTGTCTTTCAATTCCCCAACAAACACGAAGTCAAACCTTTGATAAGAAATGACTTTATCATTTGACATCAAACACAATTCTCAAACGTTTTTTAATTGTTTGATTTTAACATTTAAATTCAAATTGATAATGATTTGAAAACAAACATTTGACATCAAATGTTTTATTAATTCGATGTCAAATTGGTATCAAATGTAAAATTCAAATCAAAACTGAACTTGGCAATACTAAAGCGAAAAATCAATTTTTACTTCGCGGTTGAATGTGTTTTACAAGTGAACGATTTATTTCTTGTTAAAAATAAAAATTATTTGTGAGAAATTACAGTGATTAAGAATACGAATAAAAAAAGAAAAACGGGAAAGTGAAGATATTATAAGTGTTGAATGATCGCGATGCTACAATCCTCAAAATAAAAGAGAGCCAAGTATATCGTCTTTCCTAGAATTAGAGCACGGAAAGAACATTATTTCATCTTTTAGCTATGGTGCCGAATATTTATTTCACAATTTGTTTAAATAAAAAATTAATTTAAATTTAAAAAATAAAATATTTTTTTCTGTTTCATATGGCATATATAATCCACATTTGAAAAACATTTAAGTTTGAAAGCAAGTTGAAAATAAAGGCATTTCTCAATTTGAAAATAATTTTTCCTTTTTGTTGAGAATGCTATGATTTACAAATGATTTTCAAATTAATATCAAACGTTGTCTTTTGAGAAAACGCTTGATTTCACATCATTTTCAATTTGAAATCAAACCTCCGTGTTTTTGGTTATGTCCATTCAATTTGCAATGCACTCTCACTTTTTTACTAACACACTCACAATTTTTAAATCGAAAACGAGATTGCTTTCAATTTCACCTTTCCATTTGTTTGGCAATTTTACTTTCAATTTAACAGCTGATTACAAGTTTTTGCAGTTTTATTTAGTGATAGTGCACTGCTTATTTAAATTAATATTTAGTGCACTACCCCTAACTATGGTAGAAATCATAGAGGACGACCTTAACTTTAAGAAAATATTCTTTCTATCCAGCTTGTTTCAATACAGGGTAAACTTAGAAGTAGAAAAGTTAATTATGACTAATGTGAGAAATGCTTTTATTTTTTCATCTTTAATTATTCTTCAAAACGTAAAAAGGAAAAAACATTAACACCTAGTTCGAAAAATTATTTAAATTTAGTTTTGTCGACAGTTGAAGCACAGCCGCGAGTAACGTTGTAAAAGCCACTTTTTGCAAAAACTGTTTTTTTGCAGATAACCGTTAACATTACTCTCTTACACTGTTTAAACCTTAAATAACCCAAAATTATGCACCGTAACGTCTTCAAAATGGCATACCAAGAGTCAACTAGTGGAAGAACGTTGTAAGTTACTTACAAAATGATACAAATAAATGGTTTTGAAACGTGGAATACCGTTTTAAATGACGTCGCGACAGTGGATATGAAACGTTTTTCCACTAAATTAAAGTTATAAACTGTAAATTTGCATGTAATTTAAATTTGAAATTTTATATTTTAAATAAAAGTTTTTATTATCATTATTTTTAATAATTTAAAGAAAAAAAATAAAAGATTAATAATCTTGCCTGTTAGAAACGTTTTTTTGCTCTTCTGAAAAATAATTATTTTGTAACTTAAAAGTTTATTCGCGGCTATGCTTGAATTAATTTTTAAAGCGAACTCGTTCATAAGAATAAAACTTTTTAAAGAACTAATTCCGCGAACTTCGCTCTATAAACGCAATTAATTGCTGTTCCTTCTTAATAACACCCTTTAAATTTCTTTAAGTGCATGATTTTTAACCTTTCTTCTTTAAACAGGTTGTTTCTGGATCATATAATACTACAACTTGGTGATCGTAAGATACGTTTAATTTCAAAAGATTCATAAAAAGGAGAAAAACTGTTCAACATTCTTTAAAATTTTTTGCTGGTGTCTAAAAAGGTTTTGGGTTCTCTGTTCAACTTGTTTTAAACTGTGTGAACGTTTAAATAGTTTAAGTTTAAGGTTTGTTTAAGAAAAAAAAAGATTTTTATTTTGCTTACCTGGCCAAAATCGATGGTTAAATTGACTTCATTAAATTTCATACCACGAGACAATGGAGGACTCTGCCACCATTGTTCAGTGCCATCAATTGCATGTTCAGGTGAATGATTTTTTTCGGGTATAGTAGGATCGCAATAATCGCAGACCTAAAAAAAAATTAAAGGAATTTATGTTGAAAAATTTTTTAAATAGACCAACACATGTGTTTTTTTTTTCTATAGATCAAAAAAAAATTTTATGTTTCTAACTTTTAATACTTCTAACACTGCACATGTGTTTTCAAATGGTCTTTAATTAGAAACACATATTCACAAACAAATATCAATGTATGTGTCTTGAAATAAATTTGAAATCATTTTTTTAATTTAATCACACAAAAATTTTTAAAATTAAGAAAAAAAAATAAACTCAAATATTTGTTCAATAATCTAAAAACTCATTTAAGATAAAACGTTGTTAATATTCAAACAAAACACAAATAGATGTACTTTAAATCAAAAAAAAAAGTAAATAAAATTTAAACCGAAGTTTAAAGTATTCCATACCTGACCCTGAATAACTGAATAATCAATGTGATCATTTTCGGTATTAGCTCCCACTAATTTACAATACAATTCGGGTCCATCAGTATCACTGCCACAAGTGGCTGTGGCATAAATTTTTCGACCATTAGCCAAATTAAAATATGGCGGTGTTAGCTCAGCACTCGTGGTATTAATAATGAAAACCACGCCCGCTACGATTAAAAGCAACGGGGTTAAGCGGTTTGACCCCATTGTTATTAGAGTTAAAATCCAAATGTTCTTAAGCACACACTTTTTTTAATTTTCTTAAGTCCTTAAGAGTCCTTTTTGAAGTTTTCTAGGCACTATTTCACTTTCTTTTTTCTTTCTTTAAATGGTTTTCACTTTTTTTTTTATTTCTTCTTTTTATGAGACCATCCCAACCGCACTAGATGGCTCTTCGCGAGCAACTGATTTTAAAAATCTAAAATGATTTTCCTTAATGCCTTTGTGCGTCTGGTTTGGGTCAATTCTTATCTTTTTTCGAACACCACCAGCAAAAAAATTCATTCATTTTATCATTCAACTGCACTGCAGGCGTCTCTGCAGGCATTCTGTTGTAGTTGCGCGTGAGAATTGATCAGGTTTTTCTCTCGCTTAAATTCTTTTTTGAAAGAAAAAAAAATATCTCAAATGCGCTCAAATGTAAACAAATCTTTACGAATTCTCAAAACAAAACAAAGAATTGAAATTAAAAGCCGGCCGGGTTTACGAGAATGAGATACACTATCTAAAGTGAATAATAAACAAAACATTATTGTTTTATGCTTTTAACTTTTATGCAGTGCACAAAAATTAGGGAAGAAATTAAATTTGTATGTGTTCTATTTGCTATTGTGCTTAAAGTGTAAGGACTGTGATAGATAAAGTATGATCACGCTATTCGGCAATACACAATTCTTAAGCTTCGTACAGACGATGGTCAGATCTTACAATATTGGTAAGCAGCGTTGATTAAATTGCATTAAAATTGGCAAAAATGTCTTACAACTGTGTGAACATTGTAAGCTCATTTGTATTTGCAGAAGTGCAGAATAAATGCATCTGACAATCGCACCATTGTCAGAAAAATATTGCTGTTGGCAACGCCTGCTTACAATATTGTAAGATCTGACAATCGTCTGTACGAAGCTTTAGACCAAATTTACGCAAAGCTAGTTTTCTTGCTTAACAGCCGTACCTAATCGAAAGCGAAAGGCGGAACGTTTTCTTCCGAACAGTAATATAAACTCTCTTGTTTAATAAAACTCACAAAATAAAAAGATATAAAACCGCTAGATTGCCAAAAAAATAGGTAATTTGCCATTATTAATTAACAATAGCAGCCAACTTCACTATTAAACGCGCTGTTAACATCGGATTTTCCAATTGCAAAGTCCCTTTTTACAAGGTGACAGACAGAAGGCAGACAGACAAAGTTTGTTGGCGAAAGCGGAAAGAAGTAAAGTGTGTCACGAATATAACGTCGCCCCCTTACCAATAAACTTCGTCTGGTGCCTTCTATCTGTCACCTTGTAAAAGGGGACAAAGCGTTGACACCGCGCTAGGGTTACCGTTCGCCCGACAAAAGTCGAAATTTTTTAGCCGCCTACCGCTTTTTGTGATCCTTTTTTTATCACCGACTCTTATTAATTTTTACCATTTTTTTGTAAAGTTTCTCACAAAAAACATTTAATCTGCAGTAAATTATAAATATTGTAATAATTAGAAACTGGGAATTATCTCCTTTCGTAGGTTACTTTATATTATATTCAACATTTTTTTATTTTTCGAATTTATTCTATGAGTTACATTTCAGTTATGTATTTTATAAAGCTTTAAGGAATAGAACTATTACAAAAAAGCTTTATAAAATACATAACTGAAGTGTAACTCATAGAATAAATTAGAAAAATAAAAAAATTTGAATATTCTAATAATTTTTATCAAAAAAAAAGCAGTTTACAGATTTTTGTTCCTTTGGCAACAATCTTATTTCTTTTGTGCATCCTTATCATGTTTACAATGTATTTAGGAATTTTTCGCAAAGTTTCAAAGAATAGTTTAAGCAAAAAAGCTTTTTAAAATAAAAAAAAATTGTGGTGTTTGCAGTGCTCATTTACAAAATTATTTTTAGCTGCAGAGTCAATGAAAGAAGATAACGTTAACATCGCTGCAGGTCCTTCCAAAAAACGTTATATTTAGTGATACCATTCGAAAGACTGGAAACTGAAGTATAAATGGTCTAACCAAAACATGGAGTCAATTTCAATTCATTTATTTGTCAATATTATTACCATTATTTCTTATATGTTATATATATACAAAGAGTTTAAGATTGTTTCTTTTTCTTCTTAATAATTAAACTTAATTTATAATATTATATACATATACATATATACAAAGTTTGGAGGAAAAAATTTACAAAAACCTATTTAAAAACATGGAGTCAAAGCGGTATTTTTCAGTGTTTGTAAAAAGCTTTTAGTGAACTAAAAAATCATCTTCAGCGACATGGAAAAACAACTTAAGAACATAAAAAAGGAATAAAAAATGCAACTGACTGTGTTTCTTCAATTGTTTTTTTTTTTTTTTTGTTTAATTTATTAAAAAAAAACGTTATAAAATTTATTTTTACAAAACGACCTTTTGTGCGACTTTTAAAAAATTTTTAACGGTTACCCTGCGCCGCGCTATAAATTAATTAAAATCGCTGAAACTAAAAAAACTCTTATATAACAAGAAATTGTGGATTTCCCAAAAAAAAAGAAGCAATACATCTAAAAAACATTAATCTTACCATAAAATAACATATTTAATATACTTTTTAAATTTCACCTATTTATATGTATATCGTATATGGGCATTTCCGCCAAATGGTCCACCGTGACCGAAAATTTAAAAGTTATTAAAATCTGATTATTTTACGAAATTGTTATGAAGAAATATTTAGATTTTACTAATTTTATAAATTTACCCATAAATTTGTTCACTTAGATAAAGAATCAGACTGCAAAGTTGTGCAAACGTACTTTCTTATTTGTGAGTATGTTTTATTGTATATTTTCTTTAATATTATCTTCCTTAAAAGAGGTAATATTTGATGAAAATTATTCCAAAAAAAATTTCTTACATGGTCTGTAATCTAAGGAAGAGTTCGAAGAGAAATATGTTATTCGAATTAACGGTAAATTTTTATTTTGTATTAATCATGATTCAGTTAAATTATTGTGGAAAAAATTTCACGTTCGAATTGTCACGTATCGAACCAGATTTTAGCTTAAACAAAAAATAGTTCAGACGATTTTGGAACCAAACCAAAGACATTTTAATGTTACATTGCTATGTAAAATTCTGAAAGTAGTTTGACTAAAAAATTGTGCCAGGTTTCGCTGAACTACAACTTTTTATACATGGCCACAAAAACTACTTCTATTTTTTTCACGTTCGAACCGCTACTTCTTTTGCCATTATCTTTGACCTAGAATCGCGCCCCCCATAAACTTTAGCATAGATAATAGTGCTTTCTTAGTGCTATAATTTAAGGGTTAAAAGAACGTAAAAATATTTGTTGTTTAAAATGTTGTTGCATTTTTGATGCGTACGACTGTCACGTTCAACACTTTGGAATTACCCATATACAAACGAAAAAAATTCAAAATCTACTCCTTGCAAATGGTAAGTTTTTTTTTACCTGAATAACCACTATATTTTTTTGATCCGTTGTAGTCACCTAACTGCAAAAAACATAATTTTTTAAATTCTATGGCAAGGTTTTTTTTAAAAAAATTTTTTCTAAAATTTGAGATTTTTGAAGAGACGACAACCGGATTTGAGCTTCACTTTTCATAAGGACCCAGAATATATACTTAATAGGGACTTTTCTCGTGAATCTTGTTCATTGTTGGTGTAGAATTAATTTTAAAGTATAATTCCAATGTCATCAATATCTGAATTGAATCGGCAGAAAATTGAAAGTTGTTGATTGCAGTTACTAAAAATGGATCAAAGAGATAGTCCGTTAAAATTGTTATTTTTGGTCTTTAAAAATTTTAATTAGCTATAAATATCTCCGTATAATAAAGTTTCTTTCCTTCCTTTCTTTCTTTTAAAGACGGATCATTATTATATTGAGATTAATTTATTATTTCTAACCCACTGTTGTTTATTTCAATAATAAAATATGGTTGCGAATACAAATTCCGTAGCATACTTTGGGGAGCAAAAATTTTTTTAATGGTACCAGACAACGCGTAACTTTGTTGAAATTTTCTACTACCAAACAACAAAGTACATATCAACAATATGAAACAATTTTCAATAATAATTTTTTAGGAAAATTTTAAACGCATTTTTGCTCTGCCTAAATTAAATAAATATGTATGTAATTAAACCAATATATTGGTAATTATTAAAACATTTTAATTTGTTAAAATTTTGAAAACCAAAGATTAAGGAGACAAACATGTAAACAATAAACGCAATTTACAGCCTGGCCTAGAATGGCGAAATGTTTTTACTTTTAATATTTCCCCTTTTGCGCTTAAATGTTATTATTTTCCATTAAACATTTTTTGCTTTATACATGCAGCATGGTTTTATATATTTTTTAGCGCGTTAATGCAAAACTTGCTTTAATTGTCTAATCGATACCAAATGCGAAGGTGACTACCATTAACTTGAAAAATTGGCGATTGAAAAACCTACTAAAACGAAAACAAAATTGCAGCAACGAATGCTAGTTTTTTTCGCCAGACAATCTTATAAAGCTTTGAAAAAACAAAAACACAAATAAACACAAAATGATAGTAGTGCACTCAATAAAAAACTTCAAACAGATTATTTCCAACTCAAATCAAGAATAAACAGCCTATAACAGCCAAGGTGGAAAATTAAAAATTTAACCACGTAAGAAAAAACTAATTTTGTTAGAATTCAAGGAAGCTTCAACATGGATTTAAAGTTGTTCGTCTTTGTTTTAATATTGAAAGATTCAAATTAATTTAAGTTTAGCATTTTGATTTTAAAAATGTTGTGTTTTTTAATTAACAAATCCCAGCGTTAATTTTAAGTTGTAACTACCACACTTCAAAAGTTTGTACGTACGATGGTTCAGTCGTAAGACTTTTTTTAAATTTTTAATTTTACCACTTCAACCGAAAACCAAACTTAAGAATTTTTTGGTATTGATAAAAAAGTTTTTAGGTATAGTTATTGAATTTTTAGTCAACAACTAAGTTTATTGAGTCAATAAAAAAAGTTTTTGCCCGAAATAATTGTTTTTAGCAAAATGTTTACGTGATTGTTGGAAATGTTAAATAAACCAAACAAAATGTTTATCGAATATTTATTTATTTAATTATTATGATGTGCTCAATTCCCAATTTTTTTTCTTTGATAAATACACTAAAATTTATTGTAGGGGGATGAGCTCCAATGCGCCTTTCGCTTGTTGCTTAGGCCAGATCATCAGGAAACCTTTTTGTTAAAGACTTTGTAAAAACTAAAAATATTATACAAACAAAATTGTAAAGCGCATGAGAATTATAACGATTTCAAAATTGTAAAAATACTGTCTTTACCAAGGTACATTAACACAAGGTTGACTCATTTGGGAGTATAAACATGCTGCTCTATAAAAAGAACCGAGTTGTCAATATTGTCTTCATATAAAACAAAAACAATTTAACGCACACATCTACAAATTTTGGCTCATACACACGAAATTTGACGTTTGGGTTCCAACTGGGGTAAACAGCTGACAAACATATGGGCCAACGAGTCTACCTTGTGTAAATATACCTTGGTATTTACTTTGATTAAAATATTTTTATACCCACAACACAATAGTGGAGATGGTATAATGCATTTGTGCTGATGTGTGTGTAACATCTTAAAATATTGGTCCTAGACCCACATTTAAGTATACCGATCCACCCAGAATCACGACCGACTATACTTTCTTTCTTGTTTTTATTGAAAATGAAGAAATATTTAATTATTTCATTAAATATGTTTTAGTGAGTGCTATTTTGCAAAGTGTAATTTTAATAAATGTTTCCATTGTATCCAATAAAAAGTTTATTGGCCTAAAGTTTTATTTTAACAATCTGTGTTGCTAAAAATTTTCTTGAGATATTTTTTTCTGTGTACTGATCTCAGACCCTATAAAGTATATATATTCTGGGTCTTTATGAGTACCGTAGCTGATTTAACGATGTCAGTCTGTCTGTCTGATCGTTGAAATGGGTTTTCCGAAGACCGTAGATATGATGGGGGCTAGGTTGTTAAGCATTTAGGTCACAAGTAGTCCGAAATTTTTTGCTATTGAAATTCAGCTAGATGGGAGTATAAATGGCTAAGATATGAGCGAAAAGCCACGACTACCTCTAATTTTTCCCATAAAATCCCTTGTTGTTGTTCTT
Organism: Pollenia griseotomentosa; assembly: GCA_963931875.1. Taxonomy (NCBI): domain Eukaryota; kingdom Metazoa; phylum Arthropoda; class Insecta; order Diptera; family Polleniidae; genus Pollenia; species Pollenia griseotomentosa. The sequence goes on along the minus strand of OZ007562.1, from coordinate 159,192,525 downwards.
TGTGTCCATCACTGAAAATAAAATTTTTTTCTTTTCCCACTTTCAACTACATTTAGAGTTGACAAAAAATCAACCAATTGTAGCCGGGACTATAAGAAAAGATAAGCTCACTGTTTATTGTTGTTGTTTTTGTTTAAGCTTTGATATTGTTACAAGTTAAACTGTGGCTTATAATTCTTATTCGCTTAACAGTTTTATTTATGTAATATCTTTAGTTTTTCTAAAATCTTTGGATGAAGTTTCCTGACGATCTGGCCTAAGCAACCAGTGAAATGCGCATAGGAATAGCTTATCCCTTCAACAATAAATTTCAGTTTATCAATAGTATGAAATGGGAATGTAGCACATTGAAACGAAACCTTGTTAATTAAATTTTTGAATCCCAAGAAAAACTTTGATAACTACACAGAAAAAAATTTTTGCGCCAGTAAAAGAAATAATCAAAAATAAAATCAGTTTTAATTAAATATTTAATCAGGTGAATTAAACTTTTAATCAAGTGTATTAAATGTTTAATTGACAATATTTCAATCAGTGAAATGCGCATATAAGCTAGCTTATTCCACAACAATAAATTTTAGTGTTTTTATCAAGAATAAAAATTGGGAATTAAGCACGACAAACAAAATCTTATTAAATAGATACATACTATTTACGATTTTTCTTTTTGAATTGGCTACAGATATTAAAAAATCATTTTTAATAACAAAAATAAATTATAATAAAAATCATTTTTAATCATAAATAGTTTTCTTTTTTTCGTTATTAAATTTAAATTTTTTTGTTCATTGCATAGATAAAAGCATTTTTTTCTAGTTGTTTAATAGTTGTCTTGAATTCTAAAAACCAATAAAAAAAAACTTAACAACTTGTTTGGTTTGTTCATCAATGATATTTTCTTAAACATTTGAACAAATATGTTTGCATGCTTTGAAATGAAGTGTGGCAAGTAATTTTATAAATTTTTTTTAGTTTTAAATGCTCAAATATTTATCTTCAGAATACGGCTGGCTTAAATGAAAAATAATTTAATGAAAAAAATTTATAAAATGATATTTATTAAAAGAAAAAAAAAGTAAACAACAATTTGTTAATGTGTAATGTTGGCTTAGAATTGAAAATTTGCTTTTAAAATAACAAAAATTTAAACGCTTTTTATGATAAAGTATATGGTTTAAGCAGACTTGGCATGTAGGCTAGGCTACATTTCAGAGAAGTAAAACAAAATGGTATATTGTAGTATTGGTATTTTTTTAACCTTTTACGGCTTTTTTGTATTCTATGTGACTATTTAATGGCTGTTGAAACCGATTTAAACTTTTTCACATTTTATCGAGCAATTTCAAATTATTTTTCTTTCAGATTTGTGAAGGTTTTGAAGGGCAAAGTTGTTTTTATTTCGTACTTAAATAAACCTTACTTTTTTACCACTTTAGTGATTTTTTTTCAAGTTCAATAAATTTGTGACAATTTATAACTTTTTTATTTAAATATTTGGCGGTTTTTAAATGAAGCAACTGATTTGCAACGTTACTGTAACTGTCAGCTAACTGGGGCTTGAGTGTTTTTAACAACGTTTTTTAAAATTTGTATATTTTTAGTTATTCCTATTCCTATATTACTTTAAAAAATTGCTAAAATTTTTGTTATACTTTTATAATTATTCTGTAATTAACAAGATTTTGTTTGTAGTGCTTAATTCCCATTTTTTATTCTTGATAAAAACCCTAAAATTTATTGTTGATGGGATAAGCTATTCCTATACGCATTTCACTGGTTGCTTAGGCCAGATCGTCAGGAAACTTCATCCAAAGATTATAGAAAAAGCGAAAATATTATTGTTATATTATACAAATAAAACTGTTAAGCGAATAAGAATTATAAGCAACAGTTCTACTTGTAACAATATCAAAGCTTAAACAAAAACAACAACAATAAACAGTGAGTTTATCCTCTCTTACATTCCCCACAACAATTGGTTGGAATTCTCCCAACATTAATTGTAGTTGTAAGTAGGTTACGAAAAAACAAAATAAAAACGAAAACAACTTGCTTTATTGTTTTTGCAAAAAAATAAAGCATGTTGCCAGTTTAGTTTTTTTAAACCGTGCACTTGCCAGTTTATTATCAAAGTAATTTTTGGGAATACAAAATTTTTAATTAACAAGATTGTGTTTGTAGTGCTTAATTCCCAATTTTTATTCTGTAATAATTCTAATGTTTCTTTTGTTCCTTTTTGTGAAATTGGAAATTTGTTTGTTAAATTTAAAAGAGCATTCAAATTTTTTTTATTTTTTATTTTCTCTTTGAAATTTTTCATTTAAAAGTTTGAAGATTTTAATGTATTTTGTAGCGATTTTTATTGAATTTTATGTAATTTAATCGTTTTTGTGAATATTCAAATTCTTGGCTTATTAAGGGTTTATTTGAATAATAACTAGCTGAGCCCGGCAAACTTTGTCTTACCCTTCAATCCCTTTTTCTACCCTCACCATAATAGTAGAGAGTAGTGCTGGATACTATCGATATTTATCGACAGTTCAAACTTCACTATCGATATTACTATCAACTGAATGTTTGTACTTAAGAAGGCAGTTTTTCCTGAAGAAACCAAAGTAGCAGGAACTATAAGATATTTTATTGCAACTTTAGTTAATTTTCTAAATTGGTTTTGATTCTCCACCCAAAAGGTAATTGGTCTTAAGGACTTTTCCTCTAATGGTCGTTCATTATATTGCCTTATGCACGCAAATGCATTTGCACCTTTTTTTAACATTACAAAAACATTACATGACATTTCAGTCCGAATGTAAACATATACAAATTTTGGCAAAAGGGCCTCTAATTAGCAGTTCATATAAGCACAGCTAAGTTATCAATACCACCTGCTAATTTTTTGTTTGTATCATTACTGTTAATCACCGCGAATTATTAGCAAGAAAACTTGCGGCGAAAATCTGTGATTATAGCTGCTGTTACACGTTTCCCTAGATGTATTTTAAATAATAAAATTTGATATCGCTATTTTTTCTATCGATATTTTCGATATGTTAAGACTATCGATAGTTTTCCAGTACAAGTAGAGATCATGTCGGCAGTATTATAAACAAAATTGAATTTTCTTTAATTTATAATTCAGTTTTTTTCATGGAAACTTAAATTTTTTCAGAATTTGTTGTTAGAAAATTTTAAATATTTGGCAATTTTTTTTTTTTGAACGTCTATAAAACAAACATTCTTAGTTTAAGTAAAATGGCACGCCAAAATGAAGATCTGAAAAGCATCAAAATAGCGCTACATATCGGGCCCATTCATACAAAAAAATATCAAAATGTAAATTTGTTGTAGAATGTAGAGATTTCCTACAACATGACAACAAATATGTTTGCAAATGACTTATTCTCGCTATAGTTTTGTAAGTGTTTTTGAGAATGATGTCCCATTATTTGACGTCTGCCTAAATTTTGTGTTATTAGTTAAAGTTTTCAGTCTTTCTGTTTTGTTCGAAGTGTTTTAAACAAAGCACAATTTAAAAAAAAAGTAATTAAATATCTGTGGCATTTTGACAAAACATCTTAAGTCGAGATAAGATACAAAAAAACTTTAAAAAAAACTCGGTGAAAAAATCATTTTTTTTAAATAATAATATAAACCAAAATTAAAGAAAAATTTCGTTTATAATACAAAATTTTAAAAACGTAAACAAAATGGGCTAGTCGTACTATATATTCCACCATCATTATATATCTTAAAATTTCTTCATCACCTGCTATGGTCCATCCCAAAAGTATTTGTTACTTGGTGGATAATGTTTTCTTCTGTTGTGAATTAAAAAGAAAAACGAATTGGCCTTCCATTTTATCATTTGATGAGTAACAACGACTCCGTCTTAACGCGTTTTCCGCTCTTTAGAAGAGCCCTTAATATTCGCTGATGTGGATATAGTACACCAAAGACGCACTCCTGGATCGGCGTTCTTCTTTCTCTTGATAATTTTATTTTTTGTAATCCTTGCTCGTTTGGCCCAGTGAAGGGTACCTAAAATCGGACATTAATCATAGAATTTTTTAGGCAATATTGCATAACTCAACCATACAAGTAAACTAAAAATAAGCTAAAAATTCAAAACACAACCAAGTGAACCACAAATCACGAGTTGGTAAACAGAAAATCTATTAATCACACCACAACTTTTATTTACTTAATGCAACTTCTTGCTGTCGCTGCAAGTTCTTTAAACAATTCTCCAGTCACTTGCCAAAAAAAAAATGAAAAATCACCGAAAAAGTACCAACAACAAAAACCAGCCAGCCCACCTTGTTGTTGTGGTTAATATTTCAGTGGTTTTTGTGTTTTTTATTATAATTTTTTTTTTTTAATTTTTCATTTAATTTTTTTAACATTTAACCAAGTGCATTTAGATTTTTTGGCTTCATTTCCGTTCTAACGAAGTAGCGAGAAACACGCAACATTTAACCGAAGAAACTCATTGAAATTTAGTAAAAAAAAGAAAATAATTTCCATAAAAAGTAAATTCTCTTCCCCATGGTGTTATTGAAAATTTTAAAATATTTAGTGGGTTAGTGTTTTGAAATGTATCTTTAGAAAGTGTTTATAACTTTTTTTATAATTTTTTTTTTTTTAAGGTTGTGTGACGCGTGTTTATAGTGAAATCTGTCAAAATGTTTTTTCCTTCAAGGTATTTCGTTATCAAGTTTTACAAAAGGATTGATGTGTTCTTTAAGTAAAAAACATTAACATAAGCTAAATAATGCTTAATATCATTGTAAAAACAATTAATTAATTAAAAACAAATTATGTTAATAAAAAATTTGGTAAAGTTTTTACTGCAAAAAAATATATATAGTGTTTTATTTATTACCTAAAAACTTTTTTAAATCCTTTTAGGATATAAAGACATAACACTTCGGAAAAATTAAGGAAAAACTGATGTTTTTCACAAAGCTTCCTTTTGATGTTTAAAAGAAAACTTCTCGTCCATCAATGCGCCGCTAAATAACGACACCAATTATCTAAAAAATACTCAATATCAATTGGAAAAAAGTTGAATTATTCATAAAACTGCACTTTTTGTAAAAGGTTGCATATTAATGGCTTCTTCTTTTCTAAAAAAAAAGTGTTGCAGAAGTGTTACATGTGACTTGGCAACATTTTTAAATGCACCCCTAATTTTTAAGAAGTGTTTCATATTTTACGTTTACAAAAGAACACAAATTTCGGCATTAAACAATAAAGTACAATTAGCGCAAGGTAAATTCAATTACAGGTGGTGGCAAGACTAAAACAGTCCAAAGCTAACAGAAACAACAGATGTTTTTTGTATTGCATTGTAAGTGCTTACGGCTCGAAACTTGCCACTACCTTGCACCGAATTCGCCTTGATCTAGTGCTGCATTCATGCCCCTTTAATTAAAATGAGTGTTGAACATGTAGCATTTTTTTAGTTTTATAGGGAACATCATCAGAAAAGAACGCTTTACACTTTTAAAATAACACATGTTTTTCAGAAAAGAACATAAAAAAATGTAAAAGGCAGAATAACTCAGAAAAGAAAAGTTGTACAGAAATAGTGCGGTGAGGGAAATAAAGACAAAAACAATTTAGGGTTAGCTTAATTATGTTCGAAGCTTCTTTTTGTAGTTCTAAGATCCTCGTCGATCCATGCGCTGCTAAAAGGATACACGAGGTCAAAGGTCAAAAAAAAGGTCAACGCTAACGGTAAGAAAATCGCCAACAAAAAATATTTATGTAATTTGGAAACCTATGGTGGCCCTTTGATAGGGGTACCCTATCTTTTACTTTACTTTACATTTTTTTTAAAGGGATTTGCTCAAAAACCGTTAGTCCTACGAAATAAAATCCATTAATATTTTTTTCATGCAATTTCTAAGCTATACATTTGATAATAAATATTTTATCTATAATTGTTACTGTAAGTGTGATTTTTACCAAAACCCAATTTTCTTAATTAGAACCACAAAAGAAAGCTTCGTACGTAAATAAGCTTATCCTAAATTATTTCGCAGTTTCAAATTTTTTTTTCTTTATTTCCCTCCCCGCATTATTTCTTTACAACTTTTTATTAAATATGCAACCTTTTACAAAAAGAGCAGTTTTATAAATAATTCAACTTTTTCCAATTTGTACCCTTTTTACTTATGAAAATGCACATTTTAGTTTAATTTGCACAACTGTTTACTAAAATGTAGAATTTTTTAATAAAAAGGGCAATATTTTTAAAAAAAAAATGCAATATTTCCATATAAAGTGCAATATTTTACTACAATGCATAACTTTTTACGACAGTAATAACAATAGCGAAATTTTTTTTACTTAAAGGTATAAACTTTTTACTTAAATGTGCAACTTTTTTACTTAAATCTTTAATTTATAATTCAAAAAATGCTAAAAAAAATAGTAACATTTTTTTTACTAGCAAGTGGATTTTTTTTAAGGTAAAAATTTTTTCTACATAGTGACATTTTTTTAAAAAAGTGCAATTTGTTTTGTTTTATTAGTAAAACAAGTGCAAATTTTTTTTTTATAGTAAAAATTTTTTCTACATAGTGAAATTTTTTTAAAAAAAGTGCAAATTTTTTTCTACATAGTGAAATTTGTTTAAAAAAGCGCAAATTTTTCCTACATAGTGAAATTTTTTTGTTAATGTAAAATTTTTTTTCTACATTGTGACATAATTTTAAAAAAGTGCAAATTTTTTCTACATATTTAAATCTTTTTAAAAAAGACAACATATTTTTTTAAAAAAGGGAAAATATTTTTTTAAAAAAGTGCAAGTTTTTTCTAAAAAATGGCATTTGTAAAAAAATATTATCATCGTATTACATAATAAAAGCTTGATGTTAAAATAAGAAAGTGTTACTTCTGACTAAAATGCGCAACTTTTTGAAACAAAAAAGTGCAAAATTTTGACTAAAAAGTCTTACTTTTTTAAAAAAGTGCAACTATTCTACTAAAAGGTTCTAGTTTTTATCCACACCACAATAGTGAAGAAGGTATAGTGCGTTTGTACTGATGCTTGTAACACATTAAAATATTAGTCATAGACCCACCTTTAAGTATACGGATCGACTTAGAAACACTTTTTAAATCGATCTAACGATGTCCGTCAGTCCGGCTGGTTGGCTGGCTGTCCATGTTTGTTTTAAGCGTCATATACAAGTTGCAATTTCAACATGAATCTTAACCTTATAACAGAATTTTGTTCTGTCAGGTTTATGATTGCCTATGGGTGCCAAATATGTTACACTCTCGAAAATTCGTTTTTAAATACTGTGGTAACGGTTATCATATGGTCGGGCTTGACCAACATTATCAAAATTTATCAAAATAAGTGCAATATTTAACTTAAAAGCACTACTTTTTCCCAAAAAGTCCAAATTTTTACTAAAAACAAAAGCTTTTTATTTAAAAAATGAAAGAAACAAAATATATCTGTTTAAAGTTTCTTCTTCAGAAATTTTACTTTTGAGCTTAACCAGCCAGTTTGGGATCTCCTCATAAGGATTGCAAAACCTCTTGTCATTTAATTACACATTTCTATAAAAATCATCTAAAGTTATTTAGTCGTTAGAAAACGAAAAACTAAGCTTTTCCAAACACAATTTTAATAAATACAAATTTTTATATCACCAAAATCTTAATCTTCAAATCAACTTTATTAAAGTCGCTAACCTTGATTCAACTATTTCAAACAATTCTTTGCCAAACGAGCCGTTTTTTTATATATATTTTTTTTTTTTTTTTTTTGCCATTTCAACACTCAACACTAGAGCTCAGTTTAATTAACAACTGCAACATAAGCTTGTAACACAATACGAGTATAATGGTTTGTGGCATGCAACACAATACTTTTCAAGTTGATTTAAGCTCCATTTTAGCCACCACATTTATGCACATCGTAGTTCAAAGAACTTTTTAAGTGTTTTGGAAAACAAAACGGCAAAAACAAGTAGAATTGGAATTACGCCATTTTCAGCTACACTTACCAAGGACGTTGGAACTGAGCATTAAAACAAAAAACAAAACCAAAAAATAATAATAATTTGTGGTTTGTTATTTTAAAACTGTTACAAAAATTGTTAATTTTTAATTTTTGTTAAACTCATTATATGATTTTATTTAACCTTAATAAAACGTTATAAATACTTGCTAGATCTTTAGTAACTTTTTAATTACTTGTTTAAAATTGTATTGAAATTTGTAAAAAAAAAATATCTACGTTTATATGCACTTGTACATATGAACATATTTATGTATTTGCATCGAATAAATTTAAGGTATTATATAATACCCACACGTAAAAGTGCTAAGTTCGGCTATGCCGAATCTTTAATACCCTCCAACGAGTGCAAAAATAGTTCAGGGGCCTAATTCTGGCAGTCGTGATCGAGTAATTTCTCGATTCGAAAGCAATTTTATCTCAGTCGATACTGAACGAATCAAAATAATTTTTTCAGTATTGTGAAACTCAAATTAATGCTTTACAATATTGAAAAAATAATTCCAATTCGTTCATTATTGACTGAAATAATTAGATATTAAATTGCTTTCGTATCGAGAAATTACTCGATCACGACTGCCAGAATCAGGCCCCAGAACTAAAAACTGACCTTAGAGAATACAAATTTGGTGCAGCTTTAGGCGTTTTTCAAAAGTTCTATTTTGTCCATGGACTTTAAATGAGACCTTTGGTAAATTATCGACCAATCTTCAGGAAATTTGGTCGTGGTGTGTTTTCCAGTCTGATAAAACTATGACACCAAATAGGATTATTTGTTACGGTTATAGCCGTACTAAAGTGTTTTCTTAGTGTGGACTTTATACGAGGCCAATGGTACATTATTGACCGATCTTCAAGAAATTTAGCAACGTAATTTCTAGTCTTGTACGAATTTGTGCAAAATCTTATATCAATCCTTGCATTATACCAGCATTTATGTTAGTTTTTGTGAACAAGTTATCAATTTTTTAGGGTGATGGTTACACATTTGGATTTATAACAGTTAACCTACTGAGCCGATTGTGCTGAATTTCGATCCCAAACTGCTTAGGAAAACTAGAAGCAAATTGACAGTAACATTGTTCTCTTCTTTTGTTTTTGTCGAAAGTAAGTGTGATTTCAACAGACAGACAGACGTATGGTCGGACCTGGCTTTGTCGACTTTGAATTGCTCAAGGACCCATAATAATTATATAAATATACTTTATTTAGTCTAAGATGAATATTAAAAAACTTTTTAGCAAAATAATTATATAAATATCTTTAGTAACTATAAAGTGCTTTTATAAAAGTTGTAAAAATTTAAAACCTTGAATTTTTTTTAATAAATGTAACTTTAAATTTTGATTAAAAATATGATTAAAAAGTGTTCGATTTCAAACAATGTGTTATTTAATTCAACTAAACATATCATTAACAACATATGTAAATATATTTTATTCAATTACCTCAGGTCAGGGATGATAAATGATATTTTCAAAATTGTACTTAACTAAGTCCCAATTTCCACAATGCAAGTCGTATTAATAAACTTATCACATTTTCTTCTTTGAATCAGCTTCGGTGTTTCCACGAGTCAAGTCTTATTATTTATCTGTTATTCCATTTGTATGAATGTGTATGTGCGTTTTTGTTAAAATAAAAAATATTCAAAAAATTTTACACACAAAAAATCACACACGCTACGAAATTAACTTTGTACAACGAAATTAAATATGAAAGATAATTGTCAAAATAGACCTGCTGAAAATTACGAATGAGAAAACAAAGCGCATATGACGAGTACAGCAAGCTGAGTACTCGTTTCTTTTCCCCTCGCTGATCAATAAGACTTGCATTGTGAAAATTGGGACTAAGTAAAAATTTTTACTTTTTTGACCCTAATAGTACTAAAGGCCAAAAAATGTGTTTACTAATTTTACTATTAGAATAAAGCTTCGTTCACAATAGCCAACAGCAACAATTTTTTTCACAAACTCACACATTTTGCATCAGGAGACCGTTTGCAAATTTTGCCTACAACAATACTACTTACTTATAATAATTTTTTAAGACAATTTGTTAAAATTTTCATTCAAAACTAAATAAAATTATTATAAACGTCATTTTTAATTTCGTACAAATTGTTGCTGAAGTAGAAGTAGACTCAACTTTTTTAAAAGACTTTAATTGGATTTTTGTTTGAAAAATTAAAGGAAAATATATGAAATACTTTGGCAAGAAAGAATTAAGAAGGAAACCCGAAATTGTTTCACCCATTACGAAGACAATAGAATGAAACAATTTGTTTTTTAATTTTGTTTTTTCTTTTTACCCACTTATAACTACAATTCGAGTCGGAAAGAACCCAACCAATTGTAGAGGGATGTAAGAAAAGATAAACTCACTGTTTATTGTTGGTGTTTTGTTTAAGCTTTGATATTGTTACTTACGAGTAAGACTTTGAGTGTTTAAAATTCTTATTCGCTTTAGGGTTTTATTCGTATAATATTTTTAGCTTTTCTAAAATCTTAGGAAAAGGTTTCCTGATGAGCTGGCCTAAGCAACCAGTGAAATGCGCATAGAAGCTAGCTTTCCCTCAACAATAAATTTCAGTGTATTTATCAAATATGGAAAATTGGGAATTTAGCACGTCATACAGAAATCGTATTAATGATAAATTTTGTATTCCCGTAAATAACTTTGATAATTTTGAATGAAGTTTAACAACAAATGTATTAAAATTCACTTTTTCTGTACATATAAATTTTAAATATACATATATTTGGCAATCAACAAAAAGAAAAATTAAGTAAATAATATGAAATTAAGACAAAGAGCAGTGTTAAAATAACTGGCAGCAGAAAAGCAAAAGTTCGAAATTTTACGCTGTTGCTTTGAAGTTAACATTTTATGTTCAAAAAGCAAACTCTTGCTTTCGCTACAGCTGTGAAAATAAATATCAACTGTTAAAAAGTCTTATTTCTCACTACTAAAAATTGCAAAATGTTTAGTAAAAATTTTTTAAAAATTGCTAAAAAGAGGCTAATAAGAGGCTAATAATGGCTTAACCAGATTTTATTACAAAAAACTCATCTATTTTAAAAAAAAAAAACTAACATCAATTTTTTAAAACACTGAAATTGCACATGAGACATCGAGCCCTATTATATCGTAAGCGACCATTTATCGAATTTTTTTTTTTTTTTTTTTTTGCAAAAAGGTTATGCGTTCTCGTTACAATGACGAACAAATTAATAGACTTTGAATTTGCACCTTTGCAAATCCAAATTAAGTATTGTGCTGCTTAACATAGGGTCTCCACCTGAGATAAGATATAAGATTTTTATATCAGCAAACGTCAAATTCAATCGCAGAGAGTATTATCATACGTGTGGACTCTCAAATAGTGTTAATATTAATATTATAATATATATTATGAGACAGTTGTTATGAGAAATCTTATAACAACTATCTTATAAGATGAGCTGTCAAAAATACACATACATACATAAATATAAAACAATAATAAGACGCATTCTTTAAATTGTTAAATTTTTTACTGCAATTAGTGAAAATCTTGTGATAAGTGTTAAAAAAAACAATATTTTAAACAAAAACAAAAGAAAAAACTAAAAAAAGAATAAAAACGATACAAGTTTACTGTACGAGAGTCGTTCAATTATGAAATCTTATAAGATACGTGTTCCCCTTGTTTAAGATAAAGATTAACATGAGGAAATTTGTTCTCTCATTCTGCCGACGTTCTCTCACATATTATATCAGATATTATCTCAGGTGAAGACTCAGTGTAAGAAAAAAATAATGGCGAAGTTCAGTATTAGTCTTGCAAGAGTGCAAATGCAAAATATCGTAGCTCTTTTGTTAAATCAAACAACAAAATACACAGAGTTTCCGTTAGATTTTATTAAAGTGCTACGATATTTTACATTTGCTCTTCTGCAAGCGTAATATTAAACTCCGTTAATAAAAACCCGTCTCCTGTAAAATTCACCTTTTGTCGCTTACGAAATAATCGTAAATAGGACTCGGTATTATTTAACTAAACATAAGAAGAATCTTTGAGCAGTGAAAAGCTTAAATTATCGATAAAATTTATGTTTTTTTATTGTAAACTAACAACTAAGCTAGTGCTGCATTTTTAACATTTGTTTGGTTTAAAAATTTTAAAAACCTCAAGAAAATTTGGCTTCATAAAAATGGCAAAAATTGCTAATGGCTAGATTGATTTTCATGGTTAAACGAGATGCAAAATGGCTTAATCTAGCCACTAAATGGCTAAATTGCCAACACTGGTTTGATGTGATTTTGTACAATAGTGGTGTTAAGTCAAAGAAACTTTTGTGAAAAAATTTTATTAAAAAAAATTTTACATGGAATCGGAGTACTTCAGAACTTTTGCAATGCTTATAGTACTGAAAAAAGTACAATTGTATTAACTTTATCATTCCTGCCTCAGATAATTGAAAAAAAATAAAAAAAAATAACATTGGTCTACAAATTTGGAAAAAAATTGAATGCAGGAAGCATGTTTTTTAACTAATCTGGGTGCGCTGAATGCGAATCTGGCATAAAAATTGGGCTATCAGGTCTTGTTAATTTTTTATTGCTGGCAATACGGTAAAACAGTCAATACTGACACCACAGTTTCACAATTATTTATTTATATGACAGAAGCCCACATTCATTCTAAATCTTTATAATAGTAGCGTTTAAGCATGTCAGGGAAATCGTGTGTTACTAATTCAAGCTATTTGATTCAAGAATCATTAAAATATGCATATTTACATTATTTTGGTGTTGCTGTCAAAAACTTGGACAAACCGTAGACACCGACAATGTTTTGCATATTCTTCATTTGCATTTAAATTTTTTTGCAAAAATAAAACTAGGTGCAGTGAGCGCGTACAAGGGGAGCGTGCTCACCAAGATTTAATGAAAATTGAAAGAATTTATCAAAGTTTTTGAGACAAAAGCATGCTGGGAGACAATTGCTGGACTCTAATACGTGAAACCGAACCAACAATATACAAACGACGCACAGTGGCGCCCGTAGAGCAAACGAGGTTGCAAAAATCAAAATTTTCATGAGCGCCGACGAAGTTTTGAATAAACCCATGTTATAGGAAACTTTTCAACGATTTTAAATATGCCACTCTTAATAATATCACATTTTTAGTTTTGAAGATATAACCGTTCAAAGTCGACCGACTCTCGGTTTTTAAAAAAACACACAATTTTTAGTCAATTTGTTGCGATTTCAGGTGTAATGTCACGAAAAATAGGTAACGAATCGCCTTATTTTTTGTTTGTATTGATTGATGTATTTATTAAATGTATAATGATAAAAAAAAAATTAACTGTTTGCTTTGTGTTTCTCCTGGTAAATCACTATTTAAAAACTATCCGTTTTTTCACTATTGTTCAACTTTGACGGAAAATAAAAAAAAATCCATATTTTTCTATATTTGCCATATTTGCAAGACCTGTTCTTTGATTATTTCTTTACATAATTCAAAAGGTTTTATCTGCCCGTACGTGCCCGTTTGGCTACTAGAGGTAAAAAAGTTTAAAAAGACATGGTTGCAGAAATTGTATGGCGTCCATCCCTTATATGTTTTGACTGACAGTAGTTTGATCTAATAGTTTGAAAAAAACTACTCATTGAAATTAGCAGGTACGCACCTCACTTAAACAATACATTGGCGTACAAATGGTCAAGCACAATATTGACTTATGGCACAAATCTTATTTGGACACGTGCATAATATCAAAATTGCATTATTCAGCCTAAATCCATATGTATGCAGGGAACAGGTAAATTTTTAGGCATGGTAGCATAAGCCTATATATTGCAAAATAAGCATAATGCCTGGATTAGTCTACGACTGATAGTTGGCTCAACAATTACTGAAACCATTAAACAATTTAAGTACTGAAAACATGGCGTTGAACAATTTAAAATAATTTGAGCTGTTTAGAAAGTCAACCACACAAAAGTTTTTCACGGAAGCTGCTTTAGAAAAACTTGATAGCTTATACGGAAATATTGAGAGAAGCAAAATTATAAAAAATAATTTTTATCTGATATATGCAAATATTATGGCAAAATGGGTGAATTCTAATCGAACCATTCAGAACTTCAACTCCAAATACGAGGACTGGCTTAATGAAGACACCATCCTGGATATATTGGCAGTAGATAAACTCACCACATCAACCAGAGGAGCAAAAGAAAGTCCAAAAAAAAGTATTGAGGAGTGTTCAATTTTCACAAGAAAGAGGAAACTTGCCGATGCCACCAATGACTTGACCACGAAGCAATTATCGGACGCGCTGTCTATTAAATATACAAAGGATAGTGAAAGAGTTAGGTCGCAGATAACCAAATCTGTTGCTGATGCAAGCCCACTGCGACTAAAAAAGTATGGTTCCGAAGAAGGCTTGGCCTTGTTTATGGACTTAGAACTTTCCAAAGAGAAATATGAGAAACTACTGGCATCTTTAACGCGACACGGCGCTGACGTTTTACCCGGATACAAGCATATTACGCAAGCCAAAATAAATTCACGACCACTGCATACGGAGTTTACGGAAGTCTCTGCGAAAGCCAATCTGCAGGATCTCATGGGCCATACAGCAAAACGGTTGTTGGAGAGTCTTCCTGAAAATGAGGTGAAAATTCTTCCTGAGAAGTTAACATTGATCAGCAAATGGGGCTGCGATGGATCATCCGGACAAAGCGTTTATAAGCAAAGGATATCTTCCGATGACGCTACAATATCGGACGGAATCTGATGTTTCCCTACACTGGAAAAATCCACGTCCGTCATCAGTGCATTATTGCCGACCAATAATGTTTAAGTTTGTAAGGGAATCGGCAGAACTCATAAGGACCACGGTGAAGGACATTGAAGAACAAATAAGCAAGATTAAGCCTACAAAGCTGCAAATTGGAGAAGGAAAATAGATTGAATGCAATTACGAGTTCCACCTGACCATGGTTGACGGAAAAGTCGTAAACGAACTGACAGGAACAACCTCAACAATGTCATGCCCGATTTGCAAAAAGAGTCAGAAGAACTTTGGTAATTTAAACGATTCTACAAATGAGGAGAATTACGAATATGGAATGTCATCATTGCACGCAAGGATAAGGTGTATGGAATTCTTGCTAAAACTGGCGTATACCCTACCACAAGAGGAGGAAAACTTCGATGAAAATACATCAATAAAGGATAAGGAAAAGATCAGAAAGAAGCAAATACAGGATGCTTTTTTAAACAAGTTGGACTAAAAGTAGACTGTCCCAAGCACGGATACGGTAACTCAAACGATGGAAACACTTCTAGGAGATTTTTTTGAAAATGACGAGGCAGTAACTAGAATCACTGGAATTGACAATCAAATCGTGAAAAGATTGGGAACGATCTTAGATGTTTTAAACTGCAAAGAAAATGTCAATTCTACAAAATATGGAGAATATACGTCGAAAACTGCATCTCTTTTAGCAGAAATGTATCCACAGAAGAAGTTGACCCCGACCGTCCATAAAATATTGGCGCATGGCAAAGATATAATTGAGTACCAGTCTTTGCCAATTGGAGAGCTTTCTGAAGAAGCACAGGAGTCTCTTAACAAATTTTATAAAAAATATAGATTGCAGAACACATTCAAAGCATCAAGGGTAAGGCAAAATGAGGACCTCTTCAACATGTTGGCAGCATCTTCCGATCCACTTATTTCTTATAACTATAGTTTAGAAATGGTTAGTATTTTAGATATACCTTCTCTTACGAATTGTGATGAATATTTTACAGAAAATTGAAAAAATAAATTTAAAAAAAAAAATTATTTTTTTTTTTAATTTGTTGGGTTATAATTTAAAACATGTAATCCTAAAGAAAAAAAATAAAAACAATCTAAAAATGTAAAAATAATTTTTTTAGTTACCATAAAATTGATTTTTCTACTAATTTTAACTTTGATAACCTATAAGTAGGCCCCTACAAAGCGTAGCACCCTTTCCAAACGCTCATTTCATAGGCTGAACAGTTATCTGTCATATGCTGTTTAAACTGTTCAATTATCTTATTCGGTTCAAAAGATATGATTTTTGCAACGAAAAACTCAAGTGGCGCCACTGTGCGACGTTCAAATAACGCCATTCACTTTAAAAAATTCTTTGCTTTTTAAATAAACTAGCGACTTTTTATGTAAGAAAAGAATAAAAATGATAGAGAAAAACCAATTACAGATTCGAATTCAGCGCACCAATTTACCCTAGGAAAGATCTTTGTTTGTTCCAGTCCAAAACCTTGTTGGCTAGTGTAATTAATCAAGTAATTGAATTGAGCAAATAAGTAATCAAATTATTTTTGGATTTAATTAGATTTCTTTTTGAATGAATTAAATGAAATAATTTAAATGTGAATCAAAAATAATTTAATTTAGTAATTTTCTGATAATTGATCCATATTTTACCATAGAACCCCCATAAAAATAAAAATAGTGTTGTTGTGAAATAGGCAATTATTTATTGAATTAATATTTTAATGGCATGTCTATTTTTAAGCAATTAAAATGTCAATTGTATCAAATATACAGTTTTAGTTTTTGTTCAATTAAAAAAAATAATTGATTCAAATAACACAGTCAACAAATATGCGATAAACATATTCGAAATATCTTTGGGAATCAATAAATTTGCAGTAAAATGGCATCGATTTGTTAGTGCATATTTTGCTTGAAATGCATATTTTCGCATATATTGCTAATATTGCATATATTTGTTTCTTATTTGGAAAAACAAAACTTGTTTTAGTTGTTTCTTTTTGCCATGCACCATGTTGCAGAAGATTTATAAACAACTTTGATAATATTTTTTTTATTGATTTCTTAAAAGAAAAAATATTTTTTGTAAAGCACTTTTGCGTGTGGCCGAATATCAAGAGAAGTATCCCGATTTATGTCTTCCTCCACAGCCTAAAACAAAAAGTTTGGGAACGTGGTTAAAAGCAATTTTGTAAAACGTTATTCAAAGATGTGGTGGGAGGATTCAACAATGGTGATGCAGTATCGATTTTTTAAATTTACCAAATATAAAAGCTCAGGGCCCTGTTTCATTGAAACAAAAACAAAAATTGTAAAACTGTTGCTTTTTTAATGTATTTTACTTGTAGATTTGTAACTTGTAGTTTTGAGAAACCGGGCCCAGATTATTTTTATGTCTTCAAAATATGGGTAAGATTGTGAAATTAGAGAAATCTAATCTATTCAGAAAGCAAATAACGTTAATATTTATTGCTATAAATAAGATTTAAGCTGTGGAGGGTAACTGAAGTAAACTAATTCGTATCAAACTTGATTAAGTTAAAAAAAGAAATGAAGGATTTAAAACAGTGTTTGAAAATAAACAGTACATTATATAGCGTTCGGCTCACACACCCAAGAACGATATTTTTTTTTTTAGTGATTGTGTATAGCCGAACATTATATATTGTTCTTTTCTTCATTAAAACAGAACAATTGTAGTGATACTGTAGACAAACATTATATTATAATGTTCTATAATGTTTCTTTGTTTACATCAGTGCTGCCACTTTGTGGGTAATTACCCGAATTTGATATAATTTTTACTGTCGTGGGTAGAGCGTGGGTAATTGCTCTTAGGTTTAATACAGGTGTAATTCAAAATTCTTACTTCAGATACCCAAATAAAATCAAGATTCGATATCAGTGATGACATTTATTTTTTTTTAAATATTGTTGATAAAAAATGTACAGTCTTCTGAACCAAAAACTCGGTTTCTTTTTAAGAAAAGTCTTCAATCATTAAATATATATTTTGAAAAGTTCGATAATAAAAGTCGCAAGAAGGACTCATAGATTTGGATAAAGATGACTATCATAGTGATTTAGAACCTAAAGTCTATTGAAAAAAGTTATTCAAACTAAAAACTAGCCTGGGGATAGAAACGTTTCCAATATTCCAACATATAATTAATTTTGTTTTCATCTGGAAACTTTCAAATGCTTAAGTTTGAAGAATATTTAACGCCTGTAACAGTTGTGAAACTGAATTACGAAAGGGACAGTTGTATAAGGTATAAACGGTATTTTTTTAACACCATGAAACTTTAAATGGTAGACAATCGTAGATTAATATACGGCTGCATGTCACGAATCATTTATCAGCACAAACCAGTGACTTCACATTACTACGGAAAAAAATCAAGAGGTGTCACATCGCACGGCCTTGAAGTCTAATTGACAGTTTATTTTCTCTAAATTAACCCATCGCCTTCATTTGTGAAAAAATAAGTTGCGTCATTTAAATCATGAAGTAGCCTAAAGTTGCGAAAATCGATGGCTGATTTCCAAAGTCAATGTGGATAATTTGGGGGCGTTGTTCAAGCATGAATCTATTCATGATGATGTGCCTGAGCAAAAAGTGAGAGCAGAATGACAGTTCGTTTAACAGCTAACCTTTCGTAAAAGGAATGGCAATGAGCATTTTGAACCTTCCCTAGATATATGCAACCAAACTCATTATTTTAGGAGTTTTATTTTATGTTTTATTAATTGTTTTTAAACTTTAACAGTTTGACTAATATTGACCTTTTTTCAATGAATTTGTTGTGTTTTTGCTTGTAAATGTATTTTTTTTAAAAAAACTTCAATTTTATATCAGGTGTAATTTCATTTAAATCGGGTAATTTTGCTTCATCTCAAGTGTAATTTTGAATTTTTCTGGTGGTAACACTGGTTTACATTGATAAAGGCGCCCGTACACGACATGTTTTTGTCATCTGACATGTCAAATTTCCCACTGCAAAATACATACATGTCGTGTGTTACCTTTTTAAGTTTGCTTCTGTAAAAGTCAGACGCAAAGTCATCTGACAAAATTTCAATTAGAGCGTGCTCTATTTTCTTCTGACAAACCATCCGACATCAGAAAGCTATGTGTATTTTGTTTTGTTAAAAAATGTTTGGTTTTTTTTTACCAGCCGAACCGAACACAATGAATTTTGTGGATTTAAAATAAGGCCGAATGGAATTAAATGTTCTCATCTTTTGTTGAGTTTAACAAAAGCAGTATTTTTTTTTTTTTGTGTTCGAATGATGACTGACAAAAAAACGTTATTTTTTTAAGATTTTTTACACAAACACTATTAGCGTTTGTGTTTTCCACAAATCTACCGAACCGAAAACTAAGGAACGATATTGCTGCTGGCATATTTAATTTAAATGTTTACGAAAATAGCGTAGTGAAAATCAATATACCACAAATAAAAAAACAGGCATTAAAACTAACTTTTGAAAATATTATTAATTTATTCATTTTAAATCAAGCCCTATTTGCGGTTATATCGTAAGCGGCAAAAGGCAGATTTTACAGGAGAGGGTTTTAATTTTTTTTCTTAAGTAATGGCGCATTCGATAGTTTTCAAGAACAGGCTGAGATTCAATTGATCATAGTATTTACCTGTCGTTTACGATAGTTTTAACGATGTCGCTTACGATATAATCGCAAAAATGGCTCGTTATTAAGGTTTAAATATCTATCTAACAAGTGACTTCATGTAACTTGAGGGTTACACGATCAAGTTTTGCCTATCAAGTTTTAATACTCTCACACTTTTCTACCAGTACACTCATAATTTTAAAAATTATTTTAAGAAAACAGCTGTTTTTAAGGTTAGTGAGCAAATTTTTCGTTTGCCTTTATAAATTGTTTTCTTGATGACATCTTGAATGTAAATTGCTCAAAAATTGAATGCAGCCTACGTCACAACTTTCAATTTTTGTTAATTTTGACAAATAGTATATGTAAAAGACTATAAAGAAAATCTTGATCGTTTGGCTGAACTGTAAATAAAGTTTTTTTAACTTTTGTTTTTACTTTATATTTTTGTGTTTTAATTTATTTTAACTTCTACTTTTGTGTTTATTGTGCCTTAATTTCGTTTATTAGACTGGTTTTTACGTTTTTTATGTTATTTTGGTATTTTTTTTTGTTAATTTTATGTTTTTTTTATCACTAATAAATTTGTTTAAAAAAAAGGTTAAGTGCAAGTCCTATTTATAACTATAAATAACTCTTTTTCAAGGAGTTTGGATGGAAATCAGTCCACTTTAGTCTATTTTCAATTCAGTTCCCGGTTGTTGTAGTAACTGATTTAACTTGGCTGACGGAAAACTCTATTTAATCTGTAAATTTTAAGCCCAAGACAAGTTCGGATCTATCATTAACGGGGTTCTATACTAAAATATTTATAAGTGGGCTTGATGACTTAAATTGGGTAAAATACAGTGTTACCACCAGCAAATTTCAAAATTACACTTGAGATGAAGCAAAATTACCTGATTTAAATGAAATTACACCGGATAAAAATTGAAGTTTTATTTAATAAAAAGACATTTACAAAGAAGCAAAACACAACAAGCCCATTGAATGAAGATTAATATTAGTCAAACTGTAAGGATATTATTGTAACCTTAAATAAATTAACAAAAATAAAATTAAAGCAGGGACCGTAAATAACAGTTATCCGGAAAATTTTAACATGTTTGCGTCAACGGAGACTTATAGTGTCATATACCAATAGATTCGAACTGACGAGCTCTTTCAGAATCTGTAGTGATCTTAAAAAAAAAGAGTTTTATGTTTTCCGTCTAAAATAAAACTCATTTCAGGAGTTTTATTTTTTCCGTCTAAAATAAAACTTATCTGTGGAGTTTTATTTTATCCGTCTAAAGTAAAACTCATTTGAGGACTTTTATTTTTTCCGTATAAAGTAAAACTCATTTTACTAGAATTTTTTCGTCTTAAATAAAACTCATTTCGCCTTCATAAAATAAAACTCTTTTGAAGAGATTAATTTTTTTGTCTTAATTAAAATTCATTTGTTTACTTTTTTAACAGACTTTTTTTTATTTGTTTAATTTAACAAACATTATTTTTTCCAAATTTTCTGGTGAAAGATTTGACCGCAGGTCGCTCAATACCAACTTAAGAGCAGAGAATGCTCTTTCCACGCTTACTTGGGTTGCAGGAACACATTGCACAGTTTTTGCCAATTTATACAAGTAAGGATATGATATTTTTTTTTGTCTCCCAGTATTCAAAAAGAGGTTTATCAATCGATAACTGCCAGTTCCATTGTGCATTGTTGTTTATGCGTCTTGATTAAATGACGCTTTAAATTGATCACATAATAACTTTTAAAAACTTTATTACACAGCCGGCATACATGTGTATTATCAACTTTTTCAAAAAATTTACGACTTGTAATATCGGAATTACGACCCATATTCACAATTTTAACTTGTTGAAAAGTTAAATTAAAACACAGAAAAAATTATTTCTATTAATATTTTTGTTTGATTTTTATTTTTATTTAAGCACCAAAAATTTTGAAAACTATAAAAAAAAATGATGAACGCGTTTTATTGGTTTCAACTTTTAATAGCTTTTGTATGAAATATTTAACGCACAAGGCTACATTTACATAAGTTTTAATAAATCTGAATACATATTAAATTAAAAAAATATATTAAAATCAAAGAAAATAAACTAAGTTTGTCTGTTTGTTACGCTTTTTTCGTCAAATGTTTGCTATATGTGACCATACGTTAAGCAATACTACTTCATGAGATAAATACGAACAATAAAAAAACACTTACACAAAGTACACCCAATCCTGTTTTAACACGGTATTTTTTACATTTATATTTAAGGGTTCTTAGTAGCACTTCTTTTTATATTTTGGCCACTATTACGTCAGTTGAGTTGTTATTAAGACAACTGGTTGTGATCAGTTGTAATTTTTGCTATGTTTTTGTTCACTGCAATATAGCAAAGTTGTAAACCATTATACAAAAATTAAGAAATTACAACTCAACTCAGTAATAGGGGCCTTTATTTCCTATTGATATTTGAAAATAAATATCATATACACACGTACATATGTATATTCTAGGTGTCTTTTTTACATGATTTTTTTTACATGGTATCCTTTGGAACGTATCTACCGTGTAAAAACAGGATTGGGTGTACAACAATAAGAAAGATGACGAAGCAAAAACAAATTAATTAATTGAAAAATCCGATTTTTGCAATGAACTTAGTGCAAAATAAATTGTATTAATATGCAAAATTGTTTCTGACGGAAAAAATAAAACTCAAACGAGACGGAAAAAATAAAACTCAAACGAGTTTTATTTTTTGACGGAAAAAATAAAAGCTATTAATAAAACATAAAATAAAACTCCTAAAATAATGAGTTTAACTTTCACATTTGGTTGCATATATCTAGAGAAGGTTCAAAATGCTCATTGCCATTCCTTTATTATGGGTGTTTATTAAGCCCGATAGAGCTTACGAAAGTTTAGCTGTCAAACGAACTGTCATACTGCTCTCACTTTTTGCTCAGGCACATCATCTTTAATAGATTCATGCTTGAAAAACGCCACCAAATCATCAACATTTACTTTAAAAATCAGACATCGATTTTCTCACCTTATAGGCGACTTCATGATTTAAATGACGCAACTCGTTTTTTTTTAAATTGAAGGAGATGTGTTGATTTAGAGAAAATAAACATTCAATTAGACTTCAAGGACGTGTGATGTGAAACCTCTGTGAAGTAACTGGTTTATGCTAAAAAAGCAACAACAATTGACGTCTTGGTTCATTTAATTGGTGACATGCAGCCAGAAATGCTCAAAAAAGAGGAACAAAATTGGACTTCTGCTATGCATTTCGTCAAGAACAGGCGCGGTGCCTATTTGCTTGAAAAAAATTTCAATTTGTAATGGCGTGTATTAATCTGTGATTAAAATTAATTTTTCTGTGTTGTCTACCATTTTAAGTTTCATGGTCTTAAAAATACCTTTTATGCCTTATTTAGTTAATAAAATGCCTGCAGGGGTTTGTACAACTGTCCCTTTCGTAATACAGTTTTACAACTGTTACGGGCGTTTAATATTCTTCGAACTAAAGCATTTGAAAGTTCCCAGATAAAAAAAATTAATTATCAGCCAAATTATAATTAAAAATTCTCCCGTAGTTTATTCTCTGCTCCAATTTTTACAATTGAATTTAAACAAGAAAAATGGGAAAATGGAAAAAACTCCCGGGAATTTTTATTTATAATACGGCTGAATATGTTGGAATATTGGAAACATTTTTTCCCCCAGGCTAGTTTTTAGTTTGAATAACTTTTTTCAATAGACCTCAGGTGCTAAATCACTCTGATAGCCATCTTTATCCAAATCTAAGAATCCATATTGCGACATTCATTATCGAACTTTTGAAAATATATATTAAACGATTGAAGACTTTTCTTAAAAAGAAACCGAGTTTTTGGTTCAGAAGACTGTACATTTTTTATCAACAATATTTAAAAAGAAATAAATGTCATCACTGATATGGAATCTTGATTTTATTTGGGTATCTGAAGTAAGAATTTTGAATAACACCTGAATTAAACCTAAGAAAAATTATCCACGCTCTACCCACGACAGTAAAAATTATACCAAATTCGGGTAATTACCCACAATGTGGCAGCACTGGTAAAATATCAAAAATTTAATTATTTCATATGTTACTGAACAGCTGTTATTTTCTAATACTAAATCGATTTAAAAGCGCTTTCATGGTGAAATGAACAGGTGGCAGCACTACGCCAGATGACGATTTTTTGCTCTTGCATTGTTTGTCTAGGTTTATGTCAAAGTTTTGTTTATGTTTACAAAAAGTCCACGTTGTGTGCTGTGATTATTGTATTTTATTAAAGTTTTTGATAATATTAAATTAAAATAAATAAGATTTTGACCATAATTAAGTAAAAATTGGCTTAAAATTTATTTATTTCATCACGTTCAGCGGCACGCTTTGATATTTGTTTAAAATATTTTTTGACGTAAACGGTGATGTTATTTCCATTTTTGTTGTAATGTTGTATTTGTTGCCGTGACGATGCCACCTGCTTATCCCACCATGAGCGCTTTATTTAAATATATTCTCATCACCACATGGCAGTTGGCATTAAAATCATGCTTGATTCACCTTTATAAATTAACCACTGAAACCACAGTGGCTTGAAAACATTTTTATTATTGTTAAAACTTTTAAGTCTTATCATGCCTAAATGTTCAACACCCATTAGATGTGTATGTAAACAACTTACTAAAAGCTCTTTGGTTCTAAACAAAAAATTTAATTTAGATATCTATATAATCAATATAAGATTTTTTTAGTCTTGAAGTGGCTTAAGAGAAGCGGCTTAAATGGGACCTGTGGTAAATGTAAAAGCACAAAATTTGTCCATTCTCAGTAGCCCCTATAAATGTTATCGTCGCCAAATTTATCAGTTCTAACATTTATAAGGAAGTTATGGTATTTAAATCCGTTTTTGAAAGTTTTATTTATATAGAAGCTAATGTCAAATATGGACCGATGCCAATAACATAAAATTTAGTACGATGATCTGGGTTACAATGAAATTTTGCTTGGGGGCTGTGTGAAATTATACCCCTATTTTCACCATGAACAACTAAAGCATATGTGCATCTCCACCTCTGTTGTTGAGGAAAAATTGGTTCTATCAGGACAATTAAAAACCGATTTTATCGATCTGTTCCAATAAAAACTTCGCTGACTTTTTCAAACTAATACAT
Source organism: Pollenia griseotomentosa (assembly GCA_963931875.1). NCBI lineage: Eukaryota > Metazoa > Arthropoda > Insecta > Diptera > Polleniidae > Pollenia > Pollenia griseotomentosa. The sequence continues at coordinate 159,167,795 of OZ007562.1, read as the reverse complement.
AAAAATTTTGGATACAATTTTAGAAAGACTTGATATAAAAACCTTATTTTAATACAATAAAACGAAAAATTTTTTGATTTGCAAACACACTGTAAGTCAATATTCGATATATTGTTACAAGTTTATTTAAAAATAAAAAACAATGGAAATTCCCAATTGCAATAAAAGTTCTACAAAAGAAATAATGAAAACCAAAAGGTTTATAATACAAATTTATTTTTAAACACCAATCGAGCATAAAAGTTAATAGAAAACGCTTATTAATAATCATAGAAATAGTGACAATATTAACTTAAGCATTCAATATTATTTAATTAAAAATAAATAAATAAAAGTTAAGTATTTAATGTTAATAGTTTCCGGTAAGTTGTCGCTTAATTTAGAATTTTAGCTTTGTTTAAAAATTTTTTTAAATGTAACTTAAACTGCAGCTTTGCTTTTTACTTCAACGATGCAACTTCAAAAGTGTGGTCTTTGCGCTCCATAAAATAAGGCCATCTGTGATCATAATGATAAATGTTACAGGATATTTTCCAACAAATATTGCATGGATTTCGAAAATACCATGAAAAATTAACGTAAGTTTGTTTTGAAAATACTGTTAAAAAACACGCTCACTTTCGAAAAACTCAAATGAAATGAACAAACTTGGTGTCAAATTGCTTGAAGTTATCTTTAGCAGTTTAGGATTGAAGTTCAGCAAAATCGGTTCAGTAGGATCTGAGCGATGAATCAAAATGTGGAACCACCACCTTAAAAAGCTGATAATTTTTTACAAAAGCAACGTACGCCTAAAAGCGTAATTAAAAATGCTATAAAAACAAAATTTGGCACGACACAGTTTTATAGGACAAGAAATGACAATGTGAAATTTCGTGAAGATCGGTCCATAATTTACCCTAGGTCACATATAAACCCTTCTCCCGGAAAACAGTTTAGTACGCCTAAGACCGTAATAAATAATGCTATCAGAATAAAATTTAATAATTCACTTCTTACACTAATAAATTTTGCGATGATCGTTCCATAATTTACTATAGGCCGCATATAAAGCCCACGCTGGTAAATTAATTAAATTCACCTAAAATCGTAGCAGATTTATATATATATATCGAGCCCTAACCGCGAAAATAACGTAAGCGCCAAAAATTAAATTTTACAGGTGAGAGTTTTTTTTAGTTTTCTTTCATATGAATTTTGCATGAAATTTGTCGCTTACAATAAAATTGTTCTTGCTATAAAATCGAAACGGTACATTATGCAACCATGACATTTTTGGAGATGATGAATTGAAATTTATGTTTTCAATACCAGAAATCACTCTGCAGAATTTTAGGATGATTGGTTCATAACTTACCATGGCTCCAAAATAAATTTCCCTTCTGAAAATCATTTAAGTTCGGCTTAAACTGTTACTCAAGCTAGTTAAAATCGCCAAAAAAAAAAAAAAAGCAAAAAACTTTCTGATTGTCGGTCAATAAATTAATATATGACTAAACCGCAACCAATTTTAATGCTGATGTCTGTTTTTGTAAAGATAAATTAATAATAAATAGATATCATCTAGATATCACTCCTGAAACAATTGAACTGTCGGTGGAGGGTATCAAAGATTCGGCACAGCCGAATATAGCACTCTAACTTGTTCTTCTATAGATTTCAAAAAAATTCATGTCAAAATGTGCGTCTTAAAGGGTTTGGAAAAATTTAAAACAAGGTATTCTAATCTTTTAGCAATAGGGTTACGGGTTCGATTCCCGCAAAGATTCTGTTCTTTAAAGCTACAGCATGCGGTAGGGGTACGTGACTTTTATTGCTCGGTAAATTTAAATAAAAAATTATTTGTTACAATTAATAAATAAATAAGTAATTTATGATTATCTTCATATGATTTCAAAAAAGTTTCAAAAAGCGTTAAAGAAAGGTAAAACAAGGTTTAAGAAAGCATAATATGTTTAAGTTTATGGTTGTAGCTTTATTATATTAAAAAATTATTTTATTAAATTCAACGAAGGGAGGTGAACACTTTATTGTTGAATAGAAACAAAATAATATTAATCATGGTGCAATAAGCAGGTGGCATCGTTACGGCAACAAATACAACATTACAACAAAAATGGAAATTACATTACCGTTTACGTCAAACAATACATTTAAGAAAAATCACAGCGTGCTACTGAACGTGATGAAATAAATTAATTTTTAGCCAATTTTTATTTAATTATGATCAATATCTTATTTATTTTAATTAAAAATTATCAAAAACTTTAATAAAATACAATAATCACAGCACAAAACGTGGACTTTTTGTAAACATAAACAAAACTTTGACATAAACCTAGACAAACAATGCAAGCGCAAAAAATCGTCATCTGGCGTAGTGCTGCCACCTGTTTATTTCACCATGATATTAATCGTAAAAAAAGAAATGTTAAAAACAACAAAAGTTTATTTGTTGCAATTGCGTTGACCATAATAGGTATGTATTTTTTAACCCTACTTCAGCCATATTTTTTTTTTCTGCGTGTACGTCTCCAAAAAAAAACGCTTGATGGTTTATTTGATCGATTCCAGGGAACTTATGTATGTTTTGAGAAAATAATCATGGTAAAAAGCTAACTACCCGTCTCCACTATCCATTAACTTGGTAAAAACAACATGTCGAACATGAATTCTGGTAGTGTAGACTGTTTCATGTTCATATTTCGTTCATGTGCTGCCATCGTTGCCTAATTATATGTCTGAGTAACCATGGTCGCCATGATGTTCGCCTACAACAACACAACCGAAAAAATAAACAAGCAAACACAAGCAAAAATAAGAACATGAACATCAACATGTATTCGCCACATCAAGAACATGAACAAATTAATACCGTTACTCTGCCGGCGTTATGTTCATGTCTTGTTCGAAAGAAGACGTAGTGTAATGGAGGTCGGTCATACATTTTACCTCTTTTGAGGAGACTCCTAGGCAGCTATGGGACTTCAATATATTTCTAGTTTGTATTGAATATTTTGTATGGGAGCCCGATGAAGAAATGGAAATAGCTGGAAGGTATGTTGGACACAACTGTTGGGGATGAAAAGAAAAGGGAAAAATAAGGTTTTCTTAGGGACCAAATATAAGAATTTCATAAAATCGCCATTTATGTATGGGATGGAGATATGGGGCAAATATGTTTTGAGAAAGTGACAAAAAATCTAATGGAGATAAGTCATACAATTTGACTCCTCTACGGGACTTTTTCTTCGATATTTTTTTTTATTATAATTGAATCCAAGCTATTCCAAGAGGATGGGAAGTAGCCTACTCGTAATATCGTATTAAAGATGAGCAGCAAGATTCTTGAAGCTGACGTAGGTGAGTTTCATATCATTCAGCCTGTAATGCGGTCTGGCCCGGAAGATTTTCTAATATTGACCCCTTAATGAATGGAGATAGCGGTAAGGTTTGTTAGAAACAAATGTTGGGTATAAAAAATAAATGAGGTCATACATTTGACACGTCTGTTAGGCCAATTTTCTACAATTTAATAAACTTTTAAACCTTATATTAGAGCCCCCTTCAGGGGCAAACCAGATAACTTTAGATTGATATAAAAGCATGTAATTCGGGTGTGTTCTAGAATCCGAATCCACTTGAAAGTAGATTACTTTTGGTGTTCTGCATTTCACATCCACATGTTTTTATTCGTTTTCAATTAAAGTTGTATGTAAAGGGTTAAGGAAAGTAAAACGAGTCGTCTTTTATTCTAATATGTGAAACATTTTAACAAAAAAAAAATTTTTGTTTATAGTTTAAAATGTTCTTTATCCAATTTAAACCAAAATATATCGGTACCTAAAACTCAAAAGGCTTTAACTAACCCAAAATTTAAAATCGACTTTTTTATTGATTTTGATGTTATTACAGCTAATTTTATAACGCTTTTTTTGTTATTTTCCATCAATTTGTTTTCTTAAGCGATCTCAAATTAGTTTTTGTGTTTGGTTCAAATTTTGCAATTTTTCGCGAATTGTTCCTGTAGGTTTTCTGATTCTTTGCAGCTTTAACGATTTACAATAAATAGTAGACTTTGCTATCATGCCGCTGTTAGTAAATTTTTGCAAATTTCCGCCGAAAATTTTTACCGAATTTTTGACATTGCGTATAGTTTTAAGGACTTTTAATAAACTTTATGGCTTAATTAAAATATGTATTAAAAATTTTTTTTTGTTATTTTCCGACATTTTGTTTTTTTAACCCATTAAGCGATTTCAAATAAATTTTAGGTTTTTTTTAAAGTTTGCAATTTGTTTAATTTTTAAGCCATGATTCTCTACAGCTTTCACGATTTTTAGTAAATATGTATTAGACTTTGCTTTCATGCTGCGGTAAGCAAATTAGCGATCTTAAGTTCAACTAAAGTTTTTTCGAACAAAAACTTCGAATTCACAAAAACATGCAGATTTTAGAACACCAATTTATGAATTTTGCGGATTCAAAAATTTTTTCGTTTCAATTCGAGTCGAAACCTAGAATGTACCTGATTGAGAATCGATCGTTATAATGAAAGTCTTGGCAAAACCAACATTTTGTCAGTCTACATAGTCTGTTAGGTTCGATCGTACTCTGTTTGTGCAAATGTGTTACCAATTTGTATTGTATTGTATAAATTCTTAACAAATTTTAAAAAAATAAATCAGGTACTGATAAAATTATCTTCCACTGTATATTGTTAAGAATTTAATAAACATTTTAAGTTAATTTTATGTAGAATGAAAGCAATACTTCTAGTTCAGAAGAAAGTTCCCCCTTTTCAAAGAATTCTATAAAAAAATATCAAGTTAAAGAGAATCAATTAAAATTTTTATTTTCTTTTTATTTGTAACCAACTATAAAAACTTAATGAAAATCAGAATCACTGATTATTCAAATAGTGCCATTATAAAGCAAAACATTCAAGTCAATATTATATTATTATAAAATAAAAAAAATGAAGTTTATTTTTGTTTTAATAGTTGGTAAGTTTTTTTATTATAAATAAATAAGAATTTATATACAAGAAATACTTATTTGAATTTAAAATTTTCAGCTTTGTTCCTTATTGCCTCAACTCAAGCAGAATGTCCCAGCATCTGTCCAGCTGTATTCCAACCCACTTGTGGTTTTAATGGAAGCTGTCACAAAAGCTTTGGCAACGTCTGCAAAATGGAAGTTGAAAATTGTAATAAAAAACAAAGTAAGTTTAACTAACATTAATATATTAAGGATATTCAGGATAAATAAAAATGTTTTTCTTTTTTTTAGATTTCAGAAAAGTTAATTTAGAAAACTGCCATAGAGGTGGTTCAAAAAAATGTTAAATTCTATATAGAAATGAAAATATACTTATGAATAAATCTATAAAAAAAATAAAACTCGCTAACCTTAATTTTCATAGCCAAAATTAACATTTAAAAAATTAAACATTTAGGGAATTATTTTGTAAAATCCCTCCTAAACCTTGAAAAATTGATAAATTTTTCATATTAAATTTTTTGAATTTTCAATAATTTTTATAAAATTTTTTTCAAGTGAAGTGAAGTGTTTAAAAAAATATACACTTTATTTTAAAAATCGATTGTTTCAAAAAAGATTTATTTTTTGTGTAAAATTCACGAACGTTGAGTATGTACAACTGCAGTTGTGAGTAGCAGCTATTTTTGGGGGCGTTGTTTACATCGCCAGGGTTGGGGTTATATATTTTTGTTCACTGAGGTGAACAATAAGCAAAAAGTAATTTTGCATTAGCTTAAGCTATTTTTTCTTTTTTCCATAGATAAAATATTGTTTTAATCTTTATGAAATAAAAAGTGACGGATTTATTTTTGGCGCGACTTTTTTCTTTTTATATCCTCCACCACAATTAGTCGTGAAGAGGGTATACTAAGTTTGTCATTCCGTGTGAAACTTTTTTATTATTCATCTCGGACGCCATAAAGTATATATGTATATTCTGGCTCCTTGAGTTATTCTAAGTCGATTTAGCCATGTCCATCGGTCTGTCCGTCTGTTCGTCTGTTGGCAAATACGCTCACCTTCGAAAAACTCAAAAGAAATGAACAAAATTGGTGTCAAATTGCTTCTAGTTATCCTAAGCAGTTTGGGATATAAATCCAGTAATATCGGTTCAGAAGGATCAGAGCTATTAATCAAAATGTGGCACCAACACCCTAAAAAATTGATGATTGAGTTACAAAATCTAACATAAATGGTAGAACAATGCACGTAATCATATAATATTTTGCAAAAATTCGTTTTATTCGACTGGAAACCAGACTGTAAAATTTTATAAAGATCGGTCTATAATTTACCCTAGGCCCTATATAAACCCTACTCTCGGAAAACAGTTTAATGCTTAATATTATAACAAGATTTTTTATTTTATAAGACTAGAAATGACACTGTGAAATTTCGTGAAGATCGGTTCATAATTTACTCTAGGCCCCATATAAAACCTACTTCCGGAAAACGGTTTTGTACGCCTAAAACCATAATTAATAATGATATCGTAACAAAAAATTAAAAATGCTATCGTAACAAAATTTGGCACGTCACAGTTTTAAAGAGCTAGAAATGACACTGTGAAATTTCGTAAAGATCGGTCCATAATTTACCCAAATTGCATTTTTTTTTTAAATAAAATGTCACATTTTTTTGTAGAAAAGAAAACACCATTATTTATTTAAATATTTTCCATATGAATGTCTATGCGTTAATTAAAATAACTACATATTTTTTTATTAAAAAAAAGATCACAGACCCTGAATTGTGAGACGTAACCTAGCATTTACACGTGAAAGTAATTTCATGAAAGTCGCAATACACTCACACTTTTTCACTAACACATTTACATATTTTTACTTTCAACCCAACTTTCGGCTAGCTTTCAATGAAAATTTCAAGAAAGCGATTTTTTGAACATTTCATGAAAGCAAATGACAATAAACTAAGCAGTGTTGATAATGTAAAACTTTTCACTTGAAATTTCAGGATTGTGTGAATTAACAGTTACAAAAGCAACTTGTTTTTCGCGTATTTATAAAGAATCTAATATATACTTTCAACTAAAAAGGATTAAGAATACAATTATTCTAACTGAAATTTATTAATATCATGTAAATAATTTAAAAAAAATATTAATTTGAACGAATGCCTGATGTTCGGCGTGAGTAATTGTCTTGGCAACTCTGAAACTTCAAAAAAGCAAAATAATAAAAGAAGAAGAAGAGACATTTTTGTTAGAAGTTTGCCCTTTGACGACATTTTTCAAATGAACTTTCACTAGAATTTTTATTTATAATACGTATACAGAAATTTCATGAAAGAACTTTCATGTGTAAAGGCAGTGTAAACGAAATGTGAAACTTTTACTCTAAAAAATCAATTTAAGATTTTTTTTCACCGTGAGTCGATTAATTAGTTGTATTTGTTATCGTTAGCTTAACTTGTACACTTTTTATAGCTTTAAACCTTAACTGTTAAACTAGACCTACATAAGTAAATAAGTTTAATGTTGACTTTTAAATTTATTATGTCTACTAATTTTTAAATTAACACCAGGTTCTTGTCGATATTTTAAAATCAATGCCAAATTTACATCTTTTTTTTTAAGAAATCACAACATTATTTATAACTATATTTTGATAAATACAAATAAATAAATAAAAAAATTTAAAGCGTAATATTTAAACTTTATATTTACTTTTGCTATTAAAATTAAATGATGTAAATAAAAATGGATAAATATTGTTTGTTATAAAAATTGCTTAAAGCCGTTGCAACGAATACAAATTTAACTATTGTTTAATATTTTTTTAAACCTTCTTTTAATCGAAACAGAAAGAGATATAGGACATAATCATACAAGCAAGCATTGCTTACACAGCCAATGCAAGTTTGCTGTTCATGTTTTATAGCAGAAGTCATTTCTCTTCTATGTCCGAGTTTAGACGAGCGAACATTTGGAAGGAAAACATCTGGAATTTTCTTTTGTTTTTTCATTTGCGGTCACATAGACGAACATGTTGCCGGAAACATTCTGTTACTTTTGTTGTTGTTTTCTCAAAAAGCAAAGTAAATGTCAACAAAGAAAATGAGAACAAAGCGTGTCGTCGAGTACCGAACACAAAAACCATTCTCTCCTCCCCAACCGTAATTTGCTACCAAACAAAATGTTTCCCTTCCAAATGTTTCCCTGTCTAAATGGGCACTATTTAGTTGAAACTTGTTTTTGCGGCATCTGCTTATGCAAAATATTTTAAGACATTTAAATATTCATTTGCAGTGCAGTGAGACATATTGTAGCCGTTGTGATGCATCCGTAGGCAATAATTCTTAAGCCAATTGATTTTTTTATTAAAGCAGTCCTGGACAAACATTTATTATGTGCAGTAGCGATGTTCTGAAGATACCCAATTGAGTAGAACTTCGAGATAAATACATGTGGGCATTTTCTCGTATAGCATCCACAGTTTAACCAGTGCAAACAATAACTAGTAAGCCCTGGATCTCAAAACAGGAAATTAAATAGCCAAATAAACCAAACAAACGGCTTCACAAATATATGAAAAGAGTATGGATGATGTTTGTGTGAACATAAAAAATTTTTCATATTAACACAAACATCTTGTTGTTGTCAAACTGCTTGTGTAGTATGTTTGGCTCGTAAGCTTCTTATCACTTTTAAAATTGGAGCTTTTGCACTATTATGCATTAAACACATTCACCACAGCAGGCTACACGAACACAATACTACAAATGCTGCTGGCTGAAATGTTAGTCGTGTAGTCAGCTACTGAATTATGTTGAAGACGGCAGCTACAATTGAAAAAATACAAACAGCTGTTTTTGTTTACTATGTCTTTATATTTCAGTGGTGCCACTATCATTTTTTTTTTCTTTTATAAAATGGAAAACATGCATAATTGCAGACTCTTATTCAAACTTAATTTAAGATTATCAACAAATGAATTTATTTAAAAAAAATTAAAATATTTTAATTTTGTTGTTTTTGTAACTAATAAACAATATAATTTTAACGGCAGATTAAACAAAAAATACATATCAAATGCTTTTAAAATAAGAAAATTTGTTCCTTCAACACACGTGGTATAGTTCGTAAAAGTTTCAGAACACTTTGGGTACGTACGTAAATTCATAAAAACTATGTATCACTGCTGCAGTGATGCAAAATGTTGTTGCTGATGCGTGATTACCAGTTGCAGTTGTGTTGCTAATACTTTGCACAATAGCTGTGCAAAGTTTGAATTTTTGAAATTTCAAAAGCTTTTAATAAGCAAAAATTAAATAATAATAAAAATGCTTTTTACAATAAAGATGACAAATTTAATTGAAAATATTGAACCAAAAAGTAGCAGTTTTCTTATAAATGACAAGAAAATTAAACGATTTCTTTTTTGTCAAAAGTTATTGCTTCAGAAAATTAACTAAAGCAATAATTGCCAAAGTTTGCTGCAGAGCTGCGGCATTACTGCATAAAAACTTTTGGCATATGAGAGTGATGCCAAGTTTCTTACAAGTGATGCTTTTACGAACATAAAACTTTACTTCTGCGCAAGTGATACCCAACAACTGCATTTACGAACGAACCCTTTATCAATAACTTTTTAGGTAAAAACTGGATCTAAGAAGTAGTGGTATTATTAGAAACTACTTCGAAATGGCTTTCACTTGATCTTTAAAAAATTCCGATTTATTAGCCCGTTAAGGGTCAATTTCAAAAATAAATATTTCTTGAAAGATTTTTCTACAAAACTTAAATTTTTGTCAATATATATATTTATTTAAACATAATATCTTTAGGGAAGAACACTTAATCTTTTATATACCATATTATTAGTAACTTCACCATATAAAATTTTAAATTTATTAAGCTTTAAAAAATGTTATTTTGGAAAATTAGTCAATTTATTTAAAAGTTCGATTAAAAATATATAAGTATCTGGTAATAATTTATGTACTTCTTACATATTCATCCCAATTATGAATGAAAATTCCCCCGGAGTTTTCTCCCTTCTCTCATTTTTCCTATGTTAATTCAATTGTAAAAGTAGGAAAAGGGAAAAAACTCCCGGGGAATTTTTATTCATGATTGGGCTGATTGAATTATTGTAATATGTACATAAATAATAAGTGTTCTGCAACGCTGAAAAACCGCAATTCAGAAAAACTTTATTAAGCAAAAATCTTAGGGTTAAATAATTATTGTTATATCGACATGATTTAAAGATAAAGCCAATTTTGTAAAAAAAAGTCAGCCACGGAGTGTAAATATATAAAATTGGCTCTTAATCACTTTAAAGAATTTTCCAATAATTCCCATATTTTATAGATTCATTTTATACCTAAAGAGATATGGATAAAGTATTTTGAAACTTTTACGACCTATAACTCCTGAACTAGAAGCGTTGGCGCGAAAAACATCTTCCTATAGAACTTCTTTCAAGGATATAAAAAAAAAAAATTATATAAATAACAATTTGGTGTTGAGCCGAGTTAATATTCTTGTTTCAAGCCGATTCTTTTCTGTTAAACAAAAAAAAATTTAAGCACTTATTTTTTAAATATTTTTTTATATTAGCAGCACCTTTTCTGTTTTGTAGTGGACAAAAAAAGAAATTAGTTTAATTTGACTACAACGACAAAATAAGCACAGACAACAACCTGTAGCCATGTATCCGTGTCGTCGTGAAAATAATCATTTCCATATGCACACATGCATTCTATTTTTGACATATTGAAGTCGGTAGCTTGCTGTCTCGAATGTGTTTAAAGCATGATGCTTTTTTCTGCACAACAGCTGTGCTAAGTTTGAATTTTTAAACACAAGCTAAATTTTAAAAGTTTAATGAGCGAACATAAAATTATAAAAAAATATGTTATCAACAATTGCGATGGCAAATTGTATTGAAAATATTTTACCAAAAGTAATAGTTTTCTTATAAATTACAAGATAAAGCATCAAAAAAGAAAAATAAAACGATTTTTTTAATGTTCAAAGTTATTACATCAGAAAATTCACTGATGCAATAATTGCCAATATTTGCTGCAGAACTGCGGCATCACTGCATAAAAAAACTTTTGACACATGAAAGTAATGCCAAGTTTCTTACAAGTGATGCATTAATGAACATTCAACTTTACTATGTCCCAATTTACAATGTGGCAAGTGAAAGGCAGACAGACGAAGTTTGTAGGCGAGAGAGGAAAAAAGTGAAGTGTGTTACGCATACAGCGTCGCCCCCTTACCATCAAACTTCGTCTGTCTGCCCTTCACTTGCCACATTGTAAATTGGGACTAATGCGCAACCGATGCGCAACAATTGCATTTACGAACGTACCCTTAATTTAATTTTTTTTATTGAATTGTTTATTACCTGCAAAAAAAATTAACTTGTAAAACTGTAAAAAAGGCAAACTGCGCATGAGCGTGTTTTGACTTGGGAGCTATTGTCATGTATGGACAGACTTAAAAAAAAATTTGGTAGGACGAATTATATTGCAACACGATATTTTTGGACCAAATTGAAACTAGAGGGATGTAAGTCTGAGTTTATACGGTTCATTCTTTACTGAAAAGATTGCTACTTTATAGGCGAGAGGGGCGAGTGGAAAAGAAACGAGTACATACCCCTCGCCTCTCTCGCCTATAAAGTAGCAATCTTTTCAGTAAAGAATGAACCGTATAAACTCAGACTAAGAAAAGATAAACTCACTGTTTATTGTTGGTGTTTTGTTTAAGCTTTGATATTGTTACTTACGAGTAAGACTTTGAGTGTTTAAAATTCTTATTCGCTTTAGGGTTTTATTCGTATAATATTTTTAGCTTTTCTAAAATCTTAGGAAAAGGTTTCCTGATGAGCTGGCCTAAGCAACCAGTGAAATGCGCATAGAAGCTAGCTTTCCCTCAACAATAAATTTCAGTGTATTTATCAAATATGGAAAATTGGGAATTTAGCACGTCATACAGAAATCGTATTAATGATAAATTTTGTATTCCCGTAAATAACTTTGATAACTTAATGCCAACCTATGCGTACAGGCACTGTATTCCGGAAAGAAGTTTGTATGGAAACCAAGAAAACTTTTTGACCGATTCCCACCATTTTCCATTGACTTTTTTAAATTTTATGAAATTATATTCAATATTGCGAGCTGTACTTTGCACACAGGATTACATGAACAGACATCCAGCCAGCCGGACGGACGGACGTACATCCCTAGATCGACTCAGCAAGAAGTTTGTATGGGAACCAAGAATAATGTTCGACCGATTCTTAACATTTTCAATAGACTTTGTCAAAATTTTATTCAAAATTGTGAGCTGTACTTTGCGCACAGGATTACATGAAAAGACAACCAGCAGGACGGAAGTATGGACTTCGCTAGATCGATTCAGCAAGAGATTTTGAGTCGATCGGTATACTAAAATGTGCTACACATATCAGCACCAAACGCATAACACCAACTCCACTATTGTGGTTTGGGTATAAAAATTGTATTTATTGTTTTCATTACGTGATTAATACACTCTTACATGGGCTGACGAAAATTTTCGTTACCATTTTTCCACTCCGATTAGGTACTTCCAAAACATAGTTTTCGAATGCATCAACGACTTCTTCAGGCACCGAAAAACGCTGCACACACAAGGTTTTCTTGGTTTGCGGGAATGAGAAGATATCATTTGGTGCTTAATCAGGGCTTTACAGAGGATGACCCATTAAACTCTCAGCCGATGTGTGAGAGCATTGTCATGATGTTGATGATCCTTCGTTGACGCTTTATTTTTCTTAAACTCGCGTTATGTCACATGCCGATATTGTTATATCAGTTTGCGCACAATGTGTATCAAAGTTTCATACAAAGTTTTTATGAAATATAATAATAAAAAAAACCATCTCCTCAAGAATTGTATTTTTGTCGCTTAATCTTTGTTGCGGTAAGGGTTCGTTCGATATGATTGTTTCGAAAGTTATATACGAATGTGCCAAATCTTTAGTTCAGAAAGCGTTTTAGTAATTGATATAAATTATTACTTTTTTTTTTTTTTGATATTCTTTAATTTGGCTCGAGTTCATCAAATTTAGTTTTCATTATTAAAATTTATTGATAATTTTGCCTTGGCTGAGCTGGGATTTGAACCCGGGTTGATGTTTACATGTTTTAAGAATCACCACTTCCATCTTCAGAAATTCTTTGAGCTCTAACCACTGCACCACTGCGGTGCCCGCCAGCCAACAGGCAAACATCAATCTTTTAACCAGTAGTACTGGTGGTTCGAAATTTGCTGTAATTATCATTTAAATTTCAAGTTACATGTTGCCTCCTTTCCTCTGTTTTTTCGTATTCTTTCTGTCAAGACTTTGTCTTGAAAACCTGAATACATTTGTTTATTATGTTTTTTGTCCACTTTCGTCGACATTTTATTTGTAAAAATTAAAGTACAAATGTAAACATTAGAGCTTGTGCCATAGCTATTTTTAAGGACAATTTTGATTTTTATTTGAACTGTTAATTTTTTAATATTCTTTAATTAGGCTCGAGCTCATCAAATTTAATTTTCATTAAATTATTTTCACTGAGGAAGGAACTATCAAATTCAACTAACTTATTTGCAAAACCAGTAGACTAATTTTTGACAAAAATAATAGTAAAACAAAATATCTGAAGTAAACAAACATTTTCGACAATTATGTATCTAAAATAAATCCCGCCTAATTAGCACTTAAGCGATAAAAATAAGTTTACCGGCAAATGTACACAAATAAGAATGTGTTAAATTGAAAATTCAAAAATATTCCTGAAGTCATCAGAACCAAAAAAAAGACTATAAAAACCTTTTAAAAATGAAGTTGGTTATCATTCCAAAAGTTGGCCTACAAATATAAACATCAAGTGTTATTTTTTTAAAAAATAAATAAAAATGAAATTTTTTTCTGTAATATTTTTGGGTAAGTTCGATTTTTTTTAAATAAATATAAAATTAAATTTAAGTTTATCCAAAAAAAATATTTTATCCTAAATCCAAGCTGTGTTCGTCATCTGCGCTGTACAAGCTGAAGCTCCACAATGTCTGAGTGTTTGCCCTGCCTCGCATGTACCCACTTGTGGATTTAATGGACATTGTCATAAGCAATTTTCCAATGATTGTCAATTAAATTTGGCCAATTGCAATGGCAAAGATAGTAAGTTTGAATTATTAAGAATATAGCTAAAGATTTACTAAAAATTGTAAATCTTATTTTATTAACTTTAAATTACTTAATTTATTTTTAGATTTCAAAGTTGTAGACTTGGCCAAATGTTCTGACAAAAGCGCCACACAATGCTAAGCTAAAAATAAATTACGAGTAGAATTTAAAAATATAAAGTTTTGAGATTTTAATAAAAACAAAGAAAACAAATATTTTTTTTATTTACAGAAACTAGATTTTTCTTTAATAATCCAAAATCTAAGCAGGTTTTAATAATCAAGCCAGTTTTATGGTTTGTAAGTTCAAATAGAATTTTGACCGTAATTTCCGAGTCACAAAGAATCCTTTGCACTTCATACGTCGCTTTTTTCAACTGACAACGAAGTTTACTTATAAGCTTTGGCCCATATCGCACGTCTCCGTTGACGCAAAATACTAAAATTGGGCAGCTTGTTTTTTAATTTAATTTTTAGTTTAGTGTGTTTGCAAAAATAAAATACAAAATAAAACAAAGAAACTAAAATTAAATAAATAAAATTGTCTCAAACTTGATTAACTAAATATGTATCGGCACTAAAGTAGTCATTATGGGCCTTTCCTACGTTGATACGTTAGTATCAGTAGATAAAAGCGACGAGTAGTACAACGGATTCTAAGTGCTAAGGGCTTTTAATTTCATATTAGGTTTGAAGCTGTTAAAATATTTTTTAAATTTAAAATTAATACAGTATTATTGAATAGGTGCGATACGCATACATATATGTCCTTATGAGTACCGAATTTTATAAAACGATGTCCGTCTGTCTGTCTATCCGTGTGGCCGCTGAAATGGGTTTTTCAAAGATCCCTTAATGATGTAATCAACAAAAATTAAATTTTACAGGAGAAAGTTTTTTTTAAATATTTTTGCTTCAAGTCTAATGCCATGTTCACTCGTGTTTCGCTCTCCAATTCCTGTTTCGCGCCCCAAGCATGATTGAAACAACATGTTTTGCCATACAAAATTTTGAGAGCGAAACAGGTCGTTTCATTTTGAAACATGCTGCTTTTCAAGCTATCAAATTTAAAAATCTTTGCTCGTGTAAAGGTACATATGGGCATTTTCTTCGAGAAGTCTACTTTTTTTAATGTAACGCCAGAATGCAAAAGGGGTTGTATTTTAGGACCATGTTGTTCAACCGTTATCCCTTTCGTTACTTAATATAGAGCTAGTTGCGCTTTACACCAAAATATAAAATAGTAAACTACACATATAAAATTGTTTGAGAAACAATTTAAATTACTTCTGCCGTTACGTTACAAAAAGTATACTTTTCGCTGGAACTGCCCATATGCAATAAACTGCTTCGGAATACTAGTGAGGGGTATCAAAAAATTAGTATATGATATACTTATGTACTTGTGGATCAAGCTTATTTTAAAGCTTATAGGGTAAAGTATTGTTGAGATTTTTTTCAGATTTTTCGCAAGAGGTTTAGAGGTCGCTAAAGTCGATTTTTGCCTAAAATCGGATTACACGGTTTTTTTCGAGTTTTCTTCAAAGCTTCAAAAATTTGTAAAAATCCACCATTTTCTTTACTTTTAAGGAAATAATTTGAAAAAAAATGTCCAAGGTTAGTTTTTGTGTTCAAAAACAATAAATTTTTGCAATGAATTTGCTAATTTAGATACTAGGATATTCATTTAATCGGGCTTTTGCTTTAATCGGCTAATCGCTCGATTAATTAACCGAGGTTTTGGTTAAATCGGTTAATAATCGGTTAATTTGGTTTTTGATCGGTTAACCGATTAATAAAGTTTTTTTTAATAAATAAGGTAGTATTAATTGATCTCTTAAAATTAAACAAATCAAATTATTGTGTAAATATAAATATTATTATAACAATAAAATTGGAAAAAAAAAATAAGGTAATTTCAATAATTAAAAATGCATAAATTAATTATTTTTTTGAGTTTATTATTAAACAAACAAAAAAAACAATTCTTGATCTAAAACGAGCAAACAAAAAAAAATAATTCATAAATATGTGATATGTATTTTTAAAGTAATACATCATCAGGGGTGTTCTGGAAATCGAAAACACAAAACGCAAGAATTTTAAACGTCGTTTTTAAATAAGATTTCTGTAGTTAAATAATTTTATTGACAAATTAAACTGAATTTTATAACTAAATTAAAAAATTAGATTATTATTATTTATTAGTTATTTCAATACATAGTTTAAAGAGGTCTGATTAAATAAATTTTGAAAAAAAAATTTGTTTAAATGTTTAGGATTAAAGCGATAATTTTCTTTAGTTTTGACAGCACTTGACTTGGAAAATTTTTTTTCTCTTATCATGGGTGCTGGAGGAATCAGAAGCAGCCATAATAAATAAAAAATATCTAATTTCTCAGTCCTTTTCCTGGATTTCTCTTAACATATAAAATCTTCCATTATGCCAGTCCTGAAATAATTTTTAAAAATTTTTAACACTTCTAATTGTTTCGGGTAATTCTGTTAAGAATGTTTTGCTAGAAGGAAATATACAGCCCAATTATGGTTAAAAATTCCCCGGGAGTTTTTTACCTTTTCCCATTTTTACAATTGAATTAACATAGAAAAAATGGGAGAAGGGAGAAAACTCCCGGGGAATTTTTATTCATAATTGGGCTGATATTGTATAAAAAAAATATATTTTCTAAACATGTATATGAGACGAAACAATTAATTAAAACACAAAAAATTTGTTATAACATTACAAAAAATTTAAAAATTATGTAACATCGGTAAATCGGTTAATCGACTGAAATTAACCGGTTTAATCGTTAATCGAAAATAGACAATTTTAAATTAACCGATCAGTTAATCGAGTAGTAATTAATCGGTTAACCGATTATTTTCCTGACGAAAGCCAGCTTGTTGGCATCAGGCGTGGTAGCGGCAAGTAAGATAAATTTTTTAGGTATCTGTACATTTATATGTACTCCCTTTAAGTTCATCAGGAACTCGTTAATTGTTCCAGATGTTTTCTAATAAGTGTCAAATAAGCTGTCCACATGGGAAGGGCTATATTTTGAGAAGTTTTGGGGAAATGTTGCCAACCCCAAGGCTTTAATTACTTTTCAGTAACCTTAAGCTATGATCACTTCAGAGAGAGATGGGGTTGCCACAATATTATGGTTGAGGCAGTGACATAATAGTACAGCATTCTTAGGTCTCTGGGCAAGAATTTGGGAGTAAAAGTCAATCCACAGATCTAGCTGTTGGACCATAGCTCCCATACAAATAGTGCTCCAGGAAATAGCTCTTTGTGTCATAACTTTCTTTAAAATGTCTGTATTAAGAATCAATTTGGCGACAATGACTTTTCAGAAAGCTTCTTTGTCATGACAAAACATTTTGCTAGTAAATCCATAACTAACCATAGGTCCGAAATAAACCCCTTTCCTAAAATCTTTTTAAGGGAAACCAATCTTATACTGACAAAAATATCTAAATAGAATTCGTCAGAAAGAACTTTAACCTAAGACCCCATAAAGTATATATGTATATATTCGGTGTCCTTCAGTAATTTTAAGTCGTTAGCCATGTCCGTCCGCCTGTCCGTCTGTCTGTCCATCTGTTAAAAACACGCTTACTTTCGGAAAACTCAAAATAAAGAACAATATTGGTGTCAAATGGTTTTTAGTTATCCTTAGTAGCTTGGGATTGAAATACAACAAAATCGATGAAGTATGATAAGAGCTTTGAATCCAAATATGAAACCAACACCCTAAAAATTTATAATTTTATTACAAAAACTAGCATAAATAGTGCCGGAAAGCACATATTCATATAAGATTTTGAACAAATTCGTTCTAAATGACTAGATCTCATCGGTCCATAATTTACTATAGGCCCCATAAAAAGCCCACTCTCGAAAACATTTTAGTACGCGTAAGACCGAAACGAATAATGATATTGTAACAAATTTTGGTATGTCAGAGTTTTATAAAAATTCGTGAATTTCGTGAAGATCGGTTCATAATTAACCTTAGGACCCATGTAAGGCCCACTCCTGAAATATTCTTACTTTCAGTGGAGGGTATCAAAGACACTCTAACCTGTTTTTAATTAAATTGTGAAAATTTAATTAATTAAACAACATTTTGTTTGTTTCCTGTATATTTAAAAGAATGCTCAAAGCGCGGTGCCCGCGTTTGCTAATTTTAAAAATTTTATACTTTTTGTCTATTTTCCTTTAAATTATTTTAAATAAAAAAAAAACACAAATTAAACAGTAGTCAAACTAAATATATTTTATAATAAATAAAAACATAAGTACATCGTAAAAAGAAGCTACTTTTAAGTAGCTGGAATATATCAAAGCTATCGCAGAGGATTTGTATATAACAAAATTTTAACTTATCAACAATATTTACATTCAGGCCACATGCTAATTTTATTACGCTTTTCTCCAAATATTAATAAGTCTTGATATAAAAGAACTAAATCCGCCGATAATCGGTAGTGATCTATGACCTCTTGTCGTTGTTGTCACTGGTGATCCAAGTGTTGGTGCTGGAGGGAGGGTAGCAGTTGCTATTTTCGCTGTTGTTGCTGTTTTTGTTGTTGGTGGGGCTTCTTCATCAGAATGTAAAACAGTTTCGGAAATTTTCTCTTTTTTGTTCAACATTTCATAAAGTCTTTCTTCAGATGAAGTAGCAATGAGACTACTATGTTCACGTCGATTTTTTAAAAGCATTCCTTGTATTGGACGGGGTTTGAATATTTCATTTTTTTGATCATCATGTTCAGGATCTTCGAGTAAACGTTGTAATTTTTCTTTAAGATCTATCGAGGGTTTTGCGTAAGTTAGAGAAAAAAGAGCTGAAAATAAGAAACGAAGTTTTGTTTTAATAAGAGTAGAGTTATTTGTAATACGTAGATTTCTTTCCTATTTTTGATCCCATTTAAAAATTAGCCAATTTACTAGTCAATAGTTACAAATGTTTCTGCAGTTATTAACTTGATCGCACATTCCGTACGGAATCAAATGTTTTTTGATTTTGTTATTGTTTTTTTAAATACATTTGAGAAACTTTTTGGTAATTTTTGACAGTAGGTTAAGCACGGCTATGCATATTATGGTTGGGCCTTATGGTTGCAATCTCGCTTAATATTTAAATTAATAACAATCAAGAGTAAATCACGTGTACACCTCTTATGATTACCATGGTCCCAATTAGATTAAATAATTATTGAAAACCTGTTTTCAAACTGTATGCCACATTTATTACACTATGCCACCAAAAAAATGAACCTCAAAAATGAGATATTTTCTAAGAAAAATCGGGGCTGCTGATCACGAATATGGTATTCATTTATTTTTCTCAAGAAGCGTTTTCAAGATATACGCGAAAATCGTATTTTTCTGCAGTTGTTTTACGTATTCGAAAAATCTCGAGAACTGTTTAACTGAATTGTACTTGAAAAAAATTATTTTTAAATTTTTTTTCAAAATTCACCATTTTAATTCGTTCCAGTAAGGCAATAAAAAAATTTTTTAATTTTTTTTTAACATATATGTATCTTAAATAATATTTTGTTTCAAACGAAGTAAGCGTAAAATTGTTATAGTCGGAAAAAAATTTAGCATTTAGCTTAACATAATTTCGAATGAAATGAGGTTTTTTTCATTGAAATCGGTGCACAACTTTTGATTTTATTCACAATTAACTGAGAAAACTGAATATCGATTTCCATGCAAAAAGGAAAAAACGTTATTTTTGTATGGAAATCGATATTCAGTTTACTCAGTAAATTGTGTAAATTGTTTCTTCAAAAATTCTACGATTTCTCTGAAACTACAGGGCAAATTTAAAAACAATGTAAGCACGGCTTAAAGATAATATTGTTGCGGAGTTTCCAATCGACACAGTTTGGATATGTTCTGAAAAAGACACGAGATATCTATGCAAAATGTTAAATCTTGTACAATTCAGTTGTCGAGTATATCACGATTTTCGCGTATATCTCGAAAACGCTTCTTGAGAAAAATAAATGAATGCCTTATTCGTGATCAGCAGCTCCGATTTATCTTAGAAAACATCTCATTTTTGAGGTTATGGCAAAAAGTTTAAAACTTGTGAACCAGTGTTATCAAAAAATCGATATTTTAAAAAAAAACAATTTTTAAATAAATTAATAAATATGTAAATAAAAATTGGCTTAAAAGTAGGCACAAAGATCCTATTCCGGAAGCAGCTCGTATGGCGGCTATATGAAATTATTGACCGATTCACCCTGTTTTCAATAGGCTTGGTCCAATTAGAAGCTATGTACCAAATTTCATCAAATAATCTTCAAAATTGCGAATTGTACTTTGCGCACAAGGTTACATGGACAGCCAGCCAGCCTGACGGACATCGTTACATCGACTGAGAAAGTGATTCTGAGTCGATCGGTATACCTTTAGGTGGGTCTATTTTAATATTTTAAGGTGTTTCACACATCAGCACGAATGCATAATACCCTCTCCACTATTGTGGTATGGGTATACAAATGGAAATAAGGGTCCAATGAAATATTTTCCAAAAAAAATTAAATAAGACCCAACTATTATTCCAATGAAATTTTATTTAAAAATATTGCGCTGCAAAATGTGGCCCCAGGAAATAAAGCTTTTCTGCACATCCGGCCTTTTTGCTCCTTTATGGAATAACAAACACTGACTTCGCTTAATAAAGCTTTTCTATATAACAGGCCTTCGGCCGGGCGCAAGGATTTTATCATTTATGATATAACAAACACTGGCTTCGCTAACTTAAGCTTCAAAGGTCGATCTTGAGTCCGGCCGAAGGTTGGCTACACAGAAAAGCCTTAATTTGCGAAGCTTTAATTAGCTTTGCAGAAAAGCTTTAGTTTTGAAATTGGAAATTTTGGATTCGGGAGTTTAAGTTTCAAGCCTATGACCCTAACCTAAATATTTATCTAGGTTTAAAACTACTTTGTAAGAATTATTAAATTAAAATTTTAAAATAAAAATTAGCTGAGTTTTCATTCTTTTTTCAGTAATTTTTGTATACAATTTTCATTTTTATTTTTCGTTTACGTTGGGCTATTTTTCACATATTGCTTTGGGCGATTTTACTTTGGGTGATTTTAGTGGCAGCCTTAAAAAAAGCCGAAAAATATTTTGAATGCAATAATCCCCAATTAATTCTGTTGTTAAATTTTTTTTATTTCTTTCGGGTGTTTTTTTATAATTTAAATAAGACCCAATTGAAAAAGGAAACAGAATCCAAAAAAAATTTAATTTCAACCAATTTTTATTTTTTAGGTGTTATTTAATTTACTTAATTTGGACTTATTTATTTCGGCCTTATTTCCTTATTTCCAAAAAGAACGAAAATAATTGCAAAGTGAACACAAAAAAAAACATGAAAAACAGATATTACGATGTTTTTCTATCCCGCTTGCCAACAAAAAAATTTATGGTGATTATTCCTGAGTTTTATTCTTCGTAGAAATGTTACTTTAAATTATGCGAAAAAATCAGACATTTTAGCTGATAACATTGTGAGGACCATTGCTGAAGTACTCCTTAAAAGAGCCATATGAAAGAAATTATTAGCGAAATAATTAGGACAAATAAACCACCAAAACAGTAACACAAACTTATGGAATAATTATAGAGCCTGTTTTTGTTTTCGAACTAGGGATTGCTGTTCGGTCTTAACCGAAATCGAAACCGCGGGTTTAAAGCCTAAAAACCGAAAACCTTAGCATTTAGTATATTTCTTTTGGTTTTTTTAATTTTTTATTGATGCGTGTCCGTGGGCTTAGGTGAGGGTTGAGAACTACGAGCCTGAAGAGTCGATAGAATAGAGAGCTAGGCCTGAGTCACGCCTAAGAGCCGGAAACGTCACGTAACAATATGTATTACATACAAAAAAAAATATATATATATATATGTAGTATTACTTGGATATTTACAAACCGAAACCGACCGGTTTTAATCATTTTAAAACCGAAACCGCGGTTTCACATCTTTACGGTTTTTAGCAAACTCTATTTCGAAATACTTGTGGCATTTATTTCGCCCTTTATTCTAACTGCATTAATATTTAAAAAGGTTTACTTTCTTCTTTTAAAATCAATTTCTAAACCGAAAATTAATTAACTTCATACTTACACAACAGTAAAATACAGCACAAAAACTTTATTTTTATAAAAGACATTCTATTTTTACAATTAATCACAAGTTTGAAATATAAAAACTTCACGTTTCAATTGACAAAAGTTAACTAAATAATTTCAATATTTAAACATCAGACATTTATAAATAAAAATGTCGAAATTCTTTGTACGTGATTTAAATAAATGCGTTTAAAAAGAATCATACAAAAATTAAACTAAAATCACGTTTAACAAATTTTTTTAATAAAAATTAATACTTTTTCTTAATGTTTTTTTGCGAATATTTTAAATAATTGAATTATTGTATAAAAATCTTAATATTACAACGTTTAAAAAATGGCTGTGTGAAATTTTTGCAAAATGAGGAAGGCAAAATATAATGTAAACCTAAAAAAAAGAGAGAATGCAAATAAATATTAGAAAAATTAAATGCGTTTTATATATATTTACATAAGTTACTTACGACAGCCACAATTCATTTTATCTAGAAGACATTTACTCTTTACGACATAGATACAATTTAAGTCCGTTACACATACCGGTTCGTATTTCTGAGTGCACTTGATATTATCCCTCCATTTACAGGGAATATGGTCCTCCTCAAATTCATAGTCATTCGTTTGGGGCTTTAAAGATGCAAAAGCATGTAAAATCAAATCGGCATCAAATAATAAGTCCTTATCATATAATTCTTGGAATTTTACATTGGGAGTTTTAATAGAACTCAAGAAGGTTGGAAAACTGTTGGACGATCGATTAGGAATAAATGCTGTAAAGAAAATTTAATAAAAGTTAATAAAACATCCAAGCATTATTTTTATTATAAATGGGTGCCCTGAAGGGGTGATTCTGTTACTTTTTAACGACCAAAATTTTTCGTTAAGTAGAAAATTTCAAGTAAAAATGTTACAAATTTACTATTTAACGACAAATTTTTGTCGTTAAAGAGTTATAGAATTACCCTACTGGTTGGTTTGTTAGTTGTGAGTAAGCCTATCAGGGTTGCAGGTTCGATTTCCGCCAGAGACTTTGGTCAAAAAAACATATTGGTAATTGGCATTCATAGTTAAAACTTGGTGAACTTGGCCGTTACTAAATAAATAAAATACGGTCATGTTCTGGAAATCGAAATCTAGTAAAATTTAAATCAAAGGAAATTTTCAGTAAAATTTTTATTTAAAACGATCGTAGTTTTTCATGATTCTTAGAGGTGTTCTAATAAATATAAGTTGTACTCAAAGTATGACTTATATAAAACGAAATATTTTTATGAACCTTTAAAACAATAACGTTTTGAAAATTTGTTCGATCTCAACAAGGCGAATTAACTACAGGTGGCGTCGAAACGGCATCTGATGTTGACAGTTCGAGCTTATTTGTTTTGATTTGTTAGTGTTTTGCTAAGAATGGTTGACATTTCGAGCTATAAGCACTAACAATGCAAAAAACCCTGTGTTGTTTTTGGTTTGTTGCAGTTCCGACACCACCTGTTGTTGAATTCGCCTTGGATTTCAATTTAACTCGTATTCGATTCGATAATTAAATATGGGTTTTGCTCATTGATAATGATTTAATAAATGAACTTTACAGAGTGGAGTATTTCGAAAATTGTGAATAAATCTTAAATTTTAAGAAGTACGGTTTTTGAATAAGGTGCACTACTCTCTGTTGCGAAAGATAAATGGTATAAAATCTAGTGATTGATACTCTTTAGTGCGTGGGAGCATCAGTGTTTGAAAATAAACAGAGATTTATTTAGCGGTCGGCTCACACACCCAGGAACGATATCTATTTTTTAGTGTTTGTGCAGACGAACTCAACCCTTAATACCGTTCGTAACTATTTTCAAGAAAGAGCCGAACATTATATATTGTTCTGTTCTTCGTTAAAAAAACAGAACAATTGTAGTGATGCTGTCTGTAGACAAACAATATATTTTTATGTATGTTCTATAATGTTACTTTTTTATGCTATGTTCACACTTGGATTTTTAAACGCGTTAAACAAAATGGTTAATCAAAGCCGTTCACATTACATTTGGGATGATTAAGATGACAGTTGATTAAGAAAAAAAAAACAACAAACAAATTTATAATCATTAAAGCAGTGTTCGAAAATAAACAGTACATTACTTAGCGTTCGGCTTACACGCCCAAGAACGATATCTATTTTTTTAGTGATTGTGTAGACGAAGACCACTCTTAATACCGTTCGTAACTATTTTCTTGTTCTTCGTTAAAAAACAGAAAAATTGTAGTGCTACTGTAGAGTCTACAGTCTACTGCGTTCGGCAAAATCAAGCCGCCGCGTTTTCTCTTTTATTCTCTTTTATACTCTTTTATTGCGTACGTGTGCACACACATTCAAGAGAACAACACAACATTAACAACAACATATGTAAAAAGTATGCAACGCATACAATCGCAAAATGTAATAGTATAGGTTGCCGATCGCAGCTGCCCGCTGGCGTTTTTTGAGCGACATTGTGAAATTGATATTTTCATCTATGATTCCTACTGACAAACTGGGTCTCAAGGCGCAATTTCTATGAAAATATCGAAATGTCGATGAAAGTACGCGACAACGACACTGCTAAATACATACAGGTCAGATCTTATGGCGCCATTGTCAGATGCATTAATTTAACACATCTGCCAAATGAAAATAGCGTACAATGTTCACACAGTTGCAAGACATTTTTAGTCAATTTTAATGACAACGTTGTAAGATCTGACCACCGTCTACCGTCATACATGAATTTTTTAAGCAATTGTCCATAATATCATAGATGACCAGAACTGATTTTGTTCGTTAGGCTTCCGCGTATTAGTGAGTCCTAAAGCTTCGTACAGACGATGGTCAGACAGATATTGCCAACAGTAATATTTTTCTGACAATGGTGCGATTGTCAGATGCATTAATTTTGCACTTCTGCAAATACAAATAAGCTTACAATGTTCACACAGTTGTAAGACATTTTAGCCAATTTTAATGCAATTTAAGCAACGCTGCCTACCAATATTGCAAGATCTGACCATCGTCTGTACGAAGCTTTAGTTTGTTTGTGGTCTGTCTAGATTATTAAAAAAAAGTGTCCGAAGAAAGTTGATCAAAACCTTTTTGGAATCTTATAAATTTTGTTTTCGGTACTTAGCCAGCTTTGTCAATTAGCCGTGGACTCGAAACGTATTTTATGGGATCCAATTGATCGTATGACTGATTGCTATATATACATGACTAGGGATGCGATTTCCATGCAAATGCATGTTTTTTGTCGATAGTCTAAGATCGATGTCGACCAATTATCTTTCCGAATCATTAAATTTGCGTAAAAATGGCATCGATTTGTTTTTGCATATTGTTGCATATTTTGGTGAAAATTCATATTTTTTGCATATTTTGGTCTTAAATGCATATTTTAACATTTTTGAGAGTTCAGTTCAGTTAATAGTCAACTCAAGTAATTTGATTGGCAGAAAGTAAAATTAACAATTAGAGAGGAAGAATAGCAAGAAAAAAAAATCCAAAACGTTTTGAAAAAAATATACGATTACAAAAAATAAAACAAATATCCACTATTTTTGATCTTGAATCAAATGTGGGATCTGAATTAGGAAATTAATATTCTCCAAATGAATTGGCATCCTTCAAGTATTTTTCAACTTCAGTTGACGTTAAGATATGTAACGTCATTGCCTTTCAACTACAAAACTTTTGGGTTCTTAACAATGAGTTACTATTCTCCTTTCTAATTTGAATACTTGTTTTGGGTTAGATGGTCAACCCCTTTTAGCCCACCCCTTTGGTATTAAAATACCACCATGAATATACTCACGGAAATTTCTGAATATAATCCCGAAATTTTACTTTAACTTCACTACAACTTTATATCATTTATCCCTTTTACCGCACAACCCAAATTAAACAATTTAGTATACCATTTTTCTTATGTTCATTAAAATTGCATAACAATTTTTATTAAAATATTCATAAGGATTAATTAACTAATTTGTAAAACTTTCCTGCAACGTTGGTTTCATACAATGTTAATTTCAAACGAGCAGTAGTTTTACAAAAAAAACAATTTGATTTAAAAAAAAAACAAATGGAAAACACAATTTAAATTAACAATATAAATAACTTACACAACTTGGTCCCACGAAGATATGCACATATCAGCGTTTCACAAACATTCTTAAAAATCTGAAGATGTTATTATAAAATAAAAACTAACAGCAACAAAATAACTCCTTCTTTTAAAATATAAAACAAAACATTAATAAATAATTGTGTAATATCAATTAAATCAAATAAATAACAAAGAACACAAGTAATAATTAAAAGGGAATAAATCCGTCAAAATGAAGTAATTGAATTAATGTTTATTTAATACATATGTAGTTATTCACGAAAACAGCGACACGCAATTCACAAATTTGTCATGAATAAAATTTATTTAAACAATTAAGCAATGCATAATTTTAATTAATTTCTTTTCCACGTTTCTTCACAAAAAAATAGGATACTCCAGTTGGTCCATAAGACCTGGATATTAATTGGCTTTATGAATGAATTATATCTTTTTGTTTTTTTCTTTTCCTCCTTGTTTCAGCACACAATAGTTATCTTGTCCTTTACTAACTTCAACTGCTAGACAGTTTCAATTTTTAATTTCTAAAAGCTCTTTTGGACATCACTGTTTAATTTCCCGTATTTTAATCCATATTTATTTACTTTATCGTTTTGTTTTATTGTCATATTATCAATTTATTACTTAAATTATTTTTTAAGGTTTCAATATACAATTCGCTTTCTTTTTTTTAAAAAAAAAAAACACACGTTTTTACTTCGGAATCAAACTCAACTCCCTCATTTTTTCCAGTCACAAAAAATACACAAAATTGTATTTCCAAAAGAATGGCCTACCCTGTTACAATTTTGTTTTCCTTAACAAGTAATACATGAAATTCTTAATAAAAAAAAAATATTAAAACAATATATCAATGCAAAATAATTTCCAAAACCAAAAGGCAACTAAATTAAAAAAAAACCTAATGAATTCAAATTTAAATCAAGTATAAAAGTAAACAAGTAGAAAGTATTGAACCACCCGGAACAAACCAAAACATTTACAGCAACATCAATAAAAAGGAAATGTTTTGGGACTATGTGAAATTTTAAATAATACGAACATGACAAAAGTTCCCACGTGTGGCACGACCCACATAAGAAGCCGGGCTATTTTAAACATTATTGTCTAAGATCCTTTCCATGAAATACTCCGATGAATTTTCCACTCAAATCTGTTAATTTATATAAACAGTTACCTACTGCCGACTCAATTCGAGCCTTTACATATTTTGGAGCCAACTTAGCGTTAAATTGTCTCGAAAAGTCACTTTGTTGAAAATTCCTCCTAAATACTTCCTGACCAGGCTCGTATCTTATATTTCGACATCCCCTTAAATTATAAGTACGTTCACTTTTTTTATACGTCTTCTCCAAATTTTTAAGTATTGAATCATCAATAATTTTCATATGATCCGATTGGTTAATAACTTCCACTTCGCCATCGTTTACCGTGTCTAAGTTCCTTAAAATATTGTAGGCTGAACCATGCAATATCATATTTTTACCAAACAAAGCAAAAAATGGTGACATTCCAATGGAAGAATGAAGAGAACTACGAAGAGATTGGTTAATGTGGCAAATATTTTCATCCCATGATATTTGTGAACCACCTACATAAGATCGAATTGCTGCTAATATTGATCTATTAACACGTTCAGAAGCATTACTCTGAGGTGCATAAGATCCACTAAAAATTTGACGTATACCATAATCCTTACACATTTGAGCAAAATGTTTAGACACAAACTGGCTTCCATTATCACTGTGCACTGTTTCCGGTACACCAAACACACTAAAAACATTACATTGTAGAAATTGTATTATATTGTTAGAGTCAGCTTTACGTAAGGGATGAATAAAACAGAATTTACTGAAGTGATCTAAGACGACTAATAAATATGTATTACCAAGCCTTGAGCGAGGATATGGGCCAAGTAGGTCAATAAAAATTTTCTGAAATGGTCTTTCTGTAATAGTCTGTTTTCCCATTGGTGGTCGCGTTATGAAATTAGGAGCCTTTGTAGACTTACAGATTTCACAATCTGCTATGAAATTTCTTACTTGCACAGCCATATTTGGCCAATAATATTTTTCCTTAAGTCTAAATAGAGTTTTCGAAATTCCACTATGTGAAGCCTGAGGTGAGTTATGAGCCGATATAATTAGACCGTGAGTAAGAGAACCTGGAACCCATAATTTCCAGGCTAAAGTATCGGAAATTGAATTTCCACCAGAAAATCCTAATCTCTTATATACAAATTTCCCTGAAACTTTTATGTCCGGTAACGAATCTGCATTACTTTCGCAATTTTGCCTTAGAGATTTGTAATCCTCACTATCAAATTCGACACTATTAAGATCAATATCCAAAATACAAATAGAAAGTTCAGCAATTTCTTCCTCTGGAAGTAAACGGGACAACGCATCAGGTACTATATTTTCAGAACCTTTCCTATGATCAATTTCAAAATTGTATCCTTGTAAGGAAAGACTCCAACGAGCGAGTCTTCCAGCTAAATCCTTTTGGCTCATAAGCCACTTCAAGCTTGAATGGTCAGTTATTATTTTGAAAGGTTGCATTTCTAAATATGGACGGAATTTCTTTACTGCAGACACAGCTGCCAAACACTCCAGTTCGGTGACTGAATAATTTTTTTGTGATTTATTCAACTTCTTTGAATAAAAGTAAATTGGCCTTTCATTACCTTCTGCGTCCATCTGACATAAAACGGCACCAATACCTGAATTAGATGCGTCACACTGCACTATAAATGGTTTTGAGTAATCTGCATGAACTAATACCGGAGCAGTAGTTAATGCACTTTTCAATTCTGATATGGCCTCTAATGCTTCCGCAGTCATTTCGAATTTTTTTCCTTTTTTTATTAGGTCCGTTATAGGCGATGCCAAAGTAGAAAAATTAGAAACAAATTTTCGATAATAATTAGCAACACCAAGAAATTGACGCACTTCGCGAACGGTTCTAGGAATTTTAAAATTTCGAATAGCCACTACCTTTTCATCCGAGGTTCTAATTACACCTCCACCTACAATAAAACCTAAATAATTAACCTCCTTCATACAAAATTTTGACTTTGAAACGTTTATAGTCAGACCACTATTTCTTAAACATTCTGCTACTTTTTCCAATAAAAGCAAATGTTCATCAAAATTTTTCGAAAATATCAACAGATCGTCTAAATAAACAAACACTCGTTCCCTCAACTCTGTCGGAATAACTTTATCCATTAATCTCATCATTGTCTGCGGCGCATTACAAAGACCAAATGGCATTACCTTGAAATGATAAAGAGGTCTACCAGCAACTGTGAAGGCAGTCTTTTCCTGGCTGGAGTTTTCCAACGGAATTTGCCAGAATGCGTCCTTGAGATCTATTGAACTAATATAAACTGTATCCTCAAGTCTCATCAATAAACCTTCAATATTTGGAATAGGATATGCATCCCTACGTGTAATTTTATTTAGTTCACGGCTATCTAGACAAATTCTAGTTTTATTGGGTTTAATAACAGCAGTCACAGGTGAAGACCAAGCACTATAACTTTCTTCAATCACCCCTAAACTAATCATTCGATCTAGTTCCTCATAGACTAATTTTTGTTTAGCCGGAGAAATCGGATAATGCCTACGTTTCATTGGTTTTGCATCACCTGTATCAATAACATGTTCTAAAAGAGAAGTTTTTCCTAAGCCTAAAATTTCAGAGGAAGGAAAATTCTCGATTACCCCTTTAAGATTGTTATTTTGCAGTTCTGTCAAATCATGCTCATTTTCATCAATTTTATTATTAATTTCATTAATTTCCAAATTTAGAGATGAGTCTAGTCCAAAAAGTTTCCAAAAATTAAAACCCAAATAAAGTTTCTGCGAAAGTCCAGGAGATATATAAATAGTCACCGATTCAGATCTGTCATTAAATGTTACCGTAGTATAAATTTTTCCTATAATCGGCATGGTGGATCCACCAGCCGTTCTTATCTCAGATCTAAATTCCTTCATTTCAATGTCATGACCTCTCAAAAATTCCAAAGAGCCTGCTCCCAGAACAGAAATGGTAGCACCACTGTCCAACAATCCCTTTATCTTTTCACCAAAAATTTCAACCTCCGCAAACGGTCGTATGTCATCATTATCTCCTTTAATAATAGCTCCCTCCACAATTCTGTGTTCGTTCCTAAGCTCCTTATGTCTTTGCCTAACCTTAATAATTTTTCCCGATGTTTGTCCAGATTCTGTCCCCGTAAGCCCGCTAAAAATTTTCGTGCGAATCTCATTATACCTCACCCACCTGTCATGAAAATTTGCCTGTACGTCCGATGATAGTTTGTCCAAATCAGAATTCCGGGCATGGTCTACTGAACAGGACCCCCGGATCCCCTGTTCTTGTCCAAGTTTCCCTGACTACAAAAAGGGCAATTAGAAATTACATAATTGTCCCGTCCACATTTATAACAAAATACCCTGCCAGATTTTTTTTTACAATTAAAAGCGAAGTGCCCTTTTTCTTTACAATCAAAACAGGTTACATCACAAACATTTACTGAAGATCTTTTATGAGTAATTGCCTCAACAATTTCTTCATTTGATTCCACCTCTGGAGAAACTTCATCAACTTGTTTCACTTCACTTATTTTGCCTTTAAATAAGGTTTTATTAAAACTCATTTCAATTTTTGACACATTTCTCTCAGCCCGTCGACATTCTAAAAGAAAATCTGGAAGTGTTTGCGATGTAGAATTATGAATGAAAATAAGCATTCTGCTAGAAATATTTCGTTTCATAATTTCCATTAAATCTTTATCAGATCTTGGAAAATTCATCCTAGAATTCAAATCTATCATTACATTATAAAATTGGTCAAAAGTTTCATTGGATCTCTGTAGCCTATTCATCATCCTATGTTCTAAATCATAATCACTTTCCCCAGATCTAAACTGAACACCTAACGCCAACTTTAGTGAACTCCAAGTAATATTTCGATTGCGCTGAACCCATTGGAAATACCAATTGGCAGCATGACCCTTTAATAACATATATAAATTATTTGCCACCTCCTGAAGCGAGAACCCCTGTGAAAATGCAATATGCTCAATCCTACGTATAAAATCGTCTATACGTAGTTCCTTATCATCACCCGAGAAATACACATTCCACCTATGCATTTCTAATGGTTTATTATGCATGGAACGTCGTTCATCAGATAATCTTAATTCACTCGCGCAATTTCCCTGCTGACGACTTTCCGTCTGATTTGAATTTCCCTGTAAAGCTAGCTGGGAAATAGCTTCATTTACCCTCAAAAACAGACTATCCTCCAAATTGCCCATAAGATTAGTAACTTGAGTTTGAACAACAACGTTAATGAACTCTTTCATACTATCCATATTAAAACTCTTTGGTAATTCTGAGTCATTCTCCCTTAATAAACTTTCATCTATATTTCGTACGGTAGAGTTAAGATCGGCCTCACTAACTCCCCGAGCAGATTCCTGTTCTGTGCTAATTGCTCTCCCCATATCTTCTAATGATTTAGCAAAGCCACGTGTTACCGGCCTTCCCGGAGCCATATTCAAACTCAAAAAAAAAAAAAAACAATTTAAAACAAAACGATAACACAAAGATAAAAACTATTAAAAACACTCGCGTATACGGAAAATTTTAAATAAAAACAGTAAAGGGGAAAAAAAACAAAAAAAAAACAAGAAAGAAACAAATTACAGCTTTAAAACAAGTCGATTAAAAAAATTCAAATAAACCAACCAATAAAATATTTGGGTTGTGAAGTTCAAAGTTCAAAATGAAATTACAGCAAAGCAAATAAAATCTAAAATATAAACAAGTATTCAAATCCACTGCAAAATATCAAATATATGTACATTCAGAATCTCAAAACCATTACAACTGCTAGTTGCAAAATTGGTAACAACATATAGGATAATAAAATTGAAACTCTTCAATAAATTACTTTAATCACACAACTTTGGTACGTTATTCATACAAATCAAAGGATGCGGCATTAAAAATTTCATAAACAAATTTGCTAAAATTGTACAATTATTCATCAAAATTAATTAACAGTAAGTTACACTCAAACAAAATGTAATGTTCCCGTTGGGCGCCATATTGTAACGTCATTGCCTTTCAACTACAAAACTTTTGGGTTCTTAACAATGAGTTACTATTCTCCTTTCTAATTTGAATACTTGTTTTGGGTTAGATGGTCAACCCCTTTTAGCCCACCCCTTTGGTATTAAAATACCACCATGATTATACTCACGGAAATTTCTGAATATAATCCCGAAATTTTACTTTAACTTCACTACAACTTTATATCATTTATCCCTTTTACCGCACAACCCAAATTAAACAATTTAGTATACCATTTTTCTTATGTTCATTAAAATTGCATAACAATTTTTATTAAAATATTCATAAGGATTAATTAACTAATTTGTAAAACTTTCCTGCAACGTTGGTTTCATACAATGTTAATTTCAAACGAGCAGTAGTTTTACAAAAAAAACAATTTGATTTAAAAAAAAAACAAATGGAAAACACAATTTAAATTAACAATATAAATAACTTACACAACTTGGTCCCACGAAGATATGCACATATCAGCGTTTCACAAACATTCTTAAAAATCTGAAGATGTTATTATAAAATAAAAACTAACAGCAACAAAATAACTCCTTCTTTTAAAATATAAAACAAAACATTAATAAATAATTGTGTAATATCAATTAAATCAAATAAATAACAAAGAACACAAGTAATAATTAAAAGGGAATAAATCCGTCAAAATGAAGTAATTGAATTAATGTTTATTTAATACATATGTAGTTATTCACGAAAACAGCGACACGCAATTCACAAATTTGTCATGAATAAAATTTATTTAAACAATTAAGCAATGCATAATTTTAATTAATTTCTTTTCCACGTTTCTTCACAAAAAAATAGGATACTCCAGTTGGTCCATAAGACCTGGATATTAATTGGCTTTATGAATGAATTATATCTTTTTGTTTTTTTCTTTTCCTCCTTGTTTCAGCACACAATAGTTATCTTGTCCTTTACTAACTTCAACTGCTAGACAGTTTCAATTTTTAATTTCTAAAAGCTCTTTTGGACATCACTGTTTAATTTCCCGTATTTTAATCCATATTTATTTACTTTATCGTTTTGTTTTATTGTCATATTATCAATTTATTACTTAAATTATTTTTTAAGGTTTCAATATACAATTCGCTTTTTTTTTTTTAAAAAAAAAAACCACACGTTTTTACTTCGGAATCAAACTCAACTCCCTCATTTTTTCCAGTCACAAAAAATACACAAAATTTTATTTCCAAAAGAATGGCCTACCCTGTTACAATTTTGTTTTCCTTAACAAGTAATACATGAAATTCTTAATAAAAAAAAAATATTAAAACAATATATCAATGCAAAATAATTTCCAAAACCAAAAGGCAACTAAATTAAAAAAAAACCTAATGAATTCAAATTTAAATCAAGTATAAAAGTAAACAAGTAGAAAGTATTGAACCACCCGGAACAGATATAATTTTCCATGTACAAAAGCTTTTTAACAGACAAAGGTTTACTAATGATAATATAAAAAATTTATATTATGTAGTTATTTAAATTAAGTCTTAAAAAATATTATACCTTCGAATAACAATAGAATAAATAGATTTTTTATTTATTTATTTTTTTTTTTTTTTTTTTTTAAATAAAATTAAAAACCAAACGCTTTTTTATTGAAAATGTTCCAGTTTTTAGTGCATATTTTTTATTTTTTTAATGCATATTTTGGATTTTAAAGTGCATATTTAATGCGCATATTTTCGATTTTTTAGTGCATGAAAATCTCATCCCTATACATGACCAAAGTGCACAGCAGAAAAAATGACTATTTTATTTATCCGGATATAAATTAATTTATCTCCGAACCAAAGTTACATGAGATAATGAAGAAGTAGATTTAAATCTGAGTTTTAATTCTAAAGGTGATACGAATATTAAACTATGAGTTAAAGCGCACTTAATGATTTTCATCGTGACTTCAACTTGCCAAAAGAGAACTCGAAATTTTTCGCTTCATGTTTGAAAGAAAGAGGATTTTCAGACACAGAGACATGCGATTTTTTATTACCGCAATCGCTCCAAGATATATAAAATTCTTATTAGAAAGTAGTAAGTGGGTTTTACGGAAACGACAGAAGCAGTATCGATAGTCACCTAATTCGAAATATGATAGATGACTTTAATGCCATTGGTGTATATCAGAATATATTAACAAAGTGACCTAAGTACTACAACAATGAAACAATAGAAAAAACAACAGGTAATATGTGCGTTCGTTTACTTTTCCAGTAAAATCCCAGTAAAACCGCAGTAAAATTCAGTAGGTGAG
Source organism: Pollenia griseotomentosa (assembly GCA_963931875.1). Classification (NCBI taxonomy): domain Eukaryota; kingdom Metazoa; phylum Arthropoda; class Insecta; order Diptera; family Polleniidae; genus Pollenia; species Pollenia griseotomentosa. The sequence goes on along the minus strand of OZ007562.1, from coordinate 159,132,816 downwards.
TAATATGAAAATCTTACAAATTTATGTGTACGCGAACGCATTTCAGTAAAATCCAGTACAAATTTGTACAAATTTTTTGGTAAACGAACGCAGCTATTTTGTTGCTAGAATTAAGACGGCAAATGTCAAAATGCCTTATTAAAAAAAGTAAATAAAAAAAATGACGCCAAACGTCACACACGAAGCAAATCACTGCAAACAGCTGCGCTTGTGAGGTCACTTTATTAGTACATTCTTAGTGTATATAAAATAAATAAAAATATCAGTATTATTTGAAGTTTTCGATTTCTCCAACATCTACGATTAGTAAAATAATTTTTTCCAAGTCAAGTTTTGTCAAACTAAAGAAAAGAATCGCTTAAATCCTAAACATTTAAGTCAAATTATATTTCTAACAGATAATTTAGTAAGATCTTCGTAAGCTATTGAAATAACTATATAATAAAATGATTTTTTTTTTAAATACATAATTGGGTTGTTCACGAAAGGCGGATTATCAGGTTATTTGTTTATACATAGTAATATTAACAGCAACAAATTATATTTAAAATTAATTTTTATTTATATAAAAATTTAAATAAATGTATTTTGTTGTTGTGAATATAACTAAATAACCATATAACCTGAAAAATATGTATTACATATTTATGAATTATTTTTTTGTTAACTCGTTTTGGTTCAAGAATTAATATGTTGTTTTTATTACATAGAAAAAGTTTATTAATCGGTTAACCGATCAATAACAAAATTTACCAATTATTAACCGATTAAAGCAGAACCTCGGTTAATTAATCGAGCGATTAACCGATTACAGCAAATTCCCGATTAAAATAATACAGAAAGTTATATTGACACCGTTCTTTAGATATAAATAAATTTATTTCCTGTTTCGCCCACTTCTCCAACCCCGCTCACATTTTATCGGATGCTATGTTACATGTATTGATAACCAAGATGCTTGTGCCTAATTTGGTATCTTTGGCTCTTGCCGTTGTCCAGATATACAGCAAAACAGAAAGACGGACAGACATCGTCAACTGGTCTTGGCATGTCTTTAAAAAAATGAAGGCCCTAATTGTGTCATTACTTTTCATTATGGCAATTTTTGTTTTTTTTTTTATTGTTTTTTGGTAGTGCGGGGTACAGAAGAAATAGGAGTAGAAAACACATCACAATTAATTTTTTCCATGTTTTTTTTTATTTAGGCTAGAAATGATGTTAAAAAAGTAACACTGTTTGTGTAACTGATTGTTTAAGCGCTGGTTTAGTTGTACTAAACTTGAATTTATATGAAGTTTAAACTCAAAAACTATAAATCACTGCTCCATGTATTATATGTTGTTAAAAAAATAACATGTGGCAGCACTACGGTAAATCTTATCAAATTCATATGGTCTGCATTGGTAGTATAAACGCCCAATTTTATACGTAATTTATAGATTTGTTGGTTTAAACACATTTTAAACTAAAAAGAGAGTTTAATTGCTCTAGTTATTTAGCCCTTAGATTGCTTGTATCGATATAAACGTGCCAAAAAAAAGTACGCTTATTAAATGACCCGGCTTAAAATTCTATAAATTTTAAAGGTCCAAAATTTGACTAAAATCACATGATATGCCAAATATATTTTCTCTTTCGCCAAAAAAAATGTCTATTTAAAAAATTTTTAACTCAAAAATGTTAAGCACTGAAATAATAGAGCGTTGTAAAATACTTTTTTATTATTAAATTATTTTATATTTTTCTATAAATAAACTTAGAAATGTGTTAAAACTCTCACCTCCTAGACACATCCCTACAAGCAATAAAATTTTGTAAATTTTAAAAACTTTAAACATTTTTTCTTTCTTTTACTTTCAAAATTATTTTATTGTTAACCGTTAAACTCTTATTTTAAACTAAACTTATGTTAAAAAGAAATTTAGGTTTTTATACTTAATATTTTTATTACCTTAAAAAAAACTTGTTTCACTTTCGAACCTTAAAAAAATGCTTTAATGAATGAAAACGATACCAATAGGGCCAGGTTACGTGCAAATGCAACTTTATAATTAAAACTTCTTTCAGTGGTAAACTTAATAGCAGGCTTTGTTAGAAAACAAAACTGATCGATTTCTTTTCAAATTTCTAATTAATTAACTGACTGTTCATGACCAAAAAATATGGTCCAACGTTCATAACCATCTTCACATAAAAAAGTATCCATGGCACAATAATCAGCACTAAAATCTAAATATTCTAAAAATATGAAAAAAAATAAAATTTTTAAATATTTTGTATAATGTTTAACACAATTTTATGAAGGTACCTTTCCCCTGTAAACATGCGGCTATATCCATGTGGCATTTACTGGGATATTTGCGTATGCAAGCGCCATCTTCTAGTATGCAAACTTCACTTTCGCTTGTTATGTTACAGTTGGATGTAAGACCGCATTCTGTGGGAACGGCTGAAATATTTTGATAAAATGCCACTGAAATTTAAAAATTTCTTTAGTTTATTACAACTGTCTGTTATACGTTTATATTTTAAGTTAATTCAAAATTACCTGTTACTATAATTAATAAAAGAAACATTTTAAAAAATGTTGGCAGTATGTATGTACTAAATTCTATTTTTTAGAGATGGAAATGAAATTCTTAACAACTGCAGTGTCTCCCTTTATAAATTTAGCTAAAAACTACTGGTAATTTTTTATGGAGCTTTTCTCAACCTTCTTAAGCAAAAATAGATAAAACTATTTTTACACTGAGAAAATAATTTAATGATAAAGGTTACCGGATTGCTGGGTGTAGGGCACTATGGCCCGGTTTGGACGCATAGGCAACCAGGGTCCTATTGCGTTTGGATAGAAGTGGTCTCAGGACGCTTATAGGGTTCTTAACGGGTCATTTTGTTCTGTTAGTGCTTTTACAAGTAAATGGGACAATATCATACCGGACTCCTGCAGGGGTTATGCGAGGATTCTGTGGAGCTAGAGACGATTAAGCATGTACTGTGCCACTGTCCTAGGATGCAGAGTCTCAGGCAGAAATGGCTAGGAGATAGATTTTACGACTTACTGGGGTCCATCGCTGGATGTAATCTAGTCGATCTACTGGGGTTTGTCAGGGAAATAGGTCGGCTATTTCGGATGAAGGGACTGTAGAGGGAGTTTTTTTTTTTATGTGATATCTATTATCTTTTTTCTTTCTTCTTCTTTTTTCTCTTTCTTTTCATCTATATTGAGGGATTCACAATGGACCGCATGGGTCTCCGAGTAGAGGTGTGCCCTTGGGCGCAAAACCCTTCCGGATCTAACTCAGCTAACCTTAACCTTACCTAGCCTAACATAACCTAACCTAACCTAAGGTATTTAAAGTTAATAACGCAACGTTTACAATACAAGTTTGCTTGATGTTTCCCAAAAAGTTTTTTAAAAACAAATTAAAAGCGTGCACGAAAAAAAATTTATTATTCGAATAAAATAAAAATAAAAAAAAAATTATGAAAATCACCGTATTCTTGAACTCTTCACAACCTAATTGCCTATTTCCGATGGGCGAAAGAATTCTTTCTTTTGTTTTAAATGTAATTGTTGAAAAGAAAAAATTCTTTCACACATCAGAAATAGGCTATAATTAACTGACTGAACACAATTTTCTATTTCCTACTATATTTTTTGTTTAGGTGTATTATTAAAAAAAAATGCAAATACAGGTAACAATTAGGGTTGCCAGACACCAAAAGTCCAATAACTGGACAATAGAAAAAATTTACCTCGATTTTGAAAAAATAGCTAGACAAAAAATAAAATTTTACTTCAGATTTTATGTTGCAGTAAAAAAAATTTTAAAAAGCAAGGAAACGTAACACTTAAATTCAGTCATATCATATTGCAAAATTATAATCAGGGCGAATTCAGTACAAGTGGCAGCGAAAAGCCTGCTGACTTTGACAGTTCGAACCAATTTGTTTGGTTTCATAATATTTTATTTATAAATAGTTGACATTTCGAGACGTGAACATCTGCTGTTTTTGTGGTTTATGTTTTGTTGCAGTATTGCTTCCACCGTATATACATATATATACAACTTGGTATACATATATTCAATTAAATCAAATAAAAAAAGTACACAAACAGCCATGTTATGGATCGAGTGAAATTGATATCAATGGAGATTTCTAGTTAAATTTTTCTTTAAATTACCGTCGTTTTTTTTATTTACGATAAGTTCTTATGTACTCATAGTATGAAGTATATTAAACAAAATTATTTTATGAACTTTAAACACTGGATCGTTTTTAAAGTTTGTTCGATTTTTATTTTACTCGAATTTGATTTCCCGAACATGGCTGATAACTTTTTGTTTAGCCACATATATATATATATATATTTTTTTTTTTTTTTGTATTGTTATTTGAAGAATTTAAAAACTCTCTTAATTTAGTTGTAAGCAAAAATGTTTGAAACATTTTGCAACTTTTATCATAATTTAGTCTTATTAAAATTGTAGCCTTTATTCGGTCATTTGAATAGATTCTTTTGAGTAAAGATTATCAGAAATACCTTAAGTCCTTGCACAAAAAGTATTGCAAGTTGGCATGACTAACAAACTAGATCAATTTATATAAGTTTTTTACATTATTTTTTATCGCATTTTTGAAAAAATGGAAATCTTACTCTGTCTCATTAATTGGAATGTCCGTCGGCAAATTAAAAATTTTTTCCTTACAATTTTTTCTTAGTATATGATTTTGTTCTAAACAATAATAAATATAATTAATAAAAACAGTAATTTTTTAAAATTAAACAAAGTTTTTAACTGGACAAATTGCATTTTAGCTGGAACCTGGACAAAACCCAAAAAAACTGGACAATCCAGGCCGTCTGGCAACTCTAGTGGCAATTATTTACTTAATTACACAAGTGTTCGGTCTTATTTTTCTACATGTTAAATTTGTTTGCCCTGTTTTACCCAATACCACTTTCGGTGGGGAGAGTATTATGCGTTTGTTCTTATGTGTGTAACACATAGAAATATTAGTTCTAGAACCACCTTATAGTAGACCGATCGGTTCCGAAGCATTTTGGGAATTGATCTAACGATGTCCGTCCACCCATTCGGCTGTCCATGTAAACCTTGTACGCAAAAAACAGGTCGTAGTTTTGAAGATAGTTCAAAATTAATTACCTAAAATGTAAAAAAACGTAAAAAGTTGATTTTTATTTAGGTCGGGTTTTTGAGATGTGGATTAAGTTTAAACTTAGTTTAACTTCGTCTAAATCTCGGACTTTTTCCGGCGAAAATTGATTTTTTTGTTATTTCATTTAAGACCAATATTTTTGCCGCACTAAGCTGTTCCGTCAAAATTTTGTATACAAACTTGGGTAATGGCGGCACAAATCTGTTTTCAGACTTACTAAACCTAGTTTAACTGAGATCTTAAAAACCCAGCCCTAGTGTTTTATTACATATTAGAGACGAGTTGTGCTGAAAATAAGACAAATTCGCCCTAAGGCACGCCTACTTTTCCTTATCCAATTATAAAAAATACTTAAAATTTTAAATATTTTTTTTACTGAAAAGAAATCCCTGATGATGGTCTTCAAAGAAGATCGAAGTATTGGAAGCAAATAAAAAGGAATTTTGATTAAAAAAAAACACTGGCCCGCGAGCTTGACTAATTTTTATTTATTTAATTTTATTTCATTTAAAAAAGAAATAAAAAAAGTAAAGCAAAATAAAAAAAAATCGTAAGGAATCCGCACTACTAGCATTCGTATCACTTACATTTTGACTATGTAATTACACTATTGTATTATAAAAAAAACGATAGTCTGCAAAAAACAAACAGTTCTCTAGCCTTTGACAGAGTTTAAAGCGCTAAAACTAAATCCGTTTCAGGTATTTTCTATCGGGCAGAGATTTTTTTAAGTACATGACTAAAATGGTACCATAAGCCATAAATCATGAAAACCGGATACAAATCGTCGGGTGGTTACTGGCTTGCCGCACGAAACCAAAATGTTTTGATCTGCATTCTTTGAATAGAACATGCAGCATAACAATTACAAACATTAATATTTTTACTTTTACATTGAAAATTTGCTTCATAGCACAAAAAGTTACGAATGAAGCAAAACAATGTTTAGAGCACCTCGATATCTCTTAATATATTCGAGATATCAAACAATGAATAAAAAATTTGAAAAAGGGCATATTTATATTCTAGAATTGATTTATAACTCAGTTTTTGTAAAAATGTGACATACGGCATTTCAGACGAAATGTTAATTTTATTCACAATTAAAAGCAGGTGTCTTGTATGGCTGCCAGCAAAATGACCCTAAGCAAAATCACCCAAACCAACGTGTGAAAAATCGAACACTTTTTTGGATTTTGTTTTTTGTAATATTTTAATTTTACTATAGCTTAGAAACAGTTTTTGGGCGATTTTTCGTTTTCTTATTTTGACAAATTATTCAAAGCTATAGAAAAGAATAACGGCTGTAAAGTCTTGTAAAAGAGCTTTGGTTTTCAGTAATTGATTTATTTTTATTCATTAAAATTGGGAATTCGAAAATCCCGAGTTTGAAAATCCCGTATTATAAACTAAGCTTGTCTGCATAGCACTAATACACAAACTCAAAAATAATATAGGTTCGGGTATGTGTACCGTATGCTTTATAATGTTCGGCCTTTTTTCGAACACTGTATTTTACACATCAATTAATTTAATATAAGCCTCTAATATTGTGGTCCAACTATAATAAAGTCCTTGTATTTTTTTTTAAAGTTCATTTTTGGGGTTTTAGCCACTGTGTTACGTTTTAAATGTCACAAGAAATGGTGAGGAACGGTCCATAATTCCATGTAGACCTTTTACAAATTTTGTTTCTCAAATACACCTTTTGTATCCATAAATAATTGTCATGCAAATACCATTTCCGTAAACCATTACTTACTTACGAATGCTGGTATTGACATACAATTTGCCAAAAATTACTTCAATAATAGCTGCAATGTCATGTCAATATCATAACATGGCCATATGAACCCCGTCTCTAAATTAAATCGCTTTAAAACGAAAAAAAATCGTATAAAGATAATGAAATCTAGATAATATACTACACAAAATATCTTATATGAATCTTAGCCGCATAACATAATTTTGTTCTGGTAGGTTCATAATTGCCCATGGACCCCAAACACACTCCAAAATTTATTTGTAAATACTGTGCCGTAGGGTATCATATAGTCAGACCTGACCGACATTACTTTTTTACTTGTTTGAGTTGTGTTTAATTCGTTATCAATTTCAATTTTGTCGCAAGAAGTAAACAACTACTTATGTAAATAAAAGCATCTGAACAAATTATTTAAAAAAAAAATTATTTCAATTGGAAATTATAAAAAAATAAATAAAGGTGCTGTATTCTGCTGTGCCGCATCTTGGCAACCATCCAACGAGCATTAGAATATTTCTTAAATGGGATTTATATGGAATATATAAATTGTCAACCACTCTTTATAAAAACTGACCTCACAGTGTTAAAATTCGTTGCGGTTTTTGGGTCGTATTCCAAAATTAAGTTTTAAGAATTGCCTTTAAATGGGGCCTCTGGTAAATTATTAACATATCTTTATGAAATTTTGGGCGTACTAAAGTGTTTTCCGAAGTAGGCTTGATTGGTTTTATTTTAAGCGGTATAAAACTATGGCAGACCAAATTTTACTACAATAGCATTATTTATTACGGCCTTAGGCGTACGAAAGTGCTTATGGGGTTTATAATAAATTATCGACCGATCTTCAGTTGTATGAATTATGCTAGATTTTAATCCTAATATGCTTCGGTTAACTAGAAACAATTTGATACCAAAATAGATCTTTTCGGTTAAGTCTTACCAAACTGAGCGTATTTTTAACAGTCCTTGAGTAATTCTAGAATTCTATTCTATAATTCTTTAGGGCCTCCAGTAGGCGCGGATAGAGTTTCACCGTTTGAAGGGGGTACTTTCAAGAAATTTATTTACACAAAACAATATAATTTTGCCATAAGCATTTTATTTAAATACTAGCATTAAACCCGTACTTCGTTAACGTCTTCCTTTTTTTCGTGGACATATTTATTTATTAAAGTTTGGGTTTTTCATCTTTTAATTTTTTATCTTATAGGCTCTCATTCACTCAGGGCCCTGAAACCTTTAATTTTATGTTTCTAAGTTCAATATATTAGAAAATTCAAACAGTACCGCATATAGACGGGAAAGAAAAAGAAAGAAATTTACTTTTTGATACTCCCTATCGAAGTATAAATAATTTCAATATTGTAGTGGAGGTCCAAAATTTATTCTCAATGTATGTATGTATATGTCAATGTTTTAAAAAAGTACTCAAAATTTGAAAAGAATACCAAATCTATATTTGTATTTTTTAGTAAAGTTACGAATGTGATTTAAAGGCGGACTCATCCATGCGTTCCGAACAATATTTTGGCCGGAGAATAATTTTTGTACTGAGAGTGATCTGCAGAATGATTCACCCATTTCGGAAAATTTGTCCGGAAAAACAAAGCTACCATATGTTTTACAGATGTAAACAATTATACAAAATGGCAAACTAATTAGATTCAATTGTTTTCTAAAAGTGTGTTTAAAAGATGGACGAAAAAAAGAAAGTGATTGTATTATTTTTAATTATATGACAGTGGAATCTCCCATGAGCGGACACCGAAGGGACCGTTGAAATGTGTCCGCACAAGGGGGCTGTCCGGCCAAGAGAAAACTACAAATTTAAATCAACAAAACTTTGCCTTATATTGTTTGTTTTTATTTAAAGATACATACTTTTATTAAAAAAAATATATAAAAAATAAACAATTCAATTGGGTTTAATAACAAAAAATCATTAAATGTAGTTCTATATGTAATAAAAGTTTAAAATGTTTTATGAGTACTTCGATAAATTTCACACGCTTAGTTTTTCTTTGTTGTACACTTCAATCACTTCTATTTTTTGCTTAATAGTTAATACAGACCTCTTTTTATCCATTTTTAAAAGTCTTACCGCACTAATGTATACAAACGAATGAACAATGCATTCCAAAGTACAATAAGCAAACGCACATCGATTATTATTTGGGGAATCCCCTAAATCGCGTAAGTAATGGCATAGATTATAAGCTGTTGGTCAAATAGGTTTGTACACCATCGTATGCACCACAAACATTGCAAGAATTAGTATTGTCAACTCTCCGAAGCAGAAGCGTAAATCGTAGAAAAAACGTTAAATTGAAAACATTATGTAAGAGAGCAAATATGTATTTAACATACCCACATTTAACTATGTTATGTGATGTAGTAAATATGATAAACCGTGCCCTGTTGTTAAAGCGAACAAATTAAAAGAGTCTTGGCAGGCTTATTTGTAAATAATGAAAAATATAAGCTAAGTGTCTGTCCAAGAGAATTTTTTTTATCTAGCGGATGTCCGCGTCCGCTCATGAGAAGCGTCCGTGCAAGGGAAAACGACTGCAATGCTTTTCTTATGGAGCGCTGCCGGGACCTAGCAACAATGTCCGTTTAATGGGGGTGTCCGCTTATGGGAAGTGTCCGTTAAGGGAGATTGCACTGATTTATTTTTTTATTTAATTATTAAGCAAAAAAAAAAGAATTGATACAAAACTATAATGTATGTGGCAACTCAATTCAAATTTTATGTAAAAATTGAAAAAAGTGGCGTTTTTTTCATTTTTATTTTGTTCTGAACAAGAATAAAAATTAAACCAATTCAAGAAAAAGCTTGCCGAACAAAAAAATGTCTCTCTCTCAAGAGTAAGACTTCAAACTCAATACAAAAATATTGTGCGGAACGCATGGGTAAATCGAGCTTACTTTTTATTTCTATTTTTACAGGTTTAACCCGTTTACTCCCCAAAAAGGCCGAAAAAATACCAGACCACTGACCCCTTATTTTTTTAATAAACAACGATAAGTATTCAGTTTGTTTGTATCTCTTTCATTAAGGGAGGTATGAGGTTAGCGAATTAACATGTTTTCACCTTTTTTTACCCCCTAAACATCGAATTTCCAAAAATCCCGTCTTAGCGGATAGATTTGGCGAGAGACCAAAATCCTGTCCAAATTTTAACGTTTTAGCTTCAGGTGTTACATTTTTATAAATCCGGAGTTTTATATTCAAAAAGTACCCTTTGCAAAATCACGATTTTACAGGAATGCGAAAAAACTTTCTAGTATTCACGTTTATATGTTTGATAGCATTCTTTACAAGTTAAAGTTTCATCGGTTCGTATATTTAAATAAGCAGATAGCACTATTTGAACATAAATACAAATGTTCTGTAATGAAAACTAATTAAGGCTCTTACTTAAGTAACACGAATCTTTAATTAAAATTATTAGTTTTTTTTTTTTAAACAATACTTAAAATATTATAGAAAAGTAAAATATTAGGAAACACGTAATAGATATCGAAGTTATAGTTTACTAGCTTAACCCGGTGCGCTTCGCTTCCCTTGAAGTAAAATTAGTAAAAAAAATTTAAAACAGATCTCGTGTATTGATAACGAAGCAATTTTTACTTATTCGCTCGCTTATGCTATGTTCATACGACCAAGTTGAATTAACTCCAGGTAAGCTCAACTCGTCAGCCGTTCATCAGCTGTATCCACGGCGAATTAAAAAAATGGTGAAACGTCAAAATATTATTTTGTTTCTATACTGAAATTTGACTACAAGTCAGAAAATTGCAAAAACAAAATACATGGGGCTTTTTGTAGTTGTAGAGTTGCACTTACCTGTTGTAAATTCACCTTGCATACGACGATTCAAACCACTCTTTTCGCTCTCTGAAACTAAATTACCAAACATGCTGTTCATACGATTCATTCTTGTTTAATTTTGAAATTTTTTTTGTTTTGTATGTGTGATTTTATTTAAGACACATTAAAATGTATGTAAAAATTAAAAATATATTATTTAATACTTTTATTTATATTATTATTTTATAATTATCACTTTATTTTATTTAACAACAATTTTTATTTTGTTTTTTTTTTTCTTTTTTTTTTGTGACAGCTAGTTTAGATAAGCTAACGACAATTGTTATCAAAATTTGAGATTATGGTACATTTTTCCTGTTTCGCAGCATGTATCAATATGAAAGGACTTATTTCGCTCTCAAAATTTTGTATGGCAAAACATGTTGTTTCGATCATGTTTGGGGCGCGAAACAGGAATGGGAAAGCGAAACACGAATATTGCTGTCCGTGTGAACATGGTATTAACTTACATGTGAAACAAAAACAATATTTTAAAATAACAGGCATATGATGGAAAACGATTTTGAAAACGAAATGCTTTAAAATCGATAATGCCGTTTTTGTATCTTTAAAAATGTACATATGTCTAATGGATTTTCCTCTTTTATCTTAAACAAAAAACTAAGATTATAATAAACTAACGATCGTTTTAAAATCGATCGATTTTAATCATACACATACCTGCGCACAGCGTTACCGTTGTGATACTAAAGTATCAAATTGACCCTTTTTCGACGGTCTTGATACCTTTTATGCCCCTTTTTTATATTATACTTTTGTATCATTTTCACCAATTTTGTGCCACTTTTTGACCCTTTTTTGGAAATAGTACTCACATTTTGTTTTTTGTCAACATTGCGGAACAGTAATGCTAAACAAATGTTTTCGAAATAAGCATTGCTTGATATGGAACAGACTCAAAGTAGAAACTTACAGTTCCATGCTTTCTTTTCCTAATTTGTTCGAAGCGGAGATGGAGGAATGGACTTCAAGTGAAGATTTAATAACAAAATATGGAACGCGCACTCCTAAAAAGTAGTAAGCATTCCTTAAAATTTTGTGTTAAAAGATTTTTTACGACTTCTATATTAGATTTTCAATGGTAAAGTACAATTTCCCTAAAAGCAAACATAACTCATATACATATTTGTTATTTTTTATAGTGGTTCCTTTTCAAAAAAAAATAAAAAGAGGAAATTTTATTCAAAAATGAAATTTGGTGTTTGTTTCTTAAAATTGTTTTGCTCTCTTAAAGAGTAGCATGTTTTATTCTAACAAATCCACCCTTAATAATGGCATAAGGTATTGAACTTTTCGCCCTTTTTTGAATCGACAGTGCCCTGTAAAATAGGTGACTTCGGTTTATGTATGGGGCTATTTTAAAAATGGCGACTATTGCCTCCAAGCAACGCTAAAATTTAAAAACTCGGAAAAATTTGCAAAATAGCGCCATAAAATTGATAAAATTGATTAAAAGTCCCTTAAACTAACAGGAATTAAAAAATATGGTGACAATTGCTAGATTGGCGGAAATTTCCAAATATTTGGTAACAGCGGTATGATAGCAAAGTCTAAAACTTATTAATAAACCTAAAAGCTTTAAAGAATCAGAAATCTTACAGAAAAAAATCGCTTTAATCGCGAACATGGCTACAATGCGCGAACGATTGCAAAATTTAAAACAAACCCTAAAATTTATTTGAAATCGCTAAATCGGATAAGAAGAAGAAAATATCGGAAAATAACATTAAAAGCATTAAAAAATTAGCTATAATGATAAAGGACAAACTTTTTTATCAAGTGTTAAAAACAGGACAGGACATTCAATAAAAAAATATGTTTATTGAGCACTTCCTAAAAACTTGGTCTTATTATGTTCATTAAAATAGAAATACTGCTTAAATAAAACTTGACCCTTTTTTATTAAAATACCCTTTTTACCCCTTTTTGTGACCCTTTTCGAAAATTTCCAACGGTAACACTGCCTGCGCAGAAAGAAAAACACTCGGGATAAATCAAGTTTTTTATGATTACTTTAATAACGAGTCGTACTCAAAAATTCAAGTACGAATAACACTAAAACGTACTCAAAATAATCCTAAATGGGATTACTTTCGAAAATCAATCCCGGAATTTCTTGCAATAAGTATATAGTTCTTAAATCAAGTAAAAAAAGATTAAACTTTTCGTTGTGCTTAACGTTCCGGCTTACGCATGTTTTGATTTTCTATACACTTTGAAAAAAGGTCTGGCCAGACTCCTGTGTACCAAGAATGGTAAAAAGTAAATTTGAACTCTTGCTTCTCATTTAGTTTATATTTTTGGTTAAATATGTACATAAGATTTCTAAAGAAAAAACCATATCGGGCATGATGTTTGGTGTTTTATCATCCTGTAAGGTGTAATACGAGTAAGTAAATCAATCATAATATTTTTTTCTTTTTGATTCGGGATAAAATCAACTTTATAATACTTGAATCAAGCGCATTTTAAGATTGATTCAATCTTAGGTTTACTTAAATCAATCTCATTTTCGGATTTTGCGATTGAAAATCCGTACTTGAATCAATCTTTCTGTAAAGCTAAAGGTCCATACCACGCGTTTTCGCTTCCACGCAGTGCATGCTTTTCTAACCTTACTTGAGTTCTACGATTCAAGTTACATGCAACGCTTTTTATGCAGCAGCAGAACAAGTAAAAATAAAATTTAATTTGTCAAAATCAGCTGATTTGTTCGAACGCTGCTTGTGACGCTTACAAAAGTAGAAAGTAAACCTACTTTTCGCCTCAAGGCATCTACGCTTTTGTGCATGTAACTTACTACGTATAACTACACAGATTCTACTTTTTTGACAGCTGCGTATGCAGCGAAAAAGCGAGTAACGCGTGGTGTGGACCTCCAGCTTAATTGATTCAAGAAAATCCGTACTTCCCGTACTATTAATATCGCTTCGGATTGATTTGAGTACGGATGGATTGATTTTTCTTTAAAGTGTGATTATTGATATTTAAAATTGATATATACAAGATTTTTGTTTAAAAAAAGAAGTATTCTCAACTTTAGCGGAGAAAGGCGATTTAACAAACCTTGTGATCGAAATTTGAATAGATGGGAAAAATATAAATATCCGATTGGTAAATAGGGAAAATTGGGTAAGAATTGGTAAATACCCAAAGGGTAATAATAAGATAAGTTAATAATTTATTGTTTAATTTAATCAAAATGTATAAGCTACACTAATAAACATACCTCCTTCGCAATTTTAAATCAATAAACTCTGGTGTATTGTAGTTTTAGCGCAATTAAACCAGATTTTTAATATTTAATGACGTTTTTAAAAAAAAAGTAATTTTAAATTAAATTAAGTTTATTTACAATTAATAATTGCCGTATGCATTTGTGTTTTTTAATAAATACCCAAATAAATTACCAAAAAGGAGTATACCCGGTATTTACCCGTTATTTGCCCAGACATTAGGTAAATATCCGTTAGAATCCCATCTATAGAAATTTTTAATTATCTGTTTTGAAGCTGCACCCAGAAAAAGAGAGGTGGAGGCGCTAGCCAGTTATGAAAAACATTTTCAACAAATTTAGTACTTCTTAAAATCGAGTGAAATTGAATTCGATGGAGATTCTCCGTTAATTTTTTTTTTAAATCACCGCAGTTTTTACTGATTTAAAGATACAAATTCAATGTTTACTACCGTATTCATAAAAAAAAATAAGTTTGAAATGTGTTTTAAGTGAAAATTTTCACACAAATTTTTCTTAAAATACATTTGAAATCCATTTTATTTGTTTATGAACTCGGCAGTTAATATATAAATGGAATTTTTTTATAATCTTTTAAAACAGGATCTTTGTTTTTAAATCCCCTTTTAATTTTCTTTTTTTTAAACTCTACTCTATAGGTTTGTTTAATTTATTTTTTAACGTATTACATTTTCACGACAAAAACCAGAAAATTCGTTTTTAAACAAAGAAACTTAAGGCTCAGTTAGCCGGGAGTAACAGTAACCTTACCGTAATAAAGTAAGGCCAATATATTTCTTACAGATTGAGACGTAACATCTTACTGCTAACTATAATCGTTTTAATTGCTTTACAAACAACAAAATGAAGCAGCTGATTTGCAACGTTACTGTTACTTCCGGGTAACTGAGCCTTTAGAGTTTTAAGACGAAAGTAATGACATCTCAAATGTCACATCCAGCCGATTAGAAGATACGAGGTAAAAAAAAAATTACAGTAGGGTAATAACAGGTAACCCATAATCTTACAGTACTTGATTTACAAATTTATAACTGCTGATGAATTTTTTTACGAATTTGACGTTTATAGTCAACGTTGAAAAGACTGCAGTCAAAGTAGAAAAACTGCCATTTCTATCACTTCTTCATTTGTCATTGGGCAAAAAAATAACTTTTGCTTTTACTTCTGATTAATTAAATGTAAACAGTCGCTACTCAAAAAGCGAAAAATTGTATACAAATTTTGGTTTTTTGTTCGACAGTTTTTGGCTTCGACTGCAATTTTTTAAACCGTGTGAATAGTGGCTTACATATTTTACATATATCAGAAAATGGACTAAAATATGTTTAAAAGTATAGTTTTAAGGTTAGAAATCTAAACAAAATATTTTTACGTTGAAAAAGTAGAATTTTTCAAGAAATTAATTTTAACCGATTAATTGACATAAATTGTTCAAATTATTCGTGAATCGAAAATAAGCAATTTTAAATTATTCGAACAGCTAATCGCCCAAAATTAATCGATGAATCGAACAACGGTAAATCGTTTGAATATATATATATATATATATATATATATATATACATACATACATAAACTTAAAAATCACAAGCATTTTATAAAAAATATTCTTACTTATTAGTTTTGCCGCCTGCTTTACTTTAAAAAATATAAGCATCCACTACAAGTTTGTGGTTGCTAATATGGCAACTGATATAACAAGCTGTTAGTTGACAGTTGTCATACGTAATATAAATTTGGCAACTGAAGTTGTGTTGCCCTCCGTAATCGACTCTTTAATTTATCTTGTTTACGGCCAATTTCAGTTAAAACTTACCATTACGTTATCTTCCAGTTAACAATTTGTGTTTGGCAGTTATAACTGATAGTTAATTAAAACTAAACTTGTTGCAATTGGCCGTTACAGGGTTTATTTTTAATGCTCAAACAATAGTTCGCCATCTACGGTTATCCCAGTGACCCCCTGGTATCGTTCCTCTGTAGTACATTAAAATATGAACTAATGGAAAAAAATTTAGCTTATGGCGATTTCTATTCTGAGAAAAAAATGCTACAGTATATGAATGTAACACTTTTTCATGTTACCTATAATCACTCGAAGTATTACATGTTGTACAACTTCAATCGAACAGAATTAGCTGCCTTTATTTACAACTATTACACTTTTATTATTAATGTAGTTCATTAGCGATTTTTAAAACTATTCGACTATTTGCTGCACACTTACTTTACGGTTTGGAAACAGACATTGACATCACTTATTGCTTGAACAAATTTAAAACGATAATAAATACATACATAGAATTTTCCACCAAAATAAAAAAAAACGATTTAATTCAAAATGGAGTATGCCGTCGAAGAATATTTAGATGTAGAATTCTTTTGACAAAACTTTTAAAATATTATGACAAGCAAAATAAAATATTGGTTGTACAAACAAAGTAGTAAGTACCAAAGTTGTAAAACAGGGCAGTATGAACCCTTAAGTAAAAGTAAGGGTAAAACATGTAACATGTTTTGCATGTTTTTCATCAACATTTTCACAAAAGAACTTGAAAATTTTTCCCACAGTTGTATTTTTTGTACAAACGAACACAAAATGTAGAACATGTAACATTAATGCAACATTTTTCTCAGAAAAGAAATCGCCATTAGATTTAAAATCGGGGAGCTGGAATAA
The DNA here is from genome assembly GCA_963931875.1 of Pollenia griseotomentosa. Classification (NCBI taxonomy): domain Eukaryota; kingdom Metazoa; phylum Arthropoda; class Insecta; order Diptera; family Polleniidae; genus Pollenia; species Pollenia griseotomentosa. The sequence goes on along the minus strand of OZ007562.1, from coordinate 159,116,033 downwards.
GTAAACATCTACAAAGTTCTATGCAACAGAAAAAATTTAATTTTGTTCCGTTGTGTTATTAAAGACTTTTATTGTTTTACATTTACGATAATAACACTGTGCTTGCATTTGACACTTTTTTGTGACAAACGAGGCACCTGGAGTTTTAACCTAATTCGGGAACGCTGAATCCAGTAGTGCTACCGTTTTGTTAGGCTAGCTCTTGTTTTCGAGATATACCTTTTCTTCGAAAATGGAGAAGGTTGCACAACATAGAAAGACATTTTTTTCATATTTTCGGTAAAATTATAAGCAGTCATGGTTTTTCCCTCATATCTCAGCCACTAGTGCACCGATCAGGCTGAATTCCAATAGCAAACAATTCCGGACTATATGTGGCATTTATATATAACTACCAAGTCCCCATCATACCCAGGGTCTTGGGAAAACCCATTTCAACGGACAGACTAACATCGATAAATCAAGTTCGCTCCTCTTAAGGACCAAGAATATATGTACTTTATAGGGTCTAAGATCGATATTGTAGAAATTGCAAACAGAGTGACATACTTATATTTACCCTTTTGCCTTCGGTGAAGGGTAAAATAAAATTATACATAGTAAATATTAAAGATTTTAAACCTTTACTAATAAATAAATTGACTCTTGTTCGACCTTTACAAAATTTGATTAGTATTATTATTTACTAATTGTAATAACTTAATTTTTCTTTTGTCGACTTAAGCTAGTCGTCCATCTGTCTACAGATATACATATGTATATCCATCGATTAGTTACAGTTATGCCTGTGGAATTTTTTTATTTGATACCCATAATATCAGGGAAACCAGAAATATGCTCCAAAAAAAGTGTTTTATGTGCATTAAATATGCAGTAAAATCTTGAAAATGTGTCATAAAAATATGCCTCAAAAATTTGAAAACAAAATATTCGACAATTTAATAATATTTGCATTTAAAAAAACCAGCCTTAAATTATAATCGGTAACACCCATACACCACAGTCAGGGTTGATAAAGTTGGTACAATTGTACTTTTTTTGGTACAATTCAAAACTCAAAAGTACGCTGGTACCCCCGTGACTCATTTGGTACTATTCCTAAAATTTTCAAACCTACATATTTATAATTGATATAAAATGGCAATTCGTATTTACTGGCCAATGAATATAAGTGGAGTTTAGTATTTGGTGCAAATAGTCTTGCGAAAATGTAAAATGTCGTAGCTATTGTGAATAGATTTTTGCACTTGTTCATTGAACGATTGCTTATGCCACATTCTAAATTTTGTATCAGCAGCAGCATATAAGCGTGCATTTTCTGATGATATTGACAAGTTTTTAAAAGATATAGGAAACCACTTCTGCAAAAGTTCTACATAGTAGAAAGTACGACTTCCTCTCAATTCAAGATTATTTTGGTACGAATTCATAATATTTTCAAATATTCGTCAACAAGTTGGTTGTCATGTCAAATAGTAATCAAAAGAATTTTGGAACAGTCCACTCCACTCCATTATTATTTTACTCCGAATTCTTTTGAAGGAGATTTTACAAGCGCTAAATTAAATTGTATTATATTCGGACTTTCTACTCCTTTCCTGTTTCGGCAGTACATATTGAAAATTGTAAACACAATAAATTTGGAAATGCAATCCGAACATGCTCGAATGCACATATTTTTAGAACGCTTAAAACTTTTATTTTCGCTCAAAATTCGAGATTGCATTTTGAGAAATATTCGTAAATTTTCCACAAAATAGTCGATAAATTCTAAAAAGTGTATGAAAACGCTCTCTGGCGGCAATCAAAAATAAAACTAAATCAATTTTTCGACCCTAAAAACCACATGATACAGGTTTGGCTAACAAATGCAATTTCTTTGCGTCTATTTTTGAATATTTTATAAAACTAACTATTTAGAAAAATCTGGGGCTCTAAATTCATTTTTGACGTATGGTTTCTTTGGCAAAGTTTCTTGGAATGACTTATAGAACAAGAATCGCGATGTGTTTTTGACGCGAAAAAATTTTTCCAACCCTATTATTATGTATAATTAATGAGCATGTTTTTTTTACTATCTATACTTTACATGTACAAATGAATTTTAAGTACCTTTTGTTTTTGTTGTATTAATTTTTTTTTTTTTTTTTAAATAAAATAAAAAAAAATTTATAAAAAAAATGATTTAGTACTATTGGGGCCGAAAAAGTACGATTTTAAAAGTTCGTTTGTACGATATTGGTTTACTCATTTAGTATCCCTGATCACAGTATTTAAAGACAAATTTTCGAGATAAACAAAGTTATTACGAGTGTCGTAGTCGATAACCAGTCGTTTTTAGAAATTGTTATTTTTATTGACGTAGAGTGATAACGACAAACATTTCAAAAGGCTACGACTTCGGAGTCGACCACGACAGCGACTTTCGTAATAAGGCTGACTATCTGTGTAGATTTTTTGTCTTAAAGGAATTCTAGAGACGGTCGCTTTCTTTTATATTAATATTAACGTTAAAAAGGAAGTTAAAGCTATTTACGGATGGTCAAATGTTCACCGACTCCAAAAAAAATTCCATTTGCAGTTTAATATTTTTAAGGCAAATTTAATCCAAATACGAACACAATTAGATGGTTTATGGCACAAAGAGTCTCTTTTGGAAAGATTTATATGGAACTATGAGAAATTATGGAGTAATTCTCTCCAAAGGCTTCGTGCTTAGTACAATTAAAACGTATTTACCAAATTTTTTAAATTAGCTTCACATGGACAGGCAACCGGCCAGACGGACGGATGGACATCATTAAATTACTTAAAAAAGTGATTCTGAGTTTAGCGGTACACTAGAAGACGGGCCTAGATTTATAATTTGTAATTTTTGCTTATGTATATAATTTCACAGTTTAAAATAATATTTATAAAGGCAACCTGTATTAGCTTACAATTGTAAAGTGAAAATTAAATGTATGTATGTAAATACATAGATATTTAAAACAGCAAAGCATCTTAACATATTGAACATGTATCAAAATATGCTTAAAAATGATAAAAATATGCACTGTTAACCTAAAAAATGCTGCAACAAAACCATTTTAACTAAATTATGCAAAAACATGCTGCAAATGGTAGAATATGCAAAAATATGCACTTACAAATCGATGCCTAAATTCATAAAAAGCTCTAAAACGGATAAATATACTGTTTCTGCCTCTATTGGTCGCATAAGGAAAAACATGCAATTGCATATTTATGGTTTCCCTGGTTATTATCAATTTTAAAAATAAAAATTGGAAAAAATAGTTGCGCTTAACATGTCGTTTCCTTAAACGCAAAAGGCCCTAACTAACCAAAATTTTAAATTGATTCTGATTTATTGCATCAACACAAATGTCGAATTTTGGAAGCTTTTGACCAAAATTAGCGATTTTTTTACCAACAACAAACGGCCATTTAGGGCCGATTATCAAAAGAAGTGGTAGGTTGTATAAGAAAATAAATTATAAACAGTTTAAGGCAATTTATCAATTTACCGTTTAAAAAGGTTTTTTGCTTGTCCTGAAAATTTCGTTTAAGGTGACGATATATAAATTGGAATACAGTAATTTTGACTTAGCCGCACAATCTCCTTTGCACGATTTTTTGTGCAGGTAAATCAAAAATGCAGCTATCTTAAATGCATTTACCTGCCTTAATGTGCAGGTACACAATTGTGGTTACCTGCACAAAAGTGCAGCTAAAGTAAAGTGTTTGATTTAAAAGTGGAATAAAAAATTTTTTTATTAATACAGTTATTCCCGCTTAATTGAGTTTCTAAAAATGCACGACTTTTGTCGCAATTAAACGGAATGGGAACTCAAGGAATCGCCGGCGCAATTAAAACAAAAATCGCTTAATTAATTGAGCAAGATTTGCAATAAAGCGAAACACCCATGTGTAGATAGAAAATAAAACTCATTTCTTTATTTATTAAGTTAAAAAATGGTTAAAGTTTTTTTAAACAATAAAAAAAAAATCAGGTACGTCCACCTAAACATTTGCTTTTGTTTTTCGCAGTGCGGTCTTTTTTTTGCGAAATAATTAGGCAGGTGACGCCAATTAACGGAACTCAACCATTTACATTGACAGTTATACTGAATGATTTCGTTCCATGATTTTTAGTGCAATAAAACGGGAAACTCAATTAAGCGGGGCACAATTAACCGAAAACAACGTACATACATTTATATTTTATTAAAATTTTATTTCAAATAACCCAGCTAGCATTTTGTATCATAATCTAATCATTTAGGAATCAGCTTCAAGAACAAAATACCCGTATATGAGCTCATTTTTCAATCATAAATGATACTCTCGTTGTGAGAAAATGGTACCCTACCGATGAATCACCTGAAAGAATAATTTGTGATACGATTTTCTGATTCCTTTTTGATCATTTTAATGTTAGTTTTAATAATCATTAGGGAGTATTTTTGTATCATTTTTCAATCGTAAATTGTATAGTTTTTGATTATACAGTAATTTTGACTTAGCTGCACAATCTCCTTTGCACGATTTTTTGTGCAGGTAAATCAAAAATGCAGCTATCTTAAATGTTTTTAGCTGCCTTAATGTGCAGGTACGCAATTGTGGTTACCTGCATAAAAGTGCAGCTAAAGTAAAGTGTTTGAAAGAGGAGTAACAACGTTTTTATTAATAAATTGATAATAACAATTACGTTCAAACAACCTGTAGTCATTTCTTATGCATTTTTAGACGGAACGAGATATCCAATAAAGAGTGTGACAGAAAATTTTCTGTAGTACAACGTTAAAAATAGCGCTGCAAGCTGTCAAAAATTAAAAACGGCAGTTTTAAAGTAGTGTCAACAGAATACGTAGTTGCAGTAATCGTTGCCGTTGAAGCGCAAAAATCGAAATTTTGAACTTTGTTGCGCTATTTGTCAGCTTCAAATACTACTACAACTACTTTATTCTGTTCTAGACCTAAGATTTCATATAATCATGGTAAAGTTTCTGTAACCACAACCCATATACCTAAATGTAGGTACATGCAAACAACTTGACTTGTTTGCGATTTTCGTTTTTAAAAAGAGCTAAAATTGGAAATTTTTTCATTTGTGCAGCTAACTTTGATGTTTTATATGAAAATATTTTAAAGCTGCCCAAAAATATGAAAAATGTGCAGGTATACAAAATGCACGTAAAGAAGGATTTTACAGAATAATTACAGAAAATATGTAATTTGGGCAGTTAAGTCAAAGTGCAGCTAACTTGGATTTTTTGTATGAAAATATTTTTTAAATGCCAAAAATTTTGGGCACTTATCTTAAATGTGCAGGTAAAGAAAGTGCACTTAAAAAAGGAATTTGTATGGGATTATACAGAATAATGCCAAAAATGATCAATTTTGTGCAGTTAAGTCAAAAGTGCACGTAAATAAAAGGCAGTTAAGTCAAAACTACTGTATTTCAAATCATTTTTTAATCACTCTCCTAATTGCTTAGGAACCCTTTTTTGATAAGTCTGAGTTTATACGGTTCATTCTTTACTGAAAAGATTGCTACTTTATAGGCGAGAGGGGCGAGTGGAAAAGAAACGAGTACATACCCCTCGCCTCTCTCGCCTATAAAGTAGCAATCTTTTCAGTAAAGAATGAACCGTATAAACTCAGACTAATTTTTGTTAACAGATCATTTTATACATGTATGTATGTATGAAAAAAGAAAAAACAAAATAATGTCGATTTATATTTTTATAAACAGCTTAAATTGGATATTTATGTGAAAAAGTGGCCACCATATTTTTTTATGTGTGCAGCTAACTTTGATTTTTTATATGAAAATATTTTAATGCTGCCCAAAAATATGAAAAATATGCAGGTATACAAAATGCACGTAAACAAGGATTTTGAAGAATAATTCCTGGAAATATGTATTTTGGGCAGTTAAGTCAAAGTGCATCTAACTTAAATTTTTTGTATGAAAATAATTTAAAAATGCCAAAAATTTTGTGCATTTATCTTAAATGTGCAGGTATAGAAAATGCACTTAAAAAAGGAATTTGTATGGAATTATAAAGAATAATTCCAAAAATTATCAATTTTGTGCAGTTAAGTCAAAAGTGCACGTAAACAAAAGGCAGTTAAGTCAAAACTACTTTACAATCAATACGGGGAAAAGAAATAAAGTTCTGAAACGATGCACTAAAACTATTAAGATAAAGCAAATCCGTTACAAATTTATTAAATTTTTAAGCCTGTCCCTAATGTTTTCTGAAACAAAGCTTAAAAATGCTAAAAAAAAAACCTTTTTTAACTAAATCCAAATTTAAAATTTAGCTGCAAAAATGTTAAAATAGTTACACTGTTCCCAAAAGACAAGAGAGAAAAAATCAATACACAAAAATTTAATATTATTACTCATTGAAGATTAAAATTTATTACTAATTTTTATACACATCACCGAAGGCAAAAAGGGTATATATAACTTTGTCATTCCGTTTGTAACGTCTACAATATTTATCTTAGACCCTATAAAGTATATATCAGAGAACGGCTTTGTGCGATTGCAAAAACTTCGTATTCAATGAACAACATCAAATACACTCATTTGTGTTCATGCAATCAAACTTTCTCAGCCACACACATTGGTGTTGTTTTAAAATTCATTCAAGTCATGCACAGCGTGTTGGCTTTGCCATTCATACCATGTTTACCCAGCGGGAAAAAGAAGGAGTAGGAAGGCCTTCTAGAAGGCCTCTGTACCCCTTCTTTTGGATGTACAAGGCCTTCTTGCTCCATTCCATACTCCTATCTTTTTTACACACGTTGTCATTGCGGAGAAGGCCTTCCGCTCTCGCTTCTTCAGCAGGTACATAAGAAGGGTAACGGGACCAAAAAAAAAATTGATTTTGCTTTTGCTTGTGCAAAAAAACAATACAAAAAATGTTACTCCCTTCTCATAGAAGTGAGTGTGGAAGGTGTATCTTATCTTTTATACGAAAGAGCCGAGGCCTTCTATGAGGCCTTCTTTAGCAGTTAGATAAGAATAGTAATTGAATCAAAAAATCTTTTAAGCAGGCCTTTAAAAAGGCCTGAAGTAAGGAGGTCTTCTGAGTTTTCCCGCTGGGTAGTTTCGTTCGTCAATTATTGCTTTAGTAAAAAACACATACAAAGAAAAATACATAAAAATCATTGCTATGATGCATATTTAGCAGTTGCGATGTATGTAGTACGTATTAAAGTTTTTTCATATGCTGGATTCGAAAGAAAAAAATTTAAATGAAACTAAACGCACATAAGAACAAACAATTTCCATAGAAACAAGAAGACTGTTTTTATTTTTTATCATTTCTTAAAAAGTATTGTTGCTTTTTCGCTTTAAAAAACTACCCTGCAAATAATAGGACTAGTCCAAACACGCATGTAAAATTTAGCCCACAAGGGACTACGACTAGTCCAAAAGTAATCCAAACGTATGGAAAAACATGGTCTATTTAACATTACGATGTCCTAGGGCAGGACCATATAACCCAGCTTTGGATTACAAAGGAGTAGTATTAAAACTATTCCATGATATACTCAAGAGGATTAGTTTTGAAGTCGTTAAAAAACGAAGACATGTCGTCTCACTACAAACACTTTTTAACAATGACTAGTCCAATGAGTAGTCCATTTGATCAAAATACGGTGGTCCAATATTATTTGCAGGGTAAACACAAAAACAAAGTGGACACAATAACTAGTTTATTTAAACTTATGCCTACAACAATCATACCAACAAAGCGACTCGTACTTATACCAATTTACATTCGTCTTTGTCTCATCGAGTGGGCAATAACTACTTGAATGCAAAAGCATAAAAATGTACATCTGTCATTTGACTTTGTGCAATTGTGTTACTGCGGGCGCAACAATAAATGCAATTAAAGCGCTTTCAATAAAAAACTCACACATGCACAAATCAAATGTGTACAAAACGATGACAAAATTACCAACGTTGAACTTTGTTTTGCAGGCATAGAGTTAATGTAAATTATAGCGTATGAATAAATCAAGAAAAATAGTGATTTTTGCAGTTCTCTGGTATATATCGCTCCTTTATTGCAACGTAGTCATATCTCAAAAAAAATCAAACCTGGCAAATTGAGATTAAAGTTTTCAAAATGCACCTTTATATACAGATTTAAAAAAAACAAGTTAGAGTGCTATATTCGGCTGTGCCGAATCTTTGATACCCTCCACCGACAGTTCGAATGTTTAAGGAGTAATATCTGTATGATGTCTTTTTATTATTATTATCTTAAACTGTGACGATTTGTTATTAATTATGGTTTTAGGAGACTAAACTGTTTTCCGGGAGTAGGGCATATATGGGGCCTAGGGTAAATTATGTACCGATCTTCACGAAATTTCACAGTATCATTTATAGTCCTATAAAATTGTGACGAGCCAAAATTTGTTATGATTGCATTATTTTTTACGGTTTTAGGCGTACTAAACTGTTTTCCGGGAGTAGTGTTTATATGGGGCTTAGGGTAAATTATGGACCGACCTTCGCGAAATTTTACAGTGTCATTTCTAGTCGAATAAAACGGACTTGTGCAAAATCTTATGTCATTCCGTGCATTTTTGCATCATTTATGTTAGTTTTTGTAACAAAATTATCAAGTTTTTGAAGGTGGTGGTTCCACATTTTGATTCATAGCTCTGGTCCTACTGAACCGATTTTGCTGAAATTCAATCCCAAACTGCTTAGGATAACTACAAGCAATTTGACACCTAGTTTGTTTATTTCTTTTGAGTTTTTCGAAAGTGAGCGTGTTTTCAACAGACGGACAGACGGACAGACGGACAGAAGGACAGACGGACAGACAGACGGACATGGCTAAATCGACTTAGAATTTCTCAAGCAGCCAGAATATATATACTTTATGGGGTCTGAGATGAATAATAAAAAAGTTTCACACGGAATGACAAACTTAGTATACCCTCTTCACAACTAATTGTGGTGGAGGGTATAAAAAAATATTTTGCTACAACTTCGGTTCAGTCTGAGATATAATGCTGATTTTTGTTTTACATATGAAAAAGGTATAAAGGAACATTTTTGCTTTAGTAACTTAAAATTTTTGATTTTTTGAGATATGACTATGTTGCAATAAAGGAGCGATATATTCTGGATCCTTGTGTCAAGAAAAGTTCAAAAATATGGGCGAGATTGGAGAAGTGGGCGCGACACCTCTAGTGCAGATATTATAGATTCCTGTATATATAGAGAACGGCAAAAGTTAAAATTTCCAAATTAGGTACAAGCATCTTGGTTATCAATACAGAACATCCGACAAAATGTCGGCAGGATTGGATTTTTATCAGGGCTTAAAAAACTGCAGTCGAAACCAAAAACGAAACTTGTGTACAACTTCTCGCTTTTTGAGTTGGTTTGACAGCGACTGCTTACATTTAATGAATCAGAAGTAATAGCAACATTTTTTTCCTTGAAGAAGTGTAAGAAATGGGAGTTTTTTCTAATTTGACTGCAGTTTTTTAAACGCTGATTTTTATAACATTCTGTTCTTATCGCACCATGGTAAAGCGTACTTAAGATTCGGCATAGCTAAATAAAGCACCTTAACTTGTTACTGCTACAAAAGAAAAAAAATTGATAACATTTCAACATGATTCGCATTTACTCACATACATATTTACAACAATATTGAACAAAAACATAAAAAACAAAAATATCTTTATAATTAAAATTATGTATTAAAAATCAAAGTTTTTTCTTTTTTCATTGTTACGGTAACAGCAACTTGCAAAAACAAAAAATTTTAAAAAGAATTGAAATATTATCAATACTTATAAAATTGCTTAGTTCACGTAAAACTTTTCAAATAACAAAATGTACCACAAAGTGCTGATAGCATTATTTTCATTAACATTTTTGAATGGTAAACAATAATTGAGTAAGAAAAATGGAAAATTAATAGAAAATTTAAAAATATGTATATTTTAAGTTGCATTTGTCTGTTCGGAAATTGAGGACTGTGATTTCCCTTGTGCCGAATATGATATGAAACCGGTCTGTGTCCTAGATATAGAAGAAGTTTGTTTTCGTATATTACCTTCAAAATGTGTCATGGATCGTATGAAATGTCTATTCCAAATAGGTAAATTACAAAATGCAGCTGTATTTAACGTATTTTCAACAAACTTTCTCAATTTATTTAGATTATGAAATTTTCATTGATACCTACTGTGAATTAGAGGCTTTTCAGTGTAAAGATCAGCTTTTATACCAATCTCCTTCCAAAGAGAGTACTTAAGTTTTAGCAAGTGATGTTTAAGTTATTGTAATGATTAAAAATATTTAAGCATTAAAAGTTTTTTTTTTTAAGTTTTAATAAAAAAAAAAGTTCAGCCTATTATTCTTTAAATCTCTAAAATTTTGCTCTTACAAAATTGTTTAAAGTTGAGCGCCAACTAAGCTAATATGTGCAAAAAGTTAAGTCCATTTAATGTATCGGACAACACTAAACCTTCATACGAAATTTTGTTGAATTAACTGGATTTAAGCAAGATATAAAAACGGCCCAAAAGGTCTACTCTGATGGTTTCAAGACGCGCAGTAGAGTAGTTGGAGGTTTCTTCATCGAAGAATTGGGAATAAGGGTCTCTTTTAGGCTGCCGGATGGCAGTAGCTTACAGCAGGCGGAAATCTTTGTCATAAGGCGGGCGGCAAACTGGCTAAGATACTATCGTAAATCGAGAGATATACATACGTATATTTACGGACAGTAAGGCTGAAATTGCAGCTCTGGCTGCTGTCTTAATTAAATTATTCCAATTTAACAATTTAATTATTGTAAATTTAAAATATTACAAATATTATTATTTTAATAATAACGTGAAAAAATGTTCAAGGGAATAAATTCCCCATATCTAGAAAAGTTTTTCCCTCGTAATTTGTTCACGTTTCCCTCAGATTTTCTCACTTTATTTTTGCTAGGGACTATAACATGTGTCAGCAATACATCCCCAAAATACAACCGCGTAGGTTATGGTACTTGTTGCTGTTGACTGCGAGGTGAAGAAACATTGAATACAAGGCAGCTGACAAGTGCGGACGTGTTTTTGAATTCGTTTTATTTATTATATTTTTCTTAAAGTTTTGTTTTTAATAACTATAAATAAAGTTATTTTATGAATTATTAAATAATCCGCTTAGTTATTTGTTTCAAGAATTGGTGTGTGTCAACTTCAGAAGTGAGATTACCCCGTGCTCGTATGTATATACGTTCGTAATTGTTGCAGACACAGCAGATGCCTATTTTTTCCAATATGAAAATTAATACACTGCGTAAAAAGTGTAAAGCGGCTGGCTTGCCGACGAATGGAGGCCGGAACGATTTAATTGAACGTCTAGAGGAAAACTGCGACAGGACATCGTTTGTCAGTTTTGTTTTCGACCCATCACGGATTTCATCCCCAACGTCACCAACACGCACCATTTCTGAAACACTTGAATCAAACGCGACGCAAATACCGCACACTTTGTCTTTGCCAATAGCAACGTCATCGGAGTCTATAATTTATACTACACGTCCTATTTGTGCATCGTTTGTACAATCGTCAAACAACAACAACAAAACACAAGAGTATTTGCCGGTGACGTCAAATTTTCAAGCGTATCACATACCAAACGTTGACCAACAAAATGTTGCAAGCTATACGACTTCATCAAACATAAATATGTATGCGCCACAAGCAAACAATCGTTATTTTGAATCTCAGCAACAAGCCCCTGGTAAAGCAAAATTTTGCTCGTTGCCTGTTCGGAGTTTGGCTGCACAAGATGTCTCACAACAAAATGTTGCTAATAATAGTTATAATTATCGGCCTCATGTTGAACCAGACTACACAGCCGCAAATTGTTTGATAGACACCAGCAATCGGAATTGTTATACTTACGCTGGCATGCACATTCCAAATCGTCAGAATATAAATAAACACACCACAAACACAAGTGGTGGTATTCATTGTTGTGGCAGCATACATAAAAACTACATTTATGAGAACAATTCTCAACACGGGAACATGAATTTTGTTGCGGATACAAGTCAAAGGTGTGGCAATGTTTATGAACGTAATTATAGGCAACCAAGCACGCCAAGTTTTGTCGTAAATGATTCTTATGGTATGCGAAACATAAATCAAAATAATTTGGATAATACACCTGGTGGTACACCTCAAAGGCAGGTAACGTTTTCTATGCCATCAACGCCAATGGTTCATTTGCATAATAACGCAATGGATCAGGGAAGAAATTTGGAGTCTAATTACAACTTTAATAGTGGGTATGCAAACGTACGCGAACTGGTTTCGTTATTACCAGAATTCAACCCTACGTCAGTATCATCGCTTACTGCAGGACAATTTATTAATCGTATCGAATGGAATGATGAAATTTTAATTTTCGCCGCTCAGCAAAAAAGCAGGGTGCTGCTAAGTACTGGATCGATTCTTTGGAAATCGTCTTCAGATCGTGGCCGGAGTTTGTTGAAAAATTTATAAATGATTTTCCCAGTGTGGAAAACGAAGCGGACATTCACGTAAAAATGTCACGTACCAAACGTAATGGTGATGAAACTCCACAGGAATTTTATTACCGAATGTTGGCTCTGGGTAAGAGAGGGGGGCTGTCAGAGCCCGCTATAGCACGTCATATCATTAAATTACTCGGACCTGAAGATGAAAATTTCAAATAATTACTGCGACTGTAGTAAACTACTACGTGACATCGTAACATTTTGTATGCACAACGATGTAATACAGACAACCATGGACACAAGAAATAAATCTTCCGTATCAGTGTCATTAAATTATCAACGAAATCCTACTGAAAAACGAAAGGATAGCCAAATTAAATGTTTTAGTTGTCATAAAATGGGACATTATTCGAAAAATTGTCCGGACCCCCAACGTAAACAAAGATGTGAAAATTGTAGCCGTACTAACCATCAAACGGAAAATTGCCCTTTAAAACGGAAACGGGAAGAACGTCGCCCAGCTGTTAATCAGGTCGATGAGAAGAAAACGAATTTACAAGTAATCGTGAAACGAATAATTGTCAATGAGGTTGCAACAGATGCTTTTGTCGACCCTGGAAGTAAATGTACACTCATTCGTGAGAGTTTTGCAAATACTTTGGGTGCGCCTGAACCATGTTCGGTATTTTTAGGGGGCTTTGCTCACGGCGAATATGAGAGTACAGGTAAATTGCAACTCAATATCATTGTTGACGATACATCTCATAACGTTGATGTGCTTATTGTAAGGGATGATCTCATATGTGAAAACATATTGCATGGTAGAGATGTCCTGTGCAAAAATTCGTTTAGTGATAGAAGGTGATTCTTGTCGTATGAAAAAGATTATGGCCATAGGCACTAACGACGAAAAAACAAAGACGACATGAATAGAATTCTAATTGTTTTGAACAACCATCGGGAAACTTTTGCTGATAACTCACACGATCTGGGTGAGTGTAACGTTCTTAATATGAATATAAAACTTACATCCGATGTTCCGATAAATGTGAAACCATATCGATTACCGTTTTCTAAGCGCCCGATAGTGGATAAACTGGTGAAAGAACTTTTGGACGCAAATATAATCCGACCATCAAATTCAGCATACGCTTCAGGTATTGTTTTGGCTGAAAAGAAAAATAACGAGCACCGTTTATGTGTGGATTTTCGGGCGGTTAACCGTATTACCATTAAAACACGATTCCCAATGCCCAATTTAGAGGAGCAATTGGCACAGTTTGCCGGTCACCGATACTTTACGTCATTGGACTTACGAATGGGCTACCACCAAATTAAAATGGAGGAATCCTCGAAACAATACACGGCATTTGTGACCACCCAAGGTTACTATGAGTATAATCGAATGCCGTTTGGGTTGGTGAATGCTCCAGCCGTGTTTCAGCGAGTCATGAACTCGTTGATTGCCAAAATGAATTCGGGCGAAGTGCTGGCATATTTGGATGATGTGATCATTCCTGGTAAAACTCTTGATGAGGGCTTGCAACGTTTGGATACATATTTAACACTCAGACTCGACAAATGTAAATTCCTTGAACGTGAGATTTCGTATTTGGGTCACAAGGTGAGTGAAGATGGAGTAACACCCGGAGAGGTTAAGATAAGTGCCATACAAAATTTCGTACCTCCTACAAATATTACTGAAGTCCGGCGATTTCTTGGGCTTACGAGATTTTTCCCGAAATTCGTCGAGAACTATTCGATAATTTCTAAGCCACTCACCAGTCTGTTGCGGAAGGAGAATCAGTTTACATGGGGTGAGAGTCAACAAAGGGCATTTGGGAAATTAATCGATATCCTTTCTGGTCGTCCGGTGTTGTGTCTCTACAATTTTGGTGAAAAACATGAGGTACATATTGACGCCAGTTCAGTCGGCATAGCTGGGGTTCTACTTCAGTCATCTGATGGGAAATCGTGGAGGCCCGTTTGCTATTACAGTCGTCACTGCACCGCGGCAGAATCAAATGACCATAGCTATGAGCTGGAAACGTTAGCTGTGGTCGAATCGCTTGAGAAATTTCGTATATATTTTTTGGGTAAGCCTTTCCGATTGGTGACCGATTGCTCGGCAATTGCAAAGGCGAAACAGAACAAGGAAATGATACCTAAAATAGCCCGTTGGTTGATAAAAATTCTTGGTTATGATTGTGATATAATACATCGCCAGGATGCAAGCATGCACGACTGCTCCAACAATGGAAGAGGTTGATCGTATAATGAGTTTGAGTATTTCTGAAGAAGACTGGTTGTTTACCATGCAAATACAGGACTCTGATTTGTTGGATATAGTTGCTGTTCTAAAGGACTTAAAAGAGTCGCCGCAAGGTAAACAAATTAGGCAAGAATACTGCCTGATAAATAAACGTCTTTACCACAGGGAAGCCGACCAGGTTAAATTCGTTGTTCCTAAATCAGTTCGCTGGAGAGTTGTTAGTTCTTGTCATGATGACATGGGTCATTTTGGCCTCGAAAAGACCATCCAACGTATAAGTCAAAATTTTTGGTTCCCAAAAATGCGGAAATACGTCAAGAACTATATATCATCTTGCGTAGACTGTTGCTACAATAGAGCGAGGTCCGGTAGGGCCGAAGGGCAACTGCATGTGGACGGGATTGAACCCATACTATTTCGGAAAATACATATGGACCATTTCGAAGGCCTTCGAGCAGTATTGTGAACAAAACCACATTAAACATGTAAAGTCCGCCGTACGCACCCCCAGGGCAAATAGCCAGGTGGAAAGGGCCAATGCCATAATCTTGTTATATTTACGAACGACAACAACAAATAAAGCCGATTGGGATCTTTCATTAAGGGAACTTCAGTGGAGCGTAAACTCGCAAAAGAATGCTACATCTGGATTTTGTCCAAAAGAATTAGTTTTTGATTTTAAATTAATTGATCTCGTGCAAAATCACCTCATTGCTGCAATTCATGACGATATGTCGGGAAACGAAATCCACATGCCTGGTGCTGAAAAAATTTGAACTGGCAAACATCAACATCACTAATGAGAAGCAAAGGTGGAAGAACCGTTTTGACCAGAAACATTGCAAACCCACCTTATATAAAAAAGGTGATCTGATACTAATTGAAAACGAATTCCCCGCAACGGGTGAGTCCCGAAAGTTGGATCCTAAATATAAGGGTCCCTATATCATCGCAAGGATCATTGACAAGGACCGATATCTTATTGAGGATGTACCTGGAATGTCTATTACGTCCAGAAAATTCTGCTCTGTCTACTCTTCAGATAAAATGAAGCCGTGGTGTCTTAACTTGCCCGAACTAGATTTCGAGGGCAAACATGACGGTGGAATCGAGGACGATCCCAGGTCAGGATTGGCCGAACTGTCAGCGATACATCCCCAAAAGTCAACCGTGTAGGTTATGGTACTTATTGCTGGTTGATTGCGAGGTGAAGAAACATTGAATACAAGGCAGCTGACAAGTGCGGACGTGTTTTTGAATTCGTTTTATTAATTATATTTTTCTTAAAGTTTTGTTTTTAATAATTATAAATAAAGTTATTTTATGAATTATTAAATAATCCGCTTAGTTATTTGTTTTAAGAATTGGTGTGTGACACATGTATGTTAGTAGTTCCTCCTATATATCGAATATTAAGGGCTAGATCCGTAATAAGGCACAAACCGATATATTGGTCAACAAAGTGCAAAACAACAGGTTGTAATCATTCTATCCCTCCACTCCTAATTATTTAGATTTATTATTTAGTGGTGTTTTCTTTTCTACAAAAAATGTGACATTTTATTTTAAAAAAATGCAATTTGGTGTCTGTTTCCTAAAAATTTTGCTCCTGAAAAGGATGAGTTTTTTAGAATAAAACAAGCTAATAATATTGGCCCCTATTATGAGTTACATTCGATAAACGATTTTCGCTGGCTATCGAACATCGACTATCGAATGTTAATTTGGTATTATGAGTTGGCAGCACTGTCGAAAATTTCGTTGTGCATCGAATTTTTCAACGAAAACAAATTTGCTTTCGACGGTGCAAATAAATGTAAAAAACTTGTTGAAAATTTAACTATTTGTAAATTTGTTTGTGTTCGTATACCAAATACTATATTCTTTATCAGTTTTGTTCATTTTATGCAAGTCAAACGTCGTAAACAACAATTGGAAACTCTCATATTCCTAATGGAACAAAATTCTTTTTTGACCAAATGATTTGCAGCAAAGTTCAGCATCTAAAAAAGTGGGATGGAACCCCCCTGAAGCTAAATTATTTGAAAAACACCAACCATTGACCAAATGATTTGCAGCAAAGTTCAGCATCTAAAAAAGTGGGATGGAACCCCCCTGAAGCTAAATTATTTGAAAAACACCAACCATAATTCCGGCGTGGCTTAACTTTAATTTTATTTTTTAAATTTGTAAACAAAAATTTTTTATTTTAAGTGACAGCTGATCGAAAATGTACTACTGTGAATTAACATAATCACAATAGTAAATTTTTATCGATCAGCTAATTCGACTGCTGTCGAAAATCGAATTTAGTTCATAATAGGCACCATTTCTAATACTTAAAACTAAAGCACATGAAAAATGGCAGGTTACACAACGCTCGTTATAAAATCTCTTTCTGTCAGCTGTTTTTAATTTTAGAGCTACGGCTCTTTTTTTGTTTTTGCAGTCTTAGCATTCTTTTGTTTAGTTTCCGACTGCATATTTTTTAAAATTTCAATACGTTTTTTCTACATGACTAAAAAAAACTCATCGCATTAAAAAGTTTAAAGTTAACCAACTTACTATCGCAAACGCGTCAAATTTTTTTTTATTTTTTAAAAATTGTTTCTCAAATATTACCACAGTTTTCTGTATTATGATGCCGGGTAATGTTAACATTGATCCTATTATAAGTGGTTGTTCTTTTAATATGATAGCCTTGCGGAATGATTCAGATCAGCTGAGAATTGGTCACATTAATTGCCAGAGCATTCGACCTAGTGGCTGCTCTACGAAATTTGATGAATTCAAGAATATAGTCAGTAAAAAGTTTGATATTATTGCCATGTCTGAAACCTGGCTGAAGCCATATGTATCTAATTTGTCTTTAAAAATTCCTGGTTATTCGTTGGTGAGAAATGATAGGTTAGGTATGCTTGGTGGTGGTGTTGGGGTATATGTATCTATTATGTTGCAATTTAAAGTAGTTTTTAAGATGTCTGAACTTGGTGTTTGTGAATCACTCTTCTTACAGTTAGAGAACTGTGGCGTTTCTGTCCTTTTAGGTGTTGTTTATTTGCCTAATTGGAATCTTATGTCTTTTGAAGAGAAACACTTTGATTTGTTTATGAAATACTCGAATGTGATTATTGTTGGAGATTTCAATAAAAATTTGTTTGACACCGTTAAGGCTAATCTCGTTAGATCACTATGCGTGAGATGCAACTTATCTCTATTTCATAACTCTAGACCCACTTACTTTGATATAGCACATTCATCGACGTCCTTATTAGATTATTGGCTGGTAAGTGATAGCTCTATGGTAGAATTTTCGGAACAGGTTCGATGCCCCTCTATCTCTCATCATGCATTAATTTTCGCCACATTCCGTATTATTGTTAGGCGTTCTGAGAAATTTATAGAGTATAGGAATTTTAATGAAATTGACTGGAATGGTATTGCTTCTTCTTTGATGAATTTAGATACAGTGCCGTTTTTTAACTCCACTTCTATTGATTTTCAATCTTCTTATTTGTGCTCTCTTATGGAATCTATTTTTGATTTTGTTCCAGTTGTTAGAAGAAAAATTCCGATTGGTTTTGATAATTGGATGAAGTCCAACTGTGCAGTGCTAGCAGTTTCCTTACGAGACTTAGCTTACTCTGCCTTTCGGTCATCTGCTACTGATGTGAATTAGAAAACTTACTGTAGGTATAGAAATAAAGCTAAAAACATTATTCATAAAGAGAGAAGAAAATATTTTGCAAAAAAGTTTTCTGGGCTTGATTCCTCTGCCATGTGGAGGTTACTAAAGAGACGTGGAATAGCTAGTGATTTCGGAATACAGTGTGATTTTAATGTTGATCAACTTAATGACCCCTATTCTGCGTTTCGATTCGGATCGAAATTTTCTCCGTTTTTGGCAACTTTGGTATTCTGTGCCCATATTCTGTAACTCCCGCGTTGAAAAACTTTTCGATTGAAATGTGAGAACTGAAACAAAAATACCATAAATTGAAACAAACATGTTTTTCTCACTAAACTTTTACTGTATCATTTTTGGTGTGTAATAGCTGTAACGTAAGGAAATTACTCGCCAAAAATGTTTCAGTAACAGTTAAGTGAGAAAAACATGTTTGTTTCAACTTATGGTATTTTTGTTTCATTTCTCACATTTCAATCGAAAAGTTTCTCAACGCGGGAGTTACAGAACATTGGCACAAAACACCAAAGTTGCCAAAAACGGAGGAAATTTCGATTTTTCTAACGTTATGGATTCGCAGAGTGTAGAAGTTAAATACGGTACTTTTGAACAGCTGGCTATATACAGGGTTAAGTCTAGGTCTTTAGGTACTGATGGTATTCCAATTAACTATATAAAAATTGTTTTCCCATATACGTCTGCGTTTTTGATATTTCATGTAAATTCTATACTGACTACCTCGACATTCCCAACCCTATGGAAGGTGGCGCGAGTGGTACCTATCCCTAAGTCTGGAACTGTTGGTGGTATGGGGACTTAAGGCCTATATCTATCCTCCCTGCCCTATCTAAGGCTGTTGAACATATTCTTAAGGACCAGATTCTCTCTTTTGTTCAAGGGAAAGTTTCGCCATCGCAGTATGCCTTCCGTAGTGGATACATTACCACTTCTTTGCTGTTGAATCTAACGGATATTATTCGAGAAAATATAAACAGGAACAGATTGACGTCATTGGTTGCCTTGGATTTAACTAAAGCCTTTAACTCGCTTAATCATAATGTTATGTTGTCCAAATTGAATGCTCTTTTCGGCTTTTCATTGTCTGCGTGTAAGAGTTTTACAGAATTGTAAAAAGAATCTGTTAGTCAGTAGCGAAGTGCTCATGGAAGTTAAATGTTGACACTGTTGAGGTGAATTAAATTGCACTAGCCCTGGAGGCTAGTATTTTTGTTAGTTTTGACACAAATTTCGGAACTTTGTTTTTGTTTTAAATGTAATTTTCTATGCGAACGTTTACGTTCGAAATCGTTAAGCAGGCAGCTAGTTTCTAAACAAGAAATACAAGAAAAAGAAACATTGTAAATGAAAACAAGTAAGAATGCTATATTCGGCTGTGCCGAATCTTATATACCATTCACCATTGTGCGAGCAGAATACAGAGCAACTAGACAAAACCTAAATAATTTCTACATAAATATATATATATACAATACATAAAACTTCATTATAAATTAAATTTAAAAAGTTAAAACTGGTAAATATTTTTTTTAATCGTTTCAGAACATAAAAAAATTTAAAAAAAATTTTCTTTTTGAAAAAAACAAGATTCGAACCAGGGACTCACAGTTTCTAACCTAAGCAAACCCCCTAGACAACTGGACCATGAAGGAACGTTTTATGAATATCATTAAAAGTAAATATGATCAGTTTACAGTTCACAACTCAACACAGTTGACACAGAAACGGACAACTGGATTTGAACTTCGGTTTTCATAAGGACCCAGAACTTTATAGGGTATAGGACTTTCGGTGAAGGGTATAAAAAACAAACTTAATTATAAAAAGAGTAATTTTTGGGATTTCAGTATTTTGGTCATAACTCTGCTATTTCTTAGCCGATTTGACAGATTTATATACCGACGTGTTAAAGAAGAAATTTGCCAGTTAGTTTGGTTATAAAACTTGGACTCGGGAACATCTATGGTTCCCGAAAATGGGTATTTTAAAAATTAATATTTTGGTCATAACTTTTTCGTATCTGAACCGATTTTCCCGAGTTTTTCAGAAAATATTTTGTATTAAAAATTTCCGATCTTTTGATATATAAGGCGTAACCATAGGTCATATCACAGTCCAAAAAATCAGGTTTTTATACAATGTTTGATATTTTTTGTACGGGAGGTACCACGCCCACTTGTTCAATCCCGCCCACATTTTGTGGGATGCTGTGTATTGATAACGTTAATGTGTGTACCCAATTTGGAAACTTTGGCTCTTGCCGTTGCTCATATCTCAGCCATTTTTGGACCGTTCTGGCTGAATTTCAATAGCAAGAAATGGTGGACTATATGTGACATAAGTCTGAAACAACCTAGCCGCTATCATGTCTGGAGTCTCCGGAAAACACATATCAAACGTAAGACGGGCAGACGGACGGACAGACGGACGGATATCGTTAAATCAACTTCTCTCCTCATAAGGACCCAAAATATATATACTTTACAGGGCCTAAGATCAATATTGTAGAAATTACAAACGGAATGACAAACTTATATATACCCTTTTCCACCTGTGGTGAACGGTATAAAAATATGTTGCACTTATTGATTCTATTTTTAAAAAATAGTTGCAGTTATAAAGACTGTAATGTAAAAATATAGCCTGTTGCGGTATCGGGGTGTTGCGATAATCGGGGGTGGCGAAAATCGAGCTCGCACTGTATTTTCAATAGGATATTTGGTAAAGCATATTTTAATTTAAGGACAAAGCGTTATAAACTTTTTTATTTACATTTTTTACGGACACCTTGAAATCTACACCCATTAAAAAAAATTGGTATAGAGCATAAGTAGTTTACTAATTCATAAATTGTACATAAACATCAAGTCTGAAATTTATTGTGTAATAAATATTAAAAATGCTTAATCACTAATAATAAAATTAAAAACTATTGTTTACAAATTGGTTTATTTTATATTTTTATACTTATGTGCTGTTTTCACACGTGATTGAACGTGTAGTTAAATTTATATGAAAAACATCCAAAAAAACTGAGTGCTTTTCATTTAAATTTAAATATACAAGTTTTGTCGGTTCAAAGTTCTTATTTTGCAAATCAACTTAATTTCATTTTTATTTAATCAAATTTTCCTAAAACAACTCGGAATTGTGAACAAACCTATTAGAAACAAGTAAGAGTTATATATCTGGCTACGCCGAATCTTATTTACCCTTCATCATGGTTCGACAAGAACAGGAAATTATACCACGTTATGTCACGCCCACATCTCCAATACCGCCCGCATTTTATCGGATGATATACATATATACCCTTTCCGCTTAAAGTGAATGGTATAAAAATCAAAACTTTTTTAATATTTAATAAAAAAAATTCAAATATTCTTTGTATGGCGGCATTTATGCGATGATTTCAAAGCTGATACCAAAATTTGTTTACATAATGACTTTTGAAACATGTCATTTTTTATTTTGTTATTTTAAAAAATCTTTTGCAGGGTTAATTTTTTGTCAAACGAAAAATTTTAAATGACAATAAAAGAATATCAGAAAAAAATCGTGTATTTTTTCTACGCCTTTTTTTCTACGGAATGCGCATACAAAAAAAAACATGTCTTCCCAACAAACCCTCAGGATTGATTTTAAATTGAAAATAATTTAAAATCAAACCTTTTCTCAAACGACAAACGGCGAAACTATTTTCTTATTGAGATATAGATTTATTTTTAACTTGCTTTCAAACGTTATTCTCAAATGTTTTTCAAATGTGGATTAAAATTCATTATTTATTTAAATAAACTCTGAGCTAAAGACACCATAGCTAAAAGATGAAATAATGTTATTTCCGTCCTAAAATCTTAGAAGACGAAATACTTGGCCCTTTGTTGTTTTCAGGATTGTCATGGCGTAGCACCGCGATCATGCAACAAACTTATATTTTCTTCAATTTACCGTTTTATTAAGTTTTATTTTCATTCTTAAGCTTCGTACAGACGGTCGTCAAATCTTACAATAGGTGCGTTTGAGTACTTTTACAGTAAAATGCAGTAAATGAGAAAATTGTAAAATTTGCTCTCACAAAAAGCTGTTGTCCAAAAAAGTACGCGAACGCAAATTTTGTAAAAATTCGTAAAATAAAGCCAACAGCTGATGACAAATAATTGAAGTGTTGAAAAATGTTAACACTTTTGACTACTTAGCTCGTTTTCTTATCGGTACTCGATGAAATACTTTTTATAACACAAACATTTTTGGAAAATACAAACAAATTATTTTATGTAATCTTTCATATTTGTTTGTTTTTTATTTTATTTGATGTTACTAATTTGTGGCGTGTTAATTTATTCAAAAGAACAAGAATAATTTTTTTCTATTGATTACTTAAGTACCCAATTACTTAACACATGCATATATGAACTAGGGCATGTTCGTAAATGCATCACTGCGCTGCATTAGGGCATGTTCGTAAATGCATCACTGCGCTGCATTAGTGATTTCAAATGTTTATATAAATATCAGTGAAGTAGATGTGAACCAAAAAATTGTCAAATACTACACAAAAATAATACACAATAAAACAGATTATATTAATAATTTTTTTTATCGGCATTAAAAAAAGTTTGCTTTTCTGATGCAGCGCAGTGATGCATTTACGAACATGCCCTTAGTGATTTCAAATGTTTATATAAATATCAGTGAAGTAGATGTGGACCAAAAAATTGTCAAATACTACACAAAAATAATACACAATAAAACAGATTATATTAATAATTTTTTTTATCGGCATTAAAAAAAGTTTGCTTTTCTGATGCAGCGCAGTGATGCATTTACGAACATGCCCATAGTCTCGTTATCTGCAGGAGGTATACTGAATATCAAGCTTTTTTTACATTTTGTGGAAAAATTAATTCAAATTTAAAATTCAATAAAAATTGGAAAAAAAAAACTTATTTAAATTTTATAAAATAAAAAAGTTAATATAAAATAGAAATTTAGAAATAAGAAAGAAATTAAAATTGCGTTAGGAATAAGTGGAGCGAGCCACAATTAATTTGCAATAGAGGAACAAGATTTACTTTCTAAAGCAATTGTGTATATTTAATAAACAAAAAAATTTCCTTTTTTATATTTTCAACAAATATTTTTGACATTAACTCTAACTTTTTACAAAAACAAATACTACTTATATTTTTTAGTGCTACACACAAACGCATAATACCCTCTCCACTATTGTTAAGAAGCAAAAATTTATATATTTTTCTTTTTTCCCAAAGGCGCTTGGTTGACAGTGCCACCAAAACAATACACAAAAGTAGCGATTTCGAAACACTTGATCCCAGGCTTCCTAGAGGGATACGAGTTCATATACTTATGTAATTAGAAATAGTATTATTAAAAAGAAAAGTGAGTGAATCCACCTCAAAGATATGATAAAACTTCGTGGATATTTTTTTTTTAATTGTACCAAAAATGGATGAATTGTACCAGTGTACCAATAAAGTTTCGATTGTACCAAATTTGGTACAATTGTACCACAAATCCCATCAGTGGTTGACTCTCAAACGACCAAACTGAGTTGAGTGGAGAACCGCAGTAGGGGCATGCGGTTTTCTAACGGCGAATTCACTTCACGTAATATGTAAATTTTCTTTAATTGTAAAACACAATTAACGTTAGTCGCCATTTTTATTGCTTTTTCACTTTAGTACTGCCAAGTTTTTTTTGGTTTGAGATTAACATTTGATATTAAATTGATAAAACTGTCTGCCAAATGTTTATATTCAAATCATTATCAATTTGAATTCAAATGTTGAAGCCAAACAATTGAAAAAGGTTTGAGAATTGTGTTAAAGACTTGTTTTAATGGTATAAATGCCGCCTATAAACTACATTTGCTAAATTATTTTTTATAAAAAAATAGTTATTATTGCCGCTCTTTAGAATTTTTGGTAAATTCTTTTTTCGTGTTATATGTAGGTGATAAAAAAAAGTTTCAGAGTATTTTAACAAGAATATGTCTATCATTGGAAAGGTTTTCGAAATACCTCGCACATGATGTATAAAATTGGTATATTAACCCTTTAGAAACCAATTTTTAATATTAATATTTCTTGACTGTTTTTTTTT
The DNA here is from genome assembly GCA_963931875.1 of Pollenia griseotomentosa. Classification (NCBI taxonomy): domain Eukaryota; kingdom Metazoa; phylum Arthropoda; class Insecta; order Diptera; family Polleniidae; genus Pollenia; species Pollenia griseotomentosa. Next base: position 159,091,390 of record OZ007562.1, on the reverse strand, counting down.
ACAAAATTGCCGTGATGTTGTAATTTTGTCAATATGTATGTATACCTATGATGTATTGATGTACATCATCACATTGTATAACTTTTGTAACAGTAGAGCATTAAATACTAAAGTTATAAGGGTTTGAACAAATTACTTGCCTGGTTTCGTTTTAAAAATAAAAATTGTTTGTTTATGTTCAATACAAATTCCCAAACGAAAAGTTCCTCTGTATTGACTAACGGCTTTTGGCCGTGCGAAAGCCAAACGAACAAAGAGTGTATATTGAGGTTCCTCGGCCGCGCGAAACATTTCTAACATATAGGTAGATATTACCACTTAAACTTGTATGAATTTATATAAAATTTATGATTTTCCAAATTATTTTAATATTAGGATACCTATAACGGCAATTTTGGAGTATTTTAGAACTTTTAAAACTTCTAACTTCCAAACTGTTTTTTATTTAGAACTCTGAAAGGATATATGTACTTTGTTGCTCAAAAGGACAAATATTTTTTTCGTCCGAATTGATATTCATTATTTAAACCAAATGTTGTTTCCCTTCTCTCACAAAAGCTCGACTTGACAAGTCAAACTTAACGTTTGTGAACCGGCACTTATATTTGTGGTAAACAGTTCATTCGAGTATTGGAACCACACTTGTGAAACGTTATAACAGCTAAAAAGTTTCTTAACGTCTCTTCTTTTTCTCTTGTTTTCGTAGTTTGTGTAAACGACGATTGTTTGGTTGTAAATCACCTCCACCGGCTTTTGAATCCTGTCAAAAAAATGTTTATTATAAGAACAAACATACATACTATGTAAGAAAAATTTTAAAGTAATTATACCTCCAATGTGTCCCCATCGTTATCATTGTCGTGAGAACTCATAAAAATTGAGGTCATAATACAGGCAAATTGGAAAAATGCACCAAAATATAAACTCCATCTCAGTATGCTACTGAAAATATCATCATCACCATATTTATCCAAAGGATTTGGTGACGTCATTGTTTATATAATTGTTTTTGTTATAATTTATGGTTTTATTTAAATAACTTATATTTTGCAACTTAGCAAAAAAATGTTTATCAAGGAAATTTCTATTTGTTTACAACTTTGCCTATACCTATAGCAAAAATTGAAAAGGTGGCTTTATTTTTTAATAAGTATACATACACAGGGTTACCGTTGGTAATTTTGAAAAAGTCGCACAAAAAGTCGTTTTTAAATCAAAAAGTCGCTCAAAAAAGCGTTTTTCTAATTTACCCTAGGTCTACACTAAGCATAAATATCTCAGCAAGTTGGCAAGGACGTCGGCAGAATAACAGATCAATATTTCTTATTGCTCAGCTTATGTTAAAGGCATGGGAAAACGTATTTGTGTTAACTCATAATTTGAAAACAATCAAGGAAGAAGGTTCAGTGTAATAACTGGCGCTATCTTTCAAAAATTATTTTTATTAATATAAATTCTTTCTTATTCGACATTATTATTCAAATGTGTATTATTTTGTTTAAGCTTGAGGTCTTTTTTTTATAAATATAAAAAATATTGATTTTTTTAATATTTTTTTTCTTGTTAAAGTAAAATTAATATTTTTTATAAACAAGAACTCAAACTTAAAAAAATTAATATAAATTTAAATAATAAAGGTCGAATAAGAAAAAATTATATGTATAAAAATAATTTGTGTAATTTAACTTTAGTGTTAATAAATTCTTTAATATAATTCTTTTACTGCGATTATAATTTGCTACCATTTCACAAATTTAATTTTTTTCTCACGCAATTCGCTTCTATTTTTTTTTTTCTTTTTCGTTTCTTTTTTTCAATTGACAACCAAATTTGACGCTTTATGATAGCAATAATTGTCAACGAAAATGGACTAACAATTATTGCAACATGAATTGCCTGCAATAAATATGTACAAAAAATTGCTGTCTGCATTAAAGATAACATAATTTTGACATTTACTGCAATATATGTCGCAATGATTATCTCTGGTATAGACTGGTAGTTAACTGCCTGTTTGTAGAACGCGAGCACAAAAGTGACTCGTTTAAATTGCATTTAAAACAAAAACAAATTTTGAAATTTTGTTTTTGTTTTAAATGTAAGTTGAACGAGTCACTTTCGCGCTCGCGTTCTACAAACAGGCAGTAAGTCTCACACTTTTTTTAACATTTTAATTACTTTAATTTAATTACCATCCGGGTGACAACTTCGGTTTTATTTCTTTAATAACTCTCTTAAATTTGCTTCAGTTAAAAAGAAAGTTAAAAAAAACTGAATAAAAGTTGTATGACGAAAACTTCTTTAAAAAAAACCGAAAAAAAGTTTTATCACGATAACTTGTTCTCATTGCTTATAGACATGCAGTAACACCTGGGTCGGCATTGGTAAATTACATAAAAAACTAGTTTGTATACAAACTTTGACAAGTCGGCCACCGAAAAAAAACACCATATGTTGACTTGACCCCACCTTCTAGTCAATTCGCCTTGATTTGTATGATATAATTGGGCCACAATTAGTAGGTCGCGCGAAACGCCTGCTGATTTTTTTTCAGAGTTGTGTTTATTACGTGCAATTGTTTTTGACATTTCTACCATTCTTTACATAAATGCTTTTGTTCTTCACATTTTTATCATTTTTTACACAAACAAAATGCGTGTTGTTTTCTCCATAAATTTCTTAAATAGACGCTAACTTTTTGTTTTTATTCTGCATATCACATATTTTCTACAGGATTAAGCAGATTGTGTTAGAGAATTTATTAGCATATTATTTTAAAAAAATAAAAGTTTTTATGAAATACATACATACTAAAAATCCTTTTTATGTATCAAAATTTTTTTTTATAAATTGAGCATGTTCTTAGAATTTTCTTTTTTTAAATAATTTAGACAATAAGGCTTTAATCTTAGCATATTTTATTCAGTTTATGATTTTACCAGGTTTTATTTTAATTTTTGGCATATTCTCAACAAACAGTTTAGCAACACTGCCAGACCGAATACATCGGTCATTTATTTATTTATTTATTTATTTCATCAAATGTAATATAAAAAGCCACTCTCCATTTAGTCCAGAAAACTATTTACTTTCAGAATATATTCAGTTTATACCGTGCAAAAGCCTTTGGTCCATGGCATCAATCAGCAACGGTTTTTACTGACCATTTTGGATGAACCCAGATTTCTCGGGAACAGACCAAACGATTTCAAGCATAATTCGCTAAATTCGACGCTAACGTTTTGTTCTTAGGCTGGTTTTTTGATATCTCAGTTTAACAAGGTTTAGTTAACCTGAAAACAGATTTGTGCCGCCATTACCAAGTTTGTGTACAAAATTTTGATGGAACAGCTTAGTTTTGCTTAAAATATTGGTCTTTAATGAAATATTAAAAAAAAACTGACATTTCGCTGGAAAAATCCGAGCTCCAGACTACGTCAAATTAACTTTTAACTTAATCCACATCTCAAAACCCTGGTTTTATTCTACCAATTCCATTATCTGGGTATTTTGGTTTCCCGGTTTCTAAATTCCCAAAATCGACGCTATCTTTGCCCACGCAGTCTGGGAACTTAAACTTTAACCAGCTGATAAAATCAAAAATATGACATTTATTCGAAGAAGTCACAAGAAAATTCTACAAAATTACGAAAAAGCTGAAAAATTTTTCGGTTTTGAATTGAGTTAATAGAAATTGTGCACTAAATAAATCTATTACTAAACATGGCTTTCTATCGCAGCATTGGCGGTTGCATGCGCCAAATATATATTAGGAACTCTAATAAATTTTATCAATTATCACGTAATTTTGGACAGAAACGTATGCTTACCAATGCCGCCTCTCAACCAAAACGTTCGAATGGTCCAAGTACCCTTAAACTGGCCGTTTTCGGAACTACATTAGGTGCTACGGGTGGCACTATATATTCAGTGTACTTTAATTGGAAAGATAAAAATTCTCACATGGAACATGAACGTACCCCACCAGCTATTATTAAGGAATTTCCCTCTGGCGTAAAAATTACCAAACGCTTTGTAAATCCCAAAGATACGTCTGGTCTCGACATAACTCTTTTCCAATTCCAAACATGCCCATTCTGTTGCAAGGTAAGAGCTTTCCTAGATTTTATGGGCATTTCCTATAAAGTGGTAGAAGTTGATGCTGTATTAAGACAGGACATTAAATGGTCAGAAGTGAAAAAAGTACCCATGGTTTTGTTACGTCAACAAGATGGTCGTTATGTGCAAATGAGTGATTCGAGTGCAATTATCTCATTGATTGCTACTTATTTAAATGACAAGAAATTAGATATTGGGGAGTTGGCACAATATTATCCGTCAATATCTTTTTTCGATGATAATAAAAAGAAAAATAACGACATTATGAATAAATATTTCCTGATGTATCAGGACCACACACCTAAGGGTCATACTAAAGAATTAGAAGAGTAAGTTCTTAAGACAGCTTTTCCAGCACATAATATTATTTATTTATATAATAGGTTAGAGCGTAAATGGAGAGCTTGGGCCGATTCCCATCTGGTGCATCTTATTTCTCCTAATTGCTATCAATCACTGGGAGAAGCATTCGAAACATTTGAATGGTTTTCACAAGCAGGTGAATGGGATATTCATTTCCCAAAATGGGAACGAGACCTTATGGTTTATGTAGGCGCTACAGCCATGTGGGGTATTGCTAAAATACTGAAAAAACGCCATCAACTTACCGATGATGTGCGTTCCCACATTTATGACGCATGTAATAAGTGGACAAAAGAGCTAGAGAAATGTAAAACCAAATTTTTAGGGGGCAGTCAACCGAATTTAGCAGATTTATCGGTTTATGGTGTTTTAAGTAGCATGGAAGGTTGTCAAGCTTTCAAAGATTGTGTAGAAAATACAAAAATTGGTAAATAGAAAGCAAAGATGTAAAATGATTTTATTAATTTATTTTAATTATTTTTTACCTTACATTAGGTGAATGGTTTTACAGTGTGAAACAATTAATACAACATAACCGCGGTAATTTAATACGTGAACGTATTGAAGGCGAAATGCCGACAATGTTAACTGCTATTTCCAACTAACTTGTTATCAATATGTTATTAGACACAAATACTTATTTATAATTTTAATTGCTGTAATTTAAACAAAATAATAGTTTTCAACAAAAGTGTTGAACAAAATAAACCAATTATAAAACGAGTTTGTATATTAAAATACCCATTCTTTCCAATCATAAATAGAAAGTCCCCTAGAGTTTTCTCCCTTCTGTTTTTTCTACATATATTTCATGGTAAAAACGTGAAGAGGGGAAAACTCCCGGTTAGTTTTCATTCATCTTTGGGTTGATAATGTCCATTTCTGATTGACTGATAATTTGAAAGTATGTATGTATTTAAATACCGTCATCGTTTAGGTCAGAATCCAGAAGATCGTATCGCCATTTAATATAAGATAAATCATGGAAATATCGTTGGATCATGTCACTACATCAACCGTCATCGTCATACGTATACGATTCATATTGTAATTTTCACTAGATGGTTTAATTAAAAAAATGTTTAAATAATTTCTTATAACGCCGTTAACAGTTTAAAAGCGGACTACCGTTACTAATTTTAATCGACATAGCACTATACTTCATTTTTTCTTCCTTCTATGGCAACTTTAATTTACCAAAATAATGTTGCCATATGGAATGTAAGCTTGAAATGAACAATATATGACAACTGTCAAATTGCTGACTTTATAAAGTAGCCATCTTTTTAAGCAAATACAAAAATTTTTATTCGATTAATAGATTTTCTCAAGTTTTCACAAATTTTTTATACTTTTAAGATATATATGGTTCTTATTTTATTGCCTTTCATAGCGCACAATGGGTTCATTGCTTCATTTTCATAAAATTTAACGCTGGGTCTCCACGTATCAATATTAATTGCTAAGTACAAGCAAAAACGTCGGCAGAACAATGGAGCAATAATTGCTGATTATATTGCTGGAGAACACTTGAAATTGCTTTGCCATAAATTTGCAATTTTCACCGCGAGTAGTTGTCCAAAGTTTTGTGGCTATATATATAACAAATGTTTTATGTTGTGTTTTCAAGTTGTTGTTAAATTTTCTTTTTTCAATTAATAAATTAACTTAATAAAATAATTAATTGTAATTGTCGTAGCTGTGTTCTGTCAGATAAATTACAACTGATTTGACAGCAGATTGCTAAGCAATAATTGCTCAAGCAATCAGAAGAGCAATCATTGCGCAATAGATTGCCACACATGGCAATAAGCGGTCTATACGTCGCAAATTTAATGGAGCAATCAGATTTGACGTTTGCCGCAATAACTATTGCTACGTGGAGACCCGGGGTAATTCATTTGAATAAGTGGCATCTCTTTGAATAATATATATATATCAGGGATAATAAATGACATTTTCAAAATTGTACTTAATTCAGAAAAAAATTGTACCTTTCTGATCTTAATTGTACTTAAACAAAAAAAATATATATCAAAATATTACAATAACACAAAATTTACGAACATACATTGAAATTCACTTCTTCTATACATTTATATTTGAAATATATCTTTGGCAATTAACAAGAAGATAATTATCAAGGTATATTTACACAAGGTAGACTCATTTGGGAGTGTAGACATGCTGCTCTATAAAAGGAACCGAGTTGTCAAAATTGTCTTCATATAAAACAAAAACAATTTAACGCACACATATACAAATTTTGGCTCATATACACGAAATTTGAAGTTTGGGTTCCAACTAGGGGTAAACAGCTGACAAACATACGGGCCAACGAGTTTACCTTGTGTAAATATACCTTGATAATTATGTAAATAATAAGAAATTTATACGTAGTCTGTTTAGCAGAGATGTAAATGAATCATTCATTTTTGAATTAATTCGTGATTTGCAATTCGTGAATTGCAATTAATTTTTAATTAAAATGAATTACAATTCATTTCCAATTCATTTGAATTGAATTGACTTTGAATTAATTCAAATGAGTTAGAAAAAATTAATTGCAATTCATTTGAATTGTTTTTGAATTAATTCAAATGAGTTAGAAAAATGAATTGCAATTCATTTCCAATTCATTTGAATTAATTCACATGAACTCGAAAAATTAATTTGTTATTCATTTTCAATTTATTTGAATTTGAATGAATGTTAAAAGTTAGAAAAATTAATTAAAATTGATATGTTTTTCACACAATTTGATACAAAAAATAAAAAAAAATGATTACAAGTTTTGTTTTAAGCAAATAAACAATTATGAATTAATGCTCATGCTGATAGGATTTTCGCAGCTCCCTACTAATTTAAGTCATATTCTGTCGTTACCTGCTAATTACAGTACATCATTCGAATTTCTATTCTTATTATTTTCTATACCTTTCGACGATTATCTCGTACTAGGTGATATCCGAAATGAGTGTAATGCTGTCTGATATAATAAAATGAGTTGGATAACAAAACGGGAGTAATGCTTCTTCACATTTACTTACAGTAGTCTTTTTTTCAAAATCAATTTAATCCAAATAAATTGAAAATAAATAACAAATTAATTTTTCGAGTTCATTTGAATTAATTCAAATGAATTGGAAATAAATTACAATTCATTTTTCTAACTCATTTGAATTAATTCAAAATCAATTCAAATGAATTGGAAATGAATTGCAATTCTTTCTTTCTAACTCATTTCAATTAATTCAAAGTCAATTCAATTCAAATGAATTGGAAATGAATTGCAATTCATTTGCAGTTCATGTTTGCTAAATTCAAATGAATTGACTCAAATTTCATTCAATTCATTTTTTTGTGTGAAAATAATTAATTCAAAGTTTAGATAATTCGTAATGAATTAAAATCAAAAATGAAGGATTCATTTACATCTCTGCTGTTTAGCTTGTTTTTTATTAGTGAAACAGATTAAAAATACGTTTAACCGAGTAAAAAGTCCAAAAGATATTCTCTTAGAAAGTTTATATATTTTGGATTTGGTAACCCACTAAACGCTCTTTTTCCCCGTTTGACCATAATTTACAAAATCAAGCAAAAATTCTTCGCCTGAATCCCGAATAAAATTTTTACATATATTCCCCGTTATACAAAAAAAGTTAAAGTTTACTTTAGTTAACCAATTGCAGATAGCACATACTATCTTCTTACATGTACATAAGAAAACTAGGTTAAAAACTTCAGGTATAGTAATGAACATAGAATGATTATTTTTTAAAGAAATTAGTTTTCGGACAAATTTCTACAAAAGTTTTTTGTTACTTTAAAACTATAGCAACAAGAATCATTAGACTGTAGTAAATCTTTTGTCTTAATAAAATTCGATACAGTATTTACATAGACGCGATTCCTTTGCTTTGTTTGTATCATATTTTGGTATGAAAAATTCCGTTCCACATTGGCCGACGAATGTCGTATGGACAATTCTACTGATATCTGGAATCACTAGTATATTAATTTCATTTTTGAATTCTCCAAACCTAGACCGATAACATTCATTTTTAAAGCGTTTAAAAATTTTCAATTGTACTTTTAAATGCTATATGTACTGAAAAAAGTACAATTTTACTACCGTTATCATCCCTGATATGTATTGCTCCCTTCTGTCTTCTAAAATTATTGTGTGATTGTGTGTTGGTGAAATTTTTCGTAATACTTTCCTAGTTCGAATTTTCTTTCATTCCTCCAAAAAGTTGTGTTGTACCTTCTCTGGCCAAGACGATGACGGCTACATTAGGAAGAATTTGTGGCTCTAAATTGCTTAAATCGGTACCTGCATTAAATCTGCAGCAGGTACGAAATTAAAACAAAAATTATTGTGTTAAGTCATCAATAAAAAAATTATCAAAATGTGTTCAATTTTGTGTATTAAAAAATTTATTAATTAATTATTAATTCAATAATATGTTATTTTTTAAAGTAAACCATATTATTATTAGTTAAAGTGTCGGTGTAAATAATTAAAATTAGATTTTTATGTAGGGAAAACTTTTTTAATTTTGACATTATGTAACCCACCGTTGAGGTTTTGTTTTATTTTTTTTTTCTTGACTGTCAACCGTGCATCGAAATTAATATAAAAAAAAAAATAATTTTAGTAAGGAAGTTAACTTGTTAATTATTTACTTGTTTTTATTTAGACTAACAATTTATCAACTGCCAAAACATGGACTAATGGTCAAAAGAAGGTGAGTAATTTTTTTTCCATTCTAGGTACAAACACACACAAACAAACCATAATAAGCAAACGTCAACTCCGGTGTACTTCTTTTTAGCACATAACCTCCATTTACTAAAGGTTATTTAAGTTTAATAAGTTTCTTTAGTTTTTGTTTAAATATTTAATTAAATTTTGAAATAGATTGTAATAACTATATGTCATAATTTTTAGTTTGTGGCCACTATTGGTGCCATAACTGGTGGTGTTGGCGCTTTAATCTACGCTATGGAACAATCCGTTGAAGCCTCCGGTACCGAAGTTCACCCACCTGCCATGCCCTGGAGTCATAATGGTTTGATTTCCGCCTTGGACCACGCCAGGTTTGTAAATGATGTTTAAATTTGTTATTCCTTAATGAAGTTTATTGCAATGCTTGAAACATATTTTAATGTTATTTTTTTATCTTAAACTGTACGGTGAGAAGCAAAAAATTAATTATTTTGGAACGCTATGCTCCTAAACCATATCGATACCATCAAACAAAATTTATAATTGGTTCGGCGTGAAAAATAATCACTTCTTATTTCATTGTGGTTAATGATATGTTATAGGCCTTATTTAGGTAAAGCCTCTTTATTGTATATACATACACATCGTCAGCTAAAAGATAAATCATTGCATCAAAATGTTCGAAATGAGGTTTTTATTGATAACGATTCTTTATGTTATAATACATATAAGTGTGCAAAAATTTTAACTTCTCAGATCGAAAATAACCAAGTTATAAACATAATTCAAAAAAACGTATCATCACGTGTACGATTTTTTTAAAGACACATTTTCGATTGTATATACAATTCGGGACCCATGGAGCAGTCATGTATTCAACAGCACAAAATAATGTTATTAGATTAAGATTTTTATAAGAGTTATGTGTGCCATATATTATCTAGATATTAACATCTGTACAAAATTTGTTGTCTTCAAGTGATCTGGGAGGAAAGTGTTATATGGGGCATATGGTCAATGCAATAAAAAGTAGCAAATATAAAAGGTTTTCTACCGAAATTTCATATCAATACCAACATTTGCAAGGAAGCTTTGACATTGCAGAATATTTTTCGATATAATTTTATAGGAGCTATTGTCAAAAATAATGTAATACTATATACATAATAAAACTTGATCAGATAGTTTATGTAGCAATAAAATATTTTTGGGTCGAATTCAATGTAAATACTAACAAAATTATATGGTTTGTGGGCACAAGGGCTCTATTCCGGAAAGAAGTCTGTACGGGGCTATGTGAAAATATGAACCGATTCCTACTAGTTTCAACAAGCTTCGTCGTTATGGCAAACCTAATTCAGGAAGCTATCTTTAAATTGTGGACTCTATTTTGAGCTCAAGGTTTACATTGACAGCCAGCCGGACAGACGGAAAGCTTTAAATCAATTTAAATGTTACAACCATCAGCTCAAACTGTCACACAAGTACGCTCCACCGAAATATAGTGGTGTACAGTCCCAACAAACACGAAGTCAAACCTTTGATATGAAATGACTTTTTCATTTCACATCAAACACAATTCTCAAACGTTTTTCAATTCTTTGATTTTAACATTTAAATTCAATCATTTGAAAATAAACATTTGACATCACATGTTTTATCAATTTGATGTCAAATTGATATCAAATGTTAAATTCAAATCAAAACTAAACTTGGCAATACTAAAGCGAAAAGTAAATGTAAACATTAAAAATGGCGATTAAAGTTAAATTTTTACTTCGTGGTTAAACGTGTATTACAAGTAAACGATTTATTTCTTGTTAAAAATAAAAATTATTTGTGAGCAATAACAATGATTAAGAATACGAGTTAAAAAAATAAAACGGGAAAGTGAAGAAATTATAAGTTTGTTGTATGATCGCGGTGCTGCAATCCTCAAAAGAAAAGGGTGATAATTTCGTCTTTGCAAGAGTTAGAGGACGGAAAGAACATTATTTCATCTTTTGGCTATGGTGCCGAATGCTTATCTCGCAGTTTATTTAAATAAATAATGAATTTATATTAACAAAATAATATATTTTTTCCACATGGTATTAAAATCCACATTTGAAAAACATTTGAGAATTACGTTTGAAAGCAAGTTGAAAATAAAGGCATTTTTCAATTTGAAAATAATTTCCCCTTTTTGTTGAGAATGCTATGATTTTCAAATCATTTTCAAACGTTTATCGTTTGAAAAAACGTTTGATTTCAAATCATTTTCAATTTGAAATCAAATCTCCGTGTTTTTTGGGGTATAAAAAATGGTTTTATTTTACACAACAACAGAATACATAGTTTTAAAAAATTTTAATTTTTTTCGTAAAGATTTATATTGATGATACGTTATTTTGCTTTAGGAAATAACAATTCTACATAACGTTCGCCACATTGCGTTAAGGGTAATAAAAAATAGATTTTTTTAACCGACACATATTTCAAGGTTCCTTTTAATCCGGATTTAAAATTTTTATTTCAATATTTTCCTTCTCCAGTAAACATTTGAAAAGTGCGTTGTTTTGTATTTCACTAAACAATATCTATGTGTATATGTATATGAAAGAATCCACAAATTGAAAATGAAATGCCCATAGGTTCTTATTCATCCTTTTAGTGGGCAACGTTTATAAAAAAGTGTGTTTAAAAAATTAGTTTAGTTAATCGCAAATTAGTAACCCAAATTTTACAAATTTGTCTAATTATTTTTATTTGTCTACGTTAATTTTTTTCCTCAGTGTACGTCGTGGTTACGAAGTATACAAACAGGTGTGCTCTGCCTGCCACTCCATGAAATATATTGCCTATCGTAATTTGATTGGAGTTACCCATACTGAAGCCGAAGCCAAGGCTGAAGCTGAGGGTATTATGGTTAGTATTCTGGAATTTCAGCAAAACAAATTATGTATACTTTATCCCTAAAGCACAATTGTTTTCCCTTTTAAGGTTCGTGATGGTCCAGATGATACTGGTAACTATTTTGATCGTCCTGGTAAGTTGTCGGACTACTTTCCCGCACCCTACCCCAACGAAGAGGCTGCCCGTGCTGCTAACAATGGTGCCTATCCACCAGATTTGAGCTACATTGTTTCAGCCCGTAAAGGTGGTGAAGACTATATCTTCTCCTTGCTCACCGGCTACTTTGATGCCCCCGCTGGTGTTAATTTACGTGAGGGTCAATACTTCAACCCCTACTTCGCAGGTGGTGCTATTGGTATGGCTCAAGTCTTATACAATGAGGTATTTATTTTATTTCTAAATAAATTTAAAAAAAATAAATTTAACTTTTTTTCTTATTTTTTAGGTTATTGAATATCAAGATGGTACCCCAGCCACTCAAAGTCAATTGGCCAAAGATGTGGCCACTTTCCTCAAATGGACCTCAGAACCCGAACATGATGTTCGCAAGAGTATGATAATTAAGGTTTTAGGCATTATGACTTTCTTGACTGTCATCTCTTACTACATTAAAAGACACAAATGGTCCTCATTAAAATCGCGAAAGATCTTCTACGTACCCAAGAAGGATTAAAAATAATTACAAATAAAATATTAACAACAACAACAAAAATCGCCACACAATTCTATTTACAAATAAATGAGTATGCAATTAGGCTCACTTTACAACCACTGTCATCTTAATGTATGGACAATTAAAACAATGTTTTTAGAAAAAATGTTTAAACTAAAAGCTAAACTTAAAACAAAGAAAATAAGTCAAAGAAAACAAAAATTACGATTAACCGTAATTTAAAAATAAAAAAATTAAAAGAAAATAATTTTACTCAATTTTATTGTACAGAAATGTTTTTCTCTTCTAGATATTTGACTGTCCTAGTCGATAAAACTTCTAACTACAAACACTGCTTTCTTGCTTTTTCGAAATAATATTAAAGATTTCTAAAAAAGAAAAAAAAATATATAAATGACATAATAATCGACAAACTCTGCAATTACCGTTGGAAATAAGGCTGAGTTCCAAAAAGTCAAAAATCTATTATCTATAACTTTTTAAGTGCACTTTGGGACAGAAACCACGTAAAATTCTACACTGTTGCATTGTAGAATGCATTTTAAAAAGTGTCTTCTTCTTTAAAGAAATTCAAATTGTTTGTTGTCATTTTTAAGTTGTAAACTGATAATAATAAATGGTTAATACATACATATATATTGTACATGTATTTAAAAAAGTTGATTTATTTTAGAAGAGTAATATGATTATAGGACCTATTCCTCTATATCTTTCAGAAAAGGTGTAAGCATGTCAATGCTATATCTGTTTAAAACAAAATTTGTTTATCTATCTACATATAAATCGGCAAAGGCAAAACAGTTAAGAAAACTTTCTTTCCTCCTCTGTTTGTCAACCGATTTTAATAAAAATCCACCATTTGAAAGGGTAAATTGGTAACCTCATATCTCCAAAACTAAATCGTTGTTCATTTGAAAAATAAGTGGAAAGGTTTCCGACACTTTTGAAATTCGGCCTCTTTGGGAATTCATTGTCACCCCATCTATTTTATAACCAGTTAATAAGTTAAGATTATACCAAATTCGTAACAAATATAAATTTGGCACATTGTCGAACGTTTAAGGGGTGAAAATCGTACCTATTTTTAGAACTTTTTTTCAAAACATTTTTCTCTGTGTATTAATGTACATTACATGTTAAATTATGAGATCAAACCACAATGTACTAATAAAGTGACCTCACAAGCACAGCTGTTTGCAGTGATATTCTTCGTGTGTGACGTTTGTCGTCATTTTGTTTGTTTATTTACTTTTTTAATAAGGCATTTTGACATTTGCCGTCTCAATTCTAGCAACAAAATGCCTGTTGTTTTTTCTATTGTTTCATTGTTGTAGTACTGAGGTCACTTTGTTAATACATTTTGGATCCAACTAAAGTATTGAAATTTTTGATACTTCAATGGGGAGAAAAAAGTATCAAAAAGGGGAAATACGGGAATATTAATTTTTTTATTTTAGAAACTATCTACTATATATATAAAATTGTAACGTTACTGACTGATTCATCATTGCACAGCCAAACGCCTGAAGCTAAAAATTTGAAATTTGGACCGGATTTGGGTCTCCCCCCAAATCGATCCATTAAGACGGGATTTTAGGAAATTCGAATGTTTAGAGATACAAAAAAACTGTAATTCTTATCGTTGTTCTTTAGAAAAATAAGCGGACAGGTGTCTGGTACTTTTTTGAAAGTCGGCTCTTTTAGGGAGAAAACGTGAAAAACCTGAATTTTGGTACTTTTTTGTCACCTCATCTATCTTTTGAACCAAGAAATCTAGAAATAAAGTTTATACCACATTCGAAACTTATCAACAAAATACGAATATAAATTTGGTACTTTTTCGAAACTCGAACGTTTAAGGGATGAAAATCGTAACTATTTTTGGTACTTGTTTTACAAAACATTTTTGTCCATTCATTGACATATTTCTACTAAATTATAGGCCCCCACTACAATACTGCAATTTTTGATGCTTTAATGGGGAAAAAATAGTACCAAAATGGGAAATACGGGAAATTTAATATCTTTTTTCAGCTTAAAACATGGAATTCAACATGCAGTGTCCTGAGTGGATACGAATCTATGAGGGAACTTTTTGGTACTTTTTTGTTCTTTACCTGGTACTTTTTGAATTTCTGTAAGTATTGGACCTAGAAACATAAAATTCAAGATGCAAAAAGGATAAGACGTGAAATTAACTTTCTTTCATTTGCTTTTGTGTTCTACGAGTGGTACTTTTTGAATTTTCTATAATATTGAACTCAGAAACACAAAATTATAGGTGAATATCAACGTATGAGATGAAAAATTTTGGAACTTTTTTGTTAAAACCTAGGTACATAAACTTTGACATATAAATATGTTCACGAAAGAAAAGGCCCGATTACAAAGCAGCTGGTTAAATGCTAGAATTTAAACAAGCTAAAACCTAGAAAAATAAACTTTGGCATACAGAAAAATGAGACGCTAACAAGGTAGCGGGTTAAATGCTAGTTGGAATATAATTATTAAAAACTTGTTAGTTTTATACTTTGTTTAATATAGAGTTTAATAATTTTAGATTAAGTAGATTTTTAAATTTGTAACAGAATGAAAAATAGTATTCTATTATTATTCAGATTTTTTTTCTCATTATTTATTTATTGAATCTTCATATACATACATATTAAATATGAACTAACAATAATTAATCAAATCTTATCCTAATACTTTATTTATGTCCTGCCAGTGCCAGACAAAAATTTGCTTCATCACGAGTTCTGTTCACATACTTGCTTGCAATCGAGACTAAGGACGGAATTTCTTCCAATAAGCCAATGAATTTGAATGGCTTTTAGATTCATTTGAGTTAATTTTGGCTCTGTATGGCATTTCCACGTTAACCGCTGATCTAGATGTATACCGAGATATTTTACATGCGAATGTTGAGGAATTATTGTATTATTGATTTTAATAGGGGGCATGATTCCCGGCGCAAGGTGAATGTTATATGTACGCATTTTTGATCATTGACTATCCTGTCTTTATCCAATTTAATCAAAAATATATCGTTACCTAAAACGTAAAAGGCCCTAACTAACCAAAAATTAAAAATCGACTTTTTTTATTGATTTTGATGTAATAATAGCTATTTTTTCATACTTTTTATGTAATTTTCCGACAATTTGTTTTTTTTAATCGGTTTAGCGATCTTAAATTAGTTTTTGGGTCTGTTTCAAATATTGCAATTTTTCGCGAATTTTAGCCATGTTCGCGAAAAAAGCGATTTGTTTCTGATTATTTACAGCTTTAACGATATATAATAAATAGTAATTTTTACCGAATTTTTGCCATTCCTAGGTACTTTTAATCAATTTACTTTTAATGATTTTGCTTAAAACTAAAAATTTTTGGCGAACTATTTAAGTTATAATGCCAGGGTATCACACAATTTTTAGGAGCTTCAAACACAAAAACCTCGTTCGACCTAAACCTTCGTATAGGAAGGCGAGAGCTTCCAGAATCCGCTCCAGAGTATTTTGGTCTCAACCAGTAAACGTCTGAGTTATTTCCTTGGTACTCCACCAGTAAAACGTCTGAGTTATATATGGTTCTCCACCAGTCACATTGAGTTAATTATGGTTCTCCACCAGACAACACATTAAACCATTGAGGTTAAAAACGAATGCATATAGTTAATGCAGAAACCGCAAAAACTGTAACTCGGTACAGTTATACGACGCCGAAACACTAACCAATGCGGGGTGACAACGCAAAACGCACGAAAAGCAGACAAACAAGAACGACCTGTTTGTCCTTAAAAAATAATGACAAAAAGCGCGAGCTGCTTCTCCACTCAGAGCAGTTTTACGAGTGTTCGCTATTTTTGCAAATTTTTTTGGTTATTTTTGACATTTTGTTTTTTTAACCCATTTAGCGATTTCAAATAATTTTTTTGTTTTTTTTTTTTTAAGTTTGCAATTTTCGGGAAGAATTTTAGCCATGTACGCTATAGAAGCAATTTTTTACAGCTTTCATAACTATTAATAAATATTATCCTTTGCTATCATGCTGCGGTTAGCAAATTAACGATCTTTAGTTCAACTAAAGTTTTTTCGAACAAAAACTTCGAATACACAAAAAATGCGGATTTCAGAACACCAATTTATGAATTATGCTGGTTGAATTCGAATCGAAAACTAGAACATACTTGTTTGTTTCATTATTGGGTGGTATTATTGATTCCGTTCCGCAAGTGCGGAAAGCAATTTTTGTGCGGAAGCCAAATTTGTAATTATTCATTCAGTTTGTGCGGTATCCTTCCGTTGTTGCGGTATCATCTCTACCATTGCGGTATTGCCATATTATTGAAACCGCAATATAGATTTTTTTCGCCATTTTGCTTACGTTAAAATTTTACAACGAGAAGCTAACGGAAGGAATAAAAATGTAAGAAATATTTAAAAAAAAACATTTAGTTTTGTTATTTAAAAAAATTTATTATTATTTGTTATATTATTTGTATATTTTACAGAAATTAATTTAATAAAAAAGTTTTTGCTCACAAAAATTTCAACTGGCTTAAAATGTTTTTACCAACAGCTGACATAATAGCTCTGTTTCTTTACTCTAATTTGGGATCCCTCGGGATCCCAATTTGCACGAAACGCGTTCCCGTACTTTAAATTTGTGCAAATGATATCGGGGTTGAGAGAATAAAATTCTTCTTCTTCTTGCACGAAACAGCCCAGACTTTTTCTTCTTGCAAATTGTGTAAATTGTCAAACAGCTTTAAAACATAAACAAAACAAAAAAAAGCAAAGATTAAAAGTTCATGATTCAAATAATGTACTTAAATAGATAGTTTTGTACTAAAATATAAGGGATACAAAATTATAGGTCTTGTAAAAGTGTTTGTTTTGTTTTATTTTTGTTAAAAGTAGTTTATTTCTGCAGCCAACATAAAATTTTTCAAAAGTGGCGCAAATTTTTTTTTTGTGTTTTAAAGACTGTCAAAACACTGAATTTTTATTTTGTGCTTAAAATTGTGTTTTTTCTGTTCCCGTACTTTTGTGTAATTTTGTCTCTTTATGAGAGAAATTTATGCTTGCTCTCATTTGCACGAACTTTACGCAAAAAGTAAAGAAACAGAGCTAATATCAACTTAGAAATTATTAAAACAGGGATGTTAAAAATTTATTGCGGAAAGTGTATACCGCAGGAATGAATAATTGCAATTTGCATGTCGATCGATATTTATTTCCGTCGAATTTTCCTTTCCGTGCGGAATCAATAATACCACCCATTATTTCAACTTTTTTTATTAAACAATTCTTTTCACAATTTGTATGCTTTTGTTTGTTTACCTTTTTGAAACATGTTTTTTTGTTTTACTAAATTTTACTGCAGAAAAAATTTGCAAATACTCAGTCAAGAACTGTCACTTTACGCTCTCAATTTAGCTGCGTTCGTTTACCCCAAAATTTGCAAAAATTTGTACAAATTTTTACTAGATTTTACTGAAATTCGTTCGCGTACACATAAATTGGCAAAATAGAGCACGAAGAAAACAAAAACATATGATTCAATATAGTAAACAAGCATACAATTTGCAAACAAAAAGGATACAATTTGTAAAAAAAAAACATTTAAATAAACAAAAGCTGAATTAAAAGGGCAGCATAAACTAAAAACTAGTTTTCTAATAGGAATTTTTGAAAAGTAAATTTAATTTAAATAGCATTGCGTAAATATTTTAGAGATGTTAACCTATAGTTGTGTGTAAAATGAAACACGAATATTTAACACTTAACAACTATTTATTACTATTTATTTTAATTCAATCGATATCAAAAAGAATTTACATTAGTTTTATAAAAAGATTAGAATGCTACATGTGTAGTAGCAAAAACAACGCGAGGAATTAATTTCTGTTTTCGTCTGTCAACTCCTTTGCCCAAATCTGACGCGCTGCCAGAATGTTTGTTCTGTAAATTAGGCAGGCTCGGCGCTGCCACATCCACTCCCTCTCCAGTGACAAAGTCAGGATCTGATTGGAACGATATTTCTATAGGCGTTGGACTACGTTGCGCAACATTCGCGGCGGCTGAAAGTTGTGGAGCAGATGATGCATTTTGAGAAGTAAAATTTATGCTTTGTTGATCAGGTGGTGTGTTCAGAATTCCTGAAGTCATGTTTTGTTGAGTATCATTTATGATGAAAGCTGGTTTTAATCTGTCTGCTGACACGTTTACATCTTTCTCCTTGATTCGAATGGTGTATAATCTGTCTGAATGTCGCTTTACTACCTTGAAGGGACCAGTGTAGGGTGTATGAAGAGGTTCCTGAACAGCATCAGTACGTAGAAAAACGTGAGTACAATCATGGAGATTTTTTAAGATAAACGTCTTGCCTTTATTGGGATGAGCTGTTGGTGTAGGGCGCAGAAGATTAAAATATTCTCGAAGTTTTTGTAAAAATTCAGAAGAATCGACAGGAGTATCGGCTTCATCAAATAAATCATTCGGAAGACGCAATGAACCGCCATAAAGTAAATCGGAAGGTGATGCTTGAAGATCTTCTTTGAATGCGGTTCTAAGTCCAAGTTGGACAGTCGGTAGTATATCAACCCATGATACGTTACCCGGGGTCTCCACCTAACACAAAATGACTAACTTTAACACTAACTGCAAGTTAGTGTTAAGTGGAGACTGCTCCAGTTAAAGTTTTAACTTGATTGTTATAACATTTCTTTTGAAAGTTCTTTTATAACATAAATTGACGTTTAAGTTTGACAGTACGTTATTTTGTAGTTGTTTTTCGACATCTTTAATTAATTTGTTAAAAGCGTTGTAAACTACACATAATAAACTTTGCTTTTTGTGAAAAATATAATACAAACAAACATTTAAGTATAAAATAACTTTAATTATTTTCCACAAACACACTGTAGCTACATACTTTACGCGTCAACGAACTGAAAATAATGAAAAGTTTTAACTCTAACTTCACTACGTGTACGCCACTATGAACATATAACCATTTTAACAGCAAGTCTTAACTTCATGTTTTAACTGCATTTCATGTTAGGTGGAGACTGGGTGTTAGGATGACACATTAGAGCAGCTTTGAACGATCTGTGCCACCTTTCGACAATGCCGTTGGATTGAGGATGGTAGGCAGTTGTTCGTGAACGCTTTGAACCAGTAAAATTAACAAGTGATTTGAACAAACCGGACTCAAATTGAGTACCTTGATCAGTAGTGATAGTTTTAGGACAACCAAAACGAGATATCCAAGTTGACCTTTGGCAGGACAAACAATTCCGAGACCAATTAATGATTTTTTTTTTAATTGCAGGCCATACGTATCTTTTCCGAATTTGTTGAAGAGTGGCTTTGCCACTTGGGTGAGACAGATTGTGTATCATATCAAAAATCTGTTGGCGCAGTTCTTCAGGAACATATGGACGTACATATCCAGTTGATACATCGCATTATATTGATGTAGAATCAAAATGAACGATTTGAAGATTCAGAGAATTATTAACTTCCAGTAAAGTTTTTAACTCTTCGTCTACTTCTTGAGCTGATTGAAGTACTTCCATTGAAATTGTTGCTGGCATAGAAATTGCTTCGAGGCGCGACAGTGCATCTGCCACTGTATTTTCAGGACATGACAAATAAACCATTTCAGTTGTAAACTGTGAAATGAAATCAAGATGTCTTAATTATCGAGGCGAAGCTTTCTCCGGTTTTTGAGAAAATGCATAACCCAATGGTTTGTGATCAGTCTTGATAACAAAATGTCGTTCTTCAAGCATGTGACGGAAATATTTCACGGCTTCATAAATCGCAAGCAATTCCCTGTCGTATGTGCTGTAATTTTTCTCGGCTGATGATAATTTTCGAGAAAAGAACCCGAGGGGTCGCCACGTATTATCAAAATTTTGTTCAAGGACAGCTCCAATAGCTGTGTCAGAAGCATCTGTAATAAGAGCTAGATCCGAATCCGGCGCTGGGTGTGCTAGCATTGTGGCTTCACCAAGACTACGTTTACAAGAAAAAATTCATCCTCAGACTCGGGCGTCCATGGAACATTTCTTCTGTCGTTTTTTTTTCGAGTTAGTTAGAAAATTATTTAGTGGCGCTTGTAATTGTGCTGCATGAGGAATGCATCGTCGATAATAATTAATAACACCGAGAAATCTACGAAGTTCGCAAATGGTTTCAGGTTTGATGTAATTCATAATGGCAGTGACACGATCAGTGGGAGGTCGACAACCACTACCATTAATTATGTAGCCAAAGAACTGCACCTCCGACTGACCAAAACTGCACTTGTTAACGTTGATTGTCAAACCATAATGGCGAAGGCGTTCAAATACTTGTCGTAAATGGGATTGGTGTTCATCGGCAGATTCGGACATAATAATGATGTCGTCAATGTAGCAATATACAAAATCAAAACCCCTTAACACAGAATCCATAAACCTTTGGAACGTCTGCGTGGCATTTCGTAGTCCGAAAGGCATAAATAAAAATCCTACTAAACCAAATGGAGTACAAACGGCTGTCTTCTGAATGTCCTCATGGGCCATTGGTATCTGGTAGTAGGCTCTAACAAGATCAACAGTTGTAAAAATTGACTTACCATGTAATTTCTCAGAAAAATCGTTAATGTTGGCTATAGGGTACCTATCCGGAACTGTTTGAGAGTTAAGTTTTCGGTAATCACCACACGCTCGCCATCCACCAGTTTTTTTAGTATTGGACTCTTAGAGGGTCGACATATACCATGATCCAGCAAAAAATCGATTTCGGCTTTTGCCGCAGCTAGCTTATCCCCAGACAGTCTTCGTGGACGATCAGCAACTGGTTTGCCTGTAGTTTCAATATGTTGGATAACTATTGCCTCAGCATTAGGTTTACGAATTAAAGTTGTTGTTGTAATATCAATAAATTCCGCAAGTTATTTCGAAAAATTATTATTTGTTGTTGTAGATAATGTTAAAATACCAAAATCTTTAGTTTCACGAATTTCACCACTGCTCGTTAAATTTGTTGTATTATCAATCAGACATTTCCGCATTAGATCAATAAGTAAATTGTAATGACTTAAAAAGTCGGCCCCAAGTATGGGCGACTGAACATCAGCAATAATAAATAACCATTTGAGTTCACGACGGAGACCCAAGTCTAATTTAAAAACACAATGACCAAAAGTTTGTATTTCACTACGGTTTGCCGCGAGAAGCTTAACTGTGGTTGGCGTTAATGTTGCTTTGATTAAAGATGGGGGTACTACTGATACCACTGACCCTGAATCAATTAAAAAACGAGTGTTGATTGATTTGTCAAAAATATGTAGACGGTTCTCCTCTATAACGTTAGCATTGCCGCTGTCGCCAACCGAGTTGACTGACGACAGCCCAATTAGTTTTCCGAATTGGGTTTCCAGCGGGGACAATTTGGTTTACAATGCTGAGCTGCATCACCAAATTTTGTATGATACCAGCACAGTTGTGTCTCAGTTCAATTCTGGTGAGAATTTCGTGAACGGCTACGAGATCTGGATCGTTGTCGATTAAATCCACCTCCATTTCCGTTTTGTTGTAATTGAATTTTTTTAACTTCATCCGTTAAACTTTTTATCGCCCGGCAAACATCGGCAAAAGTCATTTGAGGAGCAACTGCATCTACTGGAATACTTGCGTCAAAACGCAAAGGTGCTACAGATACGGAACTTGCCGCATTGTAATTAGCATCGAGCATTTTGTCGGCCGTTTCGGAAAGTTTTTCCAAATCATCGTCCTTCCATACGGATAATATGGGACGAATTGAATCCGGCATTTTGCCCAGAAACAGTGTACGAATGATCTCTTCATTATGTCTACCCGGAGCCAAATGCTTCATCGTCGATAAAATTTCCGAAGGTTTCTTACCCGCGGTTTCACAACCCAGCAATAAACGACGTAGTTTTGATTCCGAAGTTTCAGCAAATTTTGCAATGAGACGCTCCTTTAATGTCCCAAATTTATTAACCTGAGGAGGATTTGTTACTAGGTCCTCAATTGACAAAAGTATTTTATCCTCAAGACGTACAGAGACAAGGTCAAACTTGTCCGAATCCGATGTGATGGCACACAAAGCAAACGATCTTTCAATTTGTGCAAACCACAAATGCGGATTGTGTTTGTTGAATTAATTATAACTTATAAGTTACAAGGCAACTTATAACCAAGACTATAAAAAATTCTTAGATAAACAAAGGGTTATCCATTTTGCGGTTTCAAAAGTAAACGTGAATAAAACACATATAAATTTTTTTTTTCATGATATTTCTTTTTTATTATAAAGTTTGAACCTTGACATTATGTGTGAAATACTATATCATTTAAATGAAACCACCACGCGAAGTGTTGCAAGCATTGATTCTTTTGAGGTAATTTTGGACTACTTTTTGACACATATTGGGCGGTATTTCAGCCATAACTTGACGAATGTTGATTCTTAAGTGCCTAAGAGTTAAATATTTATCTGCATAAACACGGTCTTCTGCGTAAAAAAAAAAGTCTAAAGGTGTCAAATCGCATGATCTTGGTGGCCAGTTGATGTCGCCACGACGAGAAATTACACGGCCAGGAAATGTCTCTTGCAATAAAGCCATATTCGCTCGAGTTGTGTGGCATGTGGCACCGTCTTGTTGAAACCACTTATTCTCCAAGTCGTATTCTTCAATAGCAGGCAAAAAAAGTCGGTTATCATACGACCATAACGCTTCAAATTGACGGTGACAGTCGTTCCATCGTCGTTTTCGAAGAAGTAATGTCCAATCACACCTTCGGACCAAAGGGCACACCAAACAGTGACTTTTTGTGGATGTAATGGCCTCTCTTCAATTACTTGAGGATTCTCAGAACCCCAAATACGACAATTTTGTTTATTAACATACCCACCGAGTGAGAAATGTGCTTCATCGCTGCAGAAAATTTTGCTCGAAAAATCGCCGTCCACCGCCTGTTGTTCAAGCACCCATTCCACGTATCTACGACGTTGTGAAAGCTCAGCTGGCTTCAGTTGTTGTGTGAGCTGGACTTTATATGGATGTAGGTGTAGATCCAAATGCAAAATACGCCATAATGTGCCGTAAGACAGTCCTAATTCCTGAGAACGACGAGGAATCAACACATTCGGGTCTTCGGCAACACTTTCCCTTACAGCAGCGATATTTTCAGCGGAACGAGCGAAACGATGATGCACTGGCCTTACAATATCTGTAACCGCTCCAGTCTCTTCAATTTTGCCAATTGCTTGCGTAGTTGGACGATTTTGTAAACCATAATCTACTCTTAAAGCACGATATGTGGCTGTGCCAGAATCACCATTTTTGTAGTAGGTTTTAATAATTTTTACGCGTTGTGTGATAGTTAAGCGATCCATTTTCGTCAATGTCAGATTTCCAGCTGAAAAGAAAAAAAATTGGTTTAACAACTTAGTTTGACAGATGTCGAATTCCAGCCCTATACTTTTGAAACCACGAAATAGACAACCCTTTATAATTTCGTAACACTGCTCTCCACTTAAGCCTGTTCGTCCCGAATAGGCTCAGATTCTCCTTTTCCATAATGGGCTAGTCGTTCTAAATGTGCCACTTTCATCTTTGATCTTGCACTCTTATATTTCTGGATTTGATAAATCACGTCATTCAATTTCTTTATTACTATATATGGGCCAACCCAATGATTTTGCAGCTTTGGAGATAGTCCTTTCTTCAGTTATGGATTAAAAAATAAAACCAACTGACCTTCTTTGAAGCCTTCCGAATTTGGCGCTCGATTGTTTCTGGCTTTCATCTGGTTATTTGATGAATTAACACGCTTTCGTTTAAACTCGTTCTTCTGCTCTTGGGTAGTGTCCTTATTATTTGCTGGTACGAATAGTTCACCAAAGTTGTAGTGCTGAAGCGGTGTTCTACTTTCTTTAATTAGACCGCTGTCTGCAACGCACTGTGGGCATTTAATTATGCAATCAATCACGGCTTGCTTGCAACCGACCCAATAGTAGCTTGCTTTTAACTTCTTTATGGTTTTCGTTACACTAAGATGCCCACCACCAATACCGTCGTGGAATTTCTTCACAACTTCGCATACTTTACAAGACGGTACTACAATAAGGTTTTGAACCGTTTTGCCATCGGTACTTTCCCATGTACAGTATAGGCAACCATTTACCATCTGCAGACTACTCCACTGCGCCCAATACGCTTTCATCAGTGGACCCTTCAATATAATTTTTGTATGAGTCGGTCTTTCACCGTCTTTCTTAGCCTTCATAATTTGCGCTAATACTGGGTCACTTTTCTGCGCGTTGACCAGTCTTTGCTGGGTTCCACATGTAATAGGCGAATCTCATTGCTGCGTTTCTTGTTTTCAGACTCCATACAGTGCTTGCTTTTATGTTTAATGAGCCGTCTTGAATATGTGCTCGCTTTCCCACGTTTTTCGTCTTCTCTTTGGGATGACAATTGCTCATGATCACCAGTTACTAGCTGTCTTACAAGAACGTCACTTCCATTCCCGACGTTACGGCGTATTACTAGACCATACCAATT
This sequence comes from Pollenia griseotomentosa, assembly GCA_963931875.1. NCBI lineage: Eukaryota > Metazoa > Arthropoda > Insecta > Diptera > Polleniidae > Pollenia > Pollenia griseotomentosa. The sequence continues at coordinate 159,066,017 of OZ007562.1, read as the reverse complement.
CATAATTTGTCGTCCCATATTTAGACTAATGCCCTGACGAATCATAAAATCTGCTCCAATTATGACCTTCATAATTTCAGTCACAATAAACTCTTCAAAAACGATCATATCGGCCTTTCTTATTTCCACTCTTGCTTTTTCATAGACAATGACAGGCTCTCCCGTAGCTGTTCGCAAGTTTACATCGCTTAGTGGCTCGACAGCTCCCTTTATCAAATCAGCTCTTATAATCGAATGTCCTGCGCCAGTGTCAATAGCCAAAATGTGGACTTCAACATTTATGTAACCACAAGTCATAATATTTCTGTTACTCATTTTCACTACTAAATTGATCGTGGGACCTACGGTTTCCTCTGCACTGCTAGCTCTTCCCAGCTTTAGCGGTGGCTCCCGCGATAATTGTTGACTTGCTCTTCGTTTGTCCCTTTGCGGCGAAATAGATCTTGATCGTTGTCTGGGTGCTTTGCAGCTTCGCCGAATATGGCCAATTTTACCACAATTATAGCATTTTGCTTTGTTTTTGCCTTGCTTCTCGCTTAAAGCTTGCAGCACTGCCTCCTTTATGTCCTTTACAATATCTCTTTCTTCTTCAGCAGCAAAATCAAGTTTTCGCACCATATATGCTTGTGGCCTTGAAATTACCCTTGCGGTTTCTTAGCTAGGGCAAATGATACCGTATACCATTTACAAATGCTTCGGCCTTAAAGTGTTCTAGCAACGGATGACTTTCACCTGGATAGGTAAGCTGCACCAAACGCTCAATCTCTAGTGCGAAATCCTGTAGCGTCTCGCTTGCCTTTTGCACTCGGCCCCGTAATTCCACCCTTTATATTTCTTTTGTGCTCACCACCATATTTACGTTGCAGTGCTACCATAATGTCATCATAATTGTTTCTGCAACTTACTGGTACACTTTCTAGAATTTCAGCTGCAGTTTCTTTTAAGGCCAGAATCAGCTCTATGGCTTTTTCTTCATTGTTCCAAGCATTTTTGTTGGCAACTGTGTCAAAGTGGAACTTAAACACATTAAATGGTGAGCTGCCGTCAAAACTTGGAGCTCTTATTCTATTCGAGACTTCTGGAAAAACACCACCGCTCCCTTTTGGCACTGAAGACTATTAAATTTTTCTTCCAGATGATGTTGTTTTCCATCAAAAACCGGGACTTGTGTTTTTACATTCGTGACTTGAGTTTTTACATCAGTGACTTGTGTTTTTACATCAAACATCTACTGGTTAAATTCTATCTCCATATCGTCTACTCTTTCATTTATTGCAGTAGAAAATTCATGAAGCTTCTCAAGTTTTTCATTAGTAGCCTGAAGTTTCTTGCTTGTCGCTCTAGAATTTTCTTGAATTTCGGCTAAGATGGTGCTTGCATTTTCCTTTACCATTTTCTCCATATATTTAGAATTTTCTGCTACGATTGCTTTTGAATTTTCTTCTTTAATTTTTCTAGAATTTTCTGCCGACATTTTCTCCATCATAGCAGCAAACATTGTGCTGAGATCCATGTTGCTTGGTACTGCACGGGTAGCAACTTTTATTTCTTCTTTTTCATCAAATTCATAAGCTGCGATGTCAATATTGCGTCGCTTGAATTCATTGATTAATCTTTTCTGCAGTTCAGCTTTATTTCCTGCAGTAGGCAGATCCAACTTGCCCAATTCTTCTTGAGCTGTTGAACTTTTAGCTCTTCGAATCTCATTGTTGTTTGTATAGTTTTTTTTATACTTTTTTTATTTATTTATATCTTTTTATTATTGCAATCCCACTTCTGACACCAGTTGTAACGATTTTCCTTTAATAAACGCGTTTCGGTTTACTCCCTTTAAAATAAACCGTTGAGTTCTTTTAATTGCAAGTCAAATATGAAAATAAACACACTTATTCAACTAAACAAACTTTATTGAAATGAATTATAACGTTCACAATTTTATAAAATACTGTTAGTTTCGAACCGAACCGTTTAATATCTCCAAACAAAACTTAACTCATATTTAAAGCCAGCCTGTATTTATAGTCACCACAGGTGGTAGTTGTAGACTAGTAGATTCAAGAACCTTCTATTCGAATCCAGACCATTCTCTTCGAGTCCGAAATTCTGCAAATGGCAGATTCAAGAACCTTCTAGTGGATTCCAGACCATTTTGTTCGAATTCGAGATTCTATAATTAAATCCAAGTTCTAAAATACAGTGTAGCAAATAATAAATTTTACCCGTAAGTTGGCATCACTGTTATACATATACTGTTATATATTTAAAAAAAACAAAAATATAAAAAAAAATTTTGGGTGATTCCTTCTGGTTCTATTACTTTATAATTGTACGTTTGCTGATATGAAAATCTTATATCTTAGCTCAGGTGGAGACCCCATGTAATGGCATGCAAGTGCCAAATTTCCACTCGCATGCAGTTTTTGCTGCCACTGGAGCTGCCATTGCGAAAAATGTGAGTGTATTAGTAAAAAAGTGTGAGTGTATTGAGTTTTTCGAACGGAGAAATTTATGGAATTATGTGTTGAGGCTGTGCTGGGTACCGGGCCACTGCAACATCACCGGCAACGAGATAGCTGATCGAGTTGGCGAGATTGGGCTCGGAAATGGAGAATCTTGATTGTTCGGAGGCGGTCAGGCCTCCGATGGGTTTATACTTTGGAAGAATCAGGGAATGGGTTCTGAGCGGGTCTGGAGGGTATCGCGTGCGATGTGGATTCGGATTCGCTGCTGGGCAGGAGTAGGGTCTGCATCAGAACCATGGTAGGTATTATCACGGGCCACTGCATGATAGGCAGGACGGCGGCGAGAATGGGAACTAACTTGTCGGAAGTATGTAGGTTGTGTAAAGACCCAGAGGAGTTGGAGACAGTTGAGCACTTTCTGTGCCACTGTCCCAGGCTACAGAACAGCAGGCTAAGGTAGCTGTAGTAGATTCCTGCGCGAATTGGGAAATGTATCGGGCTCTAAAATCTAACGGGATTCGTAAAGGGAATGGCCTGGCTGCGCAGCAAGAGACTTGGTACATGTAGGGCAGTTTTCTGTTTAGTATGGTTGTTTTTGCTTGTGTTGTCCCATTTTTATCATTCACTACTTTCTCTTTTCCTGTGCTTTCACTCTTTACTTCTCCTATTCATATTGATTCTGATGTTTTTGTTTGTAAGGCTTATAAATGGCTCCTCTTGTGCAAATCCTTAAGTAAAAATCGAATTTATGTAATGTATTGCGAATAGTGTTGAGGCACCAATCTTTTCCACTCCGAGTTTTTACAGTTTTTTTAGGTTCCTCAGCTGCTTTAAAAAGATCTTGCTTGATTTTTTTTTTTTTTTTAATCGAGCGCTATTTTCTCTCATTAAATATCCTACCTTGATTTTCTCGGCTTTTTCTGGTTAACCTAACTCATTGCGAAATCTTTTGTCGTGGACTGTAAACTTACATTTTCCAACCAATTCTGGAATTTCTGTCACAGTTTTTCCCACTAATTTCACTATTACTATTAGCTGCCTAATTTCAACAGATGATTGCTTTCCATTTGGGGCCATTTCCAATATTTTTCTTTTCTAATAATGCTAATTAACACGAAAAGAGTTGTTTAAATAAATAAGGCAAAAAAACAAGTTTTTAAGAAAACGGAATTTTAACATTGATACTTTGATTTGTCCGATTATGCGTTTGACACAAAAAGTTGGTTTATTTTTTGTTCTTCATTCGGATTTCACAGTTAATATTGCAAAAGTTCGTTTTTTTATTGTTTGAGAAGATGAGAATATAAAGTGTAGAAAAAGTGATAAAAAATTAATTGATAAATTTTTTTTTTTTAAGTCTAGAGGACATTTTGGTCTTGCAAACACTTGTCCGATTTTGCGTTTTGCGATTTCAAATCGTGCGATTGTCAGAACATGGCCGATTATTACATTACCCCACGTCTCCATGCGCTTTCGATTTGAACATGACATGACCATAACGCCGGCAGAGCAACGGTATTAATTGGTTCACGTTCTTGTATGTGGCGAATACGTGTTGATGTTCATGTTCTGATTGACCACAATTTTTGTTGTTGTGGCGTTTGTATGGCCAACATCATGGCGCACATGGATGCTAAGACGAATGTTTGGGCAACGATGGCAGCACATGGACGAAACATGAACAGTCTACACGAGTAGAATTTATGTGCGACATGCTGTTCTTACCAAGTTGATGGATAGTGGAGATGGGTGGTTATTTTACAACTAAATGCAACCTTTAATTTTTGTTTATATATGAATACATACAGTGGGGAGCAAAGGTGAGTACATGTTTGTATATCTTGCACTTCTAAGGGAATAAGAAAAACAATAATAAAGCTATTTAAAAATTTTTTTTTGTATTTTATTTCTTTTTTAATTCTTAGCAAAATTTAATTTAAAACAAAATAAGAAAACAACACGTTCATAGGTAAACATAAACAAAACTTTAATAACTCTCATGTACTCAATTTTGCACCCGCGTGTTTTCAACCATATTCTTAGAAACATTCAAAATTTACCGTTAATTTTGATTTGGTTTATGATTTGATTGGTGTTATTAATGTTTCTGTTAATATAAATTTTAGTTTAACGTCTTGTTTGATAAACTGCGTAATGTAAATAAAAGGTGCATTTTAAATATAAAATACAAATTCCAAAATATTTAAAATTATGAGAAAGCTTTCGCGAACCGTGGAAAATAGTATTTTAACCATGACAGAAAATGGCTTCTCATCGAGAGTAATAGCCAAAAAAATTCAAGTGAGTCAGTCAGTGGTGATAAGAGTCCGGAAAAGGGGAAATATTACTTCCCAAGCGCAAGTTCTGGGTCGCCGAAGACTTTTAACGGATGGCGACGCACGTTTAATGATGAGAAAGATGAAGGCAAATCAATCTTTAACGCCAAAGGAAGCTTCCCTAGCAATAAATAAAATTGTAAGCCGATGGACAGCAAGAAGAGCGCTGCACAACATTGGCTACATATCAGCTTTTAAGAAACCTAAACCTGCATTATGAAAGAAAAATGTTGCAGCACGATTAAAGTTCGCATTGGAACACAAGAATTGGACTGCCGATGATTGGAAACGAGTATTCTGGTCAGATGAACCCAAATTCAACCGATTTCAGTCAGATGGTAAGCAGTATTGCTGTCGCCGCCCTGGGAAGACCATACAAAGACACCATGTTAAACAAACTGTTAAACTTGGTGGAGGAAGCGTTATGGTATGGGGCTGCTTTACTTGGTGGCATATTGGACCACTGCAAAAAATTTATGGTATCATGTGAAAAGAGGATTATTTGAACATTTTAGAGACCCATCTTCCCGGTTTTGTGGATATGAGCAAATATCCTGAGGAAGAAGTCATATTTCAACAGGATGGCGACCCAAAGCACACCTCCAAAATCGTTAAGGAATGGTTGACTGGGCAAAATTTTCAGTTAATGCATTGGCCACCGCAAAGTCCCGACTTCAATCCAATTGAAAATTTGTGGTCAATCGTGAAAAGACGGTTGGGACAGTATCAATCAGCTTCATCGAACTTAAACGAGCTATGGCCCCGTGTGCAGCTGGAGTGGCATCGCATTCCTGATGAAATTATTCAGAACTTGGTAGAAAGTATGCCTAAACGCATAATAAGTGTTTTAAATAATAAAGGACTATGTACTAAATACTAAAAATGTAATCAATATTAATTGTAGTAGGAAGGTGCAAAATTGAGTACATGAGAGTTATTAAAGTTTTGTTTATGTTTACCTATGAACTTGTTGTTTTCTTATTTTGTTTTAAATTGAATTTTGCTAAGAATTTAAAAAGAAATAAAATACAAAAAAAAATTTCTAAATAGCTTTATTATTGTTTTTCTTATTCCCTTAGAAGTGCAAGATATACAAACATGTACTCACATCTGCTCCCCACTGTAGATAAATACATATCGAACTTGATCATAAAGAGGGTATTAACTCAAAACTTAAATTTTCAGTGGAAGCAAAACAATTTTTAATTTAACATTGGGAGAAAGGAAAGAGCATTTTTAAACCATTCATTACCAAAAAGTAGAAGAAATAGCACGATATTTTTACAGCGGATAGATATGAATATTACGTGCCGATTTTTTCCAAAAAGTGAAAAAATAATATTTTGAGTTAATACTCTCTTTATGATCCAGTGCGATATATTTAATTAATTTTAATTTACTTTGGAAAATTAATTCTCCCTTTGTGCGTAGAATACATTGATTGCTTCACTCCATGATTAATTTTTTATTAAAACCAGAGACCCGAAAACTTTTTATTTTTTATCTCCATATAATATACATACATAAATATCTTTGTTGATTTTTATTTATTGAAAAAAATTGAACATTGATATTAATTTTCAAATATATGTAAATATCCATCATGGTAAAAAAATAAAAATCCTTAAACAATAAATATCAGAAAAAATAAATTGTCAAATAATTATTTTCTTTAGATTTTTCAAATTTTAAATTAAAATTTTTTCAAAATAAAAAATTCTTAATAATTAGTATTGTGGTTATTTTGTTGAACTGTTTATGGTTCTTCTATAATTTACGAGTTTTAGTTGCTTTATATAAAAATTTTTTAATCCGAATTTTGATATTTTAATTAGGCTAAAGTTCATTAAATTTAATTTTCATAAAAATAATTTAATACAAATTAAATTTGATAAACTTAAGCCTAATTAAAATATCAAAATTTGGATTAAAAAATTTTTATATAAAGCAACTAAAACTCGTAAATTATAGAACCCGAATCGTTTTTAACCCCGCCCAAAAAAAGAGGGATGTTATAAGTTTGTAGTGTTCATCTGTATATATATGAATCTGTCCGTTCCATCGTAGTCAAAACAGCTATTTGTTTGTTTGAAAGGTTGCTATCGATAGTGTTATTAGCTTTGTTTGAAAAAATCGGTATAACCGATTAGAAGTTATCTCCTCTTTTCAAGCTACATCCTCTTGAATATGTGTGTCTGTGGCTCCGTTTCTGCCAAATGCCTATTTTACAACTAATTTAATTTTGTTGTTTGAATTGTGGCTTTTTTTCGAAATTTTCTTGTACTAATTAATTCAAAACGCAGGATGAACCTTCCTTCCGTTAATTTGTTGCTCACTTTGGGTTAAAATTAAGTTGTAAAAACGGAACAACTTTTTGCACGCTCTATAAAATCATTCCTTAAGCTATTGGTAAGTTGTGCATATAAACATTATTTTATCTTACTGTTTTCCTTATATAATTTTTTCTTGCAACACATTTTTATTATATTTAAATTTTTACATCCGATGTACATAGGGGTGATAGTTAATCGAATCTATCAGGGGGCCTACCGTGTATTTCGATTCAAAAAGTAAAATTTTTCGAAAGCAAAAAGTTATACAGAATTTAAAAACAAATGGGATATTTGATTTAAAGTTGCTAGCACTGCTACTAAAATACCAAAATATCCCAACACAAAAAAAAAAATTGCGAAAAATTTTACAATTTGTGTTTTTTTTTTTATATATAAAAACGGATTGTATTTCCTTGTGGTTTAAAGATTGCTTTTTATTTATACGTGTTGTTTTATTTTTAATTTTTGAAAATTTCAAGACCACAAATATTAAAACTTTTTCAATAATAGCATTAGTAAACATTTATTTTATATCAAAATCTAACATTATTTGGTTTAATTTATTTGTTTTAAACTTTTATTTATCTTGAACGATTTAAAAAGTTGTTTAGGTAGAGAAAAGTGGTCCTCAAAGTATGAGGCATATAAAAGGAAATATTATAGGACCTTTGAACACGGGAGTTTTCAAAATTTGTTCGATTTCAATTTCCAGAACATGACCGATCATGTTTTCGCTTGTTTTCGTAATACAGGGTTAAAGTTTCGAAAGGGATTTTTATTGTTTGTAATAGTGAGTTGCCGTTTCGAAAGGGACCTTTGTTTTCGATAAGGAATAAACAACTTCCGTTCATTCGAAACAAATAGTACGAAAATCGTACAAATTGTTCGAACTCGTTAATTATTTCTTTCGAATCGAAATACGCGGTAACCCCACAGGGGTGTTCTAGGTTTCGACTCGTATTCAAAACGCAAAATTTTTTTTAAATGTATAATTCATAAACTGCTGTTCTCAAATCCGCATGTTTTTGTGTATTCGAAGTTTTGTTCGAGAAAAACAATCTAAATGTCAAAAACACAAAAAAATGCTTTTAATTGGCTGTTCAAAAAATTATATTTTGTATTATTGATTGTGTCAAAAATTAATCCTAAAAAATAAAATTTACATAGAAATGCCAAGAGCTGTTGTTGTTTGTTTTTTTTTTACACAATTGATGTTTAATAAAAACAACTTGAAATTTTTGGATAAGTTAAAAAATTTTTTGCATTAATATTTGTGCGAAAAAAATTATATTTTTAAGTGAATTGAAAAAAACATTTTAAACTAGAAACCAAATTTGTTTTTTTTTTTAAATGTTATCACATATAAGAAAAAAAGTCGATTCGTTTTACTTTCACCATTATTAATTTATCCCAACAAGCGTGGAGGTTTGATTTAAAAATGAAAATGATTTGAAAATCATAGCATTCTCAACAAAAAGGGTAATTATTTTCAATGGAAAAATGCCTTTATTTTCAACTTGCTTTCAAACGTAATTCGCAAATGTTTTTTAATTATGTTCTTTTCGTCCTCTAATTCTTGGAAAGACGAAATACTTAGCTTCCTTTAATTTTCTGTTTTAGTTTTTTAATTCGTATTCTTAATTATTGTAATTACATACTTACAAATAATTTTCATTTTTCACAAGAAATTAATCGTTCACTTGCAAAACACATTTAACCACGAAGTAAAAAATTTGACTTTAATCGCCATTTTTAATGTTTATATTTATTTTTCGCTTTTGTATTGCCAAGTTTATTTTTGATTTGAATTTAACATTTGATACCAATTTGACATCAAATTGATAAAACATTTGATGTCAAATGTTTATTTTTAAATCATTATCAATTTGTGTTTAAATGTTAAAATCAAACAATTGAAAAACGTATGAGAAACGATCAAAGGGTTTGACTTCGTGTTTGTTGGGATTAGTTTTTCTTTCCCGGACTTTTTCATTTTTCAATACAGATCGATGCAAAATAATATTTAATTTAATTTATTTGAACAAATAACATTTCCTGAGATTAATTAAATAAGTTTAGAAATGCATTCAACTTTCTTAAATTTCTGTGGCAAAAAGGAAAAAGTGCTTAATGACACCTTAAGATCTTCATGGTCAAAATTTTAATTATTTTGTAGGATTTTTGACAAAGTTATAGCAAAATTACTTTTTGGTTATCTTTTTTTAATGTGCAATAACATTTGGAATAATAAAAAAAATTACGATCTGTGACATTAGGAGTGTTTGGGAATAACAACTTAAAAAACTATAACCGCAGAGAACTGACGATTATATTAAATTCGGAGTAAATTTCCAAAAGCCAACTTTAAAGTTTTAAATTGTTCTCCTATACAACTAAACAAATAGATCACAATAAGCATTTACAAAGTCGTTTGAAAGACTATTTCTAATTTTATCAAAAAGATTTCAATGAGAAAACACGTTTAAGAGAAAAAAATTTAATTAAAGCCAATCAAAAACTCAAAATAAGTTTTTTTGACCTATGTAAGACCTTTTTGCCTTACGGCTAAAAGTTATTTCCCTAAAAATGTGCGGGATCCCGGGATTTTTGTCCCGGGAATTCCCGTATGAAAAACACTAGATGGGATGCTACCGTTTCACACACACAATTTGTTTACTCTCTCCAAAAATTTAGAGTTGTTTTTATTAAACAGCACTTGTGTAAAAAAACATAACACAATTTATAGAAATTATCTTTTTATAATAAAGTACAATTATTGTTAAAATACCTTTACTTTTAAAAAATTTTAATTTTTAGGTTTGATAGTTTTAAATTAGTAATAGTTAATGTAGTATAAGTGCCCATTCACATTATACGATTTTTGTCGTTGCGATTCTTACTTTATCCCTTTCATCCCCGAATTTTTTTGAGTAGTTCAAAAAAATTTTTTTTAAGATATTTAAGTTCGTATATGCCTAGATATGAAATAATAAAAAATTTAAAGTTCTAACTATCCTGGTTAAGGATATATAAGATGTTGCCTATAGGCAACATTGGGCAGTTGTGGGTAAACTTTAAACACATGTTAAAGATATTTGATAATTTATTTATTGCAATTTTTTTATATTTTATGTATGATATAATAGAAAACAATTTTTTTGTGGATTACAGCATAAATATACTCTGCATTTGCTGCACTTTGGACGTGGAAAGCCTATGTGACATATCTTGCATCGTCCTTTCGATCCCTATTCAACCCAGTGGCTAGTTTATATTTTATTTTTTACGGGTTCTGCTACATAAGATCTTGTTCAAGAACTTGCGCTATCGGGTGGTAATGAAATTGGTGATGATAGAGCTGGTGAATATGGAACGGTGGTTAATTTTATATACCTCAATCAACATAGAAGCAAAATCAACTCCGACCATATTTTTTGTTATAGCAATCAACTATTTGCCATTCTACTATTATTTTCAAGTTCATCGACAACAATCCCTTCAATCAAATCAGCCACCAATTCGTTTTCCTTCATGTTTTGTTTCCTCTATTAAATTCCCAAATATGTGAACTCCAGGCTAGTGGATGATTGCAGGAGGGCTTTAGGAGAAATCTTAGGGAATTATGTGGTGAGACTGTGCTAGGTACCGGGCCACTGCAACATCACCGGCAACGAGATAGCTGATTAGTTGGCGAGACTGGGCTCGGAAATCGGGGATCCTGACAGTTTGTAGGCGGTCAGTCCTCCAATGCAGTTCTACTTTGGAAGAATTAGGGAATGGGCTCTGAGCGGAACTATCGGGTGTGGCGGAGCCGAACATACTACCGGGTATCGCGCACGCTGTGACCGGTGCTTAGTAGGTCAAATTCAGATGCGCTGCTGGGCAAGAGTAGGGTCTGGTATTATCGCAAGCCACTGTATGATAGGCAGGATGGCGGTAGGAATGGGAACTGACATGTCGGATACATGTAGTTTGTGTGAGGACCCAGAGGAGTTGAAGACAGTTGAGCACTTGCTGTGCCACTGTCTCAGGCTACAGATCAGTAGGCTGAGGTGACTGGGTAGCAGATTCCTACGCGAATTAGGAGATATATGGTTGCGCGGCTGAAGACTGAGGACTAGGCACATGTAAGGCAGTTTTCTGTTTAGTTGGGTTGTATTTGGATTGTGCAGTTCAATTTCTTATCTTCCACTACTTCCTCTTTTCCTGTGCTTTAACTCTTTACTTCTCCTATTCTTCTAGAATTCTTTCACTTACTAAGGCGTAACAATGGACCATATTGGTGTCTGGGTGAGGGTGTGAAGTTTACTTTATAACCTTACTAACCTAACCTAAATTGCCAAATATGCACACTTTTCGACGGCTTCATCTTCGCATTCTCCAGCAGAATCATCCTAATCAAAATTAATAATGTTTTTCAATTTTTAACTTTGTCAAACCCCTTCCACTCATTTTTAGCGAACAAGATATTCTTATGTAAATTATGAACATAATGGACCAATGTTGCCTATAGGCAACATTGTTTTTAAAAAAAATACTGAGGACAAAGCTACAACTTTTTTCTTGTGTTTGTTGTTTAATATCATTAACTAACCTGTTTTAAATAGCAGATTGCACTTTTTACACAAATATTTTTTTTTAATATTAATTTCTTTAGTTTTTTTAAAAACACAATTTTTCCAAATAATTTGTAATACGCATGGTCGCTTAAACAAACAGTTCGCAAATTAACACCATCAAAGCTTATTGTATTAAATTCTGCACACACATTGCTAAGATGCATATTTACTAAGAACAGAAAACCGTTATAAGAAAAAATGAAATTTTCGGGAGTTATAAGTGTTTGATTGCAATGTTGCCTATAGGCAACAACGGGGCTGAAAGGGTTAAAGGCAAGAGGGGTGAGAGGAGTTATAAGGGGTACAGAAGCGAGTGTACTCTTCGATTCGTTTATTCATTCGTTCTCTCAATTTTTTCTCATTTGACGAAAAATGTATTAAGAGGAAACGACAATGATCGCAACGACAAAAATCGTATAATTGGAACTAACTGAATTTAATGAAATTGGCCGCTCATTGCTAAATATTTTGTTTTCAAATAAGACTAGATTTTTAGAGCATATTTTTAAGTTCTTACTGCATATTTAATGCGCATAAGACATTTTTTAGGGCATATTTTCGGTTACCCGTTAAACTATTCTACAAAAGGTATACTTAAAATTTGCTTTATATATGTATGTAAGTAGAGCTTTTGTGTTGCCAAGAAATCCCCAAATTTGCAGTCCAAGGAATTCATAAACATTGTTTGAAAGTTCTTTTTTTTTGGTTCGAATTGCTCAAGTGTGGAATGTATTCGTTGTGCAGTTTTTCCCATACAAATGATTCTTTTCGATTAAAACTTTCTAACAATTATCTATTATTACACAGTAGAATTTCCGAAAATTTGCCACTGTATGTGACCCTCTACTTCAATTAAATATAATAGTTTTTTTTTTATTATTTATATTCAATGGCGGGGGCCTAAACTTATTAAATTTTTCTATATACAATAATGTACCCAATAATATATATTCTTATTTTTATTGTAATAAGTTAGGAACATTATAAACTTATTTATTTTAAGTCTCAGGTTTATAACTATGTAAAATTTTTAATGTGCCCGTTATGGCTTAACATTGCTGAACCATAATAATAAATGAAATAAGTGAATATCATCAGATCTAGAAAATTCCAAAGAAGCTCTCAAAAAGAGTTATTTAAGAGTAGAAAAAAATTGATAAATAATTATTTGATAAACCTAATGAGTTGTTCTCAAATACAATTTTCTTTAAAGTGTTCAGTTTTTAGTCGTAATAAATTGGATAAAGATGTTGTAACTTCTGAGTAGCTGTTTCATTCAGTTCACTTAAAATTTCTAGATTACCCTTGTAAAAAAATTTAAATAGTAAATTTTAATGGATCTTGTCATTTGTTTTAGAGTATATATATAACGTTAGCTAAAATGCAAAAAGGCCTAACTAACAAAAATATAATTTTACAGGAGAAGCAAAAAACTTTATAAAATGTATACATTTTTAAAGGAAACTATTTCATTATATTTTGTAAAAAAAAAAAATGGGTAACTACGTAATTTTGCATTTATAAAATAAATACTCTTGTAGTTACGTCCTTTTGTTTTTTGATAATAAAAGCGTAATTTTTGATTGCAGAAGTGTAAAACTTTGTCAAGACATGTAGTTCAATGGCATTCATAATAACCAATCAAAAACACGATTTTGAATTTTTTGTTAGATAAGTCTTTTTGCATTTTAGCTAACTATATGTAATTTTAATTTGAAAAGATTTACAAACATATGTTATTTAAAATTTCGAATTCTTTAAAATAACGTGAAATGAGTTGCAGTGTCGATGGAGTTTTTTATATATGTATATACATATGTATATATATATATATATGTATATTCTGAAAACGCTTTAGCTCAAATCACGTGATTTAAAAACTCATGTGCATTTTAAAATCACACGTGTAATATTTTGATGTTCCGCTTTTGTGTGTTTTGTGCGATCTTCAATTACCGAAAGCACACCGAAAAACGGTACGACTTTCAGAACACCATAAAATTACATGGGGATTTTAAAAGCACGTGATTTGAAATCACATGATTTTCAGAACAGGCCCGTTTATACAGTGCCGGTCAAAAAAATAGCACCAATAGCCTATTCTATGTTCATTCTAGTGGAAACAAATATATTGTGCTAATTATTTTAAATTAAGTAAGCAATACTGCTGTAATATATTCTCTCTGAGCGTCATTTTTTCCAAAAAATGTTACCGGTTCTTTTGCAATGATCGAAATTATAAAAAAACTCCACATCAGTGAAGTCATTAAAGTAGCACAGAATAACATAAATTCTTTAAAAAATATTCACCCCTATCGGGCATAATTATTCCCATAAAATATTTTCCCTTTTTCTATAATTGCAATCACGAATAACTTTTCCCCTAAACTGTATGATCAATAATGGGCACGCAACAAAACATAAATTTCAATATGAGAAGACATCATAAAAAACAGAATTCAAAATTTTTAATTTATTTTTAGTTTAAGTATTAATTTTTTAAAAGAATAATGCCCAATTTTCAGGATAGTAATTAATTCTTAATTAAGTTAATTTTCATAAAAACTTAAATCGTATTTAAATACAGATTGATTTTTTGAGTTTTATTTTAAAAGTATTATTTAAATAAGATAAAAGTATGTTATAGGGATGCCAAACGGGAAATCCCGAATCCCGAAATCCCGGGATTTTTCGGGACTGACAAATTCCGAATCCCGGGATTTATTTTTATGAATCCCGGGATTTTTCAATTTAAAAACTTTTGTGTATCAAAAGTTTTTATATGTATAAAAATATTCGTTTAATTGAATTTTTATACTTTCTAATTATTCATTGTTTTATGGTCGTTTTCTCATTACGCGATTATCCTTTTCCCAACGAAAAACTGCACATTAAAGAAATTTGGTTTTCTCAATGTCTCATTTGTCTTCTATTCTGTCGCAAAGCTAACCAGCACTCATCTGCCAATTACACTATGCCACAAAAAAATGAACCTCAGAAATGAGATATTGTCTAAGCTAAATTGGTGCTGCTGAACACGAATATGGCATTTATTTATTTTTCCCATGAACCGTTTTCGAGATATACGCGAAAATCGTGTTTTTCAGCAGTTGTTTAAGGTATTTCGAAAAATCTCGAGAACAGTTTAACTGAATTGTACAAGATTTAACATTTTGAATAGATATCTCTCCCCGTGTGGGTCGGATAAAGATTTACTGAGCTACAGCACTTTAAAGTTGAAAAAAATGTGATTTTTTTAATTTTTTCCAAATTCACATTTTTAATTACATTTTAATAAAAAAAATAAATTTTTTTTTTAACGTATCTTAAATAATATTTTGTTTTAAACGTAGTAAGCGTAAAATTTTTATCGTCGCACAAAAAATTAAGAACTAACGACATACAAATTTGTATATAAAATAAATTGTTTTGTTAAGTTTTCTTTTTTATAAATAAAAAAATATATATATTTTAACTTTTGTTTATAAGAAAAAGTTGTAAAAGAATTGTTCTGTTAATTTTTCTTTTTTAAAAATTCAAAAATAAATAAAATTTAGTTAATTTAAAAAAATTTTCTTATAATTGTTTTGTTAAGTTTTCTTTTTTAAAAATTGAGACATAAATAAATAAAGTGTTGTTGTTTTTAAAAAAAATTTGTATATTAAAGAAACAAATTGATCCCGAAAAATCCCGGGATCCCGAAAATCCCGGGATTTCGGGATCAGGATTTCCAAAATCCCGAATCCCGGGATTTGTTAAAATCGATCCCGTTTGGCATCCCTAGTATGTTAGCACTACTAAATACAAATAAATATAATAAAAAAGTATAATTATTTACAAGGTGGTCTCAATAAACAGCTGATTGTTATTGCTTTGCCTCTTGTTGTTGTATTGTCGTGATATTGAGGCCACCTTGCTAAAATATTACAATAGAAACTTAAGTTGAAGTTAAGTGTACCACATCGGTGAATTAAGTTTGATTTGAGTATTTAGTGATGAAGAGAATTTTGTATTTAAAACGATTTTAAACATAAATGTGTTTTAATATCAATCCTGAAAATTGGCCATAAGAGCTGCATTGCTATTTTTTTGACTGAGTTTTTTTTAAGTTGTTTTAAAAAAGTTAAAAATTTTATATCAAATAAAAAACCAAATCAATTGCTTTTTATTAAATATTGTTTGACAGTCCTGTAATATCTTATGACAAGTACTCAATAAAATCAATTTGGCCTATTTACAAATATCTAACGAAGGTGCTATGCTGATGCTATTTTTTTGACCGCAGCTGTATGAATACATATATCGCACTCGATCATAAAGAGGGTTTAACCTAAAAAATTAAAAATGTTCAGTAGCAAAACAATTTTCAATTTAATATGAAAGGCATATGAGTTATTAAACCAACCGTTTCATTACCAAAAAGTAGACAAAATAGCACGATAATATATATATATATTTACATATATATATCTCGGGTAAATATGAATATTAGTTGTTAAAGTTAAGAGTTTTAAAGTTGTTTTTATTCATATTTCTATTTTCTTTTTTATTTAATTTAAGATAATAATTATTTTAATTAATTAATAATAACACGTATGTACTTCTCAAGCTAAATACGCTACAAATGAAAATAGGTTTTGGTTTTCCTTTTTTAAACTTTTGTTGTTATTATATAGTGTTTGTGAGAGTGTTTAATATTATTAAATATTTTGTTGCTGTTGTTAAAATTGCAGGTTAATAAACAACAAAAAGACGGCTCAATATGACTACGCACATTTGTAAATGTAAACAGTGGAATATAGAGCAATAAGTTTAAATTATTTTTTTAAAAATAAAAATGTTGATGACTTTTCGTTTCTTATTTATTAAAGCGATGACGTCTAACTCTATTTCACTTTTCATTTTAGTTTAAAAAGTTTTTTTTTTCTTTTCTTTCCACACCTCTCTCCACCTCCACAGGTTTGACTTCAACAATAAAAAAAGGAGCCAATATTAAAAATCCATTTAATTAATTTCTTTCTTCACTTATATTGGTTTATAAGGAGTAGTTATAAGTAGTAAATCTAAAGTAGCAGCATTAGGTAGAGATTGATTTGTTGGATGATGTTTTCAAGATTGATTAAAAATTAAACAAACAAAAGAACGTATTTTATAAATAACATCATCAATATTACCAGCAATATGTATAAAACAAAATTAAATAATATAATAATTTTAAATAATTTAGCAGCAACGTTATTTAATAATCTTAAAGCTGTTAAATATTTCCAGATTTTGTTGTTTTTCTTTTATATATATAAATAATGATGTTGTTGTTACTTTTTAAATATCATTAAGCAATTCTTATTTGTTTCAAATAATAATTGTTGCTGTTTGATAGTGCAGTTTTTGTTTGTTTCTTGGTTTTTTATTGTTGTTACAGTTTTTTTTGTTGACGTCATTGTAAATGCTTTGCTATTGAGATCAACTAAAAACAGCTGCCTTCTGGTGGTTGCGCCAATTTAAGATTTTCCTTACAAGTCATAATTCGACGTATCTCCTGTAACAAGGACTTAATAGTATATTCACGATTCCATCGTGACAACATGGGCACTAGTCTTGAATCAACCTAAGTTAGACAAAATAATAAGTCCAGCATGCAAATTAATTAAAAATATATTAATTTATTTTGTTTTACTTACCACACCGTTTTGATTAATACAATTAATATTAATTTTTGTTAAAAACTTTATCGTAGGAGGTTCGTCTGGATAACGTTCACCGCAATCAATCTTTAACGAATACATTCTGTTTTCAAAGGGCGTCTACAAAAAAAATATAAAAAAATTAGTTTTGACATAAAAAAATCCTTGCCGCTTTTATTTAGGCAGCTCAGTAAAAACATTTCCTTAAAGTTAAAAAAAAGTAAAATAGAATTTTGCAGTTATAGATAATTAACTCCGCTATAAGGTCAGTTACCAGTGTTGTTTCAAGGTGACAAGCAATTGATTGTGTAGTAAAATTTATATGAAAAGCACTCAAAAAACCGAGTGATTTTTATATAAATTTTTCAACACAATCAATAGCCTGTCATCTGGAAACAGCACATTAGATTTTTGTAGTTGCGATTCATACCTTATAGGCGAAAGACTTAAAAGGGGTACACAAGCGAGTGTACTCTTCGATTCGTTTTGTTCGCTCATTCGTTCTCTCATTTAACGAAAAATGTATTTTAGTTCGGTGGAACAGAAAAAGTTGTAACGATGAAAATTGAAAAATGTAAATAAAAGACCATTGTTGCCAAACTGTTTGATGAGAATATGCCAAAACTAAAAAGCTAAAATCTGCTAAATCGTAAAATAAAGAAAATATGCTAAAAATCTGCTAAGATTAAAACATAAAATTTTTAATATTAAAAATTTGCTAAAAATAAGCTAAATTTGTACAGCAAAAAAATATGCTAAAATTTTAAATACGCTGAATTTTAAAAAAATATACTAAAAATCCAAATTTTTAATATTTTTAATTAGGCTTAAGTTCATTAAATTTAATTTTCATTAAATTATTTCTATGAAGAAAGGAATTTTACAACATGAAAATTAATTAAAATTGTTATTGATAATCTTTCATTTTTGACCGTGACCGGGATTCGAACCGCGGCCGGCAGGTTACCATGACATGTTTCGATCGCAACCACTCGATCTCCTCAGATGGATTTGCCGTTTTACACTCGCAGCCATCGACGACTGCTGACGTCAATAGTCAAACATCAATCCTTAAACCAAATTGTATTTTAACCTTTGGTAGATCGAAGTTTGCTTTTTTGAATGATTATCCATTTTAATTTGATTTTACATGTTTTTCCTTACTTCTGTTTTTTCGTACTTTTGTCAAGAATTTTTCTTGAAGTCCAAAGTACATTTTTTGTTTTTTTTTTTTTTTTCATTTTTGTCTTTCTTTTTTGATTTTGCATGTTTTTCCTTACTTCTGTTTTTTCGTACTTTTGTCAAGAATTTTTCTTGAAGTCCAAAGTACATTTTTTTTTTTTAATATATATCGTCGGCTTAATATGCAAACCCGGTAACTCCGTTTCAATACATTCTACAGGAGAGACAAAAAACTTTTTATTTTTTCTATGTGCTTCTTAAAAGGAAAACCAATAATATAGTTGGTTTTACACTCTTCAAAAGTCAAATTGAAGAAAAACTACATGCTCTACCACAGGGCATCAAAATCTGAATTTACTTAAAAAGTGGATTTATCTGGTTTTCATATTAAGCCGACGATATTTCATTATGTGTATAGTAAGTTTGATTGAATCAAAATATGCTAAAAAATTCTGCTTTTCTAAAAAGTAAAAATATGCTAAAAAAACCTGCTTTTGGCCAAGGAAATATGCTAAAAAGCAGTCCCAACTCAATCTGCTAAGACTGTATAAGACCGACTTCAAAGAAAACACGATAATGTAAATGGGGACTAACATCACTAGTATTGGGCAAAATCTTTTATTTATGTGAATCTTTCATTCTCTTTCAGAAAGGTTAAGTGAATTAATTCATTATTTTCTTTTACCTTTCTAAAGGCTAGATTACACTATTATACTTTGTATTAATACATGTTAAAAACTCAAGTAATATGACAAAGTGTGATAGTGTGAATGCAATGTGTCACGAAAATGACAAGTATTATGAAACAAGTTTGACATCCCATACGACTTCATCGTTTTTTGAAAAATTTCTAAACAATAATACTTGATGGTGTGAACACAAACTGTCATGCTAAATTAGATTTTTTGACAGTCGCAACAAAACTCATTAGATTTCTATCTCACAAAGTATTATGGAATACGTAAGACTTTTGAAATAGTGTAATCTAGCCTTAAATGACACACAGCTTTCAGAATGAAGTGTCTGGTTTTTTTAAGGAATGATTAAATTGCTATTTTGAAAGCAAAAACGTGTTTTTATAGGAAATTGAAATTAGATTTAAGTTTTAATGCTAAAGAGTTGTTTTAGATACTGTCAGCGTCAAAATAAAGTGTACAACTGGTTTTCCAATATAAAAAGTGATATTTTAGCAAAAAATAATTAAAATTTGTAGAAGTTTATTATCATTTACAAAACCTTGGACAATGTTATTACAATTTAAAATTAAAAATTTGAAATACTTCAAAAACAACAAAATCAATACAATAAAAAAACTAATATACTCCGTTTTAAACGCGTCAAAAAAAAGTGTACAGTTTTACAATACTAAGAAAAGTGAAGTGGCTAATACTTTGATTGATTTCGTTTTGCTTTTAGGACGGCTTATAGTCTCTTTGGCATCAATTCCACCCATTTTAAAGTTAGATCAGTAGACAATTTTGGCTACCCTTTCTGCAGAATTTTATTCAGAGAGTGCTTGCTGCTAATGTTTTTTTTTTAATTTGTCTGTCCAAATGTTTTCAGATGTTTACTTGAGTTGATATCGAGCGACTATTGGGCTGATCCATCTGTTTTATGACGTTTTACAAAAGCTAACCCTATCACTCTTCACTTTAGATACTATATTTTTTTCGTTGAATTTCTTATTTCTACCTTTTATCACGTTTATTTTTTGTCCAACTTGCTTTTGTCACTTTTTGGAGCAACGTATTTTTCACAGATGACGGCAAGCTTGAAGTCTGATCAAAATTGGCAAAGTAGAAATTTAACTTTTTATAAATAACAGAACCCTTTTTATATTGGAAAACAAGTTGTACACTTTATTTTGACGCTCACAGTACATATATGTATATATTAAATCCGTGGCTTGGAGCTAAAAGGGCCAATGTCAAAATATTCACTTTTGAGAAAATTTGGAATTGAAGGCTATTAGAGATGCTTTCATAGTGACATTGGTCTGCATTTTATTTATGAAGCTGTTCTGGGTTAAGTATGACTTCAGCTGCAAGAAAACAAATCTAATGCAATGATTAACTCAAAAGAGCAAAAAAGTGACATTGACCCTTTTAGCTCCAAGCCACAGAAATATGCACAATTTTAGTATGTTTATGTATGTAAAAATTCAGATTGATTTTGAAAAATGTCATTCGTCAAAAAAAGTAATTAATAAAACTTAATTTCAGATAGACATAAAACAGAATATGAAAGCAAATAAAAATGAGAGAAAAAAGATGAAACCGAAAGATGAAAGAAATGGAACGATAATACGGATTTCATTCCTTCACTTAAGTGAATCATTCAGTTGAAGTAATTTATTCAAGAACGACACAAGCCTAAACATCACTTTTCATAAGTTTTCAAGAGAAGAAAAACGATGTTTTTGATAAATTAGTGGAATATGAAGCAATGGCTACAGCGAAGTTTGGAATGCCAATATCAAAATTGACAATAGATCAAGGACGAGAATATAGCTCCAAAGAGCAGTGGAAGTGGTACCAAAATAAAGGTATTCAATTAGAAGAGACAATTGCCTATTCTCCACAACAAAATGGAGTCTCTGAGCGTTCTAATAGAACGTTAATGGAAAAAGTTCGTAGTATGTTGCTCGAATCAAGTATGCCGAAAAATATGTGGGTGGAAGCATCTCTAACAGGTGTATATCTCATAAACAGAAGTCCAACTAAAGCTTTAAATGAAAATGTCACACCTGCTGAAATGTGGTATAGATGTAAGCCTAATGTCAAAATGCTGAACATTTTTGGGTGTAAGGCATGCGCTTGGATACCCAAACAAAAAAGAAAGAAGCTTGATGACAAAAGCAGATGTCTTGTTATGATTGGTTATGTAGCTAACGGTTATAAACTATGGGATATTAAGTCCAAAAATAGTGTTACTGCCAGGGATGTTAAGTTTGATGAGACATGTTATCCATATAAAGAGGTTCAAAAAGGTAACGAACCAATAAACATAATATTAAAGAGTAACGAGCAAGAAGGGGAAGAAACGCCTAAATCTGATAATATGCCCGTCACTGAAGTTGATGAAAGCGTAACAGAGGATAATAGAATTTGTGCTTCCAATTTTGATGAAGAAACCATAATTACTGAAGATGAATCCGAAGTGTCTGAAAATGTTAATGTTCAAATAAGTGATGAAGAACAATTGGAAACAATACAAAACAGAAAAAGTGGTAGAGAACGAAGAAAACCTTCAAGGTTCCTAGATTATTTTATTAGTCATTCTGCAGTCAGTGAGCCAAATATCTGTTCCCAAGAACCTGAAAAATTTGCTGATATTGCTGGTGGACCTGATGCTGATAAATGGTTAAAAGCTATCGATGAAGAGTTACAGTCTATGGCTTTTAACAAAGTCTGGGTATTAATGAAACCTCCAAAAAATAAAAAGTTATTGAAGTCAAAATGGATATTTAAAATAAAATTTGACGAAAATGGAAATCCTGTTCGATACAAAGCCAGGTTAGTTGTTAAAGGATTTGCACAAAAATATGGTATAGATTATTATGAAACGTATGCACCTGTGGCAAAACTTACAACAGTTCGTGTAATTCTTGCGATTGTAGCTAGAAATAGATTTTATCTTCATCAATTAGATATAAAAAATGTATTTTTAAATGGAGTTTTGCATGAAGAAATATATATGGCAGTACCAGAAGGGGTGTCAGCCGAAAAAGGTTTGGCTTGTCGTTTACTAAAGTCGCTTTATGGACTCAAACAATCACCTAGGTGTTGGAATGAAAAGCTAAATGAACTACTCCTTAAAATTGGCTTTATTCGCTCAAAACGCGATTATTGTCTATACATATAAAAATTGACAAAAATAAAGATAATGTGTTATATGTTATTATGTATGTTGATGATTTGCTGATTGCTGGTCCAAACTTAAAACTTTTTGAAGATTTAAAGATAGGACTTTCAAAATATTTTGAACTGCCTGATTGTGGAAATTTGAAACATTTTTTGGGTATGAAGTTTGATATCAACAACAATAAAATAAAAATATCTCAAAAGGCCAACATACAAAAAGTTTTGGAAAAGTTTTCAATGACAGAATGCAATCCTGTCAAGACGCCTCACCAAAATTCTTGGTTTTTAGAGTAGATTAGGAAAATCGATGTTCATGAATTGATTTCGAAAAAATTATAAAAACTGAGACGGTCTAAGTACATACATATCTATAGCTTCAATGTTAACCAAAAAATGGCTTAAGCAAAAAAAGTATGTAAAATATTGAAGGAACAAATAGAAATAAATTTGATTCATTGAACACATTCGAAAAATAAAAATGGTTAATATAATATAAATAACTTAAGCCACGGTCACACTTATTAAATATTTGACCAAATAAGCATACAAATGATTTGCTTATGAAAAAATATAAAACTAACTTTGTATTAGAGTCCACATTTGAAAAACATTTATGAATAATTTGTTGGCTATTGAGATGTGTTAAAATTAAAATTTTTTTTAGTCATAAATTATTTTTACTGAAGATTAGATGTAACTAATTCATACAATTCGATTAAGCTACCAATTATTGACTTTCGTAAACAAAACCACTAAAAAGTACATTTAAAATTAAAAAAATTCTTTCAAAATTTTAAAAATTAAAAGGTTTGAAACAAAAACTAGAATTAAAATACTGTCATCTTTACAAAAAAAATCTTCAAGCTTAGAAATAATTATTGACCCTAAGAATGGGCTAAACAAAATAATTCTAGTTTTATAACGATTTAAGATTTGAAAATAAATTTAGGCAATTCACAAGTGTGCCTTTGTTAATTGCCTAATTGTAAAAATCGAAAAATCGAAAAATTTGATAATTTGTATTTTTATATATAAAAAAAAAAGAAATTTACACTAAAAAAATTGTCAATTCAGAAAAAACATTAACATATCCCACCGGTTCCTGTAGAGGCAGAAAACCGTTAATATCTATATTAATATTAACGGTTTTCTGCCTTCTGTATAATGTTTCTTTTTTTGTAAAAAAGAAAATGATGTAAGATTTTTACAGTGGGTAAAAAGGTACATTTACAAAAGGTGTGTAGTTTTATAAGGCTTCTCCAAGGTATATTTATAGTAGGTAGCCGAGAGATTACAACAATTGTACAATAAAACAAACAACAGTGCTTTTTATTGTTGTTATGTGATACGAACTGTCAAACAGCAAAAGGGGTTGATAAGAGACAAAAAAGACGAAAGATAAAGACAAAAAACTTGTTTTCTTGTTTACTATACAACATTTGACAGTTCGTATCACAAAACAAGCAAATAAAAAATAAGCAGCTGGCTTTTCGAGACTACCTGCTATAAATATACCTTGGGCTTCTCTTTGCAAAATCCATGTCTTCAATATGTCAAATCCATATAACATACATAAAAAAAATAGGGACGGCTAGATTTCTAGTGCTGTACCTTGGTGGGTAGATATAACCATTGTTTTTTGTATTCTTGCAAAAAATAAAATTTGTAAATTTTGAGTTGCCCCGTTTTAAAGGAACCAGTAGGATATGTATTTATAATTGAAAAGAATAAAAATAAAAAGACAAACTAGAAAACAGTTGCTCAAAAATGAGTAATCGACCACGATTCAATTTTGTGATATACAAAACATAAATACGTAAAAAAGTAACAAAGTTCTAATTATAAATAAAAGAACTTACACGAGGGGGGCCAATGATCATACCGATCCAATATGTAAGAGTCATGTCATCATCATTTTCAAGGCCCCATGATATAGTGCCATCGCCAACTCCTTTCTGGCCTTGATCTAGCTCCTCCAATAAACGGAAATTTCTTGGAACCACTGCAATGTAAACATTATTGGGTGATTAATTCTAATATACATATATACATATTATAAAAATGTGGTGCAAGTTTGTTTGTTTCGCAATGACGCACAGTGGGGTGAAATATATGAAAACGAGGATTAATTCGCAGGGAAGCCTGTAATTTTTGACAAAATCTTTTTTTGGATTCTGTGTATATTGATTACTAAAAAAAAATTTTGTTGTTAAATTTAAGTGGAATTTTAATTTTGTTTTATTTAATAAACAAAAATCTATGTAATTTTTAATTTTAATTTAATTTAATTTAATTTAATTTATTTATTTAATTTCAGTAGCCTAGCCTATTGGCCATAATCGGATTACAAATTTCTAATTAATAATAGTAAAAAAAACTTTTAAAGATATAAAAAAATTTAAAAATAAATTAGTACATAGTACATAACAACAAAAAAAAATTTATAGAAAAAATTTTAAATAATATAAGTAACATTTTAATAATAAGTTTTAATTAAGAGGTCACATTAAAAATATAAATATCATAATTACCATCAGTAGCTAATCAATAGTATTTAGACAGTCTTAAATTTTTAACCGAAAAACATTATTTGAATAGGAAAAAATCAATAAAAGATTATTCGAAACAGGATGTTGAGATTCTTAGTATATGAATTAAGGGATTCCTAAAAGAACTCGTAAACTCAAAAGAGTTTAATAATTCAGGTGGTTTGCCATTTTTTATAATTTTTTAAAACAAAATCATGTTCCGATATTTAATAAAGTTATTAAAAATTCATCCAAGAAAACTAAAAGCAATATTAGAAATATGTTCATAGCGTCTAACATTATAAACAAAACGAATTATTAGATTGAAAATACGCCTGCACCAGTACCCGAGTAAACTTCAAGGCCATATAAGATATTCGAAAACATCAAAGCATGTGCCAAGGTTTACTTAATTCGTAGAGGTAAGTATAAATTAGCAAAATTAATTTTACGCAATATACCATAAATTTTACCATAAACCATATTAATATGGGGATAAAAAGAAAGTTTGCTATCCAAATACACACCTAGACACTAAATATGGTCAACTAAAGAAATTGCTCAAAACTATATTAACGTCAGGATAAAAGGACTGGTTGGTCCAAACATTATTGCTTTAGACTTACGAAGATTAATAGATAACGAATTGAAAGAAGTCCATTCACGTACCTGATCTAAGCAAACATTTATATTGTTCTGTAAAACGTCACTTAAGTCAACTCGGCTTTTGAAGAGTAAGAAGCCTTCATCGGCAAAACTGAATGGTTGCATAACGTTGAAGTAACAAAATCAGATAAGCGAACACTCATTTTAAGGGGTCATGTTTGTCCTTTTTTTTAACTTCCTCACAAATCCCCTTACCCTTAAAATGAGTGTTCGAGGGTTAATATATTCTAAGAAAAGAATCGCCATTAGGGTTTTTGTTTGGGAATTTATTTTGTTTCCCGCTTTCCCGGGATTTTTTTTTGCGGGATCCCGGGAAATAACAAATTGCTCATAGATTCAGAAAACATCTATTTTTACTCAGAAATTTAGTTTTCTTTTCTTTAAAAATTAGCATCTGTGGATGGGTTGTCGATTAGATCAATTACAAGAAGTGAGTACATACGTAAATCAATTTCTCCTGCTGCAATAAATCTAATAAAAGCAGAATGGGCAGTGCAACAGTTGATAATTAATAAATTAAGTGAAGTGAAGAGCTGATAAAGAACATAAATTCAAAATAAGATGCAGGCAGTAAATTCTCATTGTCCATGGACAAGTCTTAAAAATAGGAGATACCTAAACATATCACTCCTTCATTGCAACATAGTCATATCTACAAAAACACATTGTCCTAAAGATTGCAGATGGGCCTAATGAAAAGAAAAGGTTTGTAAGAAGTACTCCGGATGATGCCATTTTTGGCATCAACCTTGACATCAGAAGCATGCAACAATGGTACACTTTTAACTATGTGTCCAACCTCGGTAAAAAAGTGAACGAATTTTTTCGGAAACATGGTAATAAAACAGTAAATAAAATCAGAAATATACTCTTTGAAGACTCACTAAACGCTTTAAGTGTGACACAAAGTTATTTCCTAAACCGTTAAAAAAATGTAAATATATATATTAAAATATTTTATGAATTAACTTTTTGATCTCATATCTTGAGCACCTCAATTTTTGTTTGTTTTTATTATTGTTTTATGAATTAAATTGTTTTGGTTATGTTATCTTTTTATCTTGTATCTAGAGCATTTTAATAAGGAATTTACATATTAAAGCGTAAGGTAATTATTATTCAAGTTCCGCTTTCAATTTTCAATTAATATTTGTAGTATTTAAGCATTTATTTTACTTACTTTGTAAACAAGTTCCCTTACGTTTGTTTTTAAAAGTTTTTTGCATTAATTAAAAACAAATTTACTTTGTATTATATGCATGGAGCGGGATCCCGGGAATCGAAAAACTCCGGAAAAAAAAACTCTAATCGAAGACATCTGAAATTATTTTTTAGCTCAGAAGTACATTTAGTATATTTTTTTTTTGACGTATACCGAACGCCTTTTCAAAAAATTCAAAAACTTTAGGGGCCCATATTTGGCAGATTTGCTCTACTAGTAGTCTACTTTCATTTTGCGTTGCAAGTATTAAGGCTGGTTTTTTTTTTTGTTGCACAGTGTAATATTTAAAAAAGTAGAAAAGTTATTTTATGTTACGAAAATTCTGATAGTGCATAGAATATATTCCTGGAGAATATTAAAGGAATAAGCCTATTAAAGCATAAAAGCTTTCGAGGATTGTAATTTGACTTATGAAAATTTATATAATAAATGTTACTCACCATGAGAAATAAATTCCCAGATTCTGTTTTTTGTTTTATAAATTTTTTTTGTCGAGTTTACCAGTAAAAAGGCGCTGCACTACAATATTTAATTTTTTGTTCGATCACTGATAACTAGGGCAACCAAAAATAAGCACTAAAAAAACAGTTTTAAGCTCTTAAAAAAAGCGTTTAAAAACATGAAAATAAGCTGTTAAAATAAAAAAAAAAAGCAATTAAAATTTATGGTTTATTTTCCACTTTATTCGTTGAATGCGTTGTTACAGTAAATTATAAATTGATGCGATAAATTTTCGAAAAGAAACCCCTGTCTATTTGAAGTCAGCACGCTTTTGTACATAGAAAAAGTTCTTTCTACGTCTACAGATGTTAAGGGAGCATATTTAAAATTGAGTATTTGCTCTGAGGTATATTTTATACGATTGAACTCGCAATGCCGCTTGCCTCCCAGTATATCCACAATATCTTTTAGTACCGAAAATCCTTCATTTTTTAATAAAACAGATTCAAATTTTTTATTCACTTTGTCGCCTATATCCCCTGGAACACCGGAAATTTTTCTTACGGTGTCCATAACTATATTCACTTGGGAAACCAATGAAAGATTTTTTGTTTCCAATTTGGTTACTACTTCGTGTAAAAACCCAAAATTTACAGAAATGAACAATATTTGGTTGCGCAAATTATTTTCATTCATTAAAGACTGGCAAATACGCACTGCTGAAGAATCTGTAGAGTTTAAATTTGAAAAAATTTCTACGAAATTATCAAAATATTTGACATAATAATTTACAGCCATTATCCACGTCCCCCATCGAGTTATCACTGGTTGTGGAGGTAGTGGTATATCTGGTGCTGTTTCTCGTAAGATTTGAACCCTTGCAGGAGATTTAAGGAACGTTTTTTTAGCATTTGAAATAAATTTGTCTACATTTGAGTAGTATTCTCTTATATGTTCACAAACTCTGTGAACTCCATGTGCAAGACAGGTTACGTGAGTTATATGTGGGTAAAATACAGCAATGGCTTTTGCAGCTTTCACCATATATGGTGCGGCATCACTTACAAAAAGAAAAATTTTCTGTTTATCTAGGTCAAATTCTTTCATTGAATCATCAAACAAACGTGCAATAGTGGAATGATTGACTTTTTCTAATACAGCTGTTTTTATTAAAAATCTTTTTTCTGAAATATTTTCATCCACATGCAGTATACCCACAACAACGTTTGCCACAAATCTGTTCGACGCATCGGTGGTCTCGTCTATAGAGACCCAAATAAAATGTTTTTGTATTTCTTCCTTTATTTTGTTAACTGTAGATTCATAAACTATTTTTGTATATTTGTTTCGAAGAGACGATTCAGATGGAATATGGAATGATGTATAGTTTTGAAGATAATGTTGTACTTTTAAATGTCGAATTTTGTATAATGGTATATCTGCTGATACAAAGGCTTCACAGAGATCAATGCAAAATTTATCGGCGGCCGATGAACTTGTAGAACTTTGTAGAAAAGTTTGTTGTAAATTTTTTTTTGATTCTCTTTCTTTTAGATCTTTGTGCTTTTTTGAATCCAGGTGTTGTTTTATGTTGTAATTTTTATCAACAGATAAAGGTTTTGAGCACACGTTACACACTAAAGCTGATCCATCAGTTTTTAAATCTGGATACTGTTTGACTAGCTTGCTCAAGTAAACCGATTTGCTTTCCTTGACTTTAGGCATTTTCTAAATAATAAAACAATAAACCAATTTTAACAAAGGTTTTAATAAATTAAAAAAAATTTATACTTACATCCAAAACGCAGAGGCTATGAAGGTAATTTTATCTGTTTTTAAACTAAGACAACTTTAAAAAGTTTTAAAAATGTTATGCTTTCAACAATTCAATGAAATTTTTAAAAGGTGAATTTGTTAGTACAAATAACAAAAGTTGCCACATCAAAAAAAAAAAAAAAAACAACGATTTTTGCAAAAATTTATTAAATAATTTTTTTTTCGTATGAAAAAAATGAAAAATTATCTTAAAATGACAAAATAAGTAAAAAAAAGCCGATATCGCAAAAATAACTAAAAAAAAGCCGATATTGCCAAAATAAGCAAAAAAAAAGCCCTAACAAATATAGCTCATTTTCTTTGTTTTTTTATGATCGGAATTTCTGTTCAATCAAAATCTTTCTATCTTGTAAACAAAAAAAAAAGCAATTGCTTATTTTTGGTTGCCCTACTGATAACACATGTTTTCGTAGATCGCATACAGCTAGCTGAATATCTCATAAAGCTTTCATATAATTTTCCCTAAAGAACCACAGATGTTGTTCTCTTTAAAAACTTTTTTATAACAATTATAATATGTACAAAAAACAATACAAATTTATAAAAAAAAAATCCTTAATAATAATTATCGCCTACGTGCTGGAGGTTATAGTCGCGTTAAATTTTGCGATTTTAAGGCACAAACTAATTTAAAATTCATTTTTTTCGTGTTATTATTTTCATAATATTTTGAATAAATTTTAATAGAAAATATCAAATTTAAAAACAACAATAACTTAATCAAGGCGAATTTATACAGGTGACCGCATCATGACATACTTCTTGATATCCAATCGCACGATTTTAAATGACAAAACGCCAATTTATTATAGGGTGTTCTAAAACTCGTGCGATTTTCTTGCGATCTGCCATGGTTTTTTAAAAATATTAAAATATTAAAGTCGCCAAACTTCTTGCGATTGCGATTAACAGTACACCTATTATTCGATTTACAGTCAGAATCGCAAATGTTAAGCGTTTTGCGATTGTCAGAACATGCTCGTTTGTATTTTGATTTTGTAAAAAATTGGAGTGATTGTCAAAATTATTTGTTAAAAATAAAAAAGGGAGTTTTTTGCCCTAGAAGGTAAATCTTTTCTTATTGCAAATTTATTGTCTTACACTTATACCTTACGCATTTTTAATTCCACGTGTTTATATTTTATATTCCCTTTTTTTGTTTTATTAAATTTTAATTTATTTTTCAAGTACATATTTAGATTATAATTGAATTTTAAACTTTAACTAATTTTTTCACAAAATGTAGATAAGGCTTGACATTCAGCATACATACAAATAAATAAACAATAAACAGATGACTCAAAAATGTCACTTGTATGAATACGCTTTGGGCTTTATACTAATCGTATTTTTTTTTAAATTTTTTAGATTAAGTATTATTGTTAAGTAAAATTATTATATGAATTACATTTAGTAATTATAATTTGAGTTCTTAATTTTACTCTCGATCTCATTGTAGACTAGCCAACTAGGCCCTACGGGCTTGCGGCATCCATTTTTAACAAATAAATAAATAAATAAATAAATTGGCGTTAAGCTTGTGAACACCCGTTCTAATTAACTTCGAAAAAAATTATGGTGCTACATTGACAAGTGTAAAAGAATTTGACTCCGACTGGTGTGGGACAATTAGTAGGCAGCATCACGAAGGTGGTGAACTTTCCGGGAAAGCGTGTACAAATAAGAAGGTGGCTCTTGGCTGTCAATGGCATCTTAAGGCATTTTGACAGGGAAGGACGAACGGTTGTGGCCTATGCGAATGACGTGGTGATATTGGTATCGATCAAGATTCTGTCAACAATTGTAAGCATTTTAGACTATTAGTATTAGCAGGAGTAGGGCTTAGCCTATCTGATAGTGCTGAGTACTTAAAAGCTTACTTGCTTATTCAAAATACAATTACTCCCTTTAATAAACCTACAGAATTGACTTCAAGGGTCCTAAAAATAGCTGAATATTCTGTTAGTTAGAATTAATATTCAGCCTTATTCCGGTTGTCGTTGTCGTCGTCGTCATCGACAGTGTCGTTTTTTGTAGAATATTAAAGAACACAGGCTGTGTGTCATTTAATCTAATTAACTACACAAAAATTGAAAATTAATTTTCTAAATGATTTTTGTCCGTTTACTAAACTACATGTTTACGCAAATTTTTAGATCTTTGCCATCAAAAATGTTGAGTTTTTTAAAAAAATTCAAACGCCAAGAACACTTTGTTGTTATTGATTTTTGCTTTTCTTTAAAAAAAAAATGCAATGTGGTTAGTCCGTTTGCATTTAAGGCGCCGATATGTATGTACTAATATAAGAAAAATTTTAAAAAGTTTTCATTTTATATGAGCGACTTTTCAATTTCGAAAACCAACAACCTCTTTTTTTAAAGTCTGTAAAAAAATGCTTGAGACTCAAAATCGAAGGAAAAGGTGAAAAAAATCCGCAAAATATCCCATAGCTGCCGCGGAGTCATCCCTAGAAGGATAAAATGTGTGACCGACCGACCGCTATTTTTTGTCCCTAACATTTTTTTATACATACCTACCGCTTATTTCCACTCTTTAAGGGGGCTCCTATACAAAGTTTACAAAATTGTAAAAAATTTAAAGTTGAGATTTTAGTAAGCTAATAGGGCCTAAATTTTTTCATTGTAAATTAAAACACATTTAATTACATTTTTTTCCCAACGTTTCGTCAATTTCTTGTTGACTTCTTCAGGGGAATATTTTTAAAGTGTGTATATATTACATTAAATAAAATTTAAGTTAACTAAATAATTTTTAATTATTAAATCTGCAATCGACATTATTTTAATTTGTGTAATGTAAACTTGGTCGTTAATAAATTATCCTATTGCTACCCTGTATCCTGTATCCTATTGCTACCCTGTAACTGTAACTAACAGCTGCTACGATACCTCTAAAAGGGTTCACCGTATGAATGACCCAGTGATACCAATAGTAAAGAATTTCCATTTTTTGACAGAAATTTTACTTTATTTATTTTATTTATTTATTTATTTATTATTTATGTTATTACAATACAACAAGAACTAGTCTTATATTAAAGTATTGCTTAGTTATTTGGCATATTTATAGATATGTAAACATTATCATAAATTTAAACAATAATAATAATTATTAAAAAATAAAAAAGCAAAATAATAACTAACAATTTTAATTTATTTATAATTAACATTAAAAAAAAAAAAAAATCAGACAAAAATTAAGGCAAAAGTGCCTATTTAGAAGGTAAAATAATTACGTAAAGTGCCTAAATATGGCAGATTTGAAATGGCTTGCATTGCTAATATTTTGTATTTGAGGGGGTAATTGGCTCCAAAGACGAATTGAATTAATGAAAAAGTGTTGCTCAGATATCGCTTTTGTATACTTAATGCTATTTATTCTGTTACCTCTATTCGACCTGGAGAATGTAATTTTTTCATAGAGATATGGTGGTTGTCGGTTGTATATTATTTTATGCAAGAAGATAAGTGTTCAGCACTTTAATAAATTATCAAAGGTGACATTATAAATTTTATATGCAAATCGTGAAATGCTTTCGTATCTTCTAACACCAAAAATATATCTAGCGATATTGTTATATGTTACGTTCAGCCTTCGTCTACATTCAGAATTACAACTAGCAAATAGCTCGCAACCATACATTAGAGTTGGCAGTAAATACGTTTTGGCAAGTAGCATTCGGACGTGTGTCGGTGTAAAATGTTGCGACATCCATAGGTTTCTTAACATAGAAAAAGTTTTTCCACAGTTTATTTTAATATGGTCTGACCAATTAAGTTCATTATTAAAAGTTACACCAAGATTTTTTGCAGTGTCTACATAATTTATAATTGTGTTATTAATCTGTATTGGCGGAAGATACGTTGTAAGGTGTCTTGACGATTTAATCACTAAAACAACAGATTTCCGTGGGTTTAAACTCAAGCCATTTGCAGATGCCCATAGATAAATTTGATGTAAATCTTGGTTTATTAGTTGTACACAATTAGATGCGTCTGGTACATTACAACTTATATACAGTTGTACATCATCAGCGTACATTTGTGTTTGACAATGTTTTATTTGCAAAGGTAGATCATTAGCGTATATAGAGTATAACAGTGGCCCAAGTATCGATCCCTGGGGTACTCCTCTTGGCATCATACAACTTTTGGAGGCAGTTTTTTTGTAGTATACGCTTTGACTTCTATTACTTAGGTATGACGATAAGAGTTTTAATGCTGTTGGCGAGAAATTACACATTTGTTTAAGCTTAAGGCTAAGAATGGAATGGTGCACAGTATCAAATGCTTTCGAATGGTCAAGCAAAACAAGAAATGACATCATTTGGCGTTTATCAATATGGCACCTTATTTCTTCAGACACGTCAATTAGTGTGGTAAGACAGCTATGTTTTGGCCTAAATCCAGATTGTCTTGCATTTAGTAATGAGTTAGTATGTAAGTAATTGCTTATTTGTGAGTGTATTAATTTTTCAAATACCTTTGACAGATAAGGCAAAATTGCAATAGGTCCATAACTTTTATCTGGTTTCTGTATTGGTACAATTTTGGCATTATATTTTATGTAAAAATACGTAAATATTCGTATTATTTTCATTTAAAAATTAAAATTTTTGATATACAATAGCATTTAAGTAGAAATGCAGAATTTTTTAACAGAAACCCTATACTATGATTTCTAACATCCTGACGCAAAACCATGTACGTTAATTTAAATGGGGCGGCGAATATTCGGGTTCGCATTTACGAACTATTCGCTTATTTTTGCTATTTGTAACTACATTCGCTAAAATGTATGCGAATATTAAAAGCGAATATGTAATGAATGCAATTTCTACATACATAGAAATTAATTTTGTACCGAGAAAAAAGCATACCTACTAAACTAGGAAAAATAAAAAATGTAATTTTGAATTTTTTAAAAAAATGTAATGAAAACTTTTAAGGCCCGTTTTCACAACTTACCGATAGCTAAAGGTAGGATTTTATTGGCCGTATAACAAGTATTCCATTATTACAACTAAACTTTAACCTACCAGGTAGGATGAACCTTTATATACTTTATCGCTCACTTAAGGTTTAATTAAAGTTTTATTAATGGAACACTTTTTGTAAGGCCGGTTAAAGTCTACTTTTAGCTATCGGTAAGTTGTGAAAACGGGCCTAAGAATATGGAAGGATACACGCATATATTTTTAAAAGAAAATTTTTGAAGTAATATTTTTTCTTAAATTCTTAAAATTAAATTTGGTACCGAGTTTGCTAAAAAAAATATAAGATATGTACTTATATTAAAAACAATTACATATTTAGAATAAGTATTCTTGAAAAATTTGAAGCCATTTTAAAAGGACACAAAATGAAAAACCAAGCACGCAGCCTGACTTAATTTTGTCTCTAGATTAAAAGATATACAGTGTTATGTCTGTAAAAAAAAAAATAAATAAATCTGTCCCACTGCGTTTTTTTAAATTTCATTTTTATATGTGTATGTATAATAAATGCTTTAAAAATAATATTTACAAAATGTTAACAAAACATGGTACTTGTTTGCCTGATGCTTAAAACGATAAATTTGCAACGTAGGGAAATTTTTTTTGTTGTTGTAGGGAAAACAGGGATTTTTTGTTAAATTTCTACTGGTATCACTGGAACGTCCCCACTATATTTTTCATCACCAACATTTGTGTCTTACATAACAAGCAGAGCTATCTCCATTTCCTAAGGTCGGTCGTACATATTTAGAATGTTCATTTACAGTTTGTTATGAAAAATTCATAATGCAACGGGATGGAAAAGGTTGGTAGACCAGCAAGAGGGCGGAAGGAATGTTGATAGACTTCCTGCTATAGTCTCTTACTTGAGGGTTACACGATCAAGTTTTGCCTATCAAGTTTTAATACACTCACACTTTTTTACCAATACACTCATACTTTTAAAAATTGATGCGAACTTGCCTTTAAAATTCTCATGCCAGTGAGTGTTTCAATTTACGTTCAAGAAAACAGCTGATTTGAAGGTTTGTTTAAGTTAACTGAAACAATAACTGGTTTGCTCGGTTAAGGTTTAAGGTTTGCTACTCTTTTTTAGCAACCTTATCCTTTCGGAGTGTTCCCTTATACATATATAAAATACCGTTAACGGTTAATAAAACATTGTTTTCGCCATCTTCAACTTTTGTTGTAGCTAAAGTTAGTTATTGACAT
Source organism: Pollenia griseotomentosa (assembly GCA_963931875.1). Taxonomy (NCBI): domain Eukaryota; kingdom Metazoa; phylum Arthropoda; class Insecta; order Diptera; family Polleniidae; genus Pollenia; species Pollenia griseotomentosa. Next base: position 159,030,616 of record OZ007562.1, on the reverse strand, counting down.
AACTACTAAGTGTTCACTACGAATTTTTTAAGGTAAATAAAGCAAACCTTTTTTAAATTAAACAAAATACCAAACTTTCTTTTTTATTTCATTTTTTCCGCCTTGCACGCCAACATTTGGTCCTTCGAGCCGGATCTTTGGAAGCTTTTGTCCGGAGGTCAATTAATTTTATTATTTTTCTTTTTAAGAAGATCGACGTCTTTTTGTAATTTCAACCACCGTGTACATACACACATCCATACATCACATACATAAGTATAGTACATCCCTACGTACATTTGTCTCAACATTTAAAATTTTATATTTGATAAAAAAAAGGTGCGTACATTTAATTTAAAAGTGATTGTGGAAATTATTAAATAAAGAAAATAATAATACTATTAAATAAATTAATTGCATTAAAAAGTGTAAAGGAAAGGAAAAGTGAAGAAGAATAAATTTGTTTTTGTTTATTCCTTTGCCTATTGAATATACATATACCTACATACATTGTGATTGATCGTTTTACAACACTTGTTAGTTTTGACGTTTGCTTTGATTCATTTTCTCGTGGTTGCTTTTTTGATCGACTGTGTGTTTGTTTACGTGGACGGACATATTGAATTTTATTAAAATAAATTCAGAAATAATTTATAAATTGAAATCGATTAATTTATAAATTAAAGTTGAAAACAAATTATAAATTAAATCTGAGAATAATTTATATATTTGAGAAAATATTTGTATGAACGTGCGCATAATAAAGATAAACAAAGAAATTGTTTGTGTTATTGATTGAATATTTTCTTCTTCTTGTTGTCTTTATTGGAACAATTAGTACCCTACGGTCGGTCAAGTTGGCATACATACTGTTTGATACAAATTTTTTATTTGTTTTAATTAAGTAAAGTTTGGTTTAATAAAATAAAAATTAAATTTTATTAAATAAAATTCTATTTGGTCAAGTACATATTGTTTGTTACTAATTTTTGATTGGTTTCAGTTAAATAAATTTTTTTTTTTTAATAATTTAAATTTTTATTGAAAAAAGAACATTAAATATGCCAATGTTACCACTTGCTAAATTTATTAGAGCTTCGGATGCTCTTATTAGATTTGAATCGAATTTCAATCATCTTCGTGAGGAAATGCATACCGTTTTTACTTTAGAGATTCAAGGCGATGAATTGAAAAAATTATGGGAGAAAGTTAAATTGTCTCATGAGCTTTGCTTAGATTATTTTGAGGGTTCTGAGAAAAGTGAACCTGAGGATGTAGAAGTGGTGTCAAATAAATATGAGGCCACATATTTGGCATATATGAAATGTTTGGCCACTATTAATGAGAAAACATTTAATTTTGGAAAATCTTCGAAATCTAATAATTCAAATCTTAGTAACTCGGATCACAATTTAACTTTGCCTCCCTGCGATGTTAAGACCTTTGATGGCGACTATGTTGCGTGGCCCGCATTTAGGGATTTATTCACGGCGATTTACATTAATAGTTCGCGTCTGAGTAATATAGAGCGACTTTGTCATTTGATTCGTAAAACCGCCGGCGATGCAAACGAAATCGTGTCAAAGTGCCCATTAAGCAATGATGGATTTGAGATCGCCTGGAAAAATTTGAAGGATGCATATGAGAATCCTCGTATGCTAGTTAATAATCAATTAAAGTTATTATTTAATTTACCTTCGGTTGAAAAGGAGTCTAGTGCCGGTCTTAAAAATTTGCAACGCGGTATTAATAATTGCCTGACATCTCTTGCGCTTTATAGTGTACCCACTGATAATTGGGATCCAATTTTGATTTTTATGTGTATTCAACGATTGCCTACGTCTACGGTTAGTTTGTGGGAACAGGGTGTAAAAAATAAAACTGGTTTGTCGAAATGGAAGGATTTTGATACCTTTTTGACAGAAAGAGTTCAAACTCTTGAATGCGTCCGGGATCTTAAAGATTCGCAGCCTTCTGCAAAATCTTCTTCTTCACAGAAGACTAAGGCTCATGTAGTGAACTCTAGTTCTAATTCTTCCTCTAATTCTTGCGTTTTTTGTCGTCTATCGGGACATTTTTTAAGGAATTGTAAGAAATTTAAAAATTTGTCAATATCGGAGATTTTCGACAGTGAAAAAATTTCGTTGTTGCATTAATTGTTTATCGCGAGAACATGAGGTTAAAAATTGTAAGAGTACCTTTAATTGCTCTACGTGTAACAAAAGACATCATTCTTTATTGCACCGTGATGTCTCTAATGGTGAAAATATTTCGGGGGATAATTCTGCTTCATTTTCGGTCAATGTGCCCCGGAACAATGTGAATTCGTCCTTACCTTCTACATCAAATGGCATGAATTCTTCCGTTAATTCGAGGGATAATTCTGCATCTTTTTCTCGCAATGTGGCCCCAACTAATATGAATTCGTCCTTACCTTCCACGTCAGCTGGTATTAATTCTTCGGTTAATTCGAACCGTCAAGTTTTTCATGTCGCCCAAAATCGCAGGGTGCTTTTAGGGACCGCTATGGTGAATATCGTTCACCTGGGTATGACATACCCAGCTCGCGCTCTTATTGACCCTGCTTCGGAGTCTTCGTTTATCTCTGAACATTTTCGAAACCGCTTGAAGCTATTCGCACATTCGACGAATGTCAAAGTTTCAGGCATTAATCAGACGGTATCGGCTACTACTCGAAAAATTTGCGCTCTTAAAATTAGTTCTGCTTTAGATCAATCTCTTATTTTGGAAACGTTGGCCTTAGTGCTGCCCAATATCTCTGGTAATTTACCCTCGTTCGTAATGGACCCTGGCCTTCGTAACAATTTTTCGGACCTCCAGTTGGCAGATCCTCGGTTTTATCAATCTAGACCTGTTGATTTACTTTTGGGCGCAGATTTATATCCTCGGCTTATTCTAAGCGAAATTAGACGCGATGTTTTAGGAACTTTGGTGGCTCAAAACACTGTCTTTGGGTATATCATTACGGGATCTACTGTGGAGCCGACAGTTAGGGCATATTCGACTAGAATAGATGTTTCTATGGAAGATAGTTTGAATAGGAATCTTAATCGATTTTGGGAAATGGAGGAAACACCTAAGCGGAAGATAATGACCCCTTCGGATAGGTTTTGTGAAGAAAATTATCGGAGAACTACGCGACGCGACTCCGATGGCCGTTATGTAGTGACGCTACCTTTCAAGTCAGAATTTCCTCATTTGCTCAATTTGGGATTTTATCGACAGAATGTTATGGCTCAATTTTTGAGAAGTGAAACTTCTCTTCTACGCAAACCTGATATTAAGAAATTATATGATAGTGTCGTTAATGAATATCTGGTTTTAGATCATATGAGACTCGTTCCCAATCAGTCTCTGAATTCTCCTGGTTCGTGTTATCTTCCTCATCACCCAATTATTAAACCTGAAAGTAAAACTACAAAATTACGTGTGGTATTTAATGCCTCGAATAGGACCTCTAACGGTAATAGCTTAAATGATTGCCTTTATGTGGGCCCCACATTACAATCAGATTTGGTGCTTTTAATTCTTCGTTGGAGGCTATATCGTTTCGTTTTTAATTGCGACATTACCCAAATGTATAGACAAATTCGTCTTGATCCTGCTCACACGCCATATCAACGCATATTATTTCGAGCTTCTCCGACGGAGGAGGTCAAAACGTATGAGTTACAGACTGTAACTTTTGGTGTTAATTGTGCCCCCTACTTAGCTCTCCGTACATTGTTACAATTAGCTGATGATTCCGAGGATGAGTATCCTCTTGCGGCTAACATTTTGCGCAAGTCTATGTACGTTGACGATGTATTAACGGGCGCTCATGATGTTTCCTCTGCTTTGAGGGCTCGGGATCAATTGAGAAAGGTTTTGTCTTCGGCAAAATTTGAACTGAGGAAATGGACCTCGAATGACATGGAAATTCTGAGGGATCTTCCTTTAGACCATCTGGTAGATTCGAAGCTACTGACGTTTGTAGAATCTAGCAGTTCGAAAACACTGGGAATTTTATGGAATGCCCAGCTGGATTCATTTTATTTTAGAACTGAGGCGATTGTGAGTAAGTCGGATTATACGAAGAGGGAAGTTTTATCTACGATAGCTAAATTATTTGACCCTGTGGGCTGGTTAGGTCCTGTTATTATTACTGCGAAAATTATTATGCAACGGATTTGGCAGGATAATATTGATTGGGATGACTTTCTCCTTCCCTCTACGGGAGTTGAATGGAGGAAGTTCGTTAAGCAGTTTAGTGAAGTGAATAATATTCAGATCCCCCGGTGGGTAAAATATGCGCCTTGTACGTCGGCCGAACTTCATGTGTTTTCGGATGCTTCCGAGAAAGCATACGCGGGGGTAATTTATATTCGTATTGAGGCTTCCGGTCAAAACTATACGCATTTGCTTTCGTGTAAGACTAAGGTTGCTCCTATTAAAACGGTTTCTTTGCCTCGACTGGAACTTTGTGGCGCGGTTTTAGCCTCAGAGTTAGTGAAAACAGTAGTTAGGGAGATTGATATTCCGCTCCGGGGAATTTATTGTTGGACGGACTCTACAATTGTTCTGTGCTGGTTAAAGAAAACTCCTAGTAATTGGACCACGTTTGTGGCTAATAGAGTTTGTCGAATTCAGGAGAACGTCGGCCACAATTAGTATCACGTTAAATCTGGGGATAATCCTGCGGATTTGGGTAGTAGAGGCCTTTCCCCAGCAGATTTGGAGAAGAGTACTCTTTGGTGGTATGGACCTACATGGCTTTGCGCGGATAAAGCCAGTTGGAACATGGAGAACTTCCCCTCCCTGGACACGGACGTTGAGGTCAGGACTGTGAGGGCACATGCAACCATTTCCGCTGATTATGAGGACATTCTGGGGAGATTTTCGAAACTAGATCGTGCGCTTAGGGTCATAGCTTACCTTCTTAGATTCTTCTATAGGACCCATTCTTCGCATAGGGGCAAATACAGGTTCACTTCTGCTGAGGTCTCTAGTGATGAGTTAATTAACGTTAGGCAACGCCTGGCAATTTTGGCTCAGAGGGCCTACTACGGCGACGAATATCAGGCTCTATTGTTAAGGAGGCCAATCTCACCGAAAAGTTCATTGCGATCTCTTAACCCCTTTCTGGATGATAATGGGGTAATGCGACTAAATGGTAGGCTGGAAAAATCTCCGTCTTTGTCGTATACGGAGAAGTATCCGATCATTTTGCCATATTCATGCCGTTTTACCGTTTTATTGGCTGAATTTGTGCATATTATTTCTATTCATGGTGGGAGTCAATTGATGCTGCGCATTATTCGCATAGAGTATTGGGTACCTCGGCTCAAGATCTTGGTGCGGAGGATAACAAATTGTTGCAAACGCTGCTTATTAGATAGAAAGCGCTCTTGCAGTCAAATGATGGCAGCCTTACCTCCCGAGCGAACTACGTTGGATCGACCGTTTAGCACAACAGGTGTTGATTTTGCAGGTCCCTTTGACATGAAGAGTTTTAATGGCAGGTCTTGTCGAATAACGAAAGGATATGTATGCGTTTTTGTCTGCTTTTCTACAAAGGCAGTTCATTTGGAGGCGACTTCTGATTTGACATCAGACGCGTTTTTGGCTGCTTTTCATCGGTTTATTGCCAGACGTGGCTGCCCTTTGACCGTGTTTTCAGATAATGGCACTAATTTTGTAGGAGCTTCTAATGAGATTGAAAGGGACTTTCGTACGTTTATTGCAGAAAGTAAGGCCCGAATGTGTTCTACCTTTGGTATTCAGGGTCTTTCGTGGCGTTTTATCCCTGCTGGTGCCCCTCACATGGGCGGATTGTGGGAGGCCGCGGTTAAGAGTTTTAAGACACATTTTCGTAGGGAGGTTCAGAATGTCAAATATACATTTGAGGAATTTTCTACTATACTTGCGAGAATAGAGGCTTGTTTGAATTCGCGTCCATTGTGCCCTATGTCTGACAACCCTGATGATCCCGTAGCTTTAACTCCTGGCCATTTTTTGATAGGGTGCCCTGTGTTGGCTCCGCCGGAGCCATCTATATTGGATACACATGTGAGCATATTAAATCGGTATCGTAAGATTAAGGCATTTTCTCAAGATTTCTGTCGACGATGGAAAGAGGAGTATTTGCAGGGTTTGCATAAAAGATACAAATGGAAATTTCCGGAGCGGGACGTGGCCGTTAACGATTTAGTGGCGATTCGTCATGAACAACTTGCGCCGAATTCCTGGAAAATAGGACGGGTAGCTAAGACTTATCCGGGAAGTGACGATCATGTTCGCGTTGTTGACATACGAACGGCAAACGGGGTTGTAAAACGACCAATTACAAAGCTGGTTGTACTGACCAGTTAATTTATATTTTGTATTATCATATGTATATTAACCTAAACTGTTTCCTAGTAACATGGACGCCTTACCTACCATTTTTGAGGATGCCTTGCTTGAGGAGTATGATGAAGCAATGGAGGTAACTGATCCCATCCTGACTTCACCATTATCACCACTATCACCAGCAGCTATAGCGGTTTCGGGGGCAATCATCGGATCGTCATCTGAACCGGCCTCAATTGTTGCGGTGCCTAGTTTGCCGGAGGTGGATCCGAAGAATGACTCTGTAGCCCCAGTTGACGATCGTGGTTCAAAAACTGAGTCTGCACCTGTCCCACTTTCAAGGCCAAAACCAAAACTCCTTCCGTGCACTCTATGCAAAAAAATCACATCCCTTAAGGGGTTGTTTCCGGTTCCGTCAGTTGGCACACGAGAAAAAGTTGCGTCATGTCCTTACTTTTGGACACTGTTCTCGCTGCCTCTCGACTAGCCATTCAGTTCGTGGTTGCGCTAGCAATAAAAGTTGTGGTAGATGTCAGGGTGAGCATAATACTCTATTATGTTCCCCTACACGTGGCGTATCAGCGCCAACTGATTCTAAGGCAACCAGAAGAAAACCGTCCAAACCCACACAACCACGCTCTAGTCTTACGACGCCGTTACCACTACGTCACGCTGTCACATTTTCTCCCACTTTGCAGGCTAGGCTCTCTATTGGTGAGGGGTCTGTTCAAGTGCGGATTGCTCTTGATTTGTGCTGCAGCATGAGCTACATAAGCGATGAGTTAGTGAGAAAGTTGAAAGTTAATGTCGCTGGCTCGCACTGTCGTGTCAGAGTTGGATCTATTTACGATCCAACAAAACAGATCTCACTAACCGTGAAAATTCGAAAAATGAACGGCATTAAAACGCCTATTGAGGACGTGGATAAACGTGTGTGTGCATTGTTTCCGGGTTTTCAATAGGCGGACCCAACATTTTATCATTCGGGTCAGGTGGCATTGGTTTTCGGTCCGGAAGTTGGTTCACAGGTGCTTACTGGACAAAGTTTTACGAGTCCTAGTGGTCTTCTGGCGCAATATACAATATTTGGCTGGGTCATATCGGGTCTATCGCCGTGTTGATTAACCTTATATCAGTTGATGGATCTGTCGTAAAAACCATTCAAATATCAGTTGATGGGTCTGTCGTAAAAACCACTCAAATATCAGTTTTTGGATCTGTTGTAAAAACCATGTTCTTCGTTTTTATTGAATTATTTGAATAAATATATAGATCTTAATTATATTATATTTTTTTTATTTATCTATATAAATATATACTTAGTATCGAATTATTGCTTGCAATTTGAAATTTATTTATATAAATTTATTTAAATTGAATTTTTTGCAATACATTATATTCTTGCAAGGTGGCCGGCAATGTTTAAGTTAACTGAAACAATAACTGGTTTGCTCGGTTAAGGTTTAAGGTTTGCTACTCTTTTTTAGCAACCTTATCCTTTCGGAGTGTTCCCTTATATATAAAATACCGTTAACGGTTAATAAAACATTGTTTTCGCCATCTTCAACTTTTGTTGTAGCTAAAGTTAGTTATTGACATAACTACTAAGTGTTCACTACGAATTTTTTAAGGTAAATAAAGCAAACCTTTTTTAAATTAAACAAAATACCAAACTTTCTTTTTTATTTCATTTTTTCCGCCTTGCACGCCAACATTTGGTCCTTCGAGCCGGATCTTTGGAAGCTTTTGTCCGGAGGTCAATTAATTTTATTATTTTTCTTTTTAAGAAGATCGACGTCTTTTTGTAATTTCAACCACCGTGTACATACACACATCCATACATCACATACATAAGTATAGTACATCCCTACGTACATTTGTCTCAACATTTAAAATTTTATATTTGATAAAAAAAAGGTGCGTACATTTAATTTAAAAGTGATTGTGGAAATTATTAAATAAAGAAAATAATAATACTATTAAATAAATTAATTGCATTAAAAAGTGTAAAGGAAAGGAAAAGTGAAGAAGAATAAATTTGTTTTTGTTTATTCCTTTGCCTATTGAATATACATATACCTACATACATTGTGATTGATCGTTTTACAACACTTGTTAGTTTTGACGTTTGCTTTGATTCATTTTCTCGTGGTTGCTTTTTTGATCGACTGTGTGTTTGTTTACGTGGACGGACATATTGAATTTTATTAAAATAAATTCAGAAATAATTTATAAATTGAAATCGATTAATTTATAAATTAAAGTTGAAAACAAATTATAAATTAAATCTGAGAATAATTTATATATTTGAGAAAATATTTGTATGAACGTGCGCATAATAAAGATAAACAAAGAAATTGTTTGTGTTATTGATTGAATATTTTCTTCTTCTTGTTGTCTTTATTGGAACAATTAGTACCCTACGGTCGGTCAAGTTGGCATACATACTGTTTGATACAAATTTTTTATTTGTTTTAATTAAGTAAAGTTTGGTTTAATAAAATAAAAATTAAATTTTATTAAATAAAATTCTATTTGGTCAAGTACATATTGTTTGTTACTAATTTTTGATTGGTTTCAGTTAAATAAATTTTTTTTTTTTAATAATTTAAATTTTTATTGAAAAAAGAACATTAAATATGCCAATGTTACCACTTGCTAAATTTATTAGAGCTTCGGATGCTCTTATTAGATTTGAATCGAATTTCAATCATCTTCGTGAGGAAATGCATACCGTTTTTACTTTAGAGATTCAAGGCGATGAATTGAAAAAATTATGGGAGAAAGTTAAATTGTCTCATGAGCTTTGCTTAGATTATTTTGAGGGTTCTGAGAAAAGTGAACCTGAGGATGTAGAAGTGGTGTCAAATAAATATGAGGCCACATATTTGGCATATATGAAATGTTTGGCCACTATTAATGAGAAAACATTTAATTTTGGAAAATCTTCGAAATATAATAATTCAAATCTTAGTAACTCGGATCACAATTTAACTTTGCCTCCCTGCGATGTTAAGACCTTTGATGGCGACTATGTTGCGTGGCCCGCATTTAGGGATTTATTCACGGCGATTTACATTAATAGTTCGCGTCTGAGTAATATAGAGCGACTTTGTCATTTGATTCGTAAAACCGCCGGCGATGCAAACGAAATCGTGTCAAAGTGCCCATTAAGCAATGATGGATTTGAGATCGCCTGGAAAAATTTGAAGGATGCATATGAGAATCCTCGTATGCTAGTTAATAATCAATTAAAGTTATTATTTAATTTACCTTCGGTTGAAAAGGAGTCTAGTGCCGGTCTTAAAAATTTGCAACGCGGTATTAATAATTGCCTGACATCTCTTGCGCTTTATAGTGTACCCACTGATAATTGGGATCCAATTTTGATTTTTATGTGTATTCAACGATTGCCTACGTCTACGGTTAGTTTGTGGGAACAGGGTGTAAAAAATAAAACTGGTTTGTCGAAATGGAAGGATTTTGATACCTTTTTGACAGAAAGAGTTCAAACTCTTGAATGCGTCCGGGATCTTAAAGATTCGCAGCCTTCTGCAAAATCTTCTTCTTCACAGAAGACTAAGGCTCATGTAGTGAACTCTAGTTCTAATTCTTCCTCTAATTCTTGCGTTTTTTGTCGTCTATCGGGACATTTTTTAAGGAATTGTAAGAAATTTAAAAATTTGTCAATATCGGAGATTTTCGACAGTGAAAAAATTTCGTTGTTGCATTAATTGTTTATCGCGAGAACATGAGGTTAAAAATTGTAAGAGTACCTTTAATTGCTCTACGTGTAACAAAAGACATCATTCTTTATTGCACCGTGATGTCTCTAATGGTGAAAATATTTCGGGGGATAATTCTGCTTCATTTTCGGTCAATGTGCCCCGGAACAATGTGAATTCGTCCTTACCTTCTACATCAAATGGCATGAATTCTTCCGTTAATTCGAGGGATAATTCTGCATCTTTTTCTCGCAATGTGGCCCCAACTAATATGAATTCGTCCTTACCTTCCACGTCAGCTGGTATTAATTCTTCGGTTAATTCGAACCGTCAAGTTTTTCATGTCGCCCAAAATCGCAGGGTGCTTTTAGGGACCGCTATGGTGAATATCGTTCACCTGGGTATGACATACCCAGCTCGCGCTCTTATTGACCCTGCTTCGGAGTCTTCGTTTATCTCTGAACATTTTCGAAACCGCTTGAAGCTATTCGCACATTCGACGAATGTCAAAGTTTCAGGCATTAATCAGACGGTATCGGCTACTACTCGAAAAATTTGCGCTCTTAAAATTAGTTCTGCTTTAGATCAATCTCTTATTTTGGAAACGTTGGCCTTAGTGCTGCCCAATATCTCTGGTAATTTACCCTCGTTCGTAATGGACCCTGGCCTTCGTAACAATTTTTCGGACCTCCAGTTGGCAGATCCTCGGTTTTATCAATCTAGACCTGTTGATTTACTTTTGGGCGCAGATTTATATCCTCGGCTTATTCTAAGCGAAATTAGACGCGATGTTTTAGGAACTTTGGTGGCTCAAAACACTGTCTTTGGGTATATCATTACGGGATCTATTGTGGAGCCGACAGTTAGGGCATATTCGACTAGAATAGATGTTTCTATGGAAGATAGTTTGAATAGGAATCTTAATCGATTTTGGGAAATGGAGGAAACACCTAAGCGGAAGATAATGACCCCTTCGGATAGGTTTTGTGAAGAAAATTATCGGAGAACTACGCGACGCGACTCCGATGGCCGTTATGTAGTGACGCTACCTTTCAAGTCAGAATTTCCTCATTTGCTCAATTTGGGATTTTATCGACAGAATGTTATGGCTCAATTTTTGAGAAGTGAAACTTCTCTTCTACGCAAACCTGATATTAAGAAATTATATGATAGTGTCGTTAATGAATATCTGGTTTTAGATCATATGAGACTCGTTCCCAATCAGTCTCTGAATTCTCCTGGTTCGTGTTATCTTCCTCATCACCCAATTATTAAACCTGAAAGTAAAACTACAAAATTACGTGTGGTATTTAATGCCTCGAATAGGACCTCTAACGGTAATAGCTTAAATGATTGCCTTTATGTGGGCCCCACATTACAATCAGATTTGGTGCTTTTAATTCTTCGTTGGAGGCTATATCGTTTCGTTTTTAATTGCGACATTACCCAAATGTATAGACAAATTCGTCTTGATCCTGCTCACACGCCATATCAACGCATATTATTTCGAGCTTCTCCGACGGAGGAGGTCAAAACGTATGAGTTACAGACTGTAACTTTTGGTGTTAATTGTGCCCCCTACTTAGCTCTCCGTACATTGTTACAATTAGCTGATGATTCCGAGGATGAGTATCCTCTTGCGGCTAACATTTTGCGCAAGTCTATGTACGTTGACGATGTATTAACGGGCGCTCATGATGTTTCCTCTGCTTTGAGGGCTCGGGATCAATTGAGAAAGGTTTTGTCTTCGGCAAAATTTGAACTGAGGAAATGGACCTCGAATGACATGGAAATTCTGAGGGATCTTCCTTTAGACCATCTGGTAGATTCGAAGCTACTGACGTTTGTAGAATCTAGCAGTTCGAAAACACTGGGAATTTTATGGAATGCCCAGCTGGATTCATTTTATTTTAGAACTGAGGCGATTGTGAGTAAGTCGGATTATACGAAGAGGGAAGTTTTATCTACGATAGCTAAATTATTTGACCCTGTGGGCTGGTTAGGTCCTGTTATTATTACTGCGAAAATTATTATGCAACGGATTTGGCAGGATAATATTGATTGGGATGACTTTCTCCTTCCCTCTACGGGAGTTGAATGGAGGAAGTTCGTTAAGCAGTTTAGTGAAGTGAATAATATTCAGATCCCCCGGTGGGTAAAATATGCGCCTTGTACGTCGGCCGAACTTCATGTGTTTTCGGATGCTTCCGAGAAAGCATACGCGGGGGTAATTTATATTCGTATTGAGGCTTCCGGTCAAAACTATACGCATTTGCTTTCGTGTAAGACTAAGGTTGCTCCTATTAAAACGGTTTCTTTGCCTCGACTGGAACTTTGTGGCGCGGTTTTAGCCTCAGAGTTAGTGAAAACAGTAGTTAGGGAGATTGATATTCCGCTCCGGGGAATTTATTGTTGGACGGACTCTACAATTGTTCTGTGCTGGTTAAAGAAAACTCCTAGTAATTGGACCACGTTTGTGGCTAATAGAGTTTGTCGAATTCAGGAGAACGTCGGCCACAATTAGTATCACGTTAAATCTGGGGATAATCCTGCGGATTTGGGTAGTAGAGGCCTTTCCCCAGCAGATTTGGAGAAGAGTACTCTTTGGTGGTATGGACCTACATGGCTTTGCGCGGATAAAGCCAGTTGGAACATGGAGAACTTCCCCTCCCTGGACACGGACGTTGAGGTCAGGACTGTGAGGGCACATGCAACCATTTCCGCTGATTATGAGGACATTCTGGGGAGATTTTCGAAACTAGATCGTGCGCTTAGGGTCATAGCTTACCTTCTTAGATTCTTCTATAGGACCCATTCTTCGCATAGGGGCAAATACAGGTTCACTTCTGCTGAGGTCTCTAGTGATGAGTTAATTAACGTTAGGCAACGCCTGGCAATTTTGGCTCAGAGGGCCTACTACGGCGACGAATATCAGGCTCTATTGTTAAGGAGGCCAATCTCACCGAAAAGTTCATTGCGATCTCTTAACCCCTTTCTGGATGATAATGGGGTAATGCGACTAAATGGTAGGCTGGAAAAATCTCCGTCTTTGTCGTATACGGAGAAGTATCCGATCATTTTGCCATATTCATGCCGTTTTACCGTTTTATTGGCTGAATTTGTGCATATTATTTCTATTCATGGTGGGAGTCAATTGATGCTGCGCATTATTCGCATAGAGTATTGGGTACCTCGGCTCAAGATCTTGGTGCGGAGGATAACAAATTGTTGCAAACGCTGCTTATTAGATAGAAAGCGCTCTTGCAGTCAAATGATGGCAGCCTTACCTCCCGAGCGAACTACGTTGGATCGACCGTTTAGCACAACAGGTGTTGATTTTGCAGGTCCCTTTGACATGAAGAGTTTTAATGGCAGGTCTTGTCGAATAACGAAAGGATATGTATGCGTTTTTGTCTGCTTTTCTACAAAGGCAGTTCATTTGGAGGCGACTTCTGATTTGACATCAGACGCGTTTTTGGCTGCTTTTCATCGGTTTATTGCCAGACGTGGCTGCCCTTTGACCGTGTTTTCAGATAATGGCACTAATTTTGTAGGAGCTTCTAATGAGATTGAAAGGGACTTTCGTACGTTTATTGCAGAAAGTAAGGCCCGAATGTGTTCTACCTTTGGTATTCAGGGTCTTTCGTGGCGTTTTATCCCTGCTGGTGCCCCTCACATGGGCGGATTGTGGGAGGCCGCGGTTAAGAGTTTTAAGACACATTTTCGTAGGGAGGTTCAGAATGTCAAATATACATTTGAGGAATTTTCTACTATACTTGCGAGAATAGAGGCTTGTTTGAATTCGCGTCCATTGTGCCCTATGTCTGACAACCCTGATGATCCCGTAGCTTTAACTCCTGGCCATTTTTTGATAGGGTGCCCTGTGTTGGCTCCGCCGGAGCCATCTATATTGGATACACATGTGAGCATATTAAATCGGTATCGTAAGATTAAGGCATTTTCTCAAGATTTCTGTCGACGATGGAAAGAGGAGTATTTGCAGGGTTTGCATAAAAGATACAAATGGAAATTTCCGGAGCGGGACGTGGCCGTTAACGATTTAGTGGCGATTCGTCATGAACAACTTGCGCCGAATTCCTGGAAAATAGGACGGGTAGCTAAGACTTATCCGGGAAGTGACGATCATGTTCGCGTTGTTGACATACGAACGGCAAACGGGGTTGTAAAACGACCAATTACAAAGCTGGTTGTACTGACCAGTTAATTTATATTTTGTATTATCATATGTATATTAACCTAAACTGTTTCCTAGTAACATGGACGCCTTACCTACCATTTTTGAGGATGCCTTGCTTGAGGAGTATGATGAAGCAATGGAGGTAACTGATCCCATCCTGACTTCACCATTATCACCACTATCACCAGCAGCTATAGCGGTTTCGGGGGCAATCATCGGATCGTCATCTGAACCGGCCTCAATTGTTGCGGTGCCTAGTTTGCCGGAGGTGGATCCGAAGAATGACTCTGTAGCCCCAGTTGACGATCGTGGTTCAAAAACTGAGTCTGCACCTGTCCCACTTTCAAGGCCAAAACCAAAACTCCTTCCGTGCACTCTATGCAAAAAAATCACATCCCTTAAGGGGTTGTTTCCGGTTCCGTCAGTTGGCACACGAGAAAAAGTTGCGTCATGTCCTTACTTTTGGACACTGTTCTCGCTGCCTCTCGACTAGCCATTCAGTTCGTGGTTGCGCTAGCAATAAAAGTTGTGGTAGATGTCAGGGTGAGCATAATACTCTATTATGTTCCCCTACACGTGGCGTATCAGCGCCAACTGATTCTAAGGCAACCAGAAGAAAACCGTCCAAACCCACACAACCACGCTCTAGTCTTACGACGCCGTTACCACTACGTCACGCTGTCACATTTTCTCCCACTTTGCAGGCTAGGCTCTCTATTGGTGAGGGGTCTGTTCAAGTGCGGATTGCTCTTGATTTGTGCTGCAGCATGAGCTACATAAGCGATGAGTTAGTGAGAAAGTTGAAAGTTAATGTCGCTGGCTCGCACTGTCGTGTCAGAGTTGGATCTATTTACGATCCAACAAAACAGATCTCACTAACCGTGAAAATTCGAAAAATGAACGGCATTAAAACGCCTATTGAGGACGTGGATAAACGTGTGTGTGCATTGTTTCCGGGTTTTCAATAGGCGGACCCAACATTTTATCATTCGGGTCAGGTGGCATTGGTTTTCGGTCCGGAAGTTGGTTCACAGGTGCTTACTGGACAAAGTTTTACGAGTCCTAGTGGTCTTCTGGCGCAATATACAATATTTGGCTGGGTCATATCGGGTCTATCGCCGTGTTGATTAACCTTATATCAGTTGATGGATCTGTCGTAAAAACCATTCAAATATCAGTTGATGGGTCTGTCGTAAAAACCACTCAAATATCAGTTTTTGGATCTGTTGTAAAAACCATGTTCTTCGTTTTTATTGAATTATTTGAATAAATATATAGATCTTAATTATATTATATTTTTTTTATTTATCTATATAAATATATACTTAGTATCGAATTATTGCTTGCAATTTGAAATTTATTTATATAAATTTATTTAAATTGAATTTTTTGCAATACATTATATTCTTGCAAGGTGGCCGGCAATGTTTAAGTTAACTGAAACAATAACTGGTTTGCTCGGTTAAGGTTTAAGGTTTGCTACTCTTTTTTAGCAACCTTATCCTTTCGGAGTGTTCCCTTATATATAAAATACCGTTAACGGTTAATAAAACATTGTTTTCGCCATCTTCAACTTTTGTTGTAGCTAAAGTTAGTTATTGACATAACTACTAAGTGTTCACTACGAATTTTTTAAGGTAAATAAAGCAAACCTTTTTAAATTAAACAAAATACCAAACTTTCTTTTTTATTTCATTTTTTCCGCCTTGCACGCCAACAAGGTTAGTGAGCAAATTTTTCGTTTCTCTTTATAAATTTTTTTCTTGATGGCATCTTGAAAGTAAATTGCTCAAAAATTGAATGCAGCCTACGTCACAACTATCAATTTTTGGAAATTTTGACAAACAGTATATGTAAAAGACTATCAAGAACAACTTGACCGTGTGGCTGCACTGTTAGTTTCAAAAATGGTATTAGGTAAAAAAAAGACAAACGTATTCCTGTTGCTTAAAAGCCGGTTTAAACGCTTAACCAAAAACCGGTTTTTTAAAATAGCAACTAATCGGAATAACCGAAAGCCTATTTTTAAAAAAGTCGAATAATCAATCTCCCTTGTACCGATATCGCATCGGCAAAAAGGAGTATCGCTACATCCCAAATTTTTACAGCTAGTTTAAAAGAAAAAAAATAAAAACACTATAGCAACAAAAAGAACGACGCGTTTTAAATTAATCATCATAACCGCTGATTATTAAAATTATAAAATACATACAAAGTGCAATGAGGTAAGTATAGTGTTAAGCTACGGTCAGATTACCAAACTAAAAAATCATTTCGCTTAATATCAATATTTATTTTGATTAAAATACCACATCTTACAAAAACTGTTTTTTGCTATGTTATATATATATTTTATAATATTAAGACCATTTTAAATCTCACTAACTATTAACAAAAGTAGGGGTAACGCTTATTTGATCAAATATTTAATAAGTGTGACCGTAGCTGTAGACTAACATATCGCTCATTTGATGCAAGACCGGCATAAATCAAAAAACACAATTTTGGAGTTAGTGATGCAGAATTGTTCGTTTTGTTTTTTTTTATATTTATATATTTTATACCATTCCCTTTTGAGGAGAATGTATCGTTATTTTTTCCAAGTGATTAGAGCATATCAAAAACTTTAAACGCGTTTATCTCGAAATTGATTTTTTTAAGTGATGCCGGTCTTGCAGCAAATGAGCGATATATCAAAATTTATAAGAAAACAAATCGTAATTGATCATCAATAGTGTATCTACTCAAAATTTAAAAAAAACTGCACGTATTATTGATTGGTTTTAAAGTTATTTTTCATATGCCTTTAATATTTAATAAAACGGTTTTTTCCACTGAAAATTTTTTAATTTCGAGCCAATACCCTCTTATTGATCAAGTGCGTTATATGTATGGAAGAAAATTTTGCTTTCATACAATATTATTCTTATTTATTTCGTTATTTGCATTTTGAAATATACATTAAACGATAGATAGCTCGAAAAAAATATTGTATATACATTCGCACTTATGCACGTATGTAGTATATTTTCTTTGTTAGTGGTATTTTTTTATTTTTACTAATCTAATTAAATAACTTTTTGTTATAAAATTGAGTAGTCTATTAAAAAGTAAAAGAAGGAATTTTAATGAATTTAAATCAATTTTAGTGTATTAATGTTGTATTAAAAACAAAAGTATGTATATCTAGAATATACATAAACGTAAAAAAATCCAAAAAAAACTTTTTCTTTTTAATTATTTAGGGCCACTATTACACTATTATCCCCGGAAGTTTTCTCCCTTCTCTCATTTTTTCTATGTTAATTTAATTGTAAAAGTAGGAAAAGGGAAAAAACTCCCGGGGAATTTTTATTCATGATTGGGCTGTATAGTAAGCAGTAGGATGTTACGTCTCAATCTTTAAGAAATAGATTGGTCTTACTTTTTTACGCTAAAGTTAAGTTACTATTACTCCCGGCTAACTGAGCTTAAAAACTTACACGTGAAACAAACTCCTGCCTTTATCTAACGCCAAGTTGTAACAATGGCACTTTAAACGTTTACATTTTCATAAATATGTATGAAAAGTCCTACATTTATAATACAAAGTTCTAAAACTATACATAAGCTTTTTTATATATGGTTTTTTATCAAGTTTTGTGTCTTAAGGCCCAATTATAATATGCATAAGCTTACTTAAGCTTCTGTCAGAAATTAACAAAATTCATTAAAAAAAAAAACAAAAACAAAACATTTGATTCCGTAAGCAAAGTGCAATCTGTTTAGCACTTTGATTAAGCAATTGACAGATTCATATAACTTAACAATAAGTTCCCTTAAGTTCAATATGGTTTGACACATATGAAACTTAAACAAATGTTAGATACGACTTTTGATAATTAAAGTAACGATATATAAAAACTCTTTTCCTTTTTAGATTTGCATCAGACAGTTGAAACGGTTCCAAGACTTAGGACTATTTTCTTTAGGGAAATACTTCAGTATCTTGGAATTTATTTCTCATGGTAAGTAACATCTATATATATAAAAATAAGTCCGTATATGTACGTCGCCGAACTAATCATAAACGCGTCGTGCGATTTCAACCAAACTTATAAACTACGTAGGCAGTGGCCCATATATGGTTTATATGAAGTTTGGTTGAAATCCGTTAACGCATGTGTGTTTCTTTTCTTATTTTGTTTTGCCGTGCGAAGCAGGCAACGGGCCCGCTAGTTTATTATATAAATTTACATATTAATTCGAATGTGTATTCCAAGTCAAATTACAATTTTAAAAGCTTTTATACTTTAATGGTCTTATTCCTTTCATATTCTCCAGGAATACACATTCGAATTGATATAATACATATGATTTTTGTTTGTTTTGTTTATTAATATTTTGTATTTCAGTGTTGCTAAATTATTCGAATCTTATAAATTGGCATGTAAAGTTGTAAATAAAATAAGGAGGGTATTTGATGAGAAAATACTTTACTTTTAAAACAAAGACCAGACATTTTCTACTCACACAAAATTTCCCCCATACTACATTAAAAAGTTCAAATATTTATTCTGGGTATTTTTTGGACTAGTCGTCAATGATGGTTTTGCTATAAATTTTGGTAACTTTTTGTAAATTCGATAAGTTTATTATATTAATACCAAATAAAATACTTTTATACATATTTCAGCGGGAAAATAAGGAATTGATTACCCACGTAAATAACTAAAAATATAATGTACTATTTTCGAAATAATAATTATGCATTCATTAGAATCGAGAGGGTAATTTTAACTCCAACTATAATTATGCACTGATAACCACGTAGGTATATTTCCACATTTGCTGAACAAGGACAGTATTTTTTCTATTCGTTAGACCCCTTTTTAGATTCTGCAAGTTACTTGCGCAAGTCTGTTCCGCAACTCTTGGTTTGTAGATGTCAGCGGTAAGGTCGGGTTAAGGGAAAAAGACTTGATCACAGACTTTGTTGTACTCGGCAAGTGACTTGCGCAAATAACTTGCCGAGAGCAGAGCACATTTCCGAGTCTGTAAGGTGTCTTAGAATTATTTCTGTTTTTCTTTTTCATATTTTCTCAATAGAACTCCGTTATTTTGATCTGCCTTTATGTTTTCTGTTAATTTTATAATAAAGGTAAATTATTTAGTTCATTCGCAGGATACATTAAAAAAATTTATTACAATCCTAGGACATGGCCTGTGCTAAGAGTGATGAATTCTGGAATCAAATATTATACAAGACATGTACTACATTCTAAATTCCTATAAAGGAAGGTATTTTACATATGTACCTATTTCAGTTAAGAATGTGAAGAAATTTTTGTTTTAAAGATTTTATATTTTGTATGGAAATTACTTTGTTGAAAAATTGACAAGTATACAAGACTGGTACCTGTTTTGGGGATTTCGATGTAATATTTTCGCTGTAACAATTTGCACATATGTAGTTTGGTTGTACGAAACTCATTCACCATCAGAAGGTCAGCTTTTCTATTCTAAATTTAAATTATTTAAGTAGGTACATTTTAACAACATACCTATGTAATAAAAAATTAATTACTTTTAAAAACATAATTATATATTTTGGACAAGTATGTACAAGACAATATTTAATTATTTGCAGGATGCCTATATGGTAATAGGAAAATGACTAGTCATAATTTTATTGTTTTTCCACAGGCGCATAAGCAGTTTTAACCATGACATAAAAAGTTTAAAATAATACAACTTCATACCGAAGAAATACTTATTTCTTTCTTACAAAACCAAAATTGTTTAACTAAGAAAATAATTTGTTAAAAATATTAAATTCAGATTTCTTTTAAATTGTAATTTTTTTAATTTGTTCTGCGTTTTCTTTTGTTATTAATATATTATTATTAATATATATTAATTATACTGGAATGACTATACTTTTTAACACTTTCACTTCTTTCAATATATGCAAAAAAACAACGCTTTTTTAATTGAATCAGCAATTGATTTTTGGCAAACTTCTAAAGGCTAAAAAAATTTATAAGCATTCTATGAATTATTTTTTCGTTTTCATGTGATTTTTTTAAACAATTATTAATTTTTTTTATGAAATAAATTCTTACCAACACCGGTGGATTGATTCGCCATTTTTCACTCTTTACAGCAATCTACACACATTCACAAGATAATAACTTCAATTTTGTTCTCACTTATTATTCGTGTTAAATATATCGAGCTCTTTCACACCCTTTTATTTTACTTATAGGGCGTTTTTGTTGCTTATTTTTTATTTCTTTCACCTCGTATTATTTTTCCGGTCTTCTTCTTTCTTTGATTTTTAGCTGTTCGATTTTTCTGTGAAAAAAGAACTTATTTTTTATCACATCAACACATACATTTAATTTTTGATTTAGAAAGTAATTAGGTATATTTTCTAAGAATTTAAAAATGTTGGATTTATTATTATTTTTAAAAGTGCAATATTTGTATGCTATTACAACAAAACTTTTGTCTTCGAAAATTTGCAAGTTGTATGCAGAGACCTGCGCCGACAGATTTTATCGGCGGCGGCTCGTTTAATAATTATTGGCGGCTTACTCTTGGTTGTATTCAGGGTTGCCGAACTTGTTCTTTTCGGACCAAATTGGTCGGTTATTTTATGTTTGGTCGGATGGTAGGCCAAACCCAATTTTGGTCGGTTTGATAAAATGTACTATACATATTTACATATTTAAAGGCCCAAATCAAGGCGAATTGACTAGAAGGTGAGGTCAACTCTACAACAACACTGCTTCTGTGGTCGGGTTGTCAAAAATATTGCTAGTAAAAAAAATAGGTTTGTTTACATAAAAAACTAGTTTGTATACAAACTTTGACAAGTCGACCACCGAAAAAAACCACCATATGTTGACTTGACCCCACCTTCTAGTCAATTCGCCTTGGCCCAAATACATTGATCAAAATACTCATCAAGCATTGTGGTAGTATTAGTGAAAATGTGCTTGTATGTGTGACACCGACAACGCTTGCATAATATAGTACAAAATGATAATAATATGCACATATCATATACAATAATATTGCAAGTGTATGGGCCGCTTTATATCTTTTTTACAAAACACAAAATTTTTTTTTGATTGTTGTTTAAACCACAGAATACTATTATTATGGATGTGGCAATGAAACGAAATGTTTTACGTTATAACCTTTTTACACTGATCAACATTTACCATCAAAGATGTAAAAAATGTGAAACACTCGTTTACATTGCTCACATCTACCATCAAACAAAAATGTCACCATTTATGAAAAAAAAATGTTTTCAAAATAAAAAATGTTTTTTTCTACAAAGGTGCCAAAATTTAAAAATAAAACACAAAAATGTATTTGATTTGCTTAAAAATACAAAAAAATACTTAACAATAAAACATTGCAATAAAGGAGAAAACTTGACAAATGGTAACGCTGCTTTCAAAACAAAGTGCCGGTTCACACACGTCAAGTCTTGAGCTTTTATGAGAGAAGAGTAAAGAGAATGCCACTACTTTCTCCCTCTCTCCAATAAACTTAAGACTTGGCGATTAAACTTGACGTGTGTGAGCCGGCTCGAACTTTATTTTGGCAGTGATGCCACAATAATAATAGAACTTACTGCCACTTTTTTAGTAATGAAACCAAAATAATCGAAAGATGTAGAATGGAATAAAATGATTAGGAACATCTTTTAAAGATGTTGGTTTTTAGCCCGTTGTATTTCTTATGGAAAGATGTGGGTATTTATTTAATAGCCTTTTCACACTTGTCAACATTAAACATTAATTTGGGAAGATGTTGGAATTTTCCCATAAGAAATACATAGGGCTAAAACTTAAAATTTTTCAACATCTTTACAGAATGTTACTATCTCATTTTGTTCCCTTTTACATTTTTCGATTCCTTTAGTGTTATCACTAGAAAAGTGGCAATAAATTCTGTAATTATTGTGTCATCACTGACAAAATGGAAGTTGCTTTGAAAGGTCGCTACCATTTCTCAAGTTTTTCCTTTTTGCATGCCTTATTTTGCTTAATTTTCCTAAAATTATTAAACAAAATGTATTAGAAATAAGTTTCGATGTTATCTTTTAAAGTGTTGGCACTTTTGTAGAAAAAAAGTATTTAAAAAAAATAAAGGTTTTTTTCAGAAATTGTGACATTTTTTATTGATAGTAGATGTTATACCCTTTGTAT
Organism: Pollenia griseotomentosa; assembly: GCA_963931875.1. Taxonomy (NCBI): domain Eukaryota; kingdom Metazoa; phylum Arthropoda; class Insecta; order Diptera; family Polleniidae; genus Pollenia; species Pollenia griseotomentosa. The sequence continues at coordinate 159,008,153 of OZ007562.1, read as the reverse complement.
ACACTCATACATTGCATACATTTCGGAGGAACGCATGGAAGATGTTGAAAATGTGAAATACGCGTTCACACTTGAAACATCTAACATCTACCATTAATAAAAAATGTCACCATTTCTGAAAAAAAAATTTTATTATTTTTAAATACTTTTTTTCTACAAAAGTGGCAACATTCTAAAAGATAACACCAAAATGTATTTCTCAATCATTTTGTTTAATAATTTAAGCAAAATAAGGCTTGCAAAAAAAGAAAAACTTGTGAAATGGTAACGCTGCTTTCAAAGCAACTTCCATTTTGTCAGTGATGCCACAATAATAATAGAATTTATTGACACTTTTTTAGTGATGACACTAAAAGAATCGAAAAATGTAAAAGGGAACAAAATGAGATAGTAACATTCTGTAAAGATGTTGAAAAATTTTGATTTTAAGCCCATTGTATTTCCTATGGGAAAATTCCAACATCTTCGCAAATTGATGTTATATGTTAAATGTTGACAAAAGTGAAAAAGCTATTATGGGAAAATTCCAACATCTTCGCAAGTTGATGTTAAATGTTAAATGTTGACAAGTGTGAAAAGGCTATTATGGGAAATTCCAACATCTTCGTAAATTGGTGTTTAATGATGACAAGTGTGAAAAGGCTATTAGATGTTTCAAGTGTGAACGCGTATTTCACATTTTCAACATCTTCCATGCGTTCCTCCGAAATGTATGCAAGTGCCCATCCACATTATTCGATTTTTGTCGTTGCGATTCTTACTTTATAGGCAAGAGGGGTGAGAGGAATTATAAGGGGTACAGAAGCGTGTGAACTCTTCGATTCGTTTTGTTCATTCATTCGTTCTCTCAATTTTCTCTCATTTGACGACAAATTTATTAAGGTTGTTACGACAAAAATCGTACAATGTAAATATGAGACCGACTTCAAAGAGGAAACGACAATAATCGCAACGACAAAAATCGAGGCATAATTGAAATTGTATGCCATTAATATCATCCTTTAGCTCTTGAATTGTTGCTGGCTTATCGACGTACACCTTTTCTTTCAAATAACCCCAAAGAAAGAAGTCCAACGGTGTCAAATCACATAAACTTGGCGGCCAATTGACATCGCCACCACGTGAGATAAAACGGCCACTGAATTTGTCGCGCAAAAGAACCATTGTTTCGTTAGCTGTGTGGAAAGTGGCACCGTCCTGTTGAAACCACATATCGTCCACATCCATATCTTCCAATTCGGGCCACAAAAAGTTCGTTATCATCTCACAGTAACTTCCTGACCGGTCCCATTTTGGAAAAAATATGGCCTGATGATGCCGCCAGCCCATTATATATTTATATTTATTTATATTCATTCATCCATTATCAGTGTTGCCAAAACTTGATGACCAAAAATGGCTAAATTTACGGAAATAAATGGCTAAAAAATGGCTAAAAATGGGCTAAAAAATGGCTAAAAGCTTTTTTAAATAAAAACACATTAAAATTCAATAACAAAATAGAAATAATTCATTTAAATTTGTTTACGATGAAATTGTAAGTCAAGATCATTTTCTTAAATAAGAATAAACGTAAATTAATATTTTTATATATATTTTAAAAATTAAATAATCGATAAATTCGATGTCGTTATTGTTCATCTCATAGGAATCACTTGTGCCTATTACACAGCGTTTACATTTGTCAGTACTGGCAAGACAGTAAGCATATACATATTAGTTGGCAAAACAATGCAAAAACAAAATAGCTGTAAAAGTGTTTATGTATTAGTAAAAAGGTTTGAATGAATTGCTACCGTCTTGTCAGTACTGGCAAATGTAAACGCCATGTTAGTTTTAAATAATTTGAGGGAAAATCAAATTCACGACAACAGTAACCTAACCTTTTGAGTCCAGATTAGAGTTTTTTTTTTCCCGGACTTTTTCGATTCCCGGGAAAGCGGGAAATTTTTTTAAATTTCCCGGGATCCCGGGATCCCGCTCCATATAAATAATACAAAGTAAATTTTGTTATTAATTCATGAAAAAAACTTTTATAAAAAAACTTAAGGGAACTTGTTTACAAAGAAAGTAAAAGAAATGGTTCAAAATGAATTGAAGATTGAAATAGGAACTTGAATTATTATTACCTCACTCTGGATAATTCATAAAACAATAATAAAAACAAATTAAAAATTAAGATACTCAAGATATGAAATCAAAAGTTAATTAATAAAATAGATAAAATACTTTAAAGATATATATAACATTTTTTAATGGCTTAGGAAATAACTTTCTGATACACTCAAAGCGCTTTGTAAGTCGTCAAAAAGTATATTCCTGATTTTATTTACTAATTATCATGTTTCCGAAAAATTTCGTTCATTTTTTATCCAGGTTGGACAAATATTTAAAAGTGCACCGTTGTAGCAAGCTTCGGATTCACAATTAGAAGCAATTTTTTCTTTTTTATAAACAACGTCTATATGAGTCAAATGTATGTCAAGGTTGATGCAAAAACAGCATCAACCGGACTGCTTCTTACAAACCTTTTCATTTCAATAGGTCCATTTGTAATCTTTAGGACAATGTGTTTTTCAAGTTGTATGTTGTAGTATCTTACACGAGTTTCAAAAATGTTATTTTATTTCGGTTTCCCCGCACTTCACGGGTATATAAACCAACACAAATTAAAATTGAAAATTTGTATTTATCACCTAATAAACATATCGCTCCTTCATTGCATCATAGTCATATCTTAAAGTTTTAAGTAACTTTAGCAAAGATTTCTTTCATACCTTCTCGTATTAAATCTCAAACTGAACCGAAGTTATAGCAAAATATATCTTTAAAAGTATAAATAGCTATTTTCTGAAATTTTGAGGAATTTTTTATTTCCCGGGATCCCGCAATAAAAATCCCGGGAAAACGGGAAATAAAATAATGGAAATTCCCGGGAATTCCCGGGACGGGAAATCCCGGGAAAAAACCCTAGTCCAGATCTACAATAAAAAACAATTAAAAAAGTATGGTCGGTCAACCCCGACTAGATGATACCCTACACCACATTATAACCTATGTACCAAATTTTATTAAATTATCTGCAAATTTCCGACCGTTACTTTGCGCACAAGGTGTACATGAACAGCCAGACAGCCGGACAATCATCGTTAATTCGACTCAGAAAGTGATTCTGAGTCAATCGGTATACGTTGGTTAAGTATCAATATTTTAAGGTGTTACAAACATCAGCACAAACGCATAGTACCCTCTCCACTATTGTGGTGTTGGTAAATAACGTGAGGAAAAGATATACAACAGAAAGCTTAAGAATTCAACAGAAAATAAATAGAACAATGAATAAAAAAGAAAATACTGACAATTTAAGCGCCAGTTATAGAGTTGGGCTGACTTCCAAAACGTACTAATACAAAGTTCGTACACAATGTTTCTACTGTATTTCAACCATGTACACGTACAAAGCACCGAAACAATGCAACTATGTGTTTTGTTTATTAAAACGTTTTGAAATGTAAGTGATGCAATGCATAATACTTTTAAAATAAATCTGTATTGCTTGCAAATAAAATGTTAAATGTCACAAAGCATCAACTTTAAAACCGATGCTCTGATTGCTTTTTTTATGCTTTACTAATACTTAGCAGTGACGTTTTGGAAGGGTTTGCATTGTATATATATTGTACTGCGGCGTTATGAAACATTATACTTTGTTCTAATACAAAGCAATTGACGTTTTGGAAGTCAGCCTTGTTTTGAAAAACAGTAGATGACACCACTAGTGTTGGCTTTTATGTTTTTAAAAATATATTAATGTAATACAAATTTGTTTCTTTTCACTGAAGTTCGTTACATTTATATTTATTGTATTATTAAATGTTGATGATTTTATTTTATATTAATAGACGAATCCCCTGAAGAAGTGAACATAAAATTCACGAAACGTCGGGAAAAATGAAATAAAAAATTTTGCATATTTATTTTCACAAATGGAGTTAGGCCTCACCAGCTAAATATATATAATAAAAATATATATTAATACAAATAAAAGAAAGTGGCCAAAAATAAAGAAAAACAAAAAGTTGGTAAAAATAGTTTATTGTTACGGTAAAAATATGTACCTAATTAAAAAAATCGAATTAAAGGTTGCTAAATGTAACCTATTTCTAAAATTACTTTTAAGATGTTTACTTGGCTAAATACCCTCTCTACTTCAGCATTAGACCATGGAAGTGAGAGCAACTTTATAGTCAACTCTGAAATTTCTTAAAAAAAATTTGTTGCCGACTGTATCTCTTTATTGAAATACTTGCAACCAGAAAGAAACACCGATGTTTGTGTTGATCCATTTTATAAATTTAATATTGGAATACTGTTACTTTACTTTGAAAGATGTTTCATCCTCGTTTATAGCGATTCTCAGCATTTGTAAAAGTTGTGATTTAAATTAAAGGCGTTTTAACTGTTTAAAATGTTTATTTTACTTTTATAAATTTTTAAAATAAAATAAAAGTTATTCTTTTAAAAGTAAAACGGCAAATAAAATTTTATGGCTAAACAATTTGAAAAATGGCTAATGGCTAAAGTCATTTTTTAATGGCTAAACAGGGTGAAAAATGGCTAAATCTAGCTACTAAATGGCTAAACTGGCAACACTGTCCATAATACATATAGCCTTAGGCCAATTAAATTCGAATTACGTGTTGTATACCCATATATTTACTATGAGTATTTAACAATAAAAAAAATAAAAACTAAGCAATACACCTTCAAGCATCCCAGCGTCTCCCTCATCACTGATAAAAAGAACATTTAAAATTATTATAGGAGGTAAAATATGAACCCAGTCAATTAGCATCTAATTATTTTGCATGTTATAAAAAGCTTCAAGTTTTTTTTAAAGGTAAAAATTGTAAATGAGAAGATACGTAACTCTCTAGGCAAAACATTCCATAATCTAGCAGTCTGAACAACCATAGATCATACGTGGAGTTATCGCTACGTGAGATTATCATTTGAGGATTTCTTATAGTTCTAGTAAATGATATTTAATAATTCTTAATATATTAATTAAGAGACGAAATTTAAGGTAATCCTCAAATGAAAAACTCAAGAAACTTTTCACACGGTGTGATACATGCGCCCTCGGTCTCAGTCTATACACGAATCTAACAATCTTATTCACCACACCCTTACACCTTTTCCTACTACCAATGTTACATCCTGAATAAACTTCGATACAATAATTAACCTGAGACCAGGGACCGTAACTGTTATGACTTTTATCAAAAAATAAGAGTTATTTTTGATTTTTATTTTTTTAGATAGAAAATAAGAGTTATTTTTGATATTTATTATTTTAAATGTAAAATAAAAGTTATTTTTGATTTTTATATTTTTAAATGAAAAATAAAAGTTATTTTTTATTTTCATATTTTTATATCAATAATAAAAATCAATTCAAAACTCTTATTTATTTGTTGATGCCGTATGTATTATAATATGCTGCTTCATTTTTTTTCAATTTCTATTATCAGCTATAAAAACATGAATGCATAGAAAAAGCTTATAAGTTTTGGCTGCCATTCAAGTCAGAAAGGTCATTTTCAGCACTCAGATTAATATTGGGAGATTTGAGATATAATTTATCTGAGGAACATTTAAAATCAATTATGATGGTAAAATTGAACACCTGAAAACGACCTCTTAACACTGACTTGAATGGCAGCCAAAACTTATAAGCTATTTCTATGCATTCATGTTTTTATAGCTGATAATGGATAAGTCACATAATATATTATATTCATATAGAAATTTGAATGAAGCAGCATATTATAATACATACGGCATCAACAAATAAATAAGAGTTTTGAATTGATTTTTATTATTGATATAAAAATATAAAAATCAAAAATAACTTTTATTTTTCATTTAAAAATATAAAAATCAAAAATAACTTTTATTTTTCATTTAAAAATATAAAAATCAAAAATAACTTTTATTTTTCATTTAAAAAAATAAAAATCAAAAATAACTCTTATTTTTGATTGGTAAAATAAAAATCAAAAATTTAAATATCATGCAATATGTTGGATGCATTTCGCCTAAAAATCATGATGGTGTAATTAAATGTTTTCTACGATGTTCATTTATGTTTGCCTGAGACATTAAAATTGCATGAGCAATAGTGCGCCCCACACGTAGGGGAAGAAACAGGTTTAAATGGTATAGTCTCCTAAGTGTAAGACAACCCTGGAGCATATAGCGGCCCATACACTTGCAATATTATTGTATATGATATTCGCCATATTATTTCCATTTTGTCCTATATTATGCAATAACTCGCACAATGGTTTCATTAATTCAATAAAGAGGTAAACATAACCTATAGGAATAACATAAACAACATTGTACAATGTTGCCAACAAATTTCACTTTCTTTTGATTGTTGCCAATATATTGTGCCACCTTTGAATAACACATACAAATAAGCGATATAATTGTACAATATATAAAATTGAACAATTTTATTGCAAGTGTATGAGCCGCTTATGCTATCAATGTGCGGACCAAAAGATAGTTTCTCATCTATCACCATGCCAAGACATTTCATCTGACTTACAATATCAATTACATCACCACCAATCCTCAAATCCAAGTCCAAAATATTCATATCACGTCTATTAAATATAAAAACCATCGCCCTGGTCTTACTGGGAATCACCTGAAGAAAGTTTGCATCCATCTAATTACTCAAACTATTTAAGTCCCGATTAATAACATCCGACCATTCAATTTGTGATCGCCAATCACCAGACCACAGTATATGAATGTCATCAGCAAATGCTAACGGCCTACAACAACTACTACTCATATTAGGAAATAAATCATTCATAAATAGCGTGAACCACATAGGGCCTTAGACTGAGCCCTGTGGAACACCTGACCTCACACATTCCAGACCAGAAACTACGCCATTAAGGGACACATATTGCCTCCGACCAGCCAAATAAGACCATATCAACCTACATGCCGATGAAGAAAAACCAAAATGACTATTCAATTTGGTAACCAATAGAGAGTGCTTTACCTGATCAAAAGCCTTAGATAGGTCAATAGAAACCAAGATACTTACATTACCACTGTTTAAATTATTTCTTATAGACTCAATCAACTCAGTTAGAAGAAAACCAGTATTACGACCACGACGAAATCTGGTAAAGTGGTGAAAAGTCAGTTTGTATTATATGATCCTCAATTGCACGAAAATCAGCATTATTATAGTCCCTAAAAAAGTAGGTTCAGATTAAACATTAGCAACCATATTAAAAGAGGCGCATATCATAGAATGGTGTGATATAAAAGGTACTTGAAATTGTAAAGATGCAACTACAGTCAATTCTCGACTTACTAAAAAGTAATCAATAAGTGAAGTAGTCAGGTCATTATCATTATCATTATTAAAATCTACAACCACAATAATATGCTGGTACCGAACCAAAAGTCCACTAAATGAATGAATCAAGATCACCCCTAGGAAGATAAGTGACCCCCAGCAACAAAGTTTCAATGCCAGTGTAAACCTCTATAAAGAGTCCCTCATATGAAACATATTCACAGCATTTATAAATAGGTTTAAATCTAATGCCCTGCGCAATATATGGCCACCCCACCACCCCTACGTCAATATGGACGATCAGCCCTATAAACAGTGTACCCAGGTAGATCCACCGCCTGATTCAAAATACTCTCATCTAGCCAAGTTTCCGTAACACAAATTATATCCAATTGAGCATTCTTTACAATAGAGCTAAGCTCATCTAGTTTACATAATCTGCATTTATATGCGCTCAAAATACATCACTAACAACTGGGCCCAAATTAATTCTAGTATTCAAAGGAGTTTACTTGAGGGTTACACGATCAAGTTTTGCCTATCAAGTTTTAATACTCTCACTCTTTTCTACCAATACACTCATACTTTTAAAAATTGAAACGAACTTGCCTTTAAAATTCTCTTTCGAGCGAGTGCTTCAATTTACGTTCAAGAAAACAGCTGATTTCAAGGTTAGTGAGCAAATTTTTCGTTTGCCTTTATAAATTGTTTCCTTGATGACATCTTGAATGTAAATTGCTCAAAAATTGAATGCAGCCTACGTCACAACTTTCAATTTTCAATTTTGACAAATAGTAACTATCAAGAAAATCTTGATCGAGTGGCTGCACTGATATACAAGCTGTGTGAAGGAGTCATAGGGATGCCAGATAAGCGTAATTACAAAATATTAAAAAAATAACAGTATTTATCACATCAACTAGTTTAATGACATATGACCAAATATCACTGATAACACTGATAACTCCAATGGTGCCCACCGTTTTTTCAGGCTAGCTCTTGTTTTCGAGATATTATTATTTCGAAAATGGAGGAGGTTGCACAACATATATTCGCGTAACTCAAAAACGGTTTAGCTTGTCTAAAAAAAGTGTAAATTTCGAGCACAGTTTAATTAATAACAACTAACATAAACAAAACAACGCAGCAAAGGTAATGTTTACAACAGATTCCAAAATATGAATATTGCAACAATGTGAAAAAGAGGGTCTTAATAAAAATTTTTGATTATAGACATCACAAGAATATTTACATTATGATGAACTTCAATGTTACAACTAAGTTTTATATTCATATTACAATACACATAGACATATAATTTCCCCGATTGCGTTGGAATGTCTTAAAAGAACTTATTTGGTGATAAAAACCAAAATAAAAATTTTAATTAGTCAATTCAAAAGTGCTTTAAGTGTTCTATTATTTTTGATTTCCAAAATTAAATACAGTCTAAAACTTTTTTCTGTTATCTTTCCTATTAAAACATTAACTATGTATCTCCAGTGTGCTACTTCACAAACTATTTTTGCTGACATTTATCTTTTACTTATTTACGTAACAAAATTTAAATTTTTATATTCTGTCATTAATTTGAATTTTCCATAAATTTATAATATTCTAATATTATTCACAATAGAGATATTAAGACCAAAATAGTACTCAGTACTTCAGAACACTTTTGAATTGACCAACTATTATACCCCAACAAACACGGAGGTTTGATTTCAAATTGAAAATTATTTGAAATCAAACGTTTTCTCAAACGACAAACGTTTGATAATGATTTGAAAATTATATCATTCTCAACAAAAAGGGGAAATTATTTTCAAATTGAAAAATGCCCTTACTTTCAACTTGCTTTTTTTCCTACAAAAATCCCTACGCAATATTATCATAAAAATACATTAGTTAAAAAAAAAATAAATTTTGTTTCAATATGTATATTAAAGCTTTGACATAAAATAAGAACAAAACTAAAAAAAAATAATACATATGTATGTACTTTTAATTCAATTCAATTAAGGCATTCAACAGCAGGTGGGGTCCCGTGGGATTCCAATCTTACCGAAAACTGTTCCCGTACTCAAAGTTTGGTAAAGTGGGAGAGCTTTTAAGAGAAAAATATTCTTGCACGAAGTAGCCCGTACTTTTTCTTTGGACTGTGTCAAAAATAAATAAAAAAAACTGCAAGCAAGTTAACCAAAATAATTAATAGTTATAAGAAATATTTATAAAATAAACAATAGAAAATGTTTAAATATGTAAGTAAGCAAGTTAACCAAAATAATTAATAGTTATAAGAAATATTTATAAAATAAACAATAGAAAATGTTTAAATATGTAAGTAAATACTTGAATTTTAATTTTATGCACGTTAATGTGTTATTTATGTAATTATTTAAACATATTTCATATTAACGTTTTCTTTTGGAACAGAAATTTGGTTTTTATTGTTCCCTTACTTTTGTACATTTTTGTATATTAGTGAGAGCAATTTTTGTTTGCTCTCATTTTACCGAACTTTACCCAAAAAGTACGGGATCACACCTATTTAATGATATTGAATTTCCGATTGTACGCACATTTGGACGATTAAATTGACCGAAAAAATCACGAAGTGCACGATATGCATTTTGATTTCGACGCCCATTTTCATAATAGACCTACATAACTTTAACGCGTTGCTCGATTGTGTATCTTTCCATGGTTCGAATTGAGTTAGTCTAAAATTGAGTAATGTCAAATGAAATGCAGAAAAAAACTTGAGGTTTAGGTGTGGTTCACATTCAACATCGGCCCTTAAAATTAAACCACCCGTTACAATTTGCAATTTTTAGATAATTTGATAAACTTTGGTTAATAAGTTTTAATTGTCATAAGAACGAAACTAATGTTAATTGTGAGAAAAAATATCTTACTGTAAATTAAATATGGTTGAATTGGTTCATTGTTTTTTCTGATATTTTTTATATTGAACTTACAAAATTAAATTAAGTTAAATGGAAGATAAAATATGAGCCCGAGGTTGGTCCCTCGCCAAATCGATCAACTAAGATGGAAAAAATGCTCGAAACATGTAAATCTATGTATATATACTTAGATGTGCTATGTTTTCTTCATATGTACATACAAATTTATGGTCGAATTTTGACCATTATTCGAACACTAGTTAGTATACATAGTTAGTACATGTACACTAGTTAGTATATTAGTTAGTATCTATGTATAAATCGGCAAAGGCAAAACAGTTAAGAACTCTTTCCTCCTCTGCATGTCAACCGATATGAACAAAATATACATCATTTGAAAGGTATTTGCTCACGGAAGTGCACAAAATATATTTTCTTTAAATCAGTTCAATAATTTCAGAGTTATAAGTGTTCAAATTTGCTACTACCACATATGCATAGCAAAAAAAATTGTTTTTTTTTTCAATTATCAAAAATAAAAAAATAAGGTGGTCGATTATTCGAGATTTTTCAGAAACCGGTTTTCGACTTTTTCGACTATATAAATCTTATGTATAAATCGGCACAGGCAAAACAGTGAAGAATGCTTTCTTGCTTTGTTTGTCACCCGAACCTATATGGGGAGAAAAAAGTATCAAAAAGGGAAAATACGCAAAATTAAATTTCATTCTTTTACTTTTCCGTACATCATGTAATAATTTTTAAATTTCTCTATAATATTGAACTTAGAAGCATAATATTAAAGGTGCCGGTTACTGAGTGAATGAGAACAATATTTGCTTTAAACAAGTAACGCCAGAAAATTTTAAAAGGGTGTGCGAACACATGTTAATTATATGAGGCAAACCATATTGAACTTAAGGAAACTTTTTGTTGAGTATAATGAAACTGCCAATCATAAACTCAAAATCATATTCAGGATCTTTTCGATCACATTTCAGTTGATGAATGCATGGGTTAAGTTTACAATCCCAAATGCAGTGAAGCTTATTTATGATGCATATGAACAATTTGATGGCGACGACGAAATTCCATTATCCATATTAAATAGCAGCTTTGTGGTATTCTCTTCAACAAAATTGAGTAACTATTTAATAAATGCCATATGGCATGAAGCAGAGACATACAAAGATTATTGAAAACATGCCATGCCTCGACAATTTTGATATGTATTTTTAAACCGATTCTTACAGAAGAAATTATTGAACATATTGTATTTCAAACGAACTTGCATGCTCAACAGAAGGGTAAACGCTAAACTTCAACAAATTTCGCAGAAACTCATGCTTTTATTGGAACTAATTTTCTGATGGGAATAAAACACCAGGCCAGTTATAGAGACTACTTACTGGTCATCTCTTCCAGAACTAAACCATATCACTGTAGCAAGACGGACTATCAACGAAGACCATATAACACACATATATATACAGTATAACCCGTTTAATTACCCCACGCTTAAATGCCTTTCACGGTTATTTACCTTGAGGTTTAAATCCCCGTTTTTTTTTTCTTTCATTTTTCAAAAAAAAAATCCACTTTTAATTGCCTAACACTTAATTACCCAATTTGGGTAATTTTATTACTCCTAAATTTCATTCATTTAATTGCCTCAGCAAGTATTGCAACCAAGTTTACATGTTAATAATTTGAAAATATACACTAAATGATTTTTTTGGAGGATAGCATTCACCTTTTTCTCTCTGCAGAATATTGTAGCTAGGATAAACCTTCTTATCGGCACTTCGGATTATTTCATATTGTTTTCGATAAAGGTCAGCTTCTATAAATATAGAAACAGCCTTTAGAGGGGTTAGCTGTTTTACTTTATCCTCTTGTGCAGCTTTGTATGCTTTTTTAACTTTGTAGCTCTTGTCGCAGAAGACACAATTTCTTTAAGACCTGAGGCATCTTTTTTTCCAGACGTTTGTAGTTGTGTTTGGGCAGCGTGCATCAATAAATCAGCATCGCATTGAGTACGCAAGATTTCAGTTTTTCTTTTCTTACTTCTTTCGGTCAATTCAACGAACGGCTTTTGTAGTCGTTTTGAAGACGAACTCCCAAATAAAGGTATTGTCACTGTTTCTTCCAGCCATTTGGCATGCATGCTTACAAATCGATCCTTTTTCTTTGCCAAAATATTTTACAAAAATATTTGAATTTCCAATTTTCTAACTAAAAATTGTAATTTCTCATCAACGAGTTTAGAATTACATTCTTGTATAATTTCGAATAACTCTAATTTCGTATACACTTTTTCCATTTTACTCTCAAAGCTTCAAAATGGTTCCGATAACAATTTTATGCAATAACCACAATATATAGTAAAAAAAACTAAGTACCTTGAGCCCAGATTTGATTTTTTATTATATATTATTTTTGTTGTTAATAATTTTAAAAGTTATGCAAAACAGGTAAATAACGTCATTTAGCTGCCGCACAGGTGGTTAAAACCCGTTACTTACTGTTTCGCACATCCCTTTTTTTACACAGGTAATATTAGTCTTAGATGTAATAATTTAAATAAAAAACATCTACATACAATAAAAACATTTTATGACTGACGAAAGGGTTTCTATCATATGTACCTATGCAAGATGAGCAAAAACAGAAAAAGGTGAAATTTTCAAAAAATCATAAAAAAATGGCGCAACAACGCGCAACGTTTTTTTTAATTTAAAAGTAGAGATTTCAAATTTTATCGTGATGCATTACATTTTTAAGAACTCAACTGGCTTCACATTTAAAAACCTTTTAAATTTTTTTTTTTTACAAAAAAGTGAACAAAAAATCGTTTTTTTTTTAATTTCGAACGAATTTTTTTATCATAAAAATCTTTATTCGTTTAACCACAAACAAATATATTGTAAACCTCCCAAAACCGTAAAAAGTCAATGAACACGCATGCAATTTAATCAACTTTCCTGACTTTAACAGTGTCCCAAAACTACAAATCTCAAGCAAAAGACTTAAAAATTTACTATACAATGCAGAACTTTGTTGTCTGTCGAGCTGCGTACTTAAATTTTTCCATTTCTTAAATTTAATTTTTTGCCTAATGTCCGGCTAGATTGGCAAAATACCCCTATGTGCATCGTCTGCACGAAGCTTAAGTGTATAAATTTAATTTTTTTTTTTTTGTTTTATTTTTATCGAAATATTTAAATAAAAATTAGTACCTATGTACTATATACAGGGTGTTTTTTCAAGCTAGAAACAACTTTAAATTGTAAAAAGTAACACAAAAAAATTAAATTTTGATGAAATATTTTTTTTTTATCGTTTCAGTATACTCTGACAAATCATCATGAATAGACTCACGCTTGAACAACGCTACGAAATTATCCAAATTTACTTTGAAAAATTTAAAAATTTAATCCAAATTTAAATCGCAAAATTGTGTTCAGCGATGAGGCGCATTTTTGGCTTAACGGGTTTGTTATTAAGCAAAATTGCCGCATATGGAGCGAGACCAATCCACAAGAGACCCTACAGACTCCATTACATCCAGAAAAATGCACCGTTTGGTGCGGTTTTCACGCTGGTGGCATCATCGGACCTTATTTCTTCAAAAATGAGGCCGGAGCTCGCGTTACGGTCAATGGAGATCGTTACCGCACCATGATCAATGATTTTTTGTTTGAAAATATGGATGACATTGATCCGGAGGAGATGTGGTTTCAACAGGATGGCGCTACGTGCCATACGCCGAACGCAACCATCGACTTATTGAAATCAAAATTTGGCGATAAGTTGATTTCGAGAAATGGACCTGTCAATTGGCCTCCAAGGTCGTGCGATTTGACACCTCTCGATTATTTCCTGTGGGGCTACGTGAAGTCACTGGTTTATGCTGATAAACCAGCTACAATTGACGCCTTGGAGGCCAGCATTGTTCGTGTTATTCGTGACATACGGCCAGCAGTGCTCGAAAAAGTGGCCCAAAATTGGACGTCCAGAATGCGCTTCGTCAAGAACAGCCGCGGTGCCCATATGCCCGAAATCATTTTCAAATGTTAATGTCACGTATTGATCTTTCGAATAAAAAAAAAATTTTGATTACAATTTAATTTTTTGTGTTATTTTTTACAATTTCAAGTTCTTTCGGGCTTAAAAAAACACCCTTTACAAAACTAATAAAAAAATTATTTAATTTTTTAATTTTTTTGTAACTAATAGCCTATTTCCGATGTGCTAAAGAATTATTTTCTGTGTAGCCGGCCGCAAGGATTTTTTTCTCTATGGTATAACAAATACCGGCTTCGCTAACTAAAGCTTCTCTGCATAGCCGGCCTTCGGCCGGGCGCAAGGATCTTCTCCTTTACAGCTAACTAAAGCTTTTCTGCCCACCTTGCAATCGTGGGCAAATTACCTTTAATTTGAGTACCCACACATATCACTAAGTGAGCGGGGCAGTTTTTTGGTTCCAGGGGGACCTCAATCCCATTAAATTTGAATTTTGGTTTTTTTCTTTTTTTATTCTGAATCGGGTGGCATATTTTTGTATTTTTTTTTTGTAGACCCTTAAACTGCACTTCAGCCAAATCACACATTTCTATGAAAGCTAAAAACGTCCATAACTCGAAAACTAAGCGTTTGCGTCAATTTTTTTATTTATTTTTTCTTCTTGTTTTTCAATTTTCTATCACCATTGGTCCTTTTTTATTTGGAGCTGCGTCGGTAAACTAGATTTAAGCCAAAGTTTTTTGGCTAACTAGGTATCTTGAGTTATATTGCCAGGGTATCACACAGTTTGTTGGAACCTCATCCACAAGTCCTCGATCGACCTAGACCTTCGTATAGGAAGGCGAAGAGCTTCCAGAATCCGCTCCAGAGTATATCTTGTATCCACAGAAAAAAAGTCTGAGTTATTTCCTTGGTTCTCCACCAGTAAAACACGTTTAAATTGTGAGGTTATGAAACGATTGCATATGGTTAATGGAGACACTGCAAGAACTGTAACTCGGTACAGTTATGCGGCACCACGCCACTAACCAATGCGGGGTGAAACGTAAAACGCAAGAAAAGGAAACAAACAAACATGTTATGTATTAATCTGGCATCATTCCGTGTTATCAGGAGTTCGGTTAATCTGGCATCTCCGTTAGTTTTAAGCGATTATTATTTCTCTCTAGATCATTCTTTGTATTGACAAACTTTCGAATTTAATTAAAATACTTTGTTTAAAATAAAACAATCTTTTATTTTCTAAGGATTTATTAGTGGTGTCAGAAGTGGTTAAAGAAAACCATGCCATTAGAAGCTGAAGATTTACGTCAACTTTCAGAACTGTTTGCACAGGCAGTACATCAGGCCGCCTCACAGGCTGCGCAAGCGGCAGCATCCACGAGTTTCCAGCAAAATGCAACAATAAAAACATCAACACCACCTGTCACTATTTCTGCTTACAGGACAGGTGACTTCACATCCGTACATGATTATTTTGTTCGCTGCGAACGGGCACTCCAGTTAAGTCGTATTGCAGTGGGAGAATACAAAAACTACATTCTTGTACATATGGGTACAGAATTGGAAAATGCCCTCAAGATTTTGATAAGTCCAAAAGTGCCTGAGGAGCTGACATATGAAGTGATTAAAACAACACTGACCGATCATTTTGACAGGAAGAAGAATCAATATGCTGAAAGCGTGAAATTTCGTCAGGTAGTACAGGGAAAAGAGGAAACCTTGTCCAATTTCACATTGCGCCTAAGGCAAGCGGCTACAGATTGCAATTATGGTACTCATTTAGATCGGATGCTTACCGAGCAACTCCTTTTTGGCTTAGAGTCCCGCAGTACGTGTGATGAAATCATTGCAAAGGAGCCGGCAAATTTTTGGGAGGCTTATGAAATTGCCCAAAGGTTGGAGGCATCGCACAAATCAGCTGTGGAAATGAAAAGTAGTGTATCCAGTTCTTCTGTGATGGAACCTACATATAGGGTTGGTTATGACTCAACAAAGTTTAAAAACAAGTCAAAGCAGAATGCAGTACGGTCACCGGGTCAGCCGAAAAAAGACGAGTGTGAAACAAAACGGTCAAATTGCTATGGGTGTGGGGGCAATCATACCAGAAGTCAATGTAAATTTCGCAATGCCAAATGTTATGTTTGCAACAAAACGGGGCACATCTCAAAGGTTTGCAAATCAAGAACTGCACAAATTTCAGATGAGGAAACGGAAAACGAATGCGACTTCATTCAACGCTTGAATAAAGTTGGTGGTAAAAAGGAGGCCAAATTAAATAAGCACATGCTTGAGGTAGCTATAAATGGAAGTATAGTGAGTATGGAATTGGACACTGGCGCTCCTTGTGGAATAATGAGTAAGTCTACATTGCGAACGGCTATTCAAAATCCTAAGTTATTAAAGACGGAAAGAAGATTCACAAGCTATACCGGTCATAGAATTGAGTGCATTGGCCGTGTGGTGGTAAACGTCAAGGTTGGGGCTATCACGCGCAGACTTAATTTGTACGTTGTTGACGGTGATTTTGATTCATTATTCGGTAGAGAGTGGATAGCACAATTTGTTGAGGAAATTGACTTTGTAAAATTGTTTTCGGCAACGGAACCGGTTGGGGCTGTCAAAATGGCTACTCCTCATTTATCAGCCAGTGAAACTCAGAGGCTACAACGGATGCTAACTCGTTTTGATGACATTTTTAGTGATACAGCTGGTAGGTTACAAATTCCTCCTATTAAGTTACATTTGAAACGGGATGCCACTCCCGTATTTGCCAAGGCCAGGGAAATACCATTTGCGTTAAGAGGGGCATATGCCACCGAGATTGATAGGAAGATTGCCACTGGCTTTTACGAGAGAGTCGATTTTTCTGAGTGGGCATCAACGACACACGTCGTTTCAAAAAAGGATGGAAAAATTCGGATAACAGGAAATTACAAACCGACTGTTAACCCGAGGATTATCGTGGACGAACACCCCATTCCCAAGCCGGAGCATATTTTTAATAAAATGAGCGGGTGTAAACTGTTTTGCCATCTTGATATAACGGATGCATATTCGCATTTACTAATAGACGAGGAGTTGGCACATGCTCTTACGCTTAACACCCCCACCCATGGTTTGATTCGACCGACCCGAGCAGTCTATGGTGCTGCCAATATACCAGCGATTTGGCAACGGGCCATGGAATTTGTCCTACGGGACATTCCAAATGTGTGCAATTTTTTTGACGACATTTTAATATATGCAGATAATTTTGATAATTTACTATCTACCTTGCAGACAACTCTTGAACGGTTACAGGAAAAGGGATTGAAGTTGAACCGTGATAAATGTGTGTTTTCTGCTCCCGCCGTAGAGTTTCTCGGACACAAGATTGATTGCAATGGAATTCACAAATCCGATAAGCACGTAGAAGCAGTCAGAGATGCTCCTAAACCTACTTCTCCAGATGAGCTGCAGTTATTTTTGGGGAAGGCAACGTATTATGGTTCGCTTATACCGGATCTCTCAACACGTATCAGACCACTTCGTGATGTACTTTTGGAAAAGCCGTTTAGGTGGACTCCGAATGCTGAAAAAGCGTATATGGATATTAAGAACGCATTGATATCCCCGCTGGTACTAATGCCATACGACCCGGACTTGCCACTTCTGCTGGCTACAGATGCAAGCCAAATAGGGTTAGGGGCAGTTTTATCCCATCGCTTACCCGATGGTCGGGAGCGACCCATAGCTTATGCTAGCCGTACTTTAACTGGTACTGAACGTAAATATCCGCAGATGGACAAAGAGGCTCTTGCCATTGTATGGGCCGTACAGAAATTCTTTTTATACCTATACGCTCGTCATTTCACTCTTATAACGGACCACAAACCACTTTCTCAGATTTTGGACCCCTACAAATC
Source organism: Pollenia griseotomentosa (assembly GCA_963931875.1). NCBI lineage: Eukaryota > Metazoa > Arthropoda > Insecta > Diptera > Polleniidae > Pollenia > Pollenia griseotomentosa. The sequence continues at coordinate 158,989,917 of OZ007562.1, read as the reverse complement.
GCTGCCGGTTTTGTGTATCAGCCGTATGGCCAACTATTCAGATTTCTTAGGAAATTTTGATTTCGACGTAATGTTTAAGACGACGAAGGCGAACTTAAACGCAGATTATTGCTCAAGAGCGGTCAAGGATGATATGGTAAATGTAGTAGCACGTGCAGAGGACTTCGATGATTTTGATACATTCGTAATACGACAGATTGATCAACTTCCAACAAATGCGGATAAAATTGCTGCGGAAACGCGAAAAGATGACAAGCTTGGTGCGATTGTTAAACTTTTGGAAGGCGGTAAATCGTTACACTCATATGGTTATAAGTCTCCCGAAGTAAATTATAAAATGGCGGGCAATTGCTTGACTTACGAACACAGGGTGGTTATTCCTGACAAGCTGCGTCTCAAAATTCTTCATGACCTACATTCAGCTCATTTGGGTATTGTTAAAATGAAGGGTATCGCTAGATCCTTTGTATATTGGCCAGGCATCGATAGGAATATTGAAAGTGTGGCGAAAAATTGTGTTGATTGTGCCAGGGTGGCAAATGACCCTCCTAAGTTTAGGGAACATCATTGGCAATATCCAAAGGCGCCATGGGAACGCATCCATGTGGATTACGCGGGTCCGTTTTTGGGTTCCATGCTACTTATAATCACAGATGCTTACAGTAAGTGGATTGAGGTCAAGATAACATCTACAAGCACATCGGCTGCTACAATCAATATCCTAGATGAGTTATTTGCGAGCTATGGGGTTCCCGTTACTGTTGTCTCGGATAATGGGACTTGTTTCGCCTCAGCAGAATTTAAGGAGTTTCTCATTAACGTAGGTGTGAAATATCATAAGTTTACCGCACCATACCATCCATCCACGAATGGTCAAGCGGAACGATCAGTGCAGACGGTGAAGTCTGCGCTCAAGTCGTTGGGTGCAAACAAGAACAATCTACGGGAGCATCTGAATATATTTCTACGTCAGTATAGAATTGCTCCGCACTCAACAACTGGCAAGGCCCCGGCTCTTTTATTCCTGGGACGTGTTTTTCGTACGCGTTTGGATCTTCTTCTTCCTGAAAATCTAACTACACGGATGACTGATAAGCAGTACATGCAGTTTAACCCCACATTCCGATCTTTTGAACCAATGCAGAATATTTATTTTCTTTCAAATAACTCTCGTATGGACAAATGGCTACCGGGCTTAATCTTAAATCGCATTGGGGATTTACATTACGAGATCTTATACAACGGGAAATGTCTTAAACGCCACATTGACCAGCTTCGGGGTAATGCTTTACCGAATGTGAATGTACGGAACGAAATGAAACAGGCTGAAGAAAAAAAAATCGAACGTGGGCGACGGTCCCATGTCGATTTGGATACCCTAAACGCATCGGCACAGCAGGAAAGTGTAAATTTTGATCCACCACAGGTGTCTTCCACCCCACAACTAAATTCGCCCGTTACGTATGGGGCTTCATCGGTTGCTGGGTTCTCTACGCCTCGGTCAAATTTCCGAGGTTTTGATTTCTCGGGAGAAGATAGTGATGATATGCATCGTGACGGATCTGAACAACGACAAGATGAGGCCAATATGGGAAGTGATCCCGGTGGAACCCTAAATGATCCAATTACCTCGGGCCGAAACGATGAAATTCCTTTACGTAGATCTACCAGAATGCGAAGACGCAGAATAAGATTTTCACCGTGAAAGGCAGTTAGGCGAGGGAAGAAATGTTATGTATTAATCTGGCATCATTCCGTGTTATCAGGAGTTCGGTTAATCTGGCATCTCCGTTAGTTTTAAGCGATTATTATTTCTCTCTAGATCATTCTTTGTATTGACAAACTTTCGAATTTAATTAAAATACTTTGTTTAAAATAAAACAATCTTTTATTTTCTAAGGATTTATTAAAACACTTCCTGTTTGTCTTTAAACGATAACGACAAAGACGCGCGAGCTGCTTCCCCGCAGTCGAGTAAACTATCGTATTTTTCTGCATACGATAGACACTGACGTATCGAATTAAAACTCGAGAGTTGTAATGTCCTTGGTTACTCGATATCGAACGCAATCATCTCAAATTACGATACATTTCATTCGATATCGAGAGTCATGATAGTGCCCATTTAGACAGGGAAACATCTGGAAGGGAAACATTTTGTTTGGCAGCAATTTACGGGTGGGGAAGAGAGAATGGTTTTTGTGTTCGGTACTCGGCGACACGCTTTGTTCTCATTTTCTTTGTTGACATTTACTTTGCTTTTTGAGAAAAAAACAACAATATAAACAGAATGTTTCCTGCAACATGTTCGTCTGTGTGACCGAGAATGAAAAAACAAAAGAGAATTCCAGATGTTTTCCTTCCAAATGTTCGCTCGTCTAAACTCGGACATACCAAAACAAAAAATTTCGATCAATTTTGCTCGATACCGTATGCGTTAATTAGACCACAGTTTTACGAATGCATTTAATACAATAAAAAAATAAATTCAAAATTAGTAAGTGTTGTAGTGCTTTCATAACAAAAATAATCATAAGATTTAGCTCGGTTTTTTTCTTTTTCTACAATTTTCGTTAAGCAAAAAAAAAGGCGCAAGGTAATCGGTTACGCTATTGAAGTGCAAATAAATAAAAAAATAATCACTATTTTCTAAATTTATTTATTTTACAAGTTATTCATTATAAACAAAACGAATTTCCTTGGTAATATAAGTAACGATAGCAGCACTATAAAATTTATGACATACATACCTTTACATTTTCATATTTTATTTAGAAAAAAGTGTTAAACACGCACATTTTGGTTGTCAAATTAAATTTTTTTAAATATTGTTTTAAAATGGCTTTTAAATCTTTTGTAGTACTGGAAAAGCCTTTGCAACATTTGGCATTATCTGACTGGAATAATCGTGTAAGCACTTTGCGAAATGTAGCCGATGCTAGACGAGAGGATGCGTTTCAAATACGTCATAGTTCCAGAACGTTAAGAAATGAGACGCGCATAGAAGGGGAATGGACTAACTATGAGACTAACGAGGCTTTCGATAATAGGTAAATGATATCATAATTTTAAATTTGTATATTAATTGATAACTGGCTGTTAAATTATTTCGAACGTTAACTTTCGTATAGAAAATTTCCATGAAAACACACACATTTTTGAAAATATTTTTCATATTAAATTCTATACGAACACTGATGGTCGAAAGTTTTGAACAGGCAGTAAATCTTATATTTATTTAAAGAATTTCTGAACTAAATCGTTGGCGTGAGGTTATTTCAAAATCTCTTGAACGCATAGAGCGAGAAATGAAACTACTAAACGAAGAAAAGGCATCCACTGAACGAGAACTTGAAGCTTTGCAAACTCCCATTTCGGTTATAGGCGAATGTTTAACTATGCGTGATTGTCGTCTAGGTTCCGAAATAACATATGATGAGGCCGATACTGAAATAAAAAATGAACTTAATGTTGTCGAGAATAATCAACGCCTTCTGGCAGATCAGTGTCAAAAAGCTTGGGAAAAATTGTGTCGCTTAGAAGAGGTCAAATTTAAACTTCTTTTGGAAATTGATAATAAAAATGAAGCTGAAGGCATAGATTTGTCACAATCTTCTTTAAATAAATTTGCGGCTAATATAAGTTTTAAAACGGATCCCACAAGAAACCCTAAAAAGTATTAAAACTTTAAGCTTTGTTCGCAACGATAGCATCAATTTAATTTTCCTCTTATCTTATTTTTTCCCCAACGTATTTTAAAAATGTGCCCTTAATTTTTCGAACAAAACTGTAACCATGGTGAAGTGAAATTCACCATGAATTTAATTAGTTTTTTTTTTTAATTGAGTCTACTTCTACTTTAGCGAATAAATAATACGTAATATTGTTCTGGGCAAAATTTGCAAACGTTTTCTTGAAATGTGTGTGCTTGTGCTTTATTGCAATCGCCAAGTGAAAATGTTGCTGTCATTGTGAATCTGGCCTTATATGTACATTTTTAATATAATCGAAATTTATAATATTTATTAAATTCTAGTTCGTGTTCATACCAATCATGGTTAGAACATACAAAAAATATAAAACAATTGTCTGAAAATGAATTAGCTGATACATATGCTATAAGGGAAGCCTTATTTGTATGTCGGGAAAAAGCTCACAATATGTTGATTTCACAACAAGAAAGAACTGACCACTCCATACGTAAGCGCATATTTGAGACACAAAGAGCCCGCAATGAGTTAGAATGGCAGCAATTAAAGGTCAGTTTTAAATATTTAACCATATAAAAATTTTAAATTAATTTTTTTTTTTGTTTGGTAGATGAAAGAAGAAATGGAAAAAGCCATATGTGAAATAAAATCCTTGGAACAAGCTTTACGCGATAAAACTGATGGTTTAAAACTAGCAGAAACTCGTTTAGAGAATCGTGGTCAACGTTCTGGCATGGAGTTGTGTTTAGATGAAGCTCATGACCAACTTTGCTTTGAGGTGCAAAAAATTCGTGATATACGTCGTCGTTTAATCGATAAAATCGAAGAATCAAAAACTAATTATAATTTATTAGAAGAGCATGCGCAAACAATTGATGTTGATTTGGAGAACAAACAGCACTCTTTAATGACCGATATACGAGCCTTAGATTTACGTAAACGTTTGAAAATTTTTGAGTTTGGTCTAAATAACACTTTACCGCCAGCACAAACAGAACGTAATATTGTTCTGACTAAAATGGAAAACGAGATTCCAAAAAATTAATTTATATGTTTATTTTTTGTCTTGTAATAAATATTAGATTATAAATATATACATATATATTTAATCGTCTGACATTTTTGATATGTTTGGCAGTATTTCAAATATTTGAAATAACTATTTAGTATTTGCTAAGTGTACTTTTATGGAATAGATTTAGATGGCCCAAATCAGAGAAAGTTAATAGACTCTCTTCGGCACAAGTTTTTATAACCAAGCCCCACAAGATTAAACTTTATTTCGAATCGATGACTGATTACACAAGGGAACAAGGTTTTTGTTGATTAAGAACTAGAGTTGTCAAATATTCGTATATTTCAAAAACCTGTTTCCGAATACTTCGAAAAATCCGACTTTATTTATTTTAATATGCACTTCAGAACTAAAACTTATAATATATTACATAAAATGTAAGTTAGAGATCAGTTTTAACAAAATAATTATTTGTTCTGATGTGTGTAACTTATATTGGTCCTAGACCCACCTCTTTGTACTTGTATTTGTACTGTGTATTACGATTTTCAAAATATTTGTTTCGAATAAACCGACGTTTTTTACACTATATCGAAAGCAAAAAAATCCCTTTCTTAACAGCCCTTACGAACAAAAAGTTTTCATAAAATTTTTAATTTTTTTAAAAATACAACCTCTGCCATCGTTTAGGACGATTGCGAAAATCGTAATACACAGTACAAATTGTTCGAATTCGTAAATGATTTCTTTCGAATCAAAATACGCATTACCCCCCAGGTCAAAATGTTGATGAAATTTAATACATACGTTTCAATTGTCACAAGGACGAATCCAATCAAAAATGGTGAGAATCGGTCCATAATTTGATAAAGCCCCTATACAAACTTCTTTCCGGAATAGTCTTTGTGCCCATAAACTTTCTAATTATGTTGGTAATTAGATTAAAGTTGACTCAAAAATATTTTATTGCAACATAAATCGTCTCAAATGATTTGGGGACATTCGATTTCTCAACTTAGTTTTTAAAGAGGACAATACTGAAAAATCCCTTCACATAAGTCACTGTTATTTTTTGACCGCTTAGCTAGGTTTTGTATTTTTTAAGGAAGCAGTCTGCGGTTCTTCTAATTCGGTTTATAACTCAACTCTAGTTCAGTTGAAATTTTGCTGAGTTGAATGAAACTGAGTTGAGTTGTAAACCAGAAACCAAAGAACTGTCGCTTAACTCATACTGCTGGGAATTATAAGAAAGTCTGTTGTAGAATTTTTCTGCAAGTTCAATAAAAATAAGTTATGTATAATGACATCAATTAAGATACTGTTGTGAATAATGAAATGGGTTACTAAAAAATGTCATCGAATGCAAGATAATGAAAAAAATAAATATAAGAAAAAGTCGATTATTCGAGATCAAAAAACCGGTTTCTCGAAAACTTCGAAAACCGGCCTTTTTTAAAAATCCGGAAAAATAGAAAAAAATCGATTTTTTAATACTTCGGAAATCGGTTTTGACAGCTCTAATTAAGAACTGAATGTTCTTTTTAAGGTTATTTGGTTTTAAATTAGCCCAGTGGTTTCAGAGATATCGTTGAAGTTTTTTTAAAAAAGAACAATCAAAAAAAATGTTCTGTTCTTTAAAAATTAATAAAAATAAAAATGTGACAGAAATTACAGTTTTGGTCTAAAAACATTTAGTTAAACACATTTTGAATCAGCTTTATTTTATTGTACAATTTTTGATTTTGTTTCCTATTTACTGAGAAAACTGAATCAATACAAATTGCGGTTTTCATACAAAAATAACATTTTTTTATGTGTGTGTTTGCTGCTGTTCTATTTACTTCAAAATTAGGTACATACTTTCACTAAATTGTGAATAAAAGCGAAACGCGTTCATCGATTTTTATGATCTCATTTTTTTCATAGGTTATGTGACTTTAAGTGAAAGTAATAAGACTTTACACTTTTTCCCGCTTTTGATTGTCATGATTTTTAAAAATACAAAATTTAATTTTTTTAGATAGAATCAAAAAAGGCGAAAAATAAGTTATCAAAGAACTTAGCATAACTAATTTAATTTGCACTGGATTTTTATGCGCATATATGTTTTAGAAAGTTACTTACCCCCCGTTTCCACATGCAAGTGCAAGTTCGAAAAACTCAACACGCTCACACTTTTTCACTAACATTCACATAATTTTTGTACTTCCAGCCAATCGGAAGCCAACTAAACTAAAAAATGTCAAAATTAAAATTAACAAGTCAACTAGAAATCACAATTGTTCTTAAAATAGCTATGGCACAAGCTCTAATGTTTACATTTGTACCTCAAGTTGTCCAAATAAAATGTCGCCGAAAGTGGACAAAAAACATAATAAACAAATGTATTCAGGTTTTCAAGACAAACTCTTGACATAAAAAAATACGAAAAACAGAAGAAAGGAAGCAACATGTAATAAAAAATCGAAATGATAATTACAGCAAATTTCGAACCACCAGTACCACTGGTTAAATATTGATGTTTGACTCTTGGCTGGCTGCCACCGCAGTGATGCAGAGGTTAGAACTCAAAGAATTCTGATGAAAGAATGTGGTGATTCTTGAAACATGTAAATTCAACCCAGGTTCGAGCCCCAGTTCAGCCAAGGAAATTATCAATGAATTTTAATAAAATTTTCATGTTGTAAAATTCCTTCAGTAAAAATAATTTAAGTTCATAAAAATATTAATTTTTACATACTTCAAACTTTACGTACCAAATTTCTTTACAAGAAGAACTCTTTAAAACAAGAATAACTATAGTCATTTTGTAAATAATTGCAATCGAAATCTCATTCGTTTTCAAATCCACTTCATTTCGATTTCTAGAACATACCCACATAAATTGTTGGCTACGCTTAATAGTTAAAATTCAAAAAGTTGTGAGGTTTTATTTGAGTCTCCTGTTGTGGTTGACAAAAAAATTAAAAAAAAAATATGTAATTATTTTATGTTTTTACGTTTTTAATTTCGAAAAAAAAAAAAATACAAATGTTGCTTGACTTGTTTATTTGTACGTCTCCGAAAAAGCTTGAAATAAACGACACCAAGGTACATTTACACAAGCTACACTTATTTGGGAGTGTAGATATGCTGATCTATAAATATACCCGACTTGTCAAAATTTCCTCCATATGAAACAAAAACAATTTAACGCACATATGTAAAAATGTTGGCTCAAACATACGAATTTGACAATTGGGGTTTATGTCTGTTCGCTAACGAGTCCACCTTGTATCAATGTACCTTGAACGACACTAACACATATGCACTGATTGATGAATTTATTTGATAGTCTCCATGGCACTTAAGATGTTTTGTCAAAATGCCACAGATATGTATTTAGTATTTTAAATGCACGAGTTGAATGTAATTTGGTTTTAGTATTTCAAATACATCAACAACGCATGTACCTTGCCCAACACTGTATTAACGTGAGATGAAGTATTAAGTGCTATTACACAGTATTTCCATTTTATTAAATTTTTTTATAACTCATACTTTAACATTAAAGCTGAAATCTAGCTGACCCATTTTGGGTTTAAAGTCTACATTCCACTGAACTTTACTTTTATATCTTTCCACAAACTGGGCTTTTTCTATTAAATGAACCCCCTGTCGTACAAACATATCCCATTTAATAAAGTTTCCGGATTCGATTGGTTCTAAAGGTCCAGAGCTAACAATTGACTTTGTTGTGGCGGTATTATCTAGCATCCAATCAACCCATAAAGCTATTCCATTCCAATTTGCTGAGCTTAATAGGAAAAATTTGATGATAGTTGCAAATATTATTGATTTGAAATAGTTAATGCTTACATTTCTATAGGAATTTCTCCACTTGGTGATTGATCATGGTTGAATTTGTTGAATTCAACTTGAAGAAGTTGTTGTGGTTGAGCTAAAGCGCGACAAGGATATTCCCATAACGGTTGGGCTTCAACTTTTGACTGAGCTAAATGAGTGGAGCTCTGAAATTAATAGAGCAAAGTATTTTTATTTAAATATTTCAAAACTAATCTTGAATTGAATAAGGGTCTGTACTGAAAATGGATATACATTTTTAAGTTATTTTATTGTTACCTACCTGAACCATTTTATCGAAATGTTTTAAATTAAAACCTTCGCATTCCCTAATAGGTGTTCGAATTTTATGCAAATCTAAAAATTCGACTGGAACACAAAAAATTTGTGCACCAAATGGTGAAATTTTTACTGAATCCGTTAGCTTTTCTTGAATTTTCATTATTAAAGTGCCAAAGTAAAAGTTATCCCATGGCAAAATTGATGTCAAAAAATATGGCTCAGCAAACACATTTGTAATTTGTTTTAAGTCTTCTTCTCCTAGGTCCTCTAATTTATCCAACAATTCAACATTTTTAAGTTCATTAAATTTTGTGATTGAATTCATAAAATATCTTGAATATCGATGGGGTTCATGACACCAAAGCTTGGATACTTTAAATGTAGCACATGCCAAACCCAACAAACAACCATCGCCTAGTACTAAAACCTGAGACTCGGATTTTATATGTTCTTCCAAATAACTTAAGTAACGCTTATTTCGAGAACTTTGATTAATTTGGCCTATACGCGAACGACCGTAAGTCATGTGAAAACAGCAGGTACAACTATGTCGAGGTATAGATTTCTTTAAATTTTCTTCCGATTTGGGAAAAGCATCAAACCATAATGAAAATTCGTCATGATTACAGTTCAGTATAAATTCTTGATCCACTTCGAGAATTGTTAAAGGTTTGGGTATGTAATATATAGCTTGCATCCAGTGATCACGCCAGGGTACAACGTTAGCTAATGGTTCTGACGGATATTTTTCAGCAACCAATTCTTTAAAATTTGGATGGGCCCAAAATGGTGCACAACTTAGTTTTATTTCCTCTTCAATATCCATATTGATATCCCACCAATAAAATACCAAATCGGTGGAGCCAACACTAATCGATTTTACAATGTGATTCTTTTCCCTTGAAAGCTCACGTGACTGTTTACGATTAAAATTAAACTCAAATATTTCTAAGGGCTTAGTGATGGGTCGAAATTGTTCCAGCGGTAGTTGGGAAAGTTGTATATCATGTAAGTTAGCTTCTCCTTGACACTTGGCAATATCTTTGGGGGGTTTTAACAGCACTTCACCATCCAAATTGGCTAAAGTTTTCAAAGAGTTCCATTGAGCCGACAAAGGCGATTGTACAACTTGAGCATAACAAGTAGCCTTTGATGGTATACAAATCACATCTTCGGTCAACAAATGTTTATGAGCATGATTGTATATACCAAGAGCACCCTCTCCTATTAATTCGGTATCCAGTACTTCGGTGACTAAAATGTTCGCTTTCCTTAACATTTCTTCACCAACTGTAATATCGGTAGATCTTTTCTTTATCAGAGTAATTTTATCTTTCATTTTATTAGCCTCTAAAATCATCTCGGCACAATCGGCCATTGGTATAAAAGCTTCACACGCCGTTACCGAATCAGCACCAGAAGCAACAGCCATCATTGAGAGTATTCCGGTACCAGTGCCAATGTCTAGTACATGGGCTTCCTTCCCTTGTTTGTGTAGCTTTTTGACTGTTTTTTTTAAGGCAGCATAATATTTTTGATTTCTTTCCTTATCGTGAAGCATGTCACCGAATCCGGCATTAGCCACTTCTTGATGATAGTCATAAGAATCTTCTCTTGAAGCCCATTCATTTTGACCCGTTATAGGATTAAGCACTTGTGTAAATACTGCCATTTGTCTTTTAAGTATGTTAAATTTAAAAGTTTTTGCAAATTTAACAATCATAAAATACTTATTATAAAATTAAAACAAAACTCGAAACTATAGTTTTCTTAAATTTTAATAAATAAAATTCACAATAGTCTCTAATGCGCCCCATACACGTTTCAATTCAATTGTCAACTGAGTCTTTCAACTGAATTGATGCTTGGCCACACACTTCATCAACTGAATTGAAAGATTTTAAATAAAATTAAAAAAGAAAATTTTTAAAATACTTAACTTTTTTTCAAAAGAAAATTGACACACGCTTTGATTTGGACAAGAACCGACTCAGATGACATTTGAATTGAATAACTTATTTATTTTAATTTAATATTATCAAAAATTTTAATAAAATACAATTATCACAGCACAAAACGTGGACTTTTTGTAAACATAAACAAAACTTTGACATAAATCTAGACAAACAATGCAAGAGGAAAAAAATTATCATCTGGAATAGTGCTGCCACCTGTTTATTTCACCGTGAATGGGATCGTGCATGGTCCCAATTTACAACGTTGAAATTGAAAGGCAGACATTTTTCTTATTCTCTTTTGAACTTGCCTAAAACTTTCCCAATAGCGAAATTAATAGACAGACAGAAATTATTGTCTTCCTTTTTTCGTTATTTTTTCCTGTTGACGGAGATGAACATTTAACAGGCATTGATACTAAAATTACAATGGTGCGAGAAAAATGATATGAAGCAACAACATGAAAATGCCGAAAAGTGTAGAAGATATGTTCCAATTTACACTAGGGACATTTCTTGCCGGACAGACGAAGTTTGATGGCGAGGGGTCGAAAAGATAGAGCGTGTAGTACATAACTATCTATACTAGACATTTTTTCATTTCTCTTTCTAGCTTTTCGTAGTTTACATCTTGTTGTTTCATATTATTTTTCTGTCTGACTTCATATGTAAACGCTTCAGGTAAATTAAAAGAGAATTCAAAAAATGTCCGGCAAAAAATGTCCCTAGTGTAAACTGGGACTAAGAAAAACCATGTCTAAAAATGTCCAGTACAAGGCCCATCTATTATCAGGTCTGCTTACTTGTACAAAAACAAAAAACGACATGTATTTTGTTTGTGTAAAATTTATTTTTTATATACAAAGCAAAAGGAAGAAACGTGTATGTGTGGCTTATTATACACCAAGGCGAATTCAACAACAGGTGGTTTCGGAACTACAACAATCCAAAAACAACAGAAACAACATAGGGGGTTTTGCATTGCATTGTTAGTGTTTACGGCTCGAAATGTCAACCATTCTTAGCAAAACACTAACAAATCAAAACAAAAAGGCTCTTGACCATACACATAAAATCAATGGCGCTTAAATTTGTTTGAGAAAAAACAATATACGTAAACAAACATATACATGCACATGTAAGCAAATGTAAACAACTTTTGACAGCTAAAAAGAAACAAAACAATGAACTTCAGGCTTCTTGCGCAGACCTGTTCAATGGGCTTGGTCCAGTACAGATAAGCTGCGTTCGTTTACCTCAAAATTTGGACAAATTTGTACTGTATTTCACTGAAATGCGTTCGCGTACACATAAATTTGTAAAATTTTCATATTACTTACCTACTGGATTTTACTGGGATATTACTGGAAAAGTAAACGAACGCACATAATGTCATATGGCTGCTTTAAGGCTGCCATATTTTTTAAATTTATACAAAAACAAGTAAGAAAATATATTGGTCAAGCCCGAACTAATGATACCCAACACCACAGTATAAAAAACAATTTTTGCTAGTGTACCCTAACATAGGGTTTCCACCTAACAATTTTTTGTCATACCAAACGTCAAAGCCTATGTAAAAAAACCATAATAGTTTTGTCAGGGTTTCTTTTTTGAAGTTTGACTTTATTATGACAAAAAAATTTCACAATATAAAATAAAATGAACGACTATTTTTCCAACTTTTGACATTTGATTTCGAGAATCGTAGTTCAAAGAATTGTTAACAGAGTTGTATTTTTATGGCTTTCGAGAAACGTAGCCCCATATTGTTAAAACGAGCAAATTAGACCTCGAATACGAGAATTGAAATAAGGCTGATTAGTTTTTGTAACAAATTTATCAATTTCTTAGGGTGATGGTTTCACATTTTGATTCATAGATATGAGTTTTTCAAAAGTGAGCGTGTTTTCAACAGACGGACATGACTAAATCGACTTAGAATTACTTAAGGAGCCCGAATATATAGACTTTATGTCTATATATTTAGATGTATAATAAGAAAGTTTTACATGAATGACAATCTAAATTCACTAATTAATTATTAGTATTCACCACTAGTGGTGGTGGAGAGTATAATAATGGGCCTAACTAAAGAAAGTACAATTGTACTACTTTATCATCCCTATCACCTGGTGTGATTCGTATTGGTAGCACTGGTTTCTTTTGACATTTGTCAATATAACTTCTTTGTAAACAAAAAACAGAATTAAAGAAAATTGTGCATTGGTTGATAAATACCTGTATTTTTTTATTATTTTAAAAGAATGGAGTTAAAATGTGGTAAAGATGAAAGGTATATTATAGAACAATCAAAAAAACTAAGACCAACAGATCCTTCCTCAGCAAAATCTTGGATAATTACAGCAAAAACTTTATTTCCCGATAACTTTAATATACAAGTAAGTTTAAAAAATTTCATACTTTTATAAATACTTTCATGTTTTTGAGTTTCTGAGAGATACAAGATCTTTCATAATTAAGGCAATAATTCTGCAAATTACCTATAACCCAGCCAGCAAAATAGTCCGACGTCTTTAAGATATCCGAGAGAAACTCTGACAAAAAAGCTCGAATCGTATTCGAATTCTGTTAGATTTCAGACCCAAATATGTATGAAGTGTTTAAAACGCATTCTGACTGACATGTGGAAAATTCTGCTATTTTTGGCCGAAAAAAAGACATGGGAAATTCTGTTGTGTTAGACCATATTCTAATTGTTTTCTGACAGCTGAAAGAATATGGAATTAAATTCTAATCTTATAATCGTACATAATCTGTAAGAAGTCTTATTTTATTGCAAAATACAAGTTTATAACTACAAATTTTACATGTACCCTACAAGAACCCAGCGGTGAAATTCAGAAGATCTCCTTACTTCAAGCCATTTTAAAATCCTGCTTAAAATATTTTTTAATTCAATTTCTATTCTCGTCTAACTGTTAAAGAAGGGCTCGGCTCTTTGGTATAAAAGATAAGATACACACTCGCTTCTATGAGAAGGGAGTGGAGAAGGAGCAACATTTTTTGTATTTTTTTTTTCACATGCAAAAGCAAAATAATATATTTTTAATGAATTTCAATTCGTTTCCAATTGAAATGAATTTGTAGAATAAGTTGCTATTAGTTTTTAATTCAACTGAATCTGTAAAATTAATTTGTTTCCAATTTAAATGAATTTGTTAAAGTGAATAGCAATTCATTTCTAATTCGTTTGAATTGAATTGATTTTGAATTCATTTAAATGAATGAAATCAAAAATTAGTTCTATCAATCAAATTTAAGAGCAGATCTAGGAGGAATGAAAAATGGAATATTCTTCTACCAAATTGAATATATTCAGCAAAACTTTTAAAGCAAAAAATGTTATGTTAAGATTCATAGTTGCTAGAATCTTTAAAATTCGATTGAAAAATTGAAAAAAAAAAAAATTTCCCCAATATATCTACAAAATGAGATTATTTGAACAAAAAATTATTGTTAAACACACCTTTAATAACACTACGTGACAAAATTTCAACAAAGTCGTGACCAAATGAATCTGACAGCTAATCTTTAGTATCCACTATAATCCACTACAACTCTGCAATATATTGACTCATCTTCACAAACGACCCATGGTTATTTTAGACATTTTATAACCTTTCACTAAAAAGAAAAAAATACAAATTCCGTTCAAAATTTTTGAAGATATTTGCATTTCAGTCACATCATCTTTTTTAAAAACACAAATAACGGTTATTTTGGAATATCTCAAAAACTGTTGTACTTTTGACAATTCAGACTTTATATTCGGATTCAGCGGAAAATTTTACATAAAGATTAGGTGCCAAATTCATTTGGTCAAAAAACTGTCACGTAGTGTAATGTTTTCACACTATTTGTTAAAAATAAAAATTTAAGTTTCTTTTCAATTTCAATTTATTGCAGGTAATATAAAAGCCTCATTAGGCCAATAAACTATATTACAAAGAAATGTACCTGAATTATTTATGTATTTATTTCATTCACAGTAATATATAAAAGCCTCCGAGGCCAATTAACATATATTGCATTATGGGCCACCTGATAAAATGGACTACTCCATGGACTGGTCCGATGTAATGCAAGCATGGACCATGTCATTGTTAAAAAGTTTTTGTAGTGAGACGACATGTCTTCGTTTTTAAACGACATGTTTTCGTTTTTAAACGAAGTTAAAACTAATCCTCTTGTGTATACAATGGTGTAGTTTTAAGACTTCTTTGTACTCCAAAGCTGGGTTATATGGTTCTGCCCTAGGACATCGTAAAGTTAAATAGACCATGTTTTTTTCCATACGTTTGGGTTACTTTTGGACTAGTCCTAGTCCCTTGTGGGCTACTCTTTACACGTGTGTTTGGACTGGTCCTATTATTTGCGGGATAGTGTGATTTTTTTGTTTCGTTGTTGTGTGGAGCAGAGAATGACAATAAGTTCCCATAAGAAAAATATACAGAGGTATTTACCCACGCTTTTCATTATTGTGTATACACATATTTATAACACAAATAATAACAACAGCTATGGTTGTGCGTTGCAAAAAGTATGGTTATTACTTATATACTTATGCACGGCAATATCTTCACGCACCCATATTCAGTAAACAAAAATACATGAATATTATGCAGATATTATTCAATACCCATGAATGTGTTTTGGTTATCTGCCACACATATGAAATATCCCTGTTTAAAAAATACCTACAGTATTTTTGCCACTTCTGTGTAAAAATGAAAAAAAATGTTTTTTAACAAAAATGTGCTTTGATCACTCGGCAGGTATGGGACTATATAAATATTTTTAATGAAACATAAAATAAATTTGTCCGTTACATTAGCAGTACCTATGTAAAACTACACATAAGATATACATTTTTATAAAAAAAATAGGACCAGAGGGGTGGGAAGGGACAATTTTAATGAAATTTAAACTATTGATAGATCTATATTTATATAGACACACAAGCTATGTATTTTTTAGAAAATAGGACTAGGAGGGGGATAGGGGGCAATTTCTGACACTCCAAAACTATCCAACAGATTTTAATGATATTTAAAACATATAAGTAATATGCACACCTTAGCTATGTATTTTTAAAAAAATAGGACCACGAGGTAAGCTCGGGGGTGTTTTCAGCCTCTCCAAAACTATCCAACAGATTTTAATGAAATTTAAAAAATAGATCGATGTTTATTTATTTGGACACAGTAGCTATGTATTTTTTTTTTCAAACTATGACCACGAGGAGCAAATTACATGTATGTTTTGGATCGAATATTAAAAAAAATTTGTTAAACAGCAATTTCGAGATTGTCAATCACCAATAATGGAGCAAAACTATTTTTTGTTTGAGTTTTTCGAACATGAAAAATGTATGGGAAAACAAGTAGCAAAACTAGTTTTGTGGCCCAAAACATGTAAGTGGAAACGTACTATTAAATTGAGTTTACCTGAAATTAATAGGTGAAGTTCAGAGTACAATAGGTGAATGTGATATTCAAATATATCTCTGAAAATATATTAATTAAAAAGTTTATCCCAGATATCTTAAATTTTTTGATTCAATTCAACTTTAGCCATTTTTGTCCCACTATTTAATATAAGTCACTTGAAGCAGCTCATATATACATTCATTAACTTTTTTTTATTTATTTTGAATTGAATATATTTTATATTTTATGTTAATTATTTTCTTTTTTAACTGAATCAAGTAATATGTACTTTGTTTAAAATAGAACAGTTTTATCATATTTTTAAATAAATTAACCATTAGTTCAGTAATGAATATTTTGGTGATAGGAGCAAAATCAGTTTTTAATTTTTTTATGTGTAAGTACTTAACATTTATATAAATTTTCATATTAATTCGAATGTGTATTCTAAGTCAAATTACAATCTTTTTTTTTTAAAAAGCTCTAATACTGTAATAAGAAAATTTATATAAAAAATGTTACTTTTTTTTTTGTTATTTGAATTTTTACCTATAACTTGATATTAAATGAATTATAAAACTTTTGTTTGTAAACTTTTTTTACCCTGCTTTTACACATGCCAGTAAATTCTTGCAATTACACAGTCAAGTGGAATTTCCTTTTAAATCAAAGTTCCCAAGCGCGAAACAGAGCGTTATTTTTAAATAAACAGGTAGAATAAAAAATTATTATTACTTTTTCTAATGAGATTGATGTTTTAAAAATCATTTGTATTTTTTTTTATATTTGCAATAAAAACAAGAAATATTTATATATATATGTACTTTTAAACGAGTTAAAACTTGTATTATTGTTTCCGCAATCAAGCTAACTTGGTAACACTGTTAGTTTTTATGACATTAACTTGCTGCAAGTGTAAAAAAATCACTGTATTTAGAAATGTCTTGCAAGTCTTCAGAAATGTCTTGCAAGTGTTGGTGAAAAAGTGTGTTTGTATTGAGTTTTTCAAATGTGCACTTGCATTTGTAAAGGCCAGGTTAAAGGCATTTTTTTAATAAATATCAAAAACCCCGAATCCAGAAAAATCCGATATCACGAAAAGTTCCGGGATCCTTAAAGGGATTTGCTAAAACCAGTCCCGATCGGCATCCCTAGTAATCACACAGGAACTTGTACGAACAGTTGTATTCAGTGTGACCAGATTTTTAAATATGTAAAGCTAAATCATGCTTACAGTAGAGCTAAAAAGAGCTAAAGATAAAAATTTAGAGCCAAAAAATAAAGCTAAATTTTTTTTATAGATTTCTAAAAGTAATTTTTAATTATTCCGATATTTTTTATAGATTAAATAGGTATAACATATATAAAATATATTTTTATTATATTTTTATATGAGTATGTACTAATAATCAAATTCAATTTTGGCGAATGCGTATAGTTACAATATAATATACAATCCAAAAAAAATATACAATGTGTCCAAAAGTCATATGCAAATTAATTTGTTATTAATATTTATTTATAAAACAAATACATATGTACTGTATATATGTACGTATATACAAAGGTATATTTAATATGGACATATGTTACAACCATATGTATGTACTATCGCTCATTTGCTGCAAAATCGTCATTACTCTAAAAAACATTATTAAAAAAAAATAACAACAAAATCAAGATGCTTTTTATACACAAGACGTATAAAGGAAACATAGCGAACAATTCTGCATCCCTAACTTAAGCCAACTTAAGCACATTATGATTGGGCCTTTAGCTTTTGTCGTTAAAGCTGTGCGTTGATTAATATACGACGAATATAAAATGTATATCAATATATATGTATATGCGTACATTGAACACATATGCATAAATAGTATGCATTATATGAATGTATGTATGTACATATATAATTTTTTATTACATATGTACTTTCAGTTTGAAGCCTACCGTCTGGAAAAAGAAGCCAATAACTGTGAAGAAGCTGCAAAATGCTTTAGTTACATGTATGTTACATTACTTTTTATATTGTTGTCAATAAAAACCTTTTTAATCGTTTTATGGTATTTTTTTTATTTCACAGCATTCTGACATTTCAGAATCAAAATGTTGAACTTTGGGAAGAAATTAATGATCTGACAAATGCTCTAAGAGCTCCTGAAAATGAGATAACACCACAACAAGAATTTTATGTTAAAATGTTTCAACATGTTTCCTATGATGTTCAGCATAAAATACTAATGTTAACCGTTAATCACACGGAAAATAGTTTAAATCATTGCAAACTATTGTTATTGGTTTTAAAACGATTCCCGCAAGCTGCGGTTACACATTTTGTAAGAAGTTTACATACTTACGTACATACAATATGTATGTACATTAGAGTTATGAGTTTTTAAATTTTTTTTTTGCAAATATCAAGTTGTACATACCATATCCAAAAAGTCCATTAAAAATATTAACAAATGCTATCTTTCTTTTTAAAAATATTCCCGAACCAAACGATTTAAAATTTGTTATAGGTACATAATATGTATAATATTATGTATATTAAAAAAAAAACACTATGGAATTTACCATCTCACAATTTTAAACGGCTAAATTATATTGTAGCTCTTTCGAGAAATCTAACGGAAACTCTTTATATTTTGTTGTTAGATTTAACATAAGACCTACGATTTGTTGCATTTTCTCTTTCAGAACCCCGCTAATGTAGTAAAAAAAATTCATACTTATGTTTGTGTAAATTTTTAGAAATTGCATTTGGTGCAGGTGGTTTTTTGTAAAAATGACCAGCAAACACGATTTTTATCACTAATTTAGTGTTGGCTATCACGTGGTGATAGGAAATTTTTTTGTAAAAAATGAGTCATAACCCTAATGTACATACCTGTGGCATTTTGACAAAACATCTTAATTCGAGATAAGATAGCAAAAAAGTTTTTAAAAAAATCTCGATGAAAAAATGATTTAATCAAATAATAAAATAAACCAAAATTTCGTTAATAATATAAAATTTTAAAAACGTAAACAAAAATGTTTTTTGAATGAAAATTCGCATTATTAACAACATTTTTTTCAACTTTTTAAATTTGACTTAAGATGTTTTGTCAAAATGCCACAGATATGTATATACTGAATAAATTTAATTATATAGTTATTTTTTAGCCAAGGCTCTTAGAAATGATTGCAGATGGTATGAAGCAAAATCCTCAAAAATATCAAGAAATGTTGGTAGAAGAAGCCTTGCCCTTGATTTATCATAAAACACCAGAATTGCCCGCGGGTTTGGTATGTCGTTTATTTACAATATCTTTGGAATATTATATAAGGCAAATAATAGATGAAACAAAATGTGATACCACCGAGATATGGAAAAAAATCTTTCAAGTATTAATGCTGTGCGGCAAAATTCAACGATGGGAAACTTTTTTGCCTTTTAACAAATCCTGGTATGATTTCACATTTTTATTAAATCTTAGACTATTTTATATTATTATTCATGAACTTTGTTAAAAAAAATAATAACTTTCCATTAGGGGAATTTATATAATCAATCCAATTATGATAAAAATTCCGCAGGGCTTTGTTCGCTTATCCCATTTTTTTTTTTTTTTATTAAAATTCAATTGTAAAAATGCATAAAAAGGAAACAATTTACACAAAAATTTTATTTATGATAAATTTTTTAAAGAAAGCCTAAATATCGGGTATTTTTTTGAAAAGAAAATCAAAGTTTTTCACAAAATGCTATTGGTGATAATTAAGTAAATGTAATATTAACGTTAATTTAATTGTTGCAGGGGGCAAAATGTTTATTGGGATAAACTTATAGAAATAGTTTCAGCAAGTGCCGCTGGCAGCACCCAGGTTTTGTTCTATGCCACCACACTTTTTATTTACTCTCTTCACTGTTACATTAAAAACTGCAATACACGACCGGAGGATGCTGAAATCAATCATGTGCTAGTTGAAGGTTTTACAGATTGGAAATTAGAACGTTCTGATGCACAGAGTATGGAACCGCCACGTATATCATTAACAACAGCAACAAGTAAAGAAATTTCTAAAGCCTTTGTTCATGCTGCCCAGTGTTGGCAATTGTTAAATACCGAACAGTTTCAAAGAGATTTTAGTAAACTCTTATTAACATTGCCATTATCACCATGGATCTCTAGGTTCTTATTTGATTTGGCAATTTATTTTGGCCATCAGGAAGAGGCGAAAAAACTAATGACAGAAATGACGATAAAAAGTAGCTTAGTACATTATATATTAAAACTAAGTTTGAATTTATTGCAGGGTAAACTAACAGTAAGTTGAAATAAAATTTAATATTTTTAAAAAGACCTTTGAATCTTATTAATATTTTTTTAGTACGAAGGTTTTGAGTGCATTTTAAAAGTTATAAGTGATTTACCACCAATTCAAGGACAAGTGTTAGAGCAATTAACTTTAAAAGTACCTCGTCACATGATTTTTATACCTTTAACTCAAAAAGCTTTAGTGCAATATTGTACCAAAGCTATAGTTACAAGTTTAAGTGTATGTATATTGTTTTTTATTCAGGTATGTGATGAAAATCGATCGAGAAAAATGTATTAGAAATAAATTTTAAAAGATCCTTAAACGTGATTATAGATTTCAAATCCTTTTGTTTTTAAAATCGTTTTCCATCACATACCTAATTATAATTTATAGTTTTCTTAATATAAACTTTTCTTATAGCGCAAAATATACGAGCCCAACTGCCCAGATGATATTTTAGGTGATCTCTTGATATTACTTCAGCTAGAATATCCTCGTGAAAAAGAAATCGCTGAGCAAATACTTTCTATTATAACTAGGCGTCGTTCTTTTACATTTCGAAATTTTTCAGCTTTTTTAATAAACATTGATTTTATTGAAGAATTTATGTACATTTGGCATACACATAATGAAGACTTCAATTTCGATTTCACTTCTAATACAGTACCAGCAAACAGTTCTGGACCGGCTGGAGCACGGCGTACACGTGGTAGCGATAAAGGCGCAAGAGAAGATTTTCGTTTGATTATAAAACAACAAATATCACGTTCAAATGAAAATGTTACTACGTTAATTGCAAATTTTATTAGCCAAGAAAATTTGCGCTTAATGCATTATTTATTTGACATTGATGTTGGACAATTTTAAGTTAAGTTTGCCACTTTTAAGAAATATTCTTAAGTTTTAAATATTATGTTATGAATGAATGTAAATAAATATCTGATGCACAAAACTATTACATTCAATTAATAACTTTTTCATTGCTCAAAGCTATTATCCATATATGGGTAATTCCAAAGTGTTGAACGTGACAGTCGCATCAAAAATGCAATAACATTTTAAACAACAAATATTTTTACGTTCTTTTAACCCTTACTAAGAAAGCACTATTATCTATGCTAAAGTTTATGGGGGGCGTGATTCTAGGTCAAAGATAATGGCAAAAGAAGTAGCGGTTCGAACGTGAAAAAAATAGAAGTAGTTTTTGTGGCCATGTATAAAAGGGCTTAGTTCAGCGAAACCTGGCACAATTGTTTAGTCAAACTACTTTCAGAATTTTGTCTTTGGTTTGATTCCAAAATCTTCTATATTTTTTTTTTTAAGACAAAATCTGGGTCGATACGTGACATTTCGAACGTGACATTTTTTTCATAATAATTTAACTGAATAATAATTAAAAAAAATATATAGACAACAGACCATGTAAGAAATTTTTTTTGGAATAATTTTCATCAAATATCACCTCTTTTAAGGAAGATAATATTAAAGAAAACTTACAATAAAACATTCTCACAAATAAGAAATTACGTTTTCACAACTTTGCAGTCTGATTGTTTATCTAAGTGAACAAATTTATGGGTAAATTTACAAAATTATTAAAATCTTAATATTTCTCTATAACAATATCGTAAAATAATAAGCTTTTTATAACTTTTAAATTTACGGTCACGGTGGACCTTTTGACGGAAATGTCCATATATAAAAACGTTTGTGCCGCGTATGTGCTCCTTAAGCCCAAGAAACGCTAGAACCATGTTTCTCTTATGTTTAATCCCAATAGGTGGCGCTGTTGTAGTGATATTTAAATTTTTCATATTTATGTTACAATTTGGCTGAAATTCACAAAATACTTATAACATTTTGACCCGGTATATAGCGCTGGGGTCAAGTTATTAACAAAATTCTCGAGTATATAATTTTTTTATTTGGAAAATCCCGAGCAACGCCGAGGTCAAACAGCTAGTAATCGATAAATATTATAAATATCTCTTATCCATAACTATGATTAAAATGGTTTTATATTTTTTTGATAATAATTATTTAGAATATTTTTTTTTTGTATTAACGCCTCTTCACAATATAGAATTAAATTAATTTAACAAGAAAATTTACAACCTGACGGTTAGTTTATCAAGCACTTTATTTTAACAAAAACATTAGATAGAAAGTGTGGCAATGTAATCTCTGTTTGTTTGTTTGCTCTAACATTGCGTCTTATCCTAAATTTTACAGTTCTCTAACAAAGTTTTGCAACGTTCGTCACTTTTTTGCTATAAGGAAAATTTTTAATGTAAAAGTAAAAATATTATTGTTTGTAATTGCTACGCTGCATGTTCAAAGAATGTAGATCAAAACATTTTTGTTCCGTGCGGCAAACCAGTAACCAATAAATAAATGTAATAAATGATAAATGGGACACAAGTTTTTCGCAAGTTCGAACAGAGTACTATGCTTAAAAGTCGATTCGTATTACTTTCACCAACCAATTACTACTCTAATAAAATAAAACATGTGAAATGCAGAACACCAAAAATGTTGAAAAAACTGTCCCGGCGGGTTTCACCAACCAATTACTACTTTAATAGAATAAAACATGTGAAATGCAGAACACCAAAAATGTTGAAAAAACTGTCCCGGCGAGTACGCTGAATCCAGTGGTGCTAACCGTTTTTTAGTTTGGCTCTTGTTTTCGAGATACATACCATTATTTTGAAAATGGAGGATTTTGCATACATATATTCGCGTAACACAAAAACGGTTTAGATTATTGCAGGGTTTAAAAAACTGCAGTCAAAATAAAAAAAATTGCCTTTTCTTCCATTTTTTGATTTTTCATTGGACAAAAATAAACCGTTGCTTTTACTTCTGATTCATTAAATGAAAAGAGCCGCAGTGAAGGCTAAAGCAAAAAACGAAATGTTGTACACAACAAAGAACATCGGCAGTCAATATGTTCGAAAGTGTTTGGTTTGACAACTTTTAATAAATCTCGAAGTTAACGAAGATGAATTATAGCAAATACAACCAGTATGACGCAATAGAACACTTTGTCAATTGCCTAATTTTAAAACACAAAGAAAAATAAAATTACTTAAATTCGTTCGTGCAATTAAGGGTGAAATTTGGTTTGATAATTCATTATTTTACGAAACATATGACCCATTTATGAGTGTAACGCAATTAAGCGGGATGCAATTGAGAGAAAAATTTGTACATTTGAATTGAATGGAATGGAGGGAAAAGTTCATTTTTGAATTATTCAAGCTTGAAACTTACTTAAGCGTGATGCACTTATACGTAAAGTACTGTAGATGAAGTCACTAAAAATGATCGTGTGGCTGCTGAAATTTTTAAAACTTACTTTTGCTAATTAACAGGAATAGGTTTTAAAAGCAGGGTTTAAAAAATTGCAGTCAAAATAAAAAAATTGATTTTTCTTTCACTTTTTGATTTTTCATTGGACAAAAATAAACTGTTGCTTTTACTTCTGATTCATCAAATGAAAACAGTCGTAGTCCAGGCAAAAGCAAAAAACGAAATGTTGTACACAACAAAGAACATCGGCATTCGACATGTTCGGAAGTGTTTTGTTTGGCAGACTGAAACTTTTAAGAATTCTGTGGTTACAGGTTACAATAAAACACTGGTTTATTGAAAAAAGGTACAAAAATCGAATTTTTTAAAGTTTTTGCGATTTTGGTATTGAAGATGAAGTTTTCTTGATTTTATATGTTCACAATTTTTGTTCTTTATGGCAAGAGCTACAACTTTGTATCAGAGGGTAAATCCAAATTCTTAAAATTGCCGTTGTTATTGCCGACGCCAAATAGAATAAGGGTGATTAATATATAAAATTTTGCGACCGTTCCTAAAATACCTTTAAGACAAAATGGCGTATCTAGATAATATGCGGCACAAATAACTCATACGAATTTTAACTATTACATATGTAAATTTGTTTTGGTGAGCCGATCGCTGCCACTAATGTACAATTTTGAAAATTGGTCTGTAAATACTATGGAATATGGCCTTTACGGATTAAAATTATTTATTTATTTTTATTTTAAATGCAAATATTATTAAATTACTGAATACTTTGATTGTTTTTTGGGGCATACATTTTTTTAAAAATAAATTTTTACTTCATATTTAATGCGCATAAAGCGACTTTTTAGAGCATATTTCCGGTTTATGTATATATGTAATAGATATCGATCAAATTCAAAATTAATTCTTTTTATCTAACAAATTTTGTTATGGTTTTTTGTCTATTTATATATTTTTTATATTATGTATTTTTTATTATATACATATGTATATATTAATAAAATTTAAATTTAATATTTTTCGTGTTTTTGAAAAGTACATTACGTGTGCTCTTTTTTTTAAATTTGTGCTCTTTTTATTAACCAAAAATGCTCTTTTCACCTCTTCATTATCTGGCATCCCTAGGCAGGACATTACATCATATTTACATGAATTTTTTATACCTAATATCTTTATACTTTATATAAACTGTAAAACTTAAATATAACTAGGTCATTCATTCAATATATTTGTTAAACTAGGGAATACATTTTAAACTATTTAGCTTTGTTTACAATGGGAGCAACAATTTCGTTTTTTGTTCTTTCTTGTTTCTTCCCAAAGTATTTGATATACATACATATTTTCCTTTCAGTTTTTGAACAAAAGTATAACTAAAGTTTTTTTTAAAAAGTTGAGTCTTCTACTTCAGCAACAATTTGTATGAAATTGAAAATGACATTTATAAGAATTTTATTTAGTTTTTACTTGGTGTTCATAATGGAGCAACAATTTTTTTTCGCAACCACACATATTTTCAATTAAGAAAACGTCTGCAAATGTTTCCCACAACAATATTTTGTATTTATTATTATTCTTTAAAACATTTTATTAAAATGTTCATTCATACAAATTGTTGCTGAAGTACAAGTTTACTTAACTTTTTCAAAAAATATTTAGTTACATTTTTGTTCGAAAAATTAAAGGAAAATATATGAAATACTTTAGGAAGAAATAAGATGAAATTCTTTATCCCTCACTCAACTTTTTTAAAAAACTTTGGCCCCTATTACGGTTTACAACTCAACTTAGTTGAGTTGTAATTTCTTAATTTTTGTATTATGGTTTACAACTTTGCTACATATATTTCGGTGAACAAGAACATAACAAAAATTACAACTGATCACAACCAGTTGTCTTAATTACAACTCAACTGAGTTGAGTTGTAAACCGTAATAGGGGCCTTTAGTTACATTAGTTAATCAAAAATCTGTGACAAATATAATAAATGTTATTTAATACAATTTTAAATTTACATACAAATTTTTAAATACTATTTTTTATTAGAATAAACGTCTGAGATACTATAATCTTTTTCAAAATATCGTAAGTTTAATGATTAAAGCGGAATATTTTTTACTATATGCTCTTAAACATTCCACTGCTTTAAAAAAGATAATACGCAAATATGTAGTTATTATTTTCTTTAAGGAGAAAATATTCCAAATAACGAAAAAAAACTATTGAAAGATCACGATTAGTCATCATTTTTAGAATTAAACATTAATTTTTCCTTAACATATAATATATAAAATAATAGCTTTAGAAACAATAAAAACTTAATTCAATTTTTCTTAATTTTGACCTTATATTCTTATATAGATTTAGTTTTTAAAATTTTTAATGCCCTCATAACACATTTTATATGCAAAATTTAAAAAAAATTTGTTTTTTTTTTTAAATAGGCAATATGAAATTTAGTTTGAATTGCCTTATTATGTAAAAGTTTTTAGACTTTGTTAATAAGATTTTATACTTTGTACTACAGTTTACCATTGTAATCATGTTTTACGTAAGACATAAAAATATTATACAATGCCGTACACACATTTACAAATGTAACACGATATTTTGTTTCCAAATAACGAAAATTAATATATTGAGCACCTGGCCATAATAACCAATCTATAAAATAAATAAAAAGAAATTTTTCCTTAAGTTCATCGTTGGTTTCTTTAAACGTTTTTCTTTCAAGAAAGCAAGCCGAATAGAAAAATATAAATATACAAGCCGGAGACATTAATAATTCATCTATTAAAATTTTCTTCATAATATTTTTGAAATTTGCTACCGGCATTACTTTGTCCATCCAATTGTAGACAAAATGATGAAGTGGTCCTTGCAATGCTCCCACAATGAACATACGACCAATACGCTGCCAATCATAACGTTGCGAGTTTGGAATGCCTCGTCGATATTCAATTTCCTGTGCCATTACATCGCCAAAAACCATAAGAATACCAGATCCAACAATATTGGTAATTAGTAAATACTTTCCAAAAATATCCTTCCATAGCTTACGAACTGCTAAAAATTGTGACAACTTTGTTGTTGAATTTTTTGAATTGCCGTTTTTGCTGTGTTTGATCCGAAACTGAATACTTTGCTGGGGTATTGATGTTTTTGTTGGTCTAAATTGGAAAGGAAATGGTGCACACAGCTGATTGCGAACATTTTTTGTTGCACTATAAGTTCTTAAAAACTGTCGATGACGTAATATTTTATTAGTAAATTTTAACGTAACAGTGGAGAACATTTTGATTTAAAGTAACAAGTAAAAATTTTAATTACATTTTATTAAATTCACTTCTTTAACTTATTAGCACGTTAATAAAAACTACAATTTGTGACGTTTAATCCATAAAGTTGGTAAAAATATAATTATAGCAGGTAGTCTCGAAAAGCCAGCTGTTTATTTTTTATTTGCTTGTTTTGCGATACGAACTGTCAAATGTTGTATAGTAAACAAGTTGTTTGTCCTTATCTTTTGTCTTTTTTGTCTCTTATCAACCCCTTTGCTGTTTGACAGTTCGTATCGCATAACAGCATGGCGAATTCTACTACCGGTGGTGTCGAAACGGCATCTGATTTTGACAGTTCGAGCTTATTTGTTTTGATTTGTTAGTGTTTTGCTAAAAATGGTTGACATTTCGAGCTAATGGCACTAACAATGCAATGTAAAAACCCCTATGTTGTTTTTGGATTGTTGTAGTTGCGACACCACCTGTAGTTGAATTCGCCTTGGCATAACAGCAATAAAAAGCCCCGTTGTTTGTTTTATTGTACAATTGTTGTAATCTCGCGGCTACCTGCTATAAATATACCTTGGTAGTATCGCTTTTGGCTCTAAAAAGTACTCTGGAAGTTAATTTTTTTCTTATTGTTGCTTATAACCCTTTCAGACCCAACCAACACAATTGTGTCATCTGAATTGAAAGGAGTTAAACCACTTTGTTCCTTATAATAAAAAGAGGGCCATTTAACTGTTTATCTTTGTTTGTTTTTGTAAGGCGATTCTAAAGCAAATCGTTGCGAAGAAATCAATATTACATGGGCAATGTTCTTTGTGTTATTGTTAGAATTATCTGAACAACTCTTTCAAGTGACGAAAAAGTAAAAAAGTAAGAGTACTCCCAAGGCGAATTTATAACAGGTAAGTGCAACTCTACAACTACAAAAAGTCCCATGTATTTTGTTTATGAAATTTTCTGACTTGTTGTCAAATTTCAGTATAGAAACAAAATAATATTTTGACGTTTCACCATTTTTTTAATTCGCCGTGGATACAGCTGATGAACGGCTGACGAGTTGAGCTTACCTGGAGTTAATTCGCCTTGAGTACTCCAATAGGTCTGCGCAAGGCGAATTTATGTAAACGGTGGTGTCGATACCAGTGTTGCGATCTGACAATTCTACAATTATACCATCTCAATGGCATAACTGTACCAAATTGACATAAACTGTACCAAAATTTTGTTATAAAATAAAAAAGCATGCATAGTAAGAATTCATAACACTTATTTATTAGGTGTGTTCCACAAGATCTCGGGCAAGTTCGGACTAATGAGAGTAAAATGAAAATTACTCTCTAAATTTGCCGAAACTACCCAAAATTGCTGGAACGCAAAAAACCATTTTTGCACTTCTTCAAATAATAATGCTGCTTACTTTTCAAATTAAGATCTATTTAAGTGATTTTAGACGCTTAAAGTCATAACATTATAAAACCAAAACATTTGCATCATTGTAATTTTTTATATTTTGTTTTATTTTTATATTAAAGATGAAGGGAAATATGTATGCAATAACATTTTTACCACTTTAATTTTTTTACAAAAACCTTACATTTTGCTTTTTAATATGTTTTTTAATTAAAACTAAACTTTTTCTTTTGTTTGTAAATTTCCTGAATTATTTATCAGTTTCATATGTAAACAAAAACAGCTGATTGTTTTTTCTTGTCCGAACTTACCCAAAGAAAAAGCTCGTGCAAATTTGTACAGGAAATAAAAAAAATTACTCTCTCAATTAGTCTCTTAATTGCACAAAAATTGTTATGTGGAACGCTTTTGGGTAACTTTGTGCAAGTTCGGACTGTTTCGTTATGCATGTGGAACAGAGCTATTATTTAAAAACAAAACAGCAGTAGGGCATGTTCGTAAATGCATCACTGCGCTGCATCAGAAAAGCAAACTTTTTTTAATGCCGATAAAAAAAATTATTAATCTGTTTTATTGTGTATTATTTTTGTGTAGTATTTGACAATTTTTTGGTCCACATCTACTTCACTGATATTTATATAAACATTTGAAATCACTAATGCAGCGCAGTGATGCATTTACGAACATGCTCGTATATACATACAAATTTTTGAGAGTTAGACACATGGGCAATCATGAGGTTAAGATTTATGTAAAAGTTTTTGTGTCGGCTATTATTAAGATATCTTCATCTATATAAGATTTGTTTGCCTTTAAGTGATATTAGGAAAGGGGTTTATATTGGACTTGTGGTTAATTTAGGATCCAGCACCAGCGCAACATTTTGTATTGACAAAGTGGATATCGTAAATGCTATTGTCGCCAATTTGTATATCAATACCAACACTTATAAGATAGTCATCAAATATGGACCGATTACAATAAAAATTGTAAGATGATTTAGATTGCAATAAAATAAGTCTGGTTAAAATTTAATGAAAATACCAAAACGTAATAGGATGGTTAATAGGCACAAACACTATTCCGGAAAGAAGTTTGTATGGGGTCACGTGCAATTATAGACCGATTCTCACCATTTTTAGTAGGCTTTTGTCCTTATATATAAATAAATAAAAAAAATAAATAAATAAGTAATATGTATACAGCAGTGACATGCCACTACTTGCATGTGTAAAGGCAGTGCTACGCAGAAGGCTACATGGACAGACAACCAGCCAGCCAGCCGGACGGAGTGACATCGTAAAATCGATTCAGAAAGTATTATTTTGTAGTGTTACACACATTAGCACAATCGCATAATACCCTCTCCACTATTGTGGTGTGGGTATAAAAATTAAGAAAAAGCTAAAATTTGTCTATTTCTCTTTTTTCGAAAATTCAGACCAAAATGTAGACACTTGGTTGACAGTTTGACCAAAACAATCGACTAAAGTGGCAATTTGGAGACTCTTAATCCTAGGCTTCTACAGGGATACGGGTATATATTCTTATGTATGTATGTACTTAATGTGTTAGTATTATATCCGAACATTAATAAAAATATTTTTGGTAGTTCTGTTCACGTCTGTTATTAAAAATTTTATTATTGAAAAGAAAAGTGAGTTAATCCACCTCAAAGAAATGATAAAACTTCGTGGGTATTTTTTTTTTAGGTGTACCAAAAAAGGAAGAATTGTACCAGTGTACCAATGAAGTTTCGATTGTACTAAATTTGGTACAATTGTACCACAAATCCCATCAGTGGTCGATACTACAACAAGTAACAACACCAAAAACACAACAATGTATTTTTTTGTTGCTTTCGTTGATGCATATCGTCGTCCGAAAGTTTAAGTGCTCTATACGCTATTTTGACGATTTTGAGTTAAGGATGCCATCTTAGGTTTTCGATCTCAAATTTTTCAAATCTGCAATACGTTTTCGGCTATCTCGTCTGGTGGCTGAGATAAATCGTGTCCATTTTGCTCTATATCGCTCAAAACAAAAATGTTTTCTGAAATTTTGCACTATATGCCATTTAGTGGCGTTTAGAGCAAAATTTCAATACGAAACATGGAAATTGATTGCTGATGGGCATTTTGCTCTACGTGGAGTCAGTATTGTTTAATGCAAATATTTTTCAGTATATTTTCTCTAAAAAAGAATTATTAAGAATATATTTTCTCTTACTATTAAAAAAAACTAGTTAGAGTGCTATATTCGTCTGTGCCGAATCTTTGATACCCTCCACCGACAGTTCGAATATTTCAGGTGTGATATATATATGATATCTTTTTTTATTATTAATTTATCTTTATAAAAACAGACGTCAGCATTAAAATTGGTTGGGGTTTAGACCTTTATTAAATTATTGACCGAAAATCTTAAGTAAAATATCATGATTCGTAACAGTTTAAGCCGAACTTAAATGATTTTCAGGAGGAGGATTTATATTGGAGCCATGGTAAGTAAGTAAATGAACCAATCATCCTAAAATTCTGCAGAGTGATTTCTGGTATTAAAAACATAAATTTCAATATATTTCAAAACAGCGGTGAAATTAGTTTATGGGGCCTATAGTAAATTATTAACCCATCATCACGAAATTTCACAGTCAATTTCTAGTCCTATAAAATTGTGACGTACCAAATTTTGTTATGATAGCATTATTAATTACGGTTTTAGGCGTACTAAACGCCTAAACACCGATCTTCACAGCGTGATTTTCAGTCGAATAAATGAAAGACGGGTAGGAAAGACATCATGTTAATGCCCCCTTACATGCAGTCTACAACTGACATGAAATACTTTACATTACCTCTAATATGATGTTAGTGTTTAATATAAACTCATCATGTTAGAGGTTTTCTCATGTTATAACACTGTAGTTAATGCAAATGTTTTAAAAACGCTTTTATAACATAATGTTATAACAGCAAATCATGTCAGTTGTAGACGTGGAGTTATATGATAAAAATTTTAAAGAACCAAGGCTGGAAAAAACAGGAAAATGTATTAGAAATAATTTGTTAAGAGTTTCTGAAAACCATATTATTAATTTCAAATGATATCCATCACATACCTGATTATATAAGTTGATTGATCTGTATTTTGAACAAAAAAATTTTAATTCAAAAATGGATTTTAAAATCGCTCGAAATTCAAACGGTTGTTTTGAAATCGATCAATTTTATCAAATCGAGTCATAACCTCAAAAAAAGCTTAAGCGACAAAAACAAAATTTTACAGGCTTTTTTTTATTTTATTTCATAAAAATTTTGTATGAAGGATCGTAACGGTACCTTATGTGACTATGACATTTTAGGAGATGATGCAATTTTTGCCAATAAAGTCATTTATTAAAAAAAAAGAATCGAAAATGATGTCGCTTACAGAGAACTGCAAAAATCACCATTTTTCTTGATTTATTCATACGCTATAATTTACATTAACTCTATGCCTGCAAAACAAAGTTTAACGTTGGTAATTTTGTCATCGTTTTGTACACATTTGATTTGTGCATGTATGAGTTTTTTATTGAAAGTGCTTTATTTGCATTTATTGTTGCGCACGCAGTAACACAATTGCACAAAGTCAAATGACAGACATTTTTATGCTTTTGCATTCAATTAGTCCGCCTTGAAGTAGTCATTGCCCACTCGATGAGACAAAGACGAATGTAAATTGGTATGAGTACGAGTCGCATTGTTGGTATGATTGTTGTAGGCATAAGTTCAAATAAACTAGTTATTGTGTCCAATTTGTTTTTGTGTTTACCATGCAAATAATATTGGACCACCGGATTTTGATCAAATGGACTACTCATTTTACTAGTCCGATGTAATGCAAGCATGGACCATGTCATTGTTAAAAAGTGCTTGTAGTGAGACGACATGTGTTAATTTTTAAATGACTTCAAAACTAATCCTCTTAAGTATATTATGAAGTAGTTTTAATACTACTCCTTTGTAATCCAAAGCTGGGTTATATGGTCCTGCCCTAGGACATCGTAATGTTAAATAGACCATGTTTTTCCATACGTTTGGGTTACTTTTGGACTAGTCCTAGTCCCTTGTGGTCTAAATTTTACATGCGTATTTGGACTAGTCCTATTATTTGGAGGGTAGTTTTTAAAAGCGAAACAAGCAACAATACTTTTTAAGAAATGATAAAAAATAAAAACTGTTTTCTTGTTTCTATGGAAATTGTTTGTTCCTATGTGCGCGCACATGCGTTTAGTTTCATTTAAATTTTTTTTCTTTCGAATCCAGCATATGAAAAAACTTTAATACTTACTACATACATAGCAACTGCTGAATAGGCATCAGAGCAATGATTTTTGTGTATTTTTCTTTGTATGTGTTTTTTACCAAAGCAATAATTGACGAACGAAGCTAAACATGGTATGAATGGCAAAGCCAATACGCTGTGCATGACTTGAATGAATTTTAAAACAACACCAAGGTGTTGGGCTGAGGAAGTTTGATTGCATGAACACAAATGAGTGTATTTGATGTTGTTCATTAAATTCGAATTTTTTGCAATCGCACAAAGCCGTTCTCTGGTCGCTTAACCTTTTTTTATGCGGTAATTTAGGTTACCCCAAAATATTTTTGTACCAAATTAAATCTAAATACCAACAAAATAATGCGGTTTATGTGCCCATAAGCTCTATTCCTGAACAAAATGAAGGTATCGTGTTAAATAAGGCAGACCTGTTCCAAAGAAACCAAGTTTTATCCTTAATTGGCAAGAAAAATCGTTGCCGATTTATTCCAGGGAGCACAGGCTTTTGCATGGTGTGAAGTGTAAATTATCTAAATGTAAAAAGTTTTTGCAACAAAACGTAAGATTCGTGCTATAAACCGGCTGAACCGTCCCAAGCGAATTTAATAAATTCGACTTGAATACTATAAAAGGGGCACAAGGCGTCATCATTTGTTAGCGTGTATTGTTTTATAAATATGTATGTTTGTAATTTAGATAGATTAACAAATAACAAATTTGGTTTTTACTTTACTTTTAAGTTTTTACTTAAATTTAAGTTATTTATGTGTTTTCGGTATTTTACCATACATCAAATATACATAAATACAATATTAAATGGATAAAAAAGGTTCTTACTGTACATAAAAAATATGTTCTTTAATTTGCTGTTTCGCAGGCGTCAACCCAATCATTGTACACATCCAAGGGCTCCGACAGAAAATTTATTGTGGTTTGATAATCTTCCAGACAAACACGACAACTTATTCTCGCTGCATTGTGACTTTTGTCCATTTTAACTTCACAGGATTTTTCATGATTACAAAACGGGCAATTAAACTGTTGATCTAAAGGTACAATATTTTTACGTTTTGGTGGTGGCTTTCTTTTTGATTTGCGTCTTCCCATTTCTGTAAAACTAGAAAAATATTGGGTTAAATTTGACAATCGGCTTAAGAAAAAACAGAAATGCTAGTATGACTATGCAACCGTACAACCATATGTATATACATTACAAACAAATTTATTCACTTTCTTGATATTTTAGTTATATACTTACAGTTAATATTCAGATTTTTTATAGAAAAATTATTTATTTCTTAGAAAGTTTGTTTTTGTTTTGTAGTTTCTACTGTTGTAAAAGTATTAAGTACTTGATTACTCAATGCCGACAGGGCTGTCACATTTTTTTTCACCTTCACCGCCAAATTGTATATCGAAAAAACGCTTATATTGAGCCTAATTCTAGTAGTGTTTATATTTTATTATTTTTCTACTCTTCATCGAAGTTAAAAAACAGAGTATAGGTATATAACTTTGTCATTCCTTTTTTTACTTTTTATTGATCCTAGACCTTATAAAAAATATGTCTTATGTCTGTGGTATATATGTATATACTAGATCCTTATGAAAACTAAAGTTCAACTCCGGTTGACCGTCTGTCCGTCCATCGTTGAAAAGCGTTTTCCAAAGACCCCAGATATGATGGGGATTTGCTTGGTATATAATTATGTCAGTTATGCTTATTTCAATTTCGCCATTGTAGTTTAGCTAGATTGGTCTATAAATAGCTGAAATATGAGCACAAAACCAAGACTGGCTCTGATTAAACACATAAATCCCTTGTTTTTGTTGTTTTTTCTTTATACACCGATACCCCGGCTTGCGACGCTAATTGGGACCGGAAAAACTCGATGCAAACCGAAGCACGATTTTACATACATTTGTATTGATTTTCATTTAATTGGTTCCGAGATTCATAATTTTAGCTGAAAAAATAAATTTTGATTTGATAGACTTTAGAACGGTTAATTTTATTAAAGATCTTCATATAGAGTTAAAGCTCAAATGGATTTTATTGTAGAAGGGGCTAGTTCAAGGTTTCTTTCAATATCAACAGCCTTTTCCCATGATTTAGAACGCGTCAAAATAAACAGTTTTTTCTAAGCTTATTTGATGTTTTTGACTTGTTGTTTCAAAATATTTAAATTTAACTTTAGTTCAGGAAATATACATACATACATATTTGCATTAGACTTAAACGGGAAATCCCCTTTTACTGTTTAAGCTTTGTGCAAGCATTTTTACATTAACGACGCAAATCGAAGCACTAGACGCAACTTCGAAGTCATGCGACGCAAAGTGAAACAAAATCGACGCAACTTCGAAATCACAGAAATTTCAAAAAGACGCAACTTCGAAAACGAAGCGACGCAAACCGGGGTATTGGTTTATATGGAGAACGGCAATAGTCAAAGTTTTCTAATTATGTACAAATATCTTGGTTATCAAAACACAACATCCGACAAAATATGGGCAGGATTGGAAAAGTTGGCGTGCCACAAATTAGTTTATATCTAAAGAACGGTAAGAAAAATAATGTTCAAACATATCCTGGTTATTATTACAAGCCTGCTCCAAAAAATGGGCGGGATTTAAGAAGTGGGCGTGACACTTCTCATACAAAGACATTATAGATTTTTGTATATCTAGAGAACGGCAGGAGCCAACGTTCCAAAATTGAGTACAAGCATCTTCGTTATGCGTACCACAAAATAAATTTATTTTTACCTAAAGAACGGCATTTATTTAACTTTCTGTTCTTATCGCACCATGGTGAAGGGTATATAAGATTTACTTTTTACATATAATAACCTATGTACCCATGTTCTGCAACTTTAGTGAGAACTTTTTGCATCGAAAACATGTAAAACAAAATATTCCATCGCTTCTCGAAAAGTGAGAAAAAACTGTGTCTGTAACTCATGTCGAAAACTATCAAAAGAGATTACGTCGTTACGTTAAAAATGTCATAACATTGCACTCGAAGCCGATGTGGCATTGCAGACGTTAAGGGCGCCAGTAACTCATATCGTTGACGGCGACCAAAATTTACTAAAATTGAAAATTTTTCAACGACGGCGGCGAAAATACAACCGTCGGCTATACCAAATAGTGTAAAGTGCGACTTTAATGTTTGTTGTTTACCCTACGTTTCCACATGCAAGTAATTACTAGCAAGTAGTGTATACCAAGGTATATTTACACAAGGTAGACTCATTTGGGAGTGTAGACATGCTGCTCTATAAAAGGAACCGAGTTGTCAAAATTGTCTTCACATAAAACAATCACAAGTCTTACGTATTCCATAATACTTTATGAGATAGAAATCTAATGAGTTTTGTTGTGACCGTCAAAAAATCTAATTTAACATAACAGTTTGTGCTTAAGAATTTATTTTTAAAACAAAAACTTTTTTAATAATGATAATATATGGGAGCTAGGCAAGGTATATTTACACAAGGTAGACTCATTTGGGAGTGTAGACAATTTGCTCTATAAAAGGAACCATGCTGTCAAAATTGTCTTCATATAAAACAAAAACAATTTAACGCACACATGTACAAATTTTGGCTCATATACACGCAATTTGACGTTGTGGTTCCAACTATGGGTAAACAGCTGACAAACATATGGGCCAACGAGTTTACCTTGTGTAAATATACCTTGGGAGCTAGGTATGTAAATATGTATAAAATATAAAAGGCGTTAAAGGTCCTTAATTGGATATTTATTAGTGCGAGGGTTGTGTGTTTATATCCAATCAGTGTCTGCTAGACTATAAGGGGCTAAAGGTCACATTGTTATTGCTTGCTTAATTAGGTCAACATATAATTTGTAATTGCAAAAATCTTTTATAACTTTGCCTCGATTACACAGGTTTATAAATTTCGATAATATATTTGCCATTTGACAACGCAACTTAAGTTTGGTTGCAACACATAATCGACTTACAAAATTGAAGAAATTATAACACAGCCAAACAACGTCAAACTATTTCCAAAATAACGGGTTTTTGAAAATGGATTATGGTACTCTTAAACTCTACTATTGAAGCTCTCCCCTTTTGGCCTGCTCGTGCAGCATATCGGTGTATGAAACTTAGTGTTCCTAACATCTGAGGTTTAAATTATGTTTAGCAACTTTTTAGAAAATGTAACGGAAAATATTTTTGTCGAACATATTGACCCTCTAACTCCTCTTGATAATGGAAATTTCAGCTCCATTCTAAAAAATCGTAAAACATAGCCCTAAGAAGGGGAAGGACGGGGATGAACTATTGTACAAAAATGTTAGCCATGAAATTTCACTGCACATGTCAGAACACACAAAAGCCCGAAATGTGCAAAAAAGTGGTCGAAAGCTACCTCAAAAAGATCGACTGCTCACAATGCGTTTCCTACGTAATAGCAAGGGCCAAGCATTATAATGAAATACAACTTTCATTGGAATCACGGCTTTATGTGTGTTATAAATAAAATTTTGATTTAACTTTACTTCTGAAACCGAAAATCGCAATTTTATATTTGGAAAAAATTTTGGGGACAAAAAATTAATCTGGGTCGGTCTTACATTTTATCCCTCTAGGGGTGACTCCACTGCAGTTATGGGACATTTTGCGTACATGTAGTGTTCTTGTAGTGCACGCGTTCTTTCACATGCAACAACATTCATAAAAAAACCGAAATGCAGCAAAAGTATGATCAGCACATCACGTACATTAAGGTGGTTATTTCACGTGACTTTACGTTGTGAGACTTTTCATATAAAATTTTTTGAATTTTTATGAAATATTTTTTAAGTGAGGTTAAGTATTTTACAAACTAAAAGGTTCAAGGTTGACTACGCGTTCACTAAAAAAATCAGCACGCGTACGCTAATAGCTCACTACACGTGCGCTAAAACAATATCGGTAAGTAATCTTCGTTTTTGCCTTCGTTAGCTCACAATCGTAATGTTACGTATTTTGTTTGTGTAAAAATTCACAAACACAAAAAGATTTTTTAGAGTTTCTGTTTAAAAAAAAAAAAAATACTACTTTATTGTACTGTTTTTTTAACACTGCCTTTATCTCTCAAAGTCCATAAGGCTTCGAATTAATACAATTTTTTTGCTCTGTATACTTAAACACAATTTATTGCTACATTTTTATGAATGACTTAAAATTCATTTGAATACAACAACAACAAAAACTTTGTTTTATGTGTTGAGGTCAAGGTATATCCAAGGTCTATGAAGGCCTTGGTTGAGGTCTTGGCATAAATTTTAAAAGTCTATCCCCGATGTTGCCGTTTTGTTTATTCAGTTGATGCCCCAAATAACAAAAAGAAAAAAAAATATCTCAACACACCAAAATCAAAGATACTGGATAGTGATGTTCTGTCTGGACCGCAAATTCGTTTAAGACATAAAAAAAGCATAAAGTTTAATAAAAAACTTTTTTCAATTATTGTCTACATTGAATTTGTTTAAATGAAGACACCAACAATAAGTAAACGAACAATTCTGTTATATTCCTATAGACGATCATTATTAATGTTCATACGATTCATTCTTGTTTCATTTTGACATT
This sequence comes from Pollenia griseotomentosa, assembly GCA_963931875.1. NCBI lineage: Eukaryota > Metazoa > Arthropoda > Insecta > Diptera > Polleniidae > Pollenia > Pollenia griseotomentosa. The sequence continues at coordinate 158,951,387 of OZ007562.1, read as the reverse complement.
TTTTTTGTGTAGTTAGTGTACTCGTGTGCAATTTGTTGAAACTGTTAATTGCTTGAGGGTAATACTAGACAGGGATCTAAATTTTAGAAAACATATATCGTCAGTTGCTGCTAAAGTTGGTTATTCTCTACGTATTCTTTATAATTTGGACTGCTTCATACCTACTACTATTAGGATAAAATTATCATATGCTTTACTTATGACACATATCCTTTACTGTTTTGAAGTATATGGCAGCACTAATAGAACTCATATTAATCATTTGCGGGTAATATATAAACGTATATTACGATATATATATCGTCTTAAAATTTTTGATCCTGTGTCATCATATTCATTTAACTTCATAGGTTGTACATTTCCACAGTTCATTGATTTGAGGCTATTGCTTACATCGAATTGTAAGAACACGTAAACCTACATCTGTTTTAGGATATTTTCGTTTCTCTAGCTCCACTCGTAACTCTGAAATAATCATAGCTCGAATAAATAATAGTATTTTCGAAAAATCTTTCTTGGTGAAGTCAGCTAGAATATGGAATAGACTTCCACGACAACTTAAAACTTTTAGTTATGCAATATCAACCATACGACCTAAGTTTTTGGAATACTTAAATAATTCAAAGATTAGAAAAAAAAATTATTTTCTTATTATTATTCTGAAAAAATACGAATCTTGTTGTACAAATTAAAATACGTGATCATTATATATTACTGTATTAATCATATATGGCCCTATGGGCTCGATTAAGTAAATAAAATGAAATAAATAAATAATTTTATTTAAAATATATAAAAAAAAGCAAGTAAAAAATTAAAAATACATTGTTTAATACTATTATTATTTTATAATTGTCACTTTATTTTACTTAACATAAATTTTTATTCTGTTTTTTTTTTCCTTTTTTTTTTTGATTTTGCTTAAAAATACTATTAAGTTATAATGCCAGGGTATCACAGAATTTTTGAAGCCTTAACCTCGTCCGACCTAAACCTTCGTATAGGAAGGCGAGAGCTTCCAGAATCCGCTCCAGAGTATTTTGGTCTCCACCAGTAAATGTCTGAGTTATTTCCTTGGTACTCCACCAGTAAAACGTATGAGTTATATATGGTTCTTCACCAGTCACTTTGAGTTATTCTTTGTTCCCACCAGACATAACATTGAAGTAAAAACGATTGCATATAGTTATTTTATTTAAATTTTTAATATTTTTAATTAGGCTTAAGTTCATTAAATTTAATTTTCATTAAATTATTTTTATGAAGAAAGGAATTTTACAACATGGAAATTAATTAAAATTGTTATTGATAATCTTTCATTCTTGACCGTGGCCGGGATTCAAACCGCGGACGGCAGGTTACCATGACATGTTTCGATCGCAACCACACGATCTCCTCAGATGGATTCAAAACAAAATAACCACAATACTAATTATTGTTAAAGCTAAGGCACGAGCTCTATTTATTTATTAGTCACAAAATTGTTCAAATATGGCAGTTTTAAAATGACTTGCATTGCGTATAATTTAAATATAAGAGGGTAGTTGGCTCCATTAGCGAATAGAATTTATGAAAAATTGCTGCGATGAGATAGCTCTTGTAATACGAAAGGAGATAATTCCCAGTTTCTATTTTTTATTTTGTTTAAACAAATTTGATGAAAAAAAATAATTTTGTGGTTGTCAAAAATTTCTACACTAATGTCAAAATTTCTACTAGCCCCCAGGGCTAGTGAAATTTTATTTACCTACATAGTGTCAAAATTTTACTTCCATTAGTATTTTGCTACCGTTTCACACACACCCAAAACAACAAAATATTGACATTGGCCCAAGGTATATTTATAACAGGTAGCCGCGAGATTACAACAATTGTACAATAAAACAAACAACAGGGCATTTTATTGTTGTTATGTGATACGAACTGTCAAACAGTAAAGGGGTTGATAAGAGACAAAAAAGACAAAAGATAAAGACAACAAACTTGTTTACTATACACAGTTCGTATCACAAAACAAGCAAACAAAAAATAAACAGCTGGCTTTCCGATTTATAGCAGGTAGCCGCGAGATTACAATGAATTTGATTAAATAAATAAAATTTTAGCAAATTTTTATTTAATCATGGTCAATATCTTATTTTTTTTAATTTAAAATTATCAAAAACTTTAATGAAATACAGTAATCACTGCACAAAACGTGGACTTTTTGTAAACATAAACAAAACTTTGACATAAACCTAGACAAACAATGCAAGAGCAAAAAATCGTCATCTGGCGTAGTGCTGCCACCTGTTGATTTCACCATGAATTGTACAATAAAACAAACGACAGGGCTTTTTTATTGTTGTTATGTGATACGAACTGTCAAAAAGCAAAGGGGTTGATAAGAGACACAAAAAGACAAAAGATAAAGCCAAAAAACTTTTTTACTTGTTTACTAAGCAACATTTGACAGTTCGTATCACAAAACAAGCAAATAAAAAATAACCAGCTAGCTTTCCGAGACTACCTGTTATAAGTATACCTTGGACCTGTTTGTCCTTACCCTGCGGCCACACGATCAAGTTTTTCTTGATAGTATTTAACATATACTGCTTGTCAAAATTTATACAAATTGAAAACTGTGACGTAGGCTGCATTAAATTTTTGGGCAATTCACCTTCAATATGTCATCTAAAAACAATTTATAAATACAAACGGTTGGCGTGGCTCAATTAATATTTATTTATACCTATCTAAAGAACGTTATTTATGTATATAACTTTTTGTTCTTATCTCATCATGGTAAAGGGTATATAAGATTCGGCATAGCCGAATATAGCACTCTTGTTATTTCTTGCAACGTTTTTTTTTAATATTAACAAAAAACAAATTTCAAATAATTCCGATAAACTTCAAAAAATAAATTTTGACCCAGGAAACAATATGACTCCTAAAAGAGTCTTTTAGGACTCCTTTTTATGAGCAAAACGCTCAGAAAAAAGCTCCTAAAACCCTCAGATATGAGCGTATTTTCCTATGAAACCGTCAAAAAAATTTGTTCTGAATATGAGCGTTTTAGGACTCCTAAATTTAACGATTTGTATGGAAAATTGTGAGCCTGTTTGCTCACAAATCAACCATAACAACCTCTTAAAAGAGTCATAAAAGGGGGATTTCGGAGCCAAAAAAGAGTGATATAGAAGTGTTTCTTTTTCTTGAAATTAGGGCATTCATTTTATATGTAAATTTGTGCTTTTTAGGTTTTAATGGAAAAGTTTTTTTTTTAGTTGACAAAATGGAAATAATATGGCGAATATTATATACAATAGTATTGCAAGTGTAAGGGCCGCTTCCCTGCAGGTAACGAGACTAGTCCATACATGCATATAAAGAGTAGTCCATAAAGGAGTAGGATTACTCCAAAGCTACTCCAAATATATGGGTAAAAGATGGTCCATTTAACATAACGATGTTCTAAGAGGGGACCATATAACCCACCGAAGTAGTCCCTAAACTACTCCATAGAGTAATAAAGTGGGTTAGTTTTAAAATTACTCCATGTCATTACAGTATGGAGTACACTAAAGCGGTAGTTTAAGCATTTTTCATTTTTTCTAATCGCCTTTTATGGCGTGTCCTGTAGTCTATTATTGCTATTATTAAATATATTTACTTGGTATTTTTAATTTGTTTACCTTTTTTTCACAAACTTTCACTTTTAAATAAACAATTAATAATGGACACCATCAGGGCTACCAATGTGTAATACTGTAAACTATAGAAAAGTATACATCATACAGTTGTTGGCATCACTGCATGTTAATTTCTTATAACATGGTCCATATTACAGTAGATTGGACCATGTTGTAAGTAGTCCATTTAAGCCACAATGGACCACGTAGTCCAATATTATCTGTAGGGTTAAGGCTTACGATTAGTGTGACCAGATCCTAAACAATTTTGAGTATAAGTTGGCTTCAAAAAAACCTAAAAAATGCTTTAAATTAATTAAAGCGGTAACATGGTGGCCACACGTTCAAGTTTTGCCTTTCAATTCCATTCAATTTGCAATACACTCTCACTTTTTTACTAATACACTCACAACAACAAAAATATTAATTCAGTTGTTTCATATGTTTTTATATATGTACATTCGGTCTATAACCAAATTTTTCGCATAGTACCACGATATGGGCGATGTTATAATCCAGTGTTATTTTGCAAAATAAGCCTGCGGTTCAAAAATTTGAATTAACGTCTTCTTTCTGCAAAGTTTTCGATGAAATTATAACATTTAGCACTAGACACCACAAAAAGTTTGACAAATGTTCAACATGTCTGCCAAATATTAAAATTTTTTTATATTTCTTTAAACATTCTTTAAATGTTTGCGTAAACCGCAAACCCGCCAATAAACAGCATTAAATATTTGTACAAACGTATAATTTTAACATGTTTGCCAAGCAATTTGTGTGATTTATTTTGGCCTTAACATAATAGCAAGGTTCTGCCAGATATACGTTCACATTATTACAATGGTTACACGTGAAAATTCTAATATACCGAAAATTGCATACTTTATATTTTTAAAAATTGTATAAATTCTATTATAAAAAATGCTGGAAAATGCTAAATAAATAATTAGGAAATACCAAAGAAAATGCTAACTGCTTAATCGTAAAATTTCTCAAAGGGTTTAGACGCATCTTGCAAAGCACGACTAGCTATTCGCTGTTGCTGTATCTCCTCTTTTTGAAATAAAACGATGCCACCAATTCTAAAAATTTTAATTTTTTAAACTAAAATATTTAATATTACCACTATATTTGCATTAAAAAAAATCTTATTTGCACCGCAAATTTATATTTATTTTTAGAAAACCACGTCGCAACTTACACTGCGGACATTTCTTGCCAATCAGAAAAAGTTTGTTGGCGAGAGAGGCAAGAAGTAAAGTGTGTCACGCATACAGCGTCGCCCCCTTACCGCCAAACTTTTTCTGTCCGGCAAGAAATATCCAAAGTGTAAATTGTGACTTAAGTATGTATATTAATTTTTGCTTAAATAAGTCCGAGTTTAGACGAGCGATACTCGGTTCTTAAAAATCTCTCTATAAGGGAAGCATGTTTTATTCTTAAACATTTACTCTTACTTCTGGCATAAGGCAATGCACTTTTCGCGTAGAAAAAATTGACAGTGCTGATAGTGCCCTGAAAAATAGGTGTTATATGATATTTGTATATGGGGTTTTTTTTTTAAACGGCAACGATTGCATTAAAAAGCAACAAAGCTACGCGAAAAATGCAAAAATTCGGAAAGGTTTGCAAAAATAGTGAAAATTTGTGAAAATTTTAATATTTCAAACAAGCCATACAATTGATTAAAAGTCCTTAAAACTAAAAGATATGGCGACAATTCGGCAAATACTGTTCAATTAGCGGAAATTTGCTAATAGCAAAATCTAATACACCTAATTCAGTTTTTACACGGTAGATTGGTTCCAGAAAAAAGGTGTAAAAAGACATTGATCGTATGCAAAAATAGGTGATTGATTCCTTATCTCTAAAACCTATTAAAATCAGTGGAAAAAAGATTTTTTAAGAACAAGCATTCATTAAAAAATGGTAGAAATGTCAAAAACAAATGCTAAAAATATAATTGCACGCAAAAAACCCAACTCTGCAAAAAATCAGCAGGCGTTTCGAGCAGACCTACTAATTGGACCATTCTTCAATCACATAATGAAATTAAGAAACATTTAATTGTGAAAAACATGGAAGTCGAAAAAAAATAAACATCGAATCAGTTTTTGGCTGCCAGCTAAAGAAGAGCATTTTTAGCAGACGAATACAAATTTAAAAACCTGGCAACATCCTATTTCAAAGTGCTACCAAGCTTGTTGGCGATGTGAGCGTCATTTTATTGATGACGTCATATAAATAATCATACAACAACAAACCGGCCAGTGTTTTATTTTGGTTTTTATGTCAGAACAATACTTTGCTTATATTTTGTTTATTTTTAGCTTATTATATCCAAAGTATTAACGCATTACATATTTTATTTTAAGACAATTTAGAAAAACGGTCTTATTTTGTTTTTTTGGCAAAAACGTGGCGCATTTAAAAAAAACTAGTTTAATTCAATATACATAAGTACATCCACTGCAATTTATAATTTATAGATCTGTAATAACAATTTTAAATAAAACAAATTTGCATCCAACTATACATAAGTATTAAGTAACAGCAAGATATTTAAACGCAAATTTTTTATGAAAAGGTGAACATGAATTTAATTTTGGTTTTTCTGTTGTTGTTTGCTGTACGTTTGGCTTCAGTGTTTGTTGTAAAGACTTTTTATGTGCCTGATGAATACTGGCAAAGTTTGGAAGTGGCACATAAACTTACTTTTGGGTAAATTAATTAAGTGTTTAATAATAACATTAAATAAAAAAAATATTTCTTTAATTATTTCAAGTTATGGTTACCTAACGTGGGAATGGGTCCAAGGTATACGTAGTTACGTGTATCCACTTGTTATAGCTGCTGTTTACAAACTGTTGGCTTTGTTCACATTGGATTCAGCCAAGTTGGTGGTGCTACTACCTCGTATTTTGCAAGCCACCTTATCAGCCTACTCGGATTATCGCTTCTTTGTTTGGTGTGGTAAAAAAAAATGGGCACTTTTCTTAATTATAGTACCCTGGTTTTGGTTCTATACTGGCTCCCGCACTTTATTAAACACGTTGGAAACCTCGTTAACCACAATTGCCTTAAGTTATTTCCCCTGGTATGGTGAAGGTGTTGCCTATTTATGGCCAGCTGCATTATGTTGCTTCCTTAGGCCAACAGCTGCTTTAATATGGTTGCCTTTAGGAATTTACCATTTGCGAATGTCAAAATTCTCATGGCCTGAGTTGATTTTTAAACGCTTTCTAATAATTGGGTAAGTTTTTTTTTTTTTATTAACTATCACATACAGTCGTAGTCTTATTTATTTAGAGGTGAGAAGAAATTACAAAAATTTTACTTATTGCACAATAAGTCTGTGAATCCTTATTACAAACTTTATTTATTTATGTATGGATTTTCAAGCATTTTAGGGGAAATTCTTTAATTACAGAAATCTTATTATAAAAGGACTTTTAAAATTCTTGCGTTTTACGTTTTCGATTTCCAGCACACACATGTATATCAAAGAAAAAAATGTATTTCGGTTCTGCAGGTTCAAAGGCAGTTTATAATATTAATAAACAAAATTAACACGTTGACTGCCAACTACGAGATAATTTGTAGATTGCATTCCCTTCTAGGATGCCAACAACAATAGTGCCTATTGTAAATTTTATGTACGTATTTAACTTTATTTTAACAAATAGAATCTGGAAATTTATTTCTCATGGTGAGTAACATTTATTTGTTAAAATAATTAAGTTAAAAACTTTTGGGGATTCTAATTTGACTTAGAGTACACATTCGAATAATATGAAAATGTATATATTTAGACGTGCGAATTATCTCGTATTTGGCTTCTGCGTAGAGATTTCTGTTACAGAAGCCAACTACGAGATTATTTGTAGGTCCTTTTTCTCCTAAAAAAACATTATTTTTGCTTTTTGATGATACCTATGATACCTAGAAATAAAGTTTTTAATAATATGATGTGATTAAATCAAATTGTAATTTTTGGCCAGTTTTCTGAAAATTGCCGTGGCAGTCAACGTGTTAACATTTTTCTTGTATTTGTTTAATTTTGCAGGATAAACAATAAAAATTGTAAAATTAACAGCACAAAAGTTAGTATTATGTAGTATTATTAGATTTTTACAAAAAAAAAATCGGAAATTTTTTAACTCAGTATTTAGTGGGTTATCCTTTGTTTTTTATACATTCTTGTCGCGATTACATTTTTCCTTCCATAATAATTTTTTTTTTATCTCAATTCTTCCTTTTACCTCTTAATTTTTGTATTTGGCTGTCATGTTTGGATCATCCTATTGGGTTCAGATTGGGCGAATACAGAGGAGTTTTCTTTAGCGTTTTGTGTTTCGGTTTATTATCCAGTTTTAATATGAAGAAGTCATTTAACTAACCTAACTGTATCTTTTTCCCCTTCATTTGATTCCTTTAGGGAACATAGGGCTTTGACAAGATTGATTTTTCCATCTAATTCAGTTGTTACAATAAGCCCAATTATGAATAAAAATTCCCCGGGAGTTTTTTTCATAATTGGTCTAAATATATGTTTTTATTTCTCCGCATTTTTATTTAGCTTTCTTGCATCCATTTGTGCTGTTTGCCGCCAAGTGTTCGCTGGACGGCCTCGTCTCCTGCTGCGTTGCTGTTCCTGTCCAGTGCAGCTTTGGAAGTACTTTCGATGGGCTTTCGGAGCGTAAGCCCAATTTTCTTCTCTTAATTTGGTTTGCGGTGGTGGTTTCGTTGGATTTCCTCCAGCGGTCTATATTAGTAAGAGTGTTTGGCCAGAATATATGGCATATAATTCTTAGGAATTTGTTGATTTGCGATTGAATTGTTTCACGATCGTGTTTGTAATAAGTCGTTCTATACATCCGTTGATGTCGTCCTCGAAATTAAGATCTGTGAGAGGTGTGTGTGTAGATTCTAAACTATTCCTCTTCTTTTTTATACCCTTCACCACAGCTGGTGAATAGGGTATATATAAGCTTGTCATTCCGTTTGTAATTTCTGTAATATTGATGTTGGCCCCTATAAAGTATATATATTCTGGGTCCTTATGAGGAGCGAAGTTGATTTAACGATGTCCGTCTGTCCGTTGAAATGGATTTTCCGAAGATCCCATATATGATGGGGGCCAGGTTATTATGAGTTACTTCGAAGATATCACAAAATCCATTATCAAAACCACTGCTACAATGTCTGACGCTATTCCGCTAGTTAACAATCTTAGTATATGAAATGAATAAATGAACTACTTAGTCGCTAATTTCAATGAATGAAGGATTTAAGACACAAAGCTCGACAATTTCAAAGACAATAGATCGAAAAATCTTCTTATTGAGCTCACTTACATGACTCTGCATTCCGAAAGTGTTGAAGACGCGGTCACCCCTACACCTAGTAAAAGTTCTGATAAGTATACAAGAACTAACCTTTGGAGCGTTTGTGAAAATCTTATAAGAAAAGAATTATCCTCCGTCCATCCAACGCTGTGGTTCAGCTTTAGAAAAAGTCTAGATATACCTTAGATCTTCTAATTTTTCTAGAGAAGCATATCCGCTTGTTTACTGGCCCAATGAAATATTATACCTTAAATTTAAAAACACGGCGCAGAAATACCTAAGTTTTCAAATTAATGCTGTCGCATCTAAGAGACAATTTTCCACTGCATTTGGAAACGGATTTGCGAAATCGTCTATTTCTGCAAAAGTTTGAAATACTTCGTTTTTTTTTAACAAAAATTTTATTGATATTAATTTTAAATATTAATAATTTCTTGTTAAAATTTTTTTAAAAACTTATTACGTTTTTAAGGTTTACTATGAATTCAAATTCAATTTGTTGTTTTTAAAATCTTAATACATAATATCAATTTTAAATATTAATAATCTCTTAGACTGTAATTTTGTATAATCTACTTCAATTTAAATTAAATATTCGTATCGGTATCGGTACCGCCGATATTTCTGTTTGAGTATCGGTATCGTATCGGCAAAAAGGCGTATTGTTACATCCCTACTTTATACCATGACCGGCAATGAAAAAAAACAATAGCCATTTTTTTCTGTTTGTTACATATTTAAAAGCTAAACATAAAAAAGTTATGTATTTTTTTCCTAAAGTATGAAAATCAAACAAGGATAATCAATATTCATTACGAAGGGCAATTGCGTGTACGATATTTTTTGCCAGTCCGTCTTAAGCCAACAGAAATAAGCTCGATGGCTTGCCGACGCGAGAACATGTCAGTTTTAAGAAAATCGGTTGATTAGTTAAGGTTGCCTATAGTTGCATAATCGTCATTGTGTTATAATCTATAAGAATATTTTTTTATTAAAATTATTTTCATTGATAATGAATAAAAATTTGGCTTACCCACGAGTTATTAATTTACTAAAAGCCTTGTTCGACGTATGCTACCGTGAAAGTCCTCGGGCTCCACAAATTTACCCAAAAGTTTTTTTTTTTTGGTTGTTATTTGCCCTGAAGAGAACACATACAAAGCGAAGTATCGAAGAAATAATATATTTTTTTTTATTATTATGTTCTTTATTTAATCGAGCCCATAGGGCCATATATGATTAATGTATTAATATTTAACAATAATGAGTAATAAAATTTAATAACTATTTAATAACTGTTTAACAATTAACAATAATCCTTCGAAGAAAACATATATTAAATATTATTATTATTTATATACATATATGTAAAAGCTTAATAAATGACACATCAATTTAAAATTTTTTATTAAAAAATTTATGGTGTACTAGCTGTTAAAACCTGGCGTTGCCCGGGGTCAAACCATCATGGACTTTAATATATAATCATAAAATCACTTCCTTACTCCTATCACTTTGTAAAAATATTATAGCAAGAAAGCCCTCAAATGTACTTATTTGCTTTCTACCTTTATGTTAAAGAAGATAGGGTTTAAGTTTGTGCAAAACTATATTAAAACAAGTAAGAGTTCTATATTAGGCTATGCCGAATCTTATATACACTTCACCATGGTGAGGTAAGAACAAAAATTTATATAAATAATGTTCTTTAGATATAAATAAATATTAAATCAAATAAATAAAAAAAAAAAAATTTTAAGAAACGCTTTTCTTTACCTTAATATATTGATCAGTTGTGAACACAGAATAAATATGAATACTAAAAAAATCGACTAAAAGTCAAAAAATAACAACATTTCAAACAACATAAACTTTTAAATCAAAATTGAAAAAAACTCACACATCCCTTAAAGAAAAGCGTGGGGCGCCCATACCAACCTGAACTTAAAAAAAAAAAACATGACTGCCGTGAGTACATTTTAATATTTCAGACCGAAAGAAATACAACCAATCATGTTTAAAGCTACCAATTTTCAATAATTGAGCATTTTGTTTTATAACAACGCGCCCCACGCTTTTCTTTAAGGGATGTGTGAGTTTTTTTCAATTTTGATTTAAAAGTTTATGTTGTTTGAAATGTTGTTATTTTTTGACTTTTAGTCGATTTTTTTAGTATTCATATTTATTCTGTGTTCACAACTGATCAATATATTAAGGTAAAGAAAAGCGTTTCTTAAAATTTTTTTTTTTTTATTTATTTTTTACTTTTTAGTAACGAATAGCTTTAATTAATACATTACAATTTCCATGGTAAATAAGAAAATTTTTTAACATTTTTTAAAATTTTTGTCCCCCCCCCCCCTAGAATTTATCCTGGCTACGCCCATGTATTCGTGTATTGTCATCGGAAATATGTATGCCTGCAAAGTTTCATCCATTTGCATTGATTAGAAGGCAGTCAAAAAAGCATTTTACCAAAAGAAAAAATTGTGCCCCCCCCTAGATTTTATCCTGGCTACGCCCATGTATTCATGTATTGTCATCGGGAATATGTATGCCTGGAAAGTTTCATCCATCTGCATTGAGTAAAAGGCAGTTAAATTAACGTTACAAGATTTGATTTTCCGAAGTGAAGCTAAAGAAAAGGTTTTAACCCCCCTCCCCTAGATTTTATCCTGGCTACGCCCATGGATTCATGTATTGTCATCGGGAATATGTATGCCTGCAAAGTTTCATCCATTTGCATTGAGTATAAGGCGGTTAAATTAACGTTACAAGATTTGATTTTCCGAAGTGAAGCTAAGGAAAAGGTTTTAACAAATTTTACCCGCCCCCCCCCCTAGATTTTATCCTGGCTACACCCATGTATTCGTGTACTGTCATCGGAAATATGTATGCCTGCAAAGTTTCATCCATTTGCATTGAGTAAAAGACGGTCAAAAAAGCATTTTACTAAAAACAAAAAAATTTTTGACCCCCCACCCCCCATATATTTTATCCTGGCTACGCCCATGTATTCGTGTATTGTCATCGGGAATATGTATGCCTGCAAAGTTTCATCCATTTACATTGAGTATAAGGCGGTTAAATTTACGTTACAAGATTTGATTTTCCGAAGTGAAGCTAAAGAAAAGGTTTTAAAAAAGGTATATAGTCCGTTTCCTCTTTTGCCAAAGTTGATGTTTGAAATTCGTTTAATAATTTTATAATCTTAAAATCGTTTTTAGAACATAAAAAAATAAATAAAAATAAAAAAAATCATTTTTTAGACTCGAACTCGCAACCTCATGAGTCTCAGGCGAGAAGTTAGAACAACTCGGCTACGAACGCTTTAACTGAGAAGCGTTGAATTAAAATATATTGAGTCTGCGAGTTTGTTTCTTTATTTGAGCGGCATATCATGAACATACATAAATGTGTATGTGTAAAATTAAACCATTAAAATAAAATCCACAACTTGTGGTGAATGGTATAAAAAACCGCAAACAACAAAAATGCAAGATGAGAATTTTTTTGGAAAAATTAGAGGCAGTCGTGGTTTTTTGGTCATATCTCAGCCATTTGTGGACCGATCTTGCTGAATTTCAATAGCAAGAAATGTTGGACTATATGTGATACAAATGTAAAACAACCTAGCCGCTATCATGTCTGGAGTCTCCGGAAAACACATATCAAATGTAAGACGGACAGACAGACGGATATCGTTAAATCAACTTCTCTCATTATAAGGACCCAGATTATATATACTTTTTAGAAACTTTGATCAATATTGTGGAAATTACAAACGGAATGACAAACATATATATACCCTTTTCCACCTGTGGTACAAAAGTACCAATTTTTCCACTTTTTTTGGCTCTTCAAACTAATATTTGTTACACCTTTTTATGTCCCTGGTAATAGTTTAAGCATAAAAATAATTAAACCAGGGCTGTGGAGTCGTCAAGAAATAGTTCTAACTCCGACTCCATCCGCTGAAATTTTTTAAGTACGACTGACTTTGACTCCTACACTAACCTTGATGCTTAATGTATATGAGACTGGTCCTTATTTGACGTTCAACTCTTGTTTTTAATGCAGTACCCTTTAAATGGTTAAACATAGCAAGAAAATTATTCTGTAAAAATTTAAAATCAATATTTTAATTCTAACACGTGCCGCATAGAGCCTTCACATAGTTATTTAAAGTACACTGGTCCTTATTTTCTGACTTCAAAATTTTTAAGGCAGACCCTCTACAAATTTTTTTTTTTATTTTGGAAAGTATTAGAAAATTTTTTATGTCGCCAGTTTTTGTGGGTACTTCGACTTAGGGAATGGTAAATCGATTTCGATTCCAATCGAAAATCGATTTTGTGGTAAAAAAAATCGATTTTTTGCAATCGAATTTACGTATGCAAATTTATACTGAAATCGATTATTTTAAAATCGATTTTTTTTATTTTCATCAACATTTTGAACATTTTTTAATTTTAATCTTAATTAAATCGATAAATTATGGTCATGCACAATAAAACGTTTTTTTTTGTGCGTACAAACGCCTGTATGCTTATGCAGTTTTCCAAGTCTAAAGTTGTAGTTTTACGTATTTATCTATAAGTACCCTTGGTATACTTCCAACTTTAATATAAGTGCCCTTGTTCTTCAGATATTAAAGTCATCAATGGACAGTGAACGAAACAGTCCTAAACATATCGTACCGAACTGAAAGTCAGCTTCGTGAAAATCAACATATTATAGAAACAAATGGTGAATTAAGCCATGGCATTCCTGTGGAAATACGCTAATATTCAAACAGATTTAAATTTAGTTATAAGCAGAGTGAAAAAACAAAAAGTATGTAATTTATCCTATCAAATACGAAATTACAAGGAAATATCTCTGCATCTTTCTGACATCCATGACATCAAGAGTTTGTTTTCTAAAACTAACTTAATAGTAACTTAGCAAATAAACAGTCGCCACCGATCAGGAACTATTGTCATAAACCTTTTAAATACTATCCATACATTCAGGCTTGTCACTGAAATCAATTCCGATCAAAAGTGATTTCGTTTTATGTGAAGCAAGATAAGAAATCACTTCCACTTTCGATTGGAATTAATGTATGTGACTGGCCTGATTGACTACACAATAATACAATTTTAATATGTGAAATGTACATTAACTTGTTCCTCTAAAGTCCATCTCAAAATTTAAACATTTTCACTTTTCACAGGAAAATTATAAAAAGTAGTCATATCTACCCACTGTAAAAATCTCAGTTCAATTTCTCTAGTAGTTTGCCAAAAAAAATGCTGGTGTATCCCCCTTTGTGATATAAGGTAAAAGTTTGCAAATTAATCTTAAACGATTTTGAAATCGATTTTGAGGTTCGATTAATCGATTTCAAAAAAGCGAAATAAAAAAAGTCGATCGAAAAATCGAAAATCGATTTTGGAATCCATTTACCATTCCCTACTTCGACTCCGACTCCGGTACAAAAACCTCAACTCCTAATTTACTGCAAAAGTTGGAGTTAAATGGAGTTAAGTTCCCTTTTTTACCCACTTAGAGGCCGATTTTTGAAAGGTACTTTTCGGTTACCGTTTTAAAAACGATTTAACATTTTATGAAACCATGCGATTTCTGACGGTATAAGGTTCAACCTTGTGTATAAGTTTGGTTGAGTTCGGAAAGGTTCTTTTAAGAAATTTTTAAAGACTAATAAAATAAATATGTATGTATATTAGAGCGACTCAAAAAAAAAGTGATTTTGTTATCCCTCTGAAAATAAAGCTTGATATGTTTTATGATGATTCCCAAAATATTTTGGTTCTAGCGTTGACCATCCGTGAGCTGGACCATTTTTAAAAAAGGTCTTTTTTTAATTTTTCGAATTTTTTTGTACTTTGCTCCAAGACAACGTAAATAAAATTTTTATTGCACAACGAAAAGAAAGTGAAATGTGTTGGCAACATTGTACAATGTTTTTTATGTTATTCCTATAGGTTATGTTCACCTTTTAATTTAATGAATGAAACCATTGTGCGACTTATTGCATAAAAGAGGACAAACTGGGAAAAATATGGCGAATATCATATACAATAATATTGCAAGTGTATGGGCCGCTTTACTCTTATATAGCGAAAAGGGTCCTAATTTAGATAAACATTTTTGTTAAGTGTGTAATATGTATATTATAAACTTATGTTATTTTTCTTGAGTGAGTGTTTAAAAAAAAGAATTAAAAAATAGAATCTAAAACCGTTGACAACATGTAAAATTTTTGATTTTTTAAAGACAACTTTGAAGCAAATAAAAGACAATATAATAAAGATTGGGAAAAAATGCTTGGCTATTAGTAAGTAGTTATGATGCATCGAAGTACTGAATAAATGACGGGTATATGTATTTTTATTGTTGATTATAAGGATGGCTTAAACCGATTGAACCACCTCCAAATTCTTATAAATTGGCTCATTCGTCTTCAATAACAGCATATTGTTCTGCTTGTAATTCCTCACTGGAATCGCATAAAAAGTATTTAAAAAAACATGCCGAAACCAGTCGCTACAAACAAAATAAAATGATTTTTTTGACTAAAAATTTTTATTTGGGTATTTTTGGGGATTTCTTATTAACATTTTTCTAACTATTTTTTAAAAAAAATTTAGAATTTGGTCAGAAAAAAAAAAATATAACTTTTTAAGGTTTTGTTTTTTGGGGATTTTAGAATTAGGGGATTTTTTAGGATATTTTTTTAATTTTTTGGGGACAAGGAAAATAATAACCTGGCAGCCCTGAATCTAATAACAAAATATAAAGAGTTTCCGTTAGATTTCTTGAAAGAGCTACGATATACTTAACCCCCCGTTTCCACATGCAAGTACAAGTTCGAAAAACTCAATACACTCACACTTTTTCACTAACACTCACACAATTTTTGTACTTTCAGCCAATCGGCTGTTTTGTCGATTTTTCGTTGATAATACGTTGCAATTGCAATTTTAGAATTAGAGGATTTTTTAGGATATTTTTTTAATTTTTTGGGGACAAGGAAAATAATAACCTGGCAGCCCTGAATCTAATAACAAAATATAAAGAGTTTCCGTTAGATTTCTTGAAAGAGCTACGATATACTTAACCCCCCGTTTCCACATGCAAGTACAAGTTCGAAAAACTCAATACACTCACACTTTTTCACTAACACTCACACAATTTTTGTACTTTCAGCCAATCGGCTGTTTTGTCGATTTTTCGTTGATAATACGTTGCAATTGCAACGTATGCAAGTATACTTAAGTATACTTGCATGTGGAAACGTAGAGTTAGCCGTTAAAAATTGTGACAATGGTAAATGTAATAGTTTATTATTTTTTTTTTTTTTAATATAGAACAAATTTCAACGAAAAAGAAAGATGGCGTTTGTTAATATTTTTTAATGGACATTTTGGCTGTACAATGTAAAATTTGATATTTGCAAAAAACTTTCAAAAGTAATGACCCTAATTTACATGTCTGTGGCATTTTGACAAAACATCTTAAGTCAAATTAAAAAAGTAAAAAAAAATGTTGCTCATACGAATTAGCATTAAAAAACACTTTTTTACGTTTTTAAAATTTTGTATTGAAGCAGTTCATTATTTATTTATTTCTTTATTTATTTATTTCTTTATGCATTTACTTTTCCTTTTCTTTATTATACAGTGTTGGTTTTGAATTTTACTATTTTAATTTCTTTTTTAAACTTAACGGAAATTTAACGTATTTTAGTTAAATACAACTCTGTCAAATATTATTAATTCCTTTTTATACAACTTTGTTTATGTTTATTGATAAGTACTTATTTTTACACTCATGTTAGAAATTAGTATAAAAGCAGCACCAAGTGCATGAATAAAGTCACTTTGCTTTCTGCCTTCAACCAATCAACAACTTTGTTTAGTACTAGTTTACCGGACGAGTTGTAAATTTTTTGAAGTTCTTGAAGAAAAGTATTAGTAAATAAAACGTTTGCGTTTTAATCGTCGATTTGTTCAATTAAATGAACAGCTCATATAATCTTCGAAACAAGATTATTACATTGGCGCCCAACTTAGTGGCTACAAAAAAAACCACACCAGAAGACAACCGAGTTGACGAAGAAAACGTAACGCCGCCAAAATTTAAAATTGAAGCTGACAGCCTACCTGTGGACATAAACGTTGAAGAAATGGCTACTTTTTCTGCTGAACAGTTCCAGCAAATACTAGCTGCAATGGGTGGAAATGGCAAGGGTGGATCATTTACTAGTTGCACCGCTCGTTTTAAAGGGCAGAGAGATCCCGCCGCAGTAGAAGAATTTTTAGCAGCAATTAGTGTCTTTAAAGACATTGAGAGGATTTCTGACGCTGATTCCTTACGTGGAATGCCACTTCTATTAGAGGATTATGCTGCATCATGGTGGATTGGAGTTAAGGATACCGTAAATACGTTTGAGCAGGCTACCGCACTCATTCGAAGTACCTTTACTCCTCCTGTTCCCGACTGGCGCATATTTTCCAATTTGTTTGAAACAAAACAACAACGGAATGAGCCAACTGACAGTTTTATATGCAAGAAGAGACTCCTTCTCGCCCAGCTTAAAACGCCTCCGAGCGAAAATATACAATTAAACTTGTTGTATGGACTCCTTAATCTCAATATAAGGGAGCGTGTACGGCGTGAAAATATAACATCATTTGAAGCTCTTATTTCTGCCAGCCGTGAAGCAGAAATGTTTTTTGCCGAAGCCCGACCTATGAAGACGAGTATTAACGAAGATAAGGAGGAAGTTCAAACAAACCGCTGTAGTTTTTGCCGAATTAAGGGTCATTCCATAGAAACGTGTTTCAAAAAGAAAAATCGCGATGAGCAACAAAATGCTCTACAGACAACACAACAAAAGGATGGAATATTTTCAAATATCCAGCAACAACAACCAAAACCTGATTTGATGAGAAAAACTACATTTTCTTGCTACGGATGTGGATCACTTGGCGTATATAGGTCAAACTGCCCTTCTTGTAATGCTGATGGTAAGGAGAGTCCGCAGTATTTGTCCTTTAACTCAATTTCGTCTACTATTATTGGACATTCACTACCAGCAGCTCATGTGGAGTTCTACGGTCTAAAAGGGGAAGTTATATTTGATAGTGGAGCTAAGACCAGCGTTGCCAGCTTGGAACTAAAAAATATACTCACTTTAAATAAGTGCATTTTTCAGGATGTTAATGCTGAAGTCACCCTGGCCGATGGTTCCGTTTCTACGAACAAAGTGATGTCCACAATTTGCGATGTATCAATTGGTAAAAGGGTACGTAAAATAAGGCTTATATGCTTACCGAATGCTACCAAAAACAGAACACTTCTTGGCGCCGATTTTCTCGAACAAGCTGGTATTGTGCTCAACATGGCTCAGAAACATTGGTATTTTGAGGATCAACCCAAACAAAAGTTCGCATTCGTAAATTCAAAATCAACACCAATTTGTTCAATGCAGGTTAACGAGGAGGCTTCGCCATGTCCAAAAGCGGTAAAAGAGATGTCGGCATTCATTGCATTCGCCGAAGGTAAAAACGTTCTTTCACCTATCCATGGGACTCCGAAATTCAACAAACCAAGGATATATTCCCCACCCTTACCAAAGACTTCAACTTTTTGTTACCAAGATAACCCAACATATGCTATTGAGAAATTATTGCAGGAAAAATTTAAGGCAAGTGGTTTAATAACTCAACAAAAATCGCCACATCGTTCCGATTACTCCCCACAATACATTCAACCAATATTTAGAAGAAAAACGGATATGAATGAAAACTTTTCCGGCACCGTTACATCACCAATCAAGACACGCAAAGTAGAAGACACGGATGATTATTTTACACCGTTATTTTCCCTGGATATAAAGATATTAAAAGAATCTGATGGCACAAATCTGGATGCTAGTGGCTACGCACTAGGGACAGTTTTGCTCCAGGGGGAGGACCACAATGAACATCCAATAGAATACACAGCAGCTTCCTTAACATTTGGTAGAGAGCTACGCACACTCGATGATGTACAACATGATTTAAAAAATATAATTCAGTCTAAAAATTTCATAGCTGAAATTACACAATTTCTACAAAACCTGGGTAATGTTCTTAAGGACGTCAAAGAAAATGTCTACAAGCAACAAGACCAGAACAAACAAAACAGCAATGAACACAGACGTAATCAAAAGGGTAAAACTTCTTACACCATAGCTCATGAAGATGATTTGAATCTACCTCTGGGAACTTACCATGCTTCAGCCCTCACACCAGTAGTGGGGTCAACAAATGAATCTGTACAACCCGTAGGCAGGATGAGAACTAGAGGTCGAAAAAAAAATGAATATTTTTGATGTCTCATCGGGACGATTTCGACATCAAAGGGGGAGACTGAAGCAGTTCATTATTTATTTATTTCTTTATTTATTTATTTCTTTATGCATTTACTTTTCCTTTTCTTTATTATACAGTGTTGGTTTTGAATTTTACTATTTTAATTTCTTTTTTAAACTTAACGGAAATTTAACGTATTTTAGTTAAATACAACTCTGTCAAATATTATTAATACCTTTTTATACAACTTTGTTTATGTTTATTGATAAGTACTTATTTTTACACTCATGTTAGAAATTAGTATAAAAGCAGCACCAAGTGCATGAATAAAGTCACTTTGCTTTCTGCCTTCAACCAATCAACAACTTTGTTTAGTACTAGTTTACCGGACGAGTTGTAAATTTTTTGAAGTTCTTGAAGAAAAGTATTAGTAAATAAAACGTTTGCGTTTTAATCGTCGATTTGTTCAATTAAATGAACAGCTCATATAATCTTCGAAACAAGATTATTACAGTATTATAAACGAAATTTTTCTTTAATTTTGGTTTATTTTATTATTTGATAAAAATGATTTTTTACATCGAGTTTTTTATAAAAACTTGTTTGCTATCTTGTTATGTTCTTTGTAATTGATAAATGCCTTTTCTTTGTACGATTGCAAATAGTATTTTATTAAAACATATTAAAGCATATTAAAACATATTAAAAGACCAGACACGACGTGTGTGATTTAAAACAACGGATACATTCAACATACAATTATACAATCCTTGCAATAAGATATGGCGGTAACAAAACATGTATGTATATGCAAACAGGTATAACAACATTTTAAATATAAGAACATAGAAAATAGTGATGTCAATCGTTTTGTACTATATTGCCAATATTACCATACAGATAAAACTAATTAGGGACATCACAATCACCCACACTAATAGATGACATGGTCTTCGAAACGAGCTGGTAATCTTCTAGACCTATTAGACCGCCTGGCACTTCCCGGCGTCTGTGGCTGTTCCACAGCGGCTTGTGGCACACGATGTTGTTGTCTTCGATGGATAATTATTTCTTCTATTTGAGGTTTAGTTTTTTCCGCAGATGTTTGAGCTTCAGCTGGTTGATGTTGGTTCTCTACCGTTGACTTATATAACTGATTAATGTGTCGTTTCAAAATATAATCGTTATCTAGTCGAATTTGATAATGAAGGTTTCCAAGTTTCTTTAGAACGGTTCCAAATTTCCAAGTGGGAACGTTTTTTACAAACCAACGTACTTGGCCCTTTCTCCCACACTAACTTCGCGTACTGTAAAATTATTTGCATTGTTCCTAGCGAGTTGCATTGGGCGAATAGCATCAAATTTAATACGTAGTTCCCGACCAAGATAAAGTTGAGCCGGACTTTTTCCGTTTCCCATGGGAGTGGCTCTATATCTTAAAACAATTTCTTGAACTTTTATGTGCAACGGCGTATTGTCATCTTCCATTGATTTCAATTTCATTTTCAGTATTTGGACGTATCTTTCAGCAAGGCCATTAGTCGCAGGATGCCCAGGTGCAATGAATTTTTGAATAATGCCGTTTTCTGTACAGAAGGATCTAAACGTAGCGCTTTGAAATATTGTGGCATTGTCCGATACGATAATTTCTGAAAGGCCATGTGTTGTGAAAATGTTTTGTAGCAAATATATTGTTTTTTCAGACGTTGGAGCTTCTTTTAATAAGCGGATTTCCGGCCATTTGGATTTTGCATCGAGCAAAACGAAAAAATGGTGGTTTTGGAACGGTCCCGCGTAATCAATGTGCACTCTTTGAAAATCCATGGTCGGCTCATTCCATTGGTGTGTTTCAACTTTTGGTGGATTTTTCTTTACCATGGCACAATTTTGGCAAGATCTTACAATGCGTTCTATGTCAGTATCAATATTTCCTGGCTAGCTGTTTCATTCTTTCAATACCAACATGCGTATGGTGTAATTCTTCCAGAATTTTCCCCCTCAAACTTGAAGGAATCATCACGCGATTTCCCTTGAACAAAATTCCGCTTTGTATTCAGTACTCAGGGTCAAAATTGTGTCCATTTAATAATGATTTTTTAATATTGTTATATTCTTTATCCCGTTCAGTTTCTTTTGCAATCGTTGTTGCTGTAATTGAAAACGTTGAAATTTCATTTATAGTCTGGTCTTGAATAATTTGTGTTTCTGTATCGAGAAAATTATTAAATTTTGGGGTCTTTTTTAATGGAGCTCTAGACAAACAATCGACATGTGCTATATTTTCAGCTTTTTTGTGTTCAATTTTATAATTAAACCCTTGTAGAAAAGATGCGTACCGAAGTAATCTTGCTGACGTCATTGCTGGTGTTTTGGCATTCTGGTGAAAAATTCTCGACAGGGGACGGTTGTCTGTAATAAGACTGAATTCTCTTCCGTACAAATACATAAATAACTTTTCTACCGCAAATATAATTGCAAGTGCTTCCCTGTCAAGCTGACTATAATTTTGTTCAGCTTTTGTCAACGCACAAGATCACATGGGATACCACTGCCGCTACACCGGTTGGACTTGCATCACAGGTCAATGTTAATGGAAGGCTTTCATTGTAAGGTACTAACACTCTGTCGTTTACAATTTCTTGCTTCAGTTTCTTGAAAGCTTCTTCACATTTTCTAGACCAAACAAACTTGCTGCTTTTTTCCAATAATTTTCGTAATGGGAACGTCAAAGTTGCCATATCTGGAATAAAACGAGCATAATACGTAACCATCCCCAAGAATCTCCTGACGTCATCAACATTTTCTGGACGTGGAAGGTTTGTCATAGCTTCGACTTTTGAAGGGCATTTAGAGATCGCATTTTGACTTATCACATATCCCAAGTATTGAATTTGCTCTTTGAAATATTCGCATTTATCCTTGTTAACATGTAAATGATATTTTTGAAGTCTGTCGAAACAACTGATAAGCCTTTGTCCACATTCGGCTTTAGTTGAACCATGCACGATTATATCGTCAAAATAGGAAATCGTTCCCTCAAGACCTTGTAAAATTTGGTCTAATATACGATTAAATTCGCTTGGAGCTGTTTTTATACCAAACGATAAGCGGTTAATTTGATATGTACCTCTATGAGTTGATATCGTTTGGATTTGTTTACTATCATCATCCACAGCTACATGTAAGTACGCTTTGAAAAGGTCAAGCTTACAAAAATATTTTGAATTCTTTAACGTGTTGAGTATTTCATCGATTCTTTTAATAGGATAATGAGCTGTTTCCAGTTGAGGATTGACACATAATTTGTAATCGACACATAGTCGTACGGTGCCGTCAGGCTTTGGTATAACCACCAACGGCGATCCCCAGTTGCTGGTGTTGACTTTAGTTATGATGCCGTCTTCTTCAAGTGAATCAAGCTCCCTTTCTACCTTTTCACGTAACGCAAAAGGAACTTGCCTTTCCTTTAAAAACGCGGGCTTGGCCCCTTCTTGTAATTTTAATGAACACACTAAATTTGGAATACATCCCACCTTCTGTTGAAAAATTTCAGAATATTTTTGAATTATATCTGATATCGATTTTACTGATGCATTGTCAGAATTTTCATTTACCTTTTTATGATCACGATCAATTTCATTTAAATTAATCTTAAGGTGTCGTATCCATAATCGTCCAAGCAGGGGTGAATGTTGGGGCTCAACTACAAACATTTGTTCTTTTGATTGTTTACCTTTATAACTGACGTTTACTTCTACGACTCCCAGTGGCACGAAAATATCACCAGTATAAGCACGAAAAGCTATTTTGGTCTTTTGCATTTTAATATTTAAGTTTAATTTATCAAAATCGTTTTTTGGAATCAATGTATAGCCGGCTCCCGAATCTACTTCAAATGTTTTTTTTTTTTCTTCAATAAAAATGGTTGTGAAAAATTTCTGTAATTCTGAAGATGGTATCACAGTTTTGTTATATATATATATATATATATATAAATTTGATATAACGTTAACGCTGGTAACATTTGCTTGATGTGACTGTTGTTCCTGCATGGCTTGTGTCTTTTTAGACAACGCATCGATCAATTTCTCCATTTCGTTCATGGAGCACTTTAGAAATTTTAATTGAGGTTATAGGTACTTTCTTTATTGATACTTTCCCATTAGGTTTATCCTCGTCGCCAATTGTTATGTTCTTTGTAATTGATAAATGCCTTTTCTTTGTACGATTGCAAATAGTATTTTATTAAAATTAATATGTTACATAACATATTAAAACATATTAAAAGACCAGACACGACGTGTGTGATTTAAAACAACGGATACATTCAACATACAATTATACAATCCTTGCAATAAGATATGGCGGTAACAAAACATGTATGTATATGCAAACTGGGATAAAAACATTTTAAATATAAGAACATAGAAAATAGTGATGTCAATCGTTTTGTACTCTATTGCCAATATTACCATACAGATAAAACTAATTAGGGATATCACATGACTTAAATATATATGATATCATGACTTAAGATGTTTTGTCAAAATGCCACAGATATATAAATACAGGATTAAAAAGTTTTAAATACAATAAGAAGCATGTAGTGTAATTTAATGAATTTATTTTTATATGTCGCTCATTTGCTGCAACTCAAAAAATTTGATATTTCAGGAGACGTATTTTTAGCTTTTAAAAAAGTTGAAAAAAATGTTGTTAATCATACGAATTTTCATTAAAAAAAAAACTTTTTTACGTTTTTAAAATTTTGTATTATCTACAAACGAAATTTTTCTTTAATTTTGGTTTATTTTATTATTTGATAAAAATGATTTTTGTCATCGAGTTTTTTTTTAAAACTTTTTTGCTATCTTATCTCGAATTAAGATGTTTTGTCAAAATGCCACAGATATGTAAATAGAAATGTCTTAATTAAAATATATATATTTTTTTTTTTAGAACAGGATTATAAAGTTTTAAATACAATAAGAAGTATGTAGTGTAATTTAATTAATTTATTTTTTTATGTCGCTCATTTGCTGCAACTCAAAAAATTTGATTTTTCAGGAGACGTATTTTAAGCTTTTAAATTGATATACATATCGCACTTGTTCAACAATAGTGTAGTAACTCAATGTATTTATTTTTTCACTTTTAATGCTAATTTAAGTTAGTACAGCATTGTTAAACAAGTTCTATGTGTATCTTTTAAAATCTTTAAAAAACACTTAATAACACAAAATAAAATAAATAAAAATGCTTTTACTTCAAGCTCGAGGCCAGTATTGAAAATAAATTTTATTTTAATAGTTGCCGATATTTCGATACTCTTTGAGTATCATCATCTGGGCTTGTAAATAAATAATAATTTATATTTATCACGGAAAATTACTGTTCATTTCCGTGATGAAAATTTCGAAAATCAAATGGAGTACCTACTACTTACATCATCTACAACAAATGTTCTATTTAACTCATTAACATCCATATAGGAACTGTCAACAAGATTATTATTTATAATACTGGATTTATTAAACATTCTCCACAATTGCCTAGAATCAGCACCTTCGAACAATCTCATGTGATGTTGCCTTCTAAATTTACGAATTAATGATTTAAGTTTATTCCTAAGTCTTGTGTATATTCTGCGATTTTCCTCACTTTTGTTATTTCTAAAATGTTCATATGCACAATCACGCCGGTGTCTAGCATTAACAACCTCATATCTTTTCATCCATGGGTCCTTTTGGTTCTTAATTTTAAATCTAACAATAGGAACAAGGTCAAGCAGTTCAGACAACAGTGAATTTTAAATATCAACTTTAGAATTAACGGAGCTATTGTTATAAAACGATGTGAAAACTCTACTGTATTAAGATCAAGGCCATTAAAGTTTTTATATTCTACGTAATCATTCTTTATTTCAATCGGACAACTCATGGAGATGTACATTAATTTTTTTAATTTAATTTATTTATTAAATTTCAGTAGCCTAGCCTATTGGCCATAATCGGCTTACAAATTTCTACTTAATAATAGTAAAAAAAACTTTTAAAGATATAAAAAAATTTAAAAATAAATAAGTACATAGTACATAACAACAAAAAATAATTTATAGAAAAAATTTTAAATAATATAAGTAACATTTTAATAATAAGTTTTAATTAAGAGGTCAATCAAATTGCACAAAAATTAAAAGCAAAACCCAACAATTCCAAAAAATCTACAAAACATAAGGATACTAATAAAAATGTGAGACAAAAGTCCTACTATATATCCATTAATCCAATAATCTGATAGGAACAGCATTTACTTTAACCCGACAATGCAGAAAACTCACGATAGAGCTTAATCTTAAACACATCAGAGGAAACATCAAATACCCTCAAAAATCCTGGCAACTTATTATATAACCGAGCCACTCTTACAGAAAATGAACGCTCCAAAACTGATGTTAATCTTGGTATTATCAACTGCTTATTTCTGTTTGATCTACCAAATTCAAACAAATCAACCAAATATTTAGGCGTTAGCAACCTATAAGACTTGTAAAAATGCAATAACGTCCTAAATTTAACTAAATCCTCAAATGAAAAACCAAGAAATCGAACAACATACGAAGAAACATGCCGACATAAACTGAGAGAAAACAAATATCTCATTACCCTATTGAACACCAGCCTTATTCTTTTCAAAACATATCCCCATGATAGGACTGAAGAAATGGGACCGATCCCTGACCAGATAAAGCAATATTGCAACCATTGTTTACGAGAAAGAAGTCAATAAGGGATGTTGTATTATGACTCACATCCCAATGTGTAGGTAAGGAATTATGAAGATAGGATAACCCAACTCTGTTGCAAAGCGATCTAAGACTCGACGACTTAGTGTTATCAAACAAATTACAATTAAAATCACCCATTATGATAATATTACTATATCTACTAAATATATCACCAAGTAAGTTTTCCATTACAATTAAGTTACCATAAGGGAGATAGACCACACCAACTAGCACAGTTGTGGTATTACAAAAAACTTCAACTAACATTGCCTCACAAATACCATAGCTCGTAGAGGAATAAATAGTATTATATTTAATACCATTTTGAATTAAAACTCCAACACCACCAGCTCTAGTAGGGTAAGGTATGTCACTACGACACCACGTATACCCTGGTATATGTATAGATTCATCAGATATATCTTGTTTGAGCCATGTCTCTGAAAGACCCATGACGTGTAATTTTGAATCAATTAATAAATTTCGAAGCTCGTCTAATTTTGCTTGTTGGGATTGTGGATTAATGCTTTGACAATTGACGTGAGCTATGTTAAGATTCTTTCCACAATGAGAAAAAACTTGTTTTAAATTTGCGCTTTCACTGATAATAGGACCCATATTAAAGCTATGGGACATCATACTGAAGGATTAAAAAGAATTGCATCAATACCCACAACACAATATTGCAAAACGTTACTAAAATTATATTAATTTCATACATGTTTAAATATTGGCATAAATTTAACAAAGATGTTCAAAAAAAAAATACGAGAGAAAAAAAATCCAAAAATACACAAAAATATAATAGGGTAAAAAGAGAACTATATAATTTTTGATTGATTTGATTTTACAATGAATTATTAAGCAAAAAGCGTTTATACCAAAAAATATTTCATTTAAGAAAGAATAAAAACAGACTATAAGAAATTAATATCAAGAAGCACCTTTTGCTTAATAAAATAGGGATTAGAAATTAATAATTATTCATAATTAAACAAAGAAAATACATTTTTTAGATTGGAGTAGTATCAGCGAAAGTAGACGAATCCAAAATAGGCTCAGTAAGATGTTGACCACTTTTTTTGTTGAAGTAAGAAAAACATTCCTCGTACTCAAATATTTTCTCAGCAGTGTCCTTAAAATGTATTTTAACACGAGGTAATATCACGGCACAATCTACTTAATTTACCGCCCTTTTCTGTTAAGTGATCGTTTAAGTATATCCGTTTTCTACTTTCATTTTTAAGTACATCTTCCTCAAATATTTTGCCTTTTTTGTAATAATTATGCATGACTAGATCCCTTTTCGATAAGCAGTTGAACTTAACTAGGATACATTTTCTGTTGTTTATGAAGCAGCAAACATTAATGTCATCATAATCCACCATAACGCCCAGAAACTCAAAAATTGTTAAAACAATTTCATTAGGTTTTATATCCTTACGTGGTAGTCCATTTATAATGATGTCTGGTCTATTAAAACGCTTTTGAAGAATTTCATTTTTATCTTCCAGTTCTTTTATTTTACTAGAATATGAGTCATCAACATGTTTAATTAAGTGGTTGCACTTTTTGACATCTTCCACAACACTTTTAATTGTTCATCATAGCTACCAATTTTTCCCAGTAAGGCATCAAGTTTAAGTTGGATTGAATCATTAGACATACGTACTTCTTCTCTAAGTTCGCTCATTTGAGAAGTAGATGCTGAGCATATATCACATTCGAATAAAAGTTTTCCTTTAGATTTTTGTAAGATATTTATTTGTTCATTCGTTACTTGAACACAATTGGTATGAAACCATTTAAGGCAACGACAGCAAGAAACACCTCCAGTAGATTTTGTTACATTTTTGCCACAAAGAAGGCCACAGGGAACAGTATCACTTGGAGACATTTTTACGGGTAAAAGGTAAAACAGTACTATGTTTAATTTATTTGGTAAATTGTATGTACATATGTATATTCTTTCTTTTTAAGAGTCTTTTGTGGTATTTTCTCGATGAGCTTAAGGTGCTTTTAAACGATCTTTAACAAGTTTTTGACTGCCTTAAATTGTGTATGTATACATGAATTTTTTGCGGTCAACACAACAACAACTTTTGTTTAACTTTAAAGAAAGCACTATACTATTAACAAACCATTATTGTTTGTAGAATTCAATGATTGTTTTTAATAATTTAATAAAATTTTCTTGTATTTTTTAATAATAATTTGATTTATCACATTTTTTTAAGAATAAACTTTGTAGCGTTAAAAAAAAATCAACTTGACATTTCGGGAGTTGCCAGTTGTCTCTCAAACCGATTTTAATGAAATTTAAAACATAGATAGATCCATATCTATATGGACACATAAGCTATACAGTTTTAAAAAATATAGGACCACAAGGGGAGAAAGGGGCAATTTTTGCCTCTCAAACTGATTTTAATGAAATTTAAAACATAGGTAGAACCATATCTATATGGACACATAAGCTATACAGTTTTTCAAAAATAGGACCACAAGGGGATGTAGGGGGCAATTTCTGCCTCTCACAAACTTTCAAACTGATTTTAATGAAGTTTTTAAACATAGAGAAATCCATATTTATATGGACACATAAGCATGATGTGTTTTTAAGTACTGTGGTGCTGGGTATCATATGGTCGGGCTTGACCGACTATACTTTCTTACTTGTTATACCTACACTAATGTATGTGAAGAGGATATTATGTGTTTGTGCAACTTTGTGTAACACATTTAAATATAGGTTCTGGGCCCACCTTTTTATTTTTTTTATCCCACATGCAAACTTCTTTCCGAAATAGGGGTTTGTGCCCAATAACCATCTTGTTTTATAGAAATTTGGGTTTAATTAGGTCCAGAAATATTTTGTTGCAATCTTAACCTCACAACATGCTTCTTTTGGCGGAAACATGATCGCCCAAATACTGTAATATAGGGTCGGGCTCGATCGACCATACTTTCTTACTTTTTTTGTGTTTAAAATTGACTTTTTTACTCTATTGAGGGATTCACAAGGAAGTCATAAAGTCATGTGTCTTAAAATAATTAAAAGAAATATATATGTCTGCTGTGGGCAACCGCCTATAATTTAGATTTCTACTATAAAGTCATGACGAATCAATGAACACAGCATTTAAATTTGTACTTTGTTTCAAACACAACAATATTTTTTGTAAACAGTTGTAAAATATTATTTAGGACATTATGACGATATGATCTTTTAACAGTACATTTATTAACGTTATTATTTAACAAGAACTTTTTTGTGTCGTTAGCTGCCGACATTGTTTGCCGATAAAAATTGTTTAAATTTTATTACAGAATATCTCTTAACGACATTTATCTTTAGCTAACGAATTTCGACTACTTAACGACAATTTTTTGTCGTTAAAAAGTTACAGAATTTAAGTACAGAGTAGTAATGTAAGTAATGGTAATATATATTTAGATATTTGGCACAAAACTCTCTTGTGTGAATCCTAAACTCACAACATACCCTTTTTGGGTCCCAAATACTGTGGTGTAGGGTCATGCTCGCTCGAGTATACTTTCTCACTTTTTTGTATACAAAATTCGCTTCTTTACTATATATTTTTAATCTGTTAACAGTACATTTATTATCGTTAATATTTAACAAGAACCTTTTTCAAGTCGTTAGTTACCGACATTGTTTGCCGATAAAAATTGTAAAAATTTCATTATAGAATAGCTTTTAACGACAATTATCGTTAACTTACAAATTTTGACTACTTAACGACAAATTTTTGTCGTTAAAAAGTTATAGAATTTCAGTACTGTGCTTTACTGTGCATTAGTGATATTAAGTAACATTTTGCTGTTTTGCAGCAAATGAGCGATATATGCATACATATTTTTGTTTATATATACATATACATATATATTTTTTTTCCAGATCAATAGTTGCTGCAATTTGTATTGGTATAGATTCATGGATGTATGGTCAAATTTTGATAACACCTTATGAATTTTTGAAGTATAACATTTTTTATAATATTGGCAGTTTCTATGGTTCACATCCATGGTAAGTAAGAATTTTTTTTTATTTATTTTTACATTACCAATAACCTAGCCTTTAAAGGCATAGTTGGGGGTAGTGCACTAAATATTGATTTAAATCAACAATGCACTATCACTAAATAAAACTGCAAAGAAATTAGTTTGCACTCTTTTTTACCAGCTTTAGTGATGATTGTTATTTTTTAACTACCACTAAAAAACCTAAAAATTTTAAATAAAAAAAAAAATAATTTTTAACAATTTAATAAAATTTATCCAAAATTTTACGATCAGCGTACTTCTTTTGACGCTCTCTACTTGCAAATTTTTTGTGTTAATGAACACTTTCCAGGAATAGTTGTTAAAAATTCGTAAGAATTTTTTAGTAATAAACTCACCTAATATTAATGGTTTATAATAATTATATTATAGTATTATAGTAAATGCTAAATAAATTAGCTAAAATTAAAACTTTTTTCACAAGTCACACTTTTTATGTCGAGCTTGAGCTTGTCGAGCGATACTGTCATTCATGTTCGATAGTGTACATATGTATATCAGAGAATGACAAAAAATTTTTAACATCCTTAAAAAGAAGTTAAAAAAATTTTATTATTACGCATATTGCCAAAAGCAAAAACATGACATTTTCCCTACATATTTTTTACCATAATGCTTTGCTACCGTGTGTAAGCCCTATTGTGATATTTTAAAATTTTCATTTACATATGTAGTATCCTATCAAGGCGAATTTATTACAGGTAATCTCGGTACTACAACAAGTACAACTCTACAAAAACCACAAGCAATTTGTTTTTGTAAAATCATTGTAAAATGTCAAAAACGAATGACGGAAGGCGAAAACATAAAATATTAAGTTAACCAAGGTGAATTCATTAATTAATAATAATTAATTAATAAAATACATGCGAAATTTTGTGAAAATGTTTGCAGCAACGATTTGAATCTTGGAATAACTTAGCCAATGTCCTTTTTAAATAGGACGAGAAGCAAAGGGCCCATAAAGTTTGAGCAGTTATGGAATTACACTAACTGGAAAATTTAGAAAAACTTTGTGGTGGTTTCCGTAGACACAAAACATGTTGAAGATGCCATTAATACCAACAACCGTTAATCTCAATT
This sequence comes from Pollenia griseotomentosa, assembly GCA_963931875.1. Taxonomy (NCBI): domain Eukaryota; kingdom Metazoa; phylum Arthropoda; class Insecta; order Diptera; family Polleniidae; genus Pollenia; species Pollenia griseotomentosa. Next base: position 158,920,039 of record OZ007562.1, on the reverse strand, counting down.
GAAAACCCACTATTTGGATTAAGAAGTGTTATGCATTACCATTAAAGTCATAACCGTAGGTAAACCGGATGCTAAAGGTCAAACCCCGGAACGTTTACTTAGGTTAGGTTAGGTTAAAAAGGATTATGTGCCCAAGGGCACACTTCAACTCGGAGACCGGTACGGTCAATTGTGGATCCCTTCGATGAAATGAAAAAAGTAGAAAAGAGAAAAGTAAAGAAAAGAAGTATGAGGTGGATAAAATCCAGAAAATTAGAAAGTTAGTAAGTAATATGAAGAACAATTTTCCTCTCTACAGTCCACTCAACAGAAACAACCGCACTATTTCTCTGACAAACCCCAATAGATCAGCCGGATTACATCCAGCGATGCACCCCAGTTCGTCGTGAGACCTGTCTCCTAGCCACTTCTGTCTGAGACCCTCCATCCTAGGACAATGCCACAGTACATGCTCGATCGTCTCCAGCTCCTCTGAATCATCGCATAATCTGCAGAATTCCGGTATGGTTTTGTCCCATCTGCTCGTAAAAGTCCTTACGGGACAATGACCCGTAAAGAACCCTATAAGTGTTATAAGACCACCCTATCCAATCCCAGTAGAACTCTGTCCGCCCAGAATCGGTAAACGTCCTCACTGAATATTTCCCGTATCACACCATAGTAGTAACATAGGGAGGCTTTTCGCCCCTGTCCCTTACCACTAAGTCCAGATTCGAACCCCCTCTCGTGAGTTCGTCCGCCACCTCATTTCCATCAACCATGCAGTGTCGAGGTACCCAACACAGCCTTATTTTGAATGCCTCCATGAGTTCCCTAAGAGCATTCCTACACCGAGCGACCAGGCACGATCGCACCGTATAATTTGTCAATGCCCTAAGCGCCGCCTGACTATCGACGTAAATTGTCACCGAAGAAACACCCACGATGTGATCCAGTATCACCTCCGTCGCCCTCCAGATCGCTAGGATCTCAGCCTGGAAGACACTGCACTCATCAGGGAGTCTGAATGACCTTTTCACCTCGGTGTCCGCGATATATACACCAGCACCAGTGCCGGTTTCCATCTTGGATCCATCCGTAAATACTGCCCACCCCTCAAACAGTCCATTGGATCCACGACAGATTTCCCTATCCGGTAACTCCACTGGTGGTGTTACACCGAAGTCCAGGGTCATAGTTCTATGATCCGAAATTCTCTCGAGAACAGTACTTTGATCAAGCAGACCCACCTCGTACAAAATTCTCGTGTGACCATCCCGCCTAGGTCTTACTAAGGAAGACTTGTAAAGTCTAAGTAGGTTCCTAGCAGCCAGACTCCTCACATAATGCTCAATAGGGGACAGATATAGTAGGATGTCCAGCGCTGCCTGTGGAGTGCTTCTCCTTGCGCCTGTGATGCCAAGAGATGCACTCCTTTTAACCTTGCTGAGCATCTTCCAATAGCTATCCACTATCAACGCACCCCACCAAACAGTGCATCCATAGGTAAGTATAGGCCTAACCACCGATGTGTAAATCCAGTTTACCATATCCGGCCTCAGACCCCAGTTCTTACCGATGGAGTTCCTGCATGTGTAGTAGGCATTGAGTCCCCTTCTCATCCTCTCCTGAGTATTTCTCTTCCAAGACAGTTTGCAGTCCAGAAAGTTAACCAGAAACACCGTACGATAAAGGCATCTCGACGCCATCTAACACTGGCCCCCTAAATCCCTCTATCCTGTACCTTCTGGTAAATAGTACCAGTTCAGTCTTCACAGGGTTAACACTCAGCCCCCTGTCCCTTGCCCATGCCGAGAGTTCGCCCAGCATCACCTGCATAATCGTGGACAGAAATTTTCCCCTGTCCAGCAGAACTATGTCGTCCGCATAGGCAACAACCTTCCTGCCCATGGAATCAATTGACCTGATAATCCCGTTGACCGCAAGCAACCACAGAAGAGGTGATAGAACCCCTCCTTGTGGTGTCCCCCTGGTAACCCTCCTCTTTATCACATGATCCCCAAGGCTCGAGTTTATAATCCTACTGCTAAGCATTCAGACTATCCACTCTACCAGAAATTCCTCAACTCCCAACTCCATCAACGAATCTCTAATCGCCTCAATCCTAATGTTATAAAAGGCTAATTCTATATCCACAAACGCGGCGAGAGTATATTCCTTATACCTCAGACCCTGCTCAATACAACCCACCACCTCATGTAACGCACTCTCAACAGATTTGCACCTGAGATAGAAATCTATTAGTCTTTCGAGAGTCTTCAACAAGAATGAAGACAGACTAATAGGTCTAAAATCCCCCGGTTTTGAGTGGCCCGCTTTACCAGCCTTGGGTATGAAAATCACCCTGACCTCTCTCCACCTCCTAGGCAGATACCTCCTACTGAGGCAAAATGCCATCCGGACCCGGTGACTTTTATGGGCCGAAAGTATAGACCGCCCACGCCAGCTTCTCCCTTGTGACCATTTCCTCGACGCAAGCGAAAGTATGATCCGATGTCCTGGACATCACGTCCCACTGACGGTCTTCCATACCTCCGTTTTCCATACACCCGGGAAAGTGCGTCTCCATAAGTAAGGCTAGGGTCTCAGAGCTAGACTCAGTCCATGAGCCGTCATTCCTTTGGATGTAACCCAGGGCCTTAGGGTCCTTAGACAAAATCCGTCAGAATCTTGACAGCTCGTTGACATTATCAATGGATACACAAAATTGCCTCCATGATAGCACTTTGCCCTTTTTAGATCTGCCTTATACTTGTTGAACTGCACCGTAGACCTTTGAACGTGAAGTTCCCTGGTCCACCATTTGGGCTGTTTACGCCTACCCGGAAACGTAACCGGGCAGGACTGCTCATAGCTTTCCCTTAACAGATGAGTGAACCTGTTCACCACATCCTCCAGATCCGTCGGCAGCAAGTCGCCCAAGGGCTGTTGCGCCAACCCAATTCGGACCCCTTCCTTGAAGGAGTCCCATTTCGTCCTCCTCGGGTTCCTAAACGAAGCAACCCCAGGTAGGTCAAAACTCAGTGTGAAGGTAATACCACTATGGTCTGAAAAAGTACAGTCCGTTGCCACCCTCCAATCAACAACAAGTTGCTCGTCACGGTTCACTAATGTCAGATCTATTACTGCCTGCCTATCTCTATTTCTGAACGTCGGCGTGCTACCCATATTACAGATAATAAGATTGTTAGTAGTTATAAAATCAAACAAAACATTAACTCACCCCTTTTGTTTATGTCAGCGGTTCCCCATTGGATATGATGAGCATTAGCATCACAGCCCAATACAAGGATTGCACCCTTCCTCCTTGCATATGCCGTCAGTTCCCGCACCTCCTTGCCAGGGGGTCCAACGCCTCGTACGGCATATACACCGAAGCCAGTGTAAGAGCACGCTTACCTTTGGCCTTTCCATTTACTACGGTCAAGTCACGTTCTTACCTTGTCCTCTGTTGACGGGACAAACCGAGTGTATCCGGCAACCCTTAAACCGCAAACCTTATTTTTGTTAATCCAAGGTTCTTGGATTAGGGCTACGTCCGTCCGAGTGCTGGTGAGGAAGGTTGTTAGTTCGGCCGAGGATGCTTCACAATGGTGCAGGTTTATTTGCACCACTAACAACTTCTTTGGTCCTGCCATGGTTCGGGTACCGGAATCTGACGTTACCTAAACCAAACTTAACAACCCCCCCCCCCCCCCCACCTCCTCCATTCCACCGCGAAGCGGATGCCCCTGCCGGTATTTTCCTTACACACCAGTGAGGTCACCAGCCTCCATTGGTCGGTAAGAAGCCTATTATTCTGGTTGCCCAATACTGCCAGTATAGTTTCCACCGGGCGTACGGGTGGAGGAATCCATACTGTCACTTTGGACCTAATTGGCAAATCGGAGGCTTGTATTACTTCAAACCTTGCACCCGGGTTAATGTCGCCGCATTTGTCAATTGTGGTTCTTAAGAATTCTAATGAATTCTTGTTACCACAGTTGACAACCTTCACTCCCATAACCCAGTCCGAACCATTGAAGGATACATCCTCCTTTTTGCCCCTGCATGCTGCCAACTTGCGATAAGCCTAGCCTCCACGAACTGCCACAGCTCGGCAATAATCCTCCCATTCGGATCATTCCGGTCTATAACAGCCACTTGCAGATGACCCTCCAGGCTCGTCGACTTCTTCAATCTTTTGTTCGATGAAGAAGGCTGATCATCCCCAGATCTGACCCTCTTAATGGTCTCCTTATTAGAATCATTAGGAGCTTCAGCCGGAGATGTACCAACCCTATTCAAGGAGCTCGGTGACTTCGGCACGACTGGTTTAGAAGGCTTGTTCCTGCCAGCGCCTTTTCCTCTATTGGTCCCCTTACGAGAGCCACTAGTGGAATCGGTCGGAGGACTACCAGCTTTCTTCCCCGTGTCCGCTGCCTTAGCCACTTTGCTTACATTCTTGCGTATCGCCCCCTTGTCCTCCGCAGCTCGTTCCGAAGACATGAGCGCTTTGGTCATCGGGGCTACCCCTCCCTTCTCCATCTCTCCACGGCAGGTTGACGACGCCAACGGCCCTGTACTCTTTCGAGTAGTATCCGGGTCGGCGACTCATCCTCCTGCTTTCTCCAGGGATAGGGCCATCCAAGCACGGTACTGACAGGGCCGTAAATTCTTTCGATTTTAGCGACGCTTTGTCAGTGCCTTCTCAGAAAGTGCCTATCCTTCGCGGAGAACGCTGAAGGATCTCTCTTCGCCATCTTATCCAGATATGCCAGATAACTCCTTGTTCCGCTCTGCGCCTTCTCCTCCTTCGTTCGGCTGGAGTTCTCAATGTCTCGTGAAGAGGCGCTTAGCCCATCCTCCACGGCGTCCTGCCGAACAAGTCGTGGACAATCTTCTCCCGAGTGTCCCCTCTGATGTCCCTGGCCTCACAGATGAGAGTTGCAGGCTCTGTAGTCTGACTGTGAGCTGATATATCAATATCAAGCTCCGTGTCAGAGAGCAGAGTCAGCCTCTCTAACCCTTGATTCGCCCCGGTTTCACCACAGGAGTCACTCGATAGTCCCAGAAGACTATCCACATATAGGTCGGTCAGTACCTGTCTGTCCTACTCAATTATGTTCTCATGAACAGTTGAGAGGGTACTCACATACCGTGACGTCCGACTGACCCTGGCCAATCCCGTCCGTCGTGTCCTTGTTAGTTGTTGTTGTGTTCGTTTTGGTTTTTGTTGCATATTTCGCGCCCCAACCACTGGTAAAGCCCCCACCCTGCAAGGGGACGAACCCGCGGGCTGGCACGCCGTGCTATATGTACTGATAATGGACCGGGAGTGTGCATTCCACCACCGCCTCATTATCTTGACAAGATGGATAACCCCTTCAGTGTTCTCGGCCTCCCGCGAAGACGTATTCATCACATACATCATCCCAAGAGATCAGAACCGTAGAGTGCACTTAAGCCCTCGCATCTCGACAAGATTGTTACCCAGGCGAAAAACCGTTTACTTAAGAAAGCTACGACTCCTATGGGTCATCAGTGTATTAAACATGGCTCCGAGCATAAGGTATGGAAATTTATAGTTTTAATAGCTCCTACCCAGTAAAAAATTTTATCATTTTGCGAAGCACTAAAGGTACATTTAAAAAAATAAGCGCACAATTATGCGCTACGCAATAAGACATACAGAAAAGCAGTAAATTAAGTGAAAGAACTCTCAACAACTTTTATAAAAAAAATAACATTTCAAGTGCTACGGCATTCCCTTACTACGAAGCAGGTTTGTAAGGGAGAGTACTTAAAAATAACGGTATAAAAACATTCAGTGTGTAAAGCTGACCGTTTCATCTTACAATTTGTATATGCGCTGAATAATGCGCTTTATGTGTCAAAAATGTATTGCTTCAAAGTGGGAACTCGCCATATAAAATTCATGTCTTCCGTAAGCGCAATGGTAAGCGAAACTCTTATGTTTCTCCCTTACAAACCTGCTTCGTTGGAAGCTCCATTTTTTATTGGGTAATAAATACCTTAAAGAAGGCCGAAAAATTGGTAAAAAGCTTTTAGATCGTTTCCCGCCGAGGAATTGATGTGTGTCACAAAACAACCGTTTGCCCAAAAAGCTTTGGAACTGTGTGCAGAATTAATTCAAAAATCTTTGGGGACCATTAACGCATTTTTACGTTTTTTCAGTTTTTTTTTTTTTTTTTTAATTTATTTTCTATTGACATTTCTTTCACTTTTTTTAAATTTATTTATTATTTGTTGAAATTTTTTTTCATTCCTGCTGAAAGTTTTCAACTTAAATGTAAACAAAAATAATAAACAAATTTTAACATCCAACAATGATAAACCTAAAAAAAAAGTTATCACTGGGTTTATAAGACCACCTGTTATGAATTCGCCTTGGTATCTTATTGAATAGTTTTAAATCCAAATTTTAAATAGTTTTTAAATTTTTCAGGTATTGGTACTTTACAGTTGGTTTACCCACTGTTTTGGGTATAAATTTCTTACCCTTTATTTATGGCGTTATAGAAACTGTTCGTCATCGTGAGGTATATCCTGTACGCAAATATTTACTATTTACGATTGTACTCTCTCTTTGTACATTAAGTGCAATAGAGCATAAAGAGTTTAGATTTGTAAGTGTTTTACTGCCGTTATGTTTGTACATTACAGCCGATACATTAACAAGATGGAGTTACAAGGCTTCAAGGTAAAGTGGTAATACTTAAACAAAAAAGTGTTACTTCTCACATTGATTTCTCTTACAGATTATCATTATGGTTTATTGCAACTGTAATTGTACTTGGCAATGCCTTGCCCGCCTGGTATTTAAGTACTGTACACCAGAAGGGTCCCTTAGAAGTGATGGATAAACTTCATGACATAGCTAAGGAATATCGTGATGAACAAAAGCATCCAGCAAGTATTTTATTTTTGATGCCTTGTCATTCAACCCCATATTATAGGTAATATTAATGAATTATCTCCCTCATATATTTTAAAATATTTCAAATAAATCACAAATCTATAGTCACATACATCAAAATGTAACAATGCGCTTCCTAACGTGTGAACCAAATCTTAAGCAACAGGTTAATTACAAAGATGAGGCTGACCAATTCTATGATTCTCCTGTGCATTGGTTGCGTTCTCATATTCCTTCATATCCACGTACAGCAAAGCCCTCACATGTTGTGCTGTATGAACCATTGACTCAACAAATCAATGAATTCCTTGTGGACTATAAACTATTGTGGAGAATTGCAAATGCAGAGGTAAACAATAATGTTCACCCCCAATTCGTTCTTGATAAATGGTCTACCGTCGTTAGAAAAAAACTGTTAAATGTTGACTCTCTTTTGCAGCATGTTCAATCTAGATTTGGTAAAAATATTCTAGTCTTTCAACGTTTACGTACCGGAGAAGAAAATACTTTTAATCGTGAGGAATTTCAAAATCCGAACGAAAAGCTCAAATTGCAAAAGTTAGCAGAATCGAATGAACCCATACTTTACCAACATGATGAATTTGCCGCCGAAACAAATATTTTTAATTAAATCTGCTTTCCTCCAACTAAATACATCAATTAAGCTAAAATCTAGTGGGGGTTTTTTTTAACCGTGGTGAAATAATACAGGTGGCATCGCTACGGCAACAACTACAACATTATGTATGTATAAGAAAATAAGAAATTTATCTCAGCATTCTTTGAAAATTATTTTAAACAAAAATCAAAGCAAAGAGATAAATAAATTTTTAGCCAATTTTTATTTAATTGGTCAATATCTTATCTTATTTTTTTTTTTTTTTTTTTGTTTAAAATTATCAAAAACTTTGATAAAATACACTAATTGCAACATAAAACGTGGAATTTTGGTAACTTAAACAACATTTTGACATAAGATTGGACAATCAACGCAACAGCAAGTAATCGTCATCTGGCCTCACCTGTTTATTTCATCATGGTTCAACGTCAAAAAGCTTATTAAACTCCTGGTACAAAAAAGTTATAATACATTTTAACTCTATGTAGGCTATTTTTGTATAGATATATTTAATATTATTAATTTTAAATTTTGTGTTAATTGATTTTTGAAGATATACTTCTTTCTTAATAATTTTAACCTTTTAACTTTCAATACTCTTAAATTTGTATTCAAAACTTACAAATTATTACAGTAAAACCTAGTGCAAACATAATTTTTAAATTGAAAAAAATTAAAATTTTTGAATAAAAACCCAAAATATAAAAAATTTAAAAGTTGTGTTATTCGTGCTTAATTCCCGATTTTTATTCTTGATAAAAACACTGAAATTTATTGTTGATGGGATAAGCTTATCCCATCTTTGAAATTAAAATTTTGTATTCCCAAAATTTACTTGGATATAAAAAATGTTTGAAATTTTTCTTAAAATTTCAAATTTTAAAGGTGCATTTGATAATCCAGGCTTTAAATTTTGTATAAGTGAGGCGGAGGTGTACAACTTTAAATTTCTACAAAAATTCCATTTAATTTAATTTATTTATCAGTTAGGTAATACAGAGAACCTGTGGGCCAATAAAAATATTTTACAGTCTTAATACCTAAGTAATTACAAGTTAAAGCAACAAAATTTAATTCTATTAACCTATATATTTATACATATCGTTACCTAAAATCCAAAAGACCGTAAATGCAGTTTTTATTTTTTATGTGAGAAGAAAAGAACTTTATAAATTTAAAACTATTTATTTTTTTAAACCAAATTTTAGAATCAAGGAAAGAAAACTAGAAACGTTAATTTTTCGCTTATGTTAGTTACTGCCTTTTGGACCAAAAAGCCGTAAGTGCACTGTTTTTTTTTAATAAAAGTAATAAGATACAAATTTATTTAGTTAAACTATATTTCTATGCTTTTTAGAAAACTCATTACAACCACATATTGAAATAAAAACTAGAGAAAAATTGATTATATTAAGGTAATTCACGTCACAAGTTGCACTCTTGCGAAAAAGCTAATTTGCGAAAACATTACAACAACCACATGGACAAATAATTTAGCACAAATAATTGTCTATGTGGTTGTTGTTAAGTTTTCGCAAGGGTACAGCTTGTGACGTGAATTACCTTATTATATACAATAAACATTACGAAAAAATATGCATTTAATTGGAGTTAGTATATTGTCGTAGAAACTGGCAATCAGCCGGAAGTAAAAATGCAAGTTCCTGAAGATGTTCTTCTTTAAATATTTGTGGTGTACGTTGTAGCAAAACAACGTATTCAATTTCAATTTATTGCAGGCAGGGTTTAAAAAACTACAGTCAAAATGAAAAAATTGCTTTTTCTTCCACTTTTTGATTTTTCATTGAACAAAAATAAACCGTTGCTTTTACTTTTGATTCATTAAATGAAAACAGTCGCAGTGAAGGCAAAAGCAAAAAACGAAATGTTGTACACAACAAAGAACATTGGCAGTCGTCATGTTAGAAAGTGTTTGGTTTGACAGATTGAAACTTTTAATAAATCCCGAAGTTAACGAAGATGGGACGTTGTGTTCATTGTATATATATGAAAGCGATGATGTTATTTACAGTTTTATTTAATTTCAAAAAATTAAAAAGATTTGTTAAGCTTAAAAATAATAAATATGTACTTATGTACATATTTATGTTTTTATGAACGCATGTATTATTAAAAAAAATATGGAAAATAAAAACACAAACACAACGTCCCATCTTCGATAACTACGGGATTTTTTAAAAGTTTTGGTCTGTCAAACCAAACACTTCCGAACATGTCGACTACCGATGTTCTTTGTCGTGTACAACATTTCGTGTTTTGCTTTTGCCTTCACTGCGACTGTGTTCATTTAATGAATCAGAAGTAAAGCCAACAGTTTATTTTTGTCCAATGACAAATGAAGATGTCGAAGTTACAGCATAATCTTATGACTTTTACTATCTCAACTGCAGCTTTTTAAACGCTGATTGCAGGTAATATAAAAGCCTCGTTAGGCCTTTAAACTATATTACAAAGAAATATACCTGAATTAATATTAAAAATATTTAAATTTAAAATTTAACTTAAATTCCTAGGTTCCAAACCAAAATAAAAATCAATATATATATATTTGTACACATATACAATGCACATATATATATACAAAGGTATAATAGAAAATATAAAAAGACAATTATCCCAAAATATATGAAAGCAACATCGCGTTTTTTAATTAAATACAATAAATTATTCACTATAAGTTCGGAAGAACAGGCAACATTTTCACACGAAAGGTGTTATTTGAGTGTGAAAACACACGAAGCTCAATGGGTAATGTGTTCCAACGACGTGCAATTCTTACAATAAAAGACCTTTATAGACCCTTTATATTTGATTTAAAATAAATTATTCCCGAAGGATCATATCCCAAGGCCCGAATCGTATTAATAGTTGGATCGCCAGTTTTTCTACCTGTAATTTAGAAACTAAATTTTTTGTACATACATACAAATGTGTGTATGTATGTGTTGGGTGTGTATTAAAAGTTATCGCCAATAATAGGTGTGTTCATTTACAAAAAATTATGACTTATTTTCAATAATTGTTGCTTGTAAGTGTTCCCGTACTCGAAAAACTTGCAACGAGAGAATGAAAAAAGAGCATAAAAATTTCAAAGGCAAAAAATTGTTGAAAATTTCTGATAGTAAAATTTTTGCTAGCAAAAATTATTCAACCACCATTTTCATGTTTTTGTTTACAAAACAAAAATAATTTTCATTATTTTTAAATTAACAGTTTTTCTAAAATTTAAGAACAATATTCTTACGCAAAAAGCTGAAAGCAATTGAATTTATTATGAATAGTGTCGATATGCCTAACTTGCTATTTTTTTTTTTTTTTTTTTTTGTAAAGCGTTTATTTACTTTTTTATTTTATTAAGTAATTGAGAGAAAACTTTTAAATTTACTCCATAGTTGATATTACCTAATATTACTTTTTGAAAAATAAAAAATTTCAAACTTAGAAAACAACCTGAATTTGAAAATAAAACAGAGGTCGCCTTTCAAAAAAAGTTAGTTACCGCCTTTTGGTTTCGGCATTTGTTGACAATATGTGCGTTCGTTTATTTTTCCAGTAAAATTCAGTAGGTGAGTAATATGAAAATTTTACAAATTTATGTGTACGCGAACGCATTTCAGTAAAATCCAATACAAATTTTTACAAATTTTGGGGTAAACGAACGCAGCTAATGTAATAACGGCCTTTTGAATTCCGTTAAAAAAAATCACAACTGTAAATTTACAAATTATTTCTCCCAATTACTCAAAAAACAATAAAGTTAATGAACGCTTTACCATCAAAAACTAGCAAGTTAGGTACAGTCTGTGAAGAATGAGTTTTAACATTAAAAAAAATTAACTTTTTCACTTTATTTTATAAAAAGAAAAGTACTTTTTATTTAAAAACAAATTTGTTTTTTGTTTATTGTTATTATTTGCATAATTTACAATGATATAAAACAAAAAAAAAATCCAATTTGATTAAAAAAAGCAAAATATTTAACTAAAAAGTTAATACTTAATTTTTTTTGATGTCAAGAAACTCGTTTCACAAACATTGTGACCTATATTAAGCATTAACATTATTACAAAAAAAAATGGATTTTTTACTTTTAATACTTGATGTGACTACCCTTAGCATCTTCCACGCATTGGACTCTCTTTTTAATCGAGTGAATTAACTTCCTTAAGTCATAGTTGGCTGGTATATTTTGCCACTCTTCCAATTTTGCGGCTTTTAGAGCTGTCTTGTTAGTCGGTTGTCATTTAGCTACTTTTTTTTTAAATAAACCCACAAATTTTCAATCGGATTTAAGTCCGGACTTTGGTCAGGTGTTTTTATAACTGTACCGTAATTATATAGTTTGGGGGCTTATCTTGATAAAATTTGAATTGCTGCTTATTATCTCGTATGAATCCAAATTTTTTGTGCACTACTTATCAAATTATTTTGCGAAATGGTTGTCTCTATAAAAACTAAATCACCTACCCCTTTGCTCGAAATGCAGCCCCAAATCATCGTCGACATTTTTCCAAATTCCATTGTTGGAATAATGTTGCGATTTTCCAACAATGTTAGGGGTTTTTTCCACACTCTTGTTGGTCCATCGTTGTATTACAACTTTATTTTGGTCTCGTCGCAGAGTATCACATCGACCCAATAGTCCACAGGTTGTGAAATGTTTCTTATGACGAAGGAAAAACGTTCTCTATATTTACTGCAGAAAACAGTGTTAATTTTACCGGCTGCTCTTGAACAGTATGCGTTTTTTAATAAGACCTGTCGAACAGTTTCATGAGAAACAACAACATCACACTCTTCTTTAAGCTCCTTCGCAAGTCTTCTTGTAGAAATCTTTGGGTTATGGGTCACTTTTCTTAGAATTAAGCGCTCTGCGCGCTTATTTATTTTAGTATGAGGACCTTATTCTTGATACCAAAAACCGTTCTTATAGCTCCTGAGTACTTTTCCCCAATTGGTGGTTGTAATAAATCAGTTGAATCACTTCTTACGATAATCGTTTCCCTGGCAATTTTTAACACTTAAACTTACTATGTAAATTACGTATGCACTACAAAAATTCTGTGCCAAATGAGTTGTAAAATTACAAAGAAAACTAACAGTCAAGAGTTTCCAAAAACATTAAAAAACGTAGCGCTGTGCAAAGAGTTATTTGACACCAATAAACTGCAGTACATGTTGGTTTTTGCAATATTTTTGTGTCTTTTTCACTGAACTTGGTCTTTATTTTTGTTTCTAGCATTATAAATAAAGAATAAAAACGGATGAGCTAAAAAATTTTTTTTAAAAAACAAAGACTATTTTTTATTATAAAATTTCCCAAAATTTATTAAATGTGAAAAGTCATTCTTGACAGACTGTATATCAACACTATTCAGCTGTAAGATACGAGATTACTTCGGCCCCTATTACGGTTTACAACTCAACTCAGTTGAGTTGTAATTTCTTAATTTTTGTATTATGGTTTACAACTTTGCTATATTTCGGTGAACAAAAACATAACAAAAATTACAACTGATCACAACCAGTTGTCTTAATTACAACTCAACTGAGTTGAGTTGTAAACCGTAATAGGGGCCTTCTTCATAAATTTATTTGTTTTAAACTTTTAAAAATAAGAAGAAATAAATATTTTATGTTATTGAAAAACTTTTAATTTAAAAATTATGAAAATTATTTTTGTTTTGTAAACAAAAACATGAAACAGGTGGGCATGGTACAACTACACAAGGTATACTCGTTGGCCCATATGTTTGTCAGCTGTTTACCCAGTTAAAACCTAATTTTCAAACTTCGTTTATATGAGCCAAAATTTGTACATGTGTGCGTTAAATTGTTTTTGTCTTATATCAAGGCGAATTGACTAGAAGGTGGAGTCAAGGCGAATTTATACAAGGTAAGTGCAACTCTACAACTACAAAAAGCCCCATGTATTTTGTTTATGAAATTTTCCGACTTGTTGTCAAATTTCAGTATAGAAACAAAACAATATTTTGACGTTTCACCGTTTTTTTAATTCGCCGTGGATACAGCTGATGAACGGCTGACGAGATGAGTTTACCTTGTGTAAATTCGCCTTGGGTGGAGTCAAGTAAACATATGGTGTTTTTTTTCGGTGGTCGATTTTTCAAAGTTTGTATACAAACTATTTTTTCATGTAAACAAACCTGTTTTTTTTTTTTACTTGCAATATTTTTGACAACCCGACCACAGGAGCATTGCAGTTGTAGAGTTGACCTTACCTTCTAGTCAATTCGACTTGGTCTTACCCCACGTCTCCATGCGCTTTCGATTTGAACATGACATGACCATAACGCCGGCAGAGCAACTGTATTAATTTGTTCACGTTCTTGTATGTGGCGAATACGTGTTGATGTTCATGTTATGATTGCCCACAGTTTTTGTTGTTGTGGCGTTTGCTTGTATACAGAAAATACATTGTATGGCCAACATCATGGCGCACATGGATGCTAAGACGAATGTTTGGGCAATGATGGCAGCACATGGACGAAACATGAACATGAACAGTCTCCACGAGCAGAATTCATGTGCGACATGCTGTTCTTACCAAGTTGATGGATAGTGGAGACGGGTAGTTATATGAAGACAATTTTGACAAGTCGGTTATTTTTATAGAGCAGCATGTCTACACTCCCAAATGAGTCTACCTTGTGTGAATGTACCTTGCAGGTGGGTTGAATAATTTTACTAGCAAATTCAGAAATTTTCAACAAATTTTTTGTCTCTCAAATTTGTATGCTCTTTTTTCACTCACTCGTTTTTGGAGTACGTGAACACTTATTTTGTAGTAACAATTATTGAAAAAAAGCAATCATTTTCTGTAAATTAACACACCTAATCTCTTACAAAAATACAAATTTTTTATCAATTTCAATAAAAATACACTAAATTAAAAAATTTATTTCTTTTATGTGTTACTTTTCGATTTGCTTCTTCTCAGTTCAATGTAAGCTAAATAAACAAAACGCGCGAGACTGAGCCAATTTAGACTAGACTAATTTTTAGTCGGATTAACTTTTGTTCGTTCCAAACTACACTGGATTAATTATTCTGGCATAAAATTGTATACGTACACGCAGTTTGTATGTGTTAGTATCTCGCGCGGTTTTAATTCTTTTATTAATTTTAAAGTTTGTTGGCGTGACCAACCACCCTCTGTTTTTATATTCATATTTACACGACGGCGAACAACTAGCGATTAAAATCGCTCTGCAAAAAAGAAAACACTGAACCTGTTTTTTTATAAGTGTGTATGCATTGGTTTTGTTCTGCTAATGCAGGGTTGAAGCTGGATTAAAAATTATGCCAACCAAAAATGACTCTCTTCACCTCTTTCACCTACAAACTGTCGTTTTCTGCCAGAACAATTAGTCTAGTCTAAATTGGCTCACTCAGCACATGAAAAAATTAAATTGGAGATTTTTAACTCACAAGTGATTTTACAATCGAGCATTTTTCAGCACATGGGTTAATGTTCTACAATTTTGCTTAAAACTAAGATCCCACTATCGGCGCAAATAGTACAATCTGTGACGATTTTTTCGTGGTATATCGGCGCACATTTAAAAACATTGCACAATTGATTCTTGGGTGGCCCCATTATCGTCACACATTGTGACAATTTTTTTCGGTTCATATCGGCCAAAACTCAATTCGACAATAATCGGTACAATGGGGTCACACTATCGTGCAATTTAGGCAAATTAAATCATATGTTTTTGTTTATTTGCTTGGTGGCAGACATAATTTTACTTTACCCTGCGGCCACACGATCAAGTTGTTCTTGATAGTCTTTTACATATACTGCTTGTCAAAATTTACAAAAATTGAGAGCTGTGACGTAGGTGGCACTCAATTTACTTTCAAGATGCCATAAAAAAAAACAATTTATAAAGACAAACATGTAATCAGCTGTTAAATTGAAAGTAAATTGCCAAACAAATGGAAAGGTGAAATTGTAAGCCATCTCGTGGTCAATTTAAAAAGTGTGAGTGTGTTAGTAAAAAAATGAGAGAGTTGAGTAAATTGAATGGAATTGAAAGGCAAAACTTGATCGTGTGGCCACCAAGTTAGAAATTCGCAAAATTCTCCGTCTGAATATTCCATTATGTTTCATAACAATTTTAAATAATATATTAATATAAAAAAAAATGTATTCAATTTTATTCCAACTTACTGCAATTGTTCTTTTTTTTGTAATTGTTGTTTTGTAAATAGATGTTTACAAACCAGGGATGGCAACATCGATACAACTGAAATGTTTTGGTTAAAGCTAATTGTTTTCTTTCATTTAACAGTACAAATGTGCTATTTAAAGTTTTAATACATAAATAATAGATAAAACAAATGTAATTTTGATACAATTAAGCTCAAAAAAGTAAAATTTTTGTAGCCAGTTGGTGCAATTTAAAAATTTGGTTTTGCCATCCCTTGCATTGGCGCTGATTGGCGACTGTGATCGGCGCACAGAAGCGCCCGTAGAGCAAACGAGGTTGCAAAAATCAAAATTTTCATGAGCGCCGACGAAGTTTTGAATAAGCCCATGGTATAGGAAACTTTTCAACGATTTCAAATCTGACACTCTGAATAATATCACATTTTTAGTTTAGAAGATATAGCCGTTCAAAGTTGACCGACTTTCGGTTTTCAAAAAAACACACAATTTTTAGTAAATTTGTTGCGATTTCAGGTGTAATATCACGAAAAATAGGTAACGAATCGCCTTATTTTTTGTTTGTATTGATTGATGTATTTATTAAATGTGTAACGATAAAAAAAAAATTAACTGTTTGCTTTGTGTTTCTCCTGGTAAATCACTATTTAAAAACTATCCGTTTTTTCACAATTTTTCAACTTTGACGGAAAATAAAAAAAATCTATATTTTTCTATATTTGCCATATTTGCAGAACCTGTTCTTTGATTATTTCTTTACATAATTCAAAAATTTTATCTGCCCGTACGTGCCCGTTTGGCTTCTAGAGGTAAAAAAGGTTAAAAAGACATGGTTGCAGAAATTGTATGGCATCCATCCCTTATATGTTTTGACTGACAGTAGTTTGATCTAATAGTTTGAAAAAAACTACTCATTGAAATTAGCAGGTACGTACCTCACTTAATCAATACTTTGGCGTACAAATGGTCAAGAACAATATTGACTTATGGTCCCTACAGGTAGGCACAAATCTTATTTGGACACGTGCATAATATCAAAATGCATTATTCAGCCTAAATCCATATGTATGCAGGGAACCGGTAAGTTTTTAGGCATGGTAGCATAAGCCTATATATTGCAAAATAAGCATAATGCCTGGATTAGTCTACGACTGAAAGTTGGCGCAACAATTACTGAAACCATTAAACAATTTAAGTACTGAAAACATGGCGTTGAACAATTTTAAATTATTTAAACTGTTTAGAAAGTCAACCACACCAAATTTTTTCACGGAAGCTGCTTTAGAAGAACTTGATAGCTTATACGGATATATTGAGAGAAGCGAAATTATAAAAAATAATTTGTATCTGATATATACAAATATTAAGGCAAAATGGGTGAAATCTAATCGAACCATTCAGAACTTCAACTCCAAATACGAGGACTGGCTTAATGAAGACTCCATCCTGGATATATTGGCAGTAGATAAACCCACCACATCAACCTGAGGAGCAAAAGGAAGGCCAAAAAAAAGTATTGAGGAGTGTTCAATTTTCACAAGGAAGAGGAAACTTGCCGATGCCACCAATGACTTGACCACGAAGTTTAGAAATGGTTAGTCTTTTAGATATACCTTCTCTTACGAATTGTGATGAATATTTTACAGAAAATTTAAAAAATAAATTTAAAAAAAAAATTATTTTTTTTTTTAATTTGTTGAGTTATAATTTAATATATAAAACCCTAAAGAAAAAAAATAAAAACAATCTAAAAATGTAAAAATAATTTTTTTTAGTTACCATAAAATTGATTTTTCTACTAATTTTAACTAAAAGAGTGTTCACATTATCGGCGCATCAAGGTTAATTTTGATTGTCCACAGTCAGCACAATTTCGGCACAGATTGTCGCATATTAAAAAATTTTGACCGTTCACACTATCGGCACATGAAATACGACAAAAATTGGTACATTGCGCCGATAGTGGGATCTTAGCTTAAGCCTACAGTACGTTCTGACGTAATTTTGTCGTCATCACACATCAAGAACTTGCTATTGAGGCTTTGTAGAGACGTCAAAATTACGTCAGAACAACATACGCATGTGGCTTTTTACATTCCGTGTTGGCTTTAGAACGGCTCTTTACACATAAACAAACATACCCCCCGAGAAAAATTTTTAATACAGTACTTTTGACTTAACTGCTACACCGTGTTTTGCACGCATTTTGTGGCAGGTAAGTCAAAATGGCACTTAAGTTAAATTTTTTAACTGCCAAAAATTGGCAGTTATCTGATTCGTTTACCAGCCACAGAAGTGGCCCATAATTGCGATTCACACAATTCACAAAAATAAAAATATACTTTTCATTTATTATTTATTAATAAAACAACACAAAGGTTCTTCAGGAAAAATAATCCCAGTAAAAACTTCGCCTACAAAATAATGTGTTGAGTAATCAGAAAAACATAAGAGCACTACTTACAATTCATTTTGAAAAAGTAAGCGAAGTTTTTACTGGGATATGAATTAAAAGGAACAAATTATTTCAGTCTTTGCAAATAAGTAAAAGGTAATTAAAAAGTACATAACATTTAAGAAAAATATTCAGTAATTGAAGTTTGCTTAAAAGCTTTTATAGACCCTTTTAGGATATGATCCTCAATAGTTTTTGGAATTATATCAATCTCGTGGTGCATACAATATTTTTGGAGGACATTCAAAGCTTCTAATGCCTCCTTAGTCGATGGAACTTTGAATGAGACGTTATTTTCTTCATTGTCTCCTTCATCTTCAATGTCTTCATCCTTAGTAGGAGTGGTTTCTTTAATTTCGTTATCCGAAAACTCTCCGTAACAATCAACATCGGCGTCACAGTTAATATAGTCTGAATAATATGGTATCAGTTCTAGAATGCCTGTATCTTGAATGATTTGATGATTTTTTGTTTTATTTTTAAACCAAGAGAGAGTTATAAAGAGAATGAGAGAATTATAGAAAAGCTGCGAGCATTCTATGTAACAAAAACAAACTACATATGTACGTAGTTTTCGTTAGCAACAGTTTCAAAAAAAATTTTGTGGCAGTTAAATGAAAAATTATCAATGAATATGGGATAATAATTTCAAATATTTGTGGCAGCTAACTTAAATTGGCACGTATGGAATTGGAACTTAAACAAGTACATTTCATACGAAATTGAAGAAATGAGTGAAATTTTGTGGTTTTTGGCAGGTATCTCAAATTGGCAGCTAAAAGAGTGGCAGTTAAGTCAAAACTACTGTAATGCCATATTGGTACAGTTTTTCAGATACTTGATTAGCGCCATCTTGCGGATGCGTTTTGAAACAACTGATGACACAGTAAACCAGATAATTTTACAAGCTCTCTAGAAAGGTATTTGTCTGCATTTACATTATACGATTTTTGCCGTTGCGATTCTTACCTTATAGGCGAGAGGGGAGAGAGGAATTAAAAGGGGTACACAAGCTAGTATACTCTTCGATTCATTTTTTTCGCTCATTCGTTCTCTCATTGTTCTTTCATTTGACGAAAAATTTATTGAAGTTCAGTTGCACAGAAAAAGTTGTAACGACAAAAATCGAACAATGTAAATATCAGACCGACTTCAAAGAAGAAACGACAATAATCGCAACGACAAAAATCGTATAATGTAAATTGAGACTTACATACTAAGAATACCTGATGAAAAATTTGCAAAAGTATATAAATAAAACCTAAAATCCCATAGTAAAAAAAAAAAAACGAAAAAGCATTTATGCATGTACATTAACGTGGCTCAATTAAACACTCAAAATTTCAAAACGATTTCAAAGTAATCGTCGAACAACATTAATATGGCAGCTTTGTATAACTCGTGCAATAAAAATAGCAACCAACATTAAACACCACACTCGTAAAACTGCTCTGAGTGGAGAAGCAGCTCGCGCTTTTTGTCATTATTTCTTAAGGACAAACGGGTCGTTCTTGTTTGTCTGCTTTTCGTGCGTTTTGCGTTGTCACCCCGCATTGGTTAGTGGTTCGGCGTCGTATAACTGTACCGAGTTACAGTTTTTGCGGTTCCCACATTAACTATGTACATATATGCAATCGTTTTTAATCTCAATGTTTTAATGTGTTGTCTAAATTAACTCAATGTGACTGGTGGAGAACCATATATAACTCAGACGTTTTACTGGTGGAGTACCAAGGAAATAACTCAGAAGTTTACTGGTGGAGACCAAAATACTATGGAGCGGATTCTGGAAGGTCTCGCCTTCCTATACGAAGGTTTAGGTCGAACGAGGTTTTGTGGGTGAAGCTCCAAAAATTGTGTGATACCCTGGCATTATAACTTAAATAGTTCGCCAAAAACTTTTAGTTTTATGCAAAATCAAAAAAAAAAAAAAAAAACATTAAACACACAATTTTAATACGAATATAATAAATGAATTATAATACTAAAATATTGAAGTTATCGGGTTAACATATGTACATATATTAATTTAAGTTTTCAACTGCTATTGAATTTAACTTGAAAATACGTAACAACTGGTGAACGAGAATTCGGGATTTAAGTAATGCTGCACACACAGAGGAAGTGAGGTTAGATCTAATGCACATGCTATTGGGGTAAGATAATTTCTGTAAAGAGGCTCATACACTTGCAATATAATTGTTAATTTTTCGTATTGTACAATTAGGCTTGCCAGACGAACTGTTTTCAGCTGTACGCGTACTTTTTTTACTATTTGTACTGCTTTCTGCATAACCATTTAAGAAGTACGCAATTGTACTTTTTTTAGATTTTGTACTTCATTTTATACTTTTTTTGCATAAAAATAAAACACGTTTTCTGCGATTGTATACAAAGTGCAACAACCCAATTTTCAAAAAATTCATCATCAACTAAAAAGACTGCAAATCTGAAAGAAATGTTTGAACTTTGCGATTTGGAATGGTTTGAAATGCTGCGTCATGTACCAACTAGATGGCGCTTGCAGTTAACAAGGTCTTAAAAAACTATCCTATAACTATTGAAGCAAACTTTGGCTTTGTACACAACGTAGGCAATACTAAATTATGCCTATTAAAAATTTTGAGGTTAATTACAACCTTAAATTAATTGACATGTTCCAGATAGTTTAGCAAATTTGCGAATTAACAACAACAGAATCAAAAATTGTATGGTTTCATAGCCGAACGTACAAATTTGCAACAGATGCGATAATGAACAGGAGAATTGCCTTTTCAAAAAGCATGTAAATGAGTTTCTATCGAAAACGTAACTTTATATATAAATAATTATAAATTTGAAAAACTTTCCATTTTCAAACTTAACTTAAACATTTCAATTATTGTCATAAAATAAGTTACCTTGAATATGTATGCTTTTTCATGAGTTCGTATCATTAAAAGCTTTTGCTAAAAAAAATTTGAAAAGAAAAACCTGTAGAAAATAAATGAAAAGAATTTCTACAAAGTTGGCCATTTCCCAATTTCGAAAATATTCGTATTGTCATTTCCTCATTTAAACAACTGAAAAAAAAATTATAGTTCAACGTTTTCTTTTTGGAGAAACGAGCGAAGTTAACTTTAACTTAAAAACTTAGAGAGTGAATTAATAATAAAAATTAATTTTAAATACACTTTGAGTTTTTCAATTTTTAAAAAACAGATAAGGGTAAAAATGGCATGTCTTCGTTACAAAAAAAGTGATAAATAGTTATAATTTTTTAAATTTATAATAATGTTAAATTAGAAAAATTAAATTGTTTAACTAACACGTGATATTAAACTGAAAATTAATATTATTATTTTACAAAATTAAAATGAACAAAGCTTTTTTGTTTTAAACATTTATGTGTGGTTAATATTACACGAGCGCAAAACTCGTCGAAATTTCGAAATTTGGTTTTGTTTTAAATGTAAGTTGAACCGACGAGTTTTGCAATCGTGTTCTATAAACCACACATTAATTTGAAACAACTGACTAATTAAAAGATTTGACTACCTTATGAATTGCTATGCATTGAATTTTATATTTTTTAGTAACATTAATTATTTATTTTATGTACTGAATTTTATGGACTTAATATCTGGCAAGCCTATGCACAATTATATCGCCAATATGTATGTAATTTTCGAAGGTGGCCCAATATATTGACAAGAATCAAAATCCTTTTTAAATTTATTTCACAACGAAAAAAAGTGTAAAGTGTGAAATGTGTTGGCCACATTGTATGATGTTGGTTTGCTTTAAAGATTATGTTTTTTTAAAAGAGTTGCGCCATTATTTAATTAACACCATTTGGCCACTTGTTAAATAATGTAAGGCAAAATAGAAATAATATGGCGAATAACATATACAATAATATTGTAAATGGACGGGGCGCTTAAGTATTGATTGGTAGATTACGGACTATATCGACCACCATCTGGTGAAATAGAAGGACAGCATGATTGGATTGTTAATAGGAGGGGTAAAGATCAACCGAACAAATGGCGGAAATGGATGAAACTTTAAAAAAATTGACGTATACATATTGACATATTACTGCAGTTGCCTGCAAGAATACAACCAACTGCATACATTTACAATCGTTTGACGAAAACAATGAAACTTTCGATTCATATTTACAACGAATAGAAAATTATTGTGAATTAAGAGGCTGGTCAAACTAGGATTGCTGAATTCCGAAACTTTACCACATATTAACATGCTTGACCGCCCCAGACAATGTAAAATTATTACGCTTCCATTTATGTCCCATACTAAGCGAAATTGCAGAACATCATAAATTCTTTAATCGAGTTCAGCACGAGGGTGAATCCATTGCAAATTTTCAAGCAGATTTAAAAAAACTGTCAACAAAATGTAATTTCAAATGTGTGAATTGCAACACGTCTACCAACTCAACTCATCTGAGATCGCAATAGAGGAAGTAATAGAATTCTCCAAACTTGAAAGCAAAGAAATACATACAGCCCAATTATAAATAAAAATTCCCCGGGAGTTTTCTCCCTTCTCCCATTTTAAAAGCAAAGAAATACATACAGCCCAAATATGAATAAAAACTCCCCGGGAGTTTTCTCTTTTTCTTATATATTCTATTGCAAAAATGGGAAAAGGGAAAAAACTCCCGGGGAATTTGTATTTGTATCAAAATTCACAAGTTGACCAAAGCAGAAGTTAATCAAAGAAAACAAACAGCCAAAAATCTTCCCATGCTTTTATTGAAAAATTAAAAGGTAAATGTTTGTAATGTGGCAAAACAAATAATAAAGCGAATAAATGTTGAACAAAACAACTTAAAATGTTTTAAGTGTAAAAAGCTAGGACATATTCAGGAAGTTTGTCTAAGTAAAAATATAGCAAATAATCGCGCAATAGATGTTTCAGACAATATTGAAGAATATTCCGATTCGGAATTACTCGGAGGCATTAATACAATACAAATAGTCCAAGTAAATTACAGTCAGAGCATTCACGAAAAATACATGACTAATTTAGTAGTCGAAAAGAGGCATTGCCAATGGAATACCATTAAAAGAGAAATATGAGCATTAGTTCCATTATGAATTTGAATGAAAGAATTGCATCTCATGTGTTTGTTAATGTATTGGTTTTGTGTGTATACTAAAGAGGCAGATACACAAAATATTTTTTTTTTTAGAGGATGTTTTTTTATTGCTTTGCTATGAGTGAATCATTCATGCAGGTCTCTAAGCGGCATCCACTATGTCACTACAAACATAGAAAAAAATATTGCCAAAAATTAAATTGAACCCATTACAATTGCAAACATATACCGGCCAACTAGTACACAAAATTGGTAAGGCAAGGGTTAATGTCTCTCATAAAAATGCGAGCACACAAGCTAATTTACTTATATGTTATCGATGCAAAAGTCGATTTCATAATTGGTAGAGAATGATTCAGGAAATTAAGCCTGAATATATCAGACTTGAATGTGATTGACTATACTATGAACGAGGCTTAATGCAAGAAAGAAATTTTTTTGATAGGACCAGCACTCAGGGAATGACCCCTACTAATGCATTGCATTGTGTTGGAACTAGGAAAATAGGTGATGGGAAGGAGGATAGCGGGAGTAGTGTTTGTGAACATTCGACTTGAACTTATTCATCTTATAAGTGAGAGGAAAGACTTTAGAAGGAAGGTTCTTCCATATACGAGCAGTCCGACCAAAAAACGAGTTTCCCTTGTAATGCGTTGTACGATTAACCTGCCAATCGACGACAAAAGGATGTGCTCTTGAGGAAAAACGTGTATTACGAACAAACGTACGGGTTTCGGGAACCAGATTCCTAATTTCGTCAGAAAACATCCCATTGTAATATGATTCCTCAATTACCACCCATATATACAGATGAGGCACATTGATCTGTCGCGGATTTATGCGTCAGTACGCAACACTGGGTTTTTCGGGCACTAAAATCGACCCTATTTGCACGACCCATTCCGAGACTGCCAAGACATAGCACCTACATCAGATACGCTTGTTTGTAATCAAATGAATACGAATGACAAAGGTTGCTGTCATCTGCAAAAGAGTAGATAGTGTTGGAAGTTTGACATAGGTCATTTAGAAAAATAAGAAAGAGAGTAGGAGACAGAACTGAATGAGTCTTGCCCTCGTTTGACAAAACACCATCTAAGTATAAAAACTCGTATAGTACGATCTCTGGGAAAGCTCGATGTAAATCGAGAGAAATTATCACCGACACCAAATGCAAAAAGATTTGACAAGAGTGCACCATGCCAGACTTTGTCAAACGCCTTGGAAATATCTAAAGCAATTACCTTACTTTCGCCAAAATCGTGAATGGAACGGCACCATTTTTTCGATAACAGAGCAAGTCGGTCGCCAGGAGAGCGACCTCTACAAAAGCCATACTGGCGGTCGCTTAGTAGGTAGTTTGACTCTAAATATTTGACAAGATGGTAATTTAACATACTCCTTATAACTCTGTAAAGTGCCCGAAAAAATATTTTAGGCATTGTTACGGATACTTTTTCGAGTTCGGGTAGTGGTTGATGGCTAGCTTGGAGGTGAGAATCATTTACAAATAATTCGTCGAAACAGTTAGCCTTATCAACCGGCCATCCTTTAAAAGATTTGGTATGGAAGAACTAGCATTAACCCTTACTCTTTTAACGAATGACTAGAAGCTTTTACTGCCCCGGGGAGCAGCAAGAACTTTAGTACGAAGACTTTGCTCGTGAAGAGTCTTTTCCCGTCTGAGTACTTTGGTTTGTGTGCCTTCCCATTTTGCGTATCAGCGTTTTTATTGTTACGCCAATTTTTGAATGCTTCCTGTCTGGATCTGACTGCTGATTTGCACGACTGATTAAACAAAGATTTACATCGAGGTTTATTCGAAGCTTTTTAAACTGGAATGAACATTTTCATTCCGAGCATTATAAAATTTTCAACCATTTTCGCCATGGCATTGACGTCATTGTCCAGGGAACAAAGTTTCCAATTGAAATGCAGAAAAAAGTCATTAAGCTCAACCCAACGTGCTTTTCCATAAACAAATATTGATCGTTTCGTAGCCTGTCGTAAAACGTTCCGAAGTTCGGAGAACGCAAAAGAGGTGGAAATGGAGCAATGATCCGAGTTACCGAGTGGTGCTAGAACTTCGTACTTTTGAGGGTGCGAAGAGAGGAAGAGGGCAAGGGTATTGTCCATCAACACATGGAATATGTGTTGGCTCATTCACCAACTGCACTAATGATATTGGCCTTTATAAGTTTTCATTTTCACCGTTATTGAGTCGGAAAGGGAGTCGAAGCCCGATAAAGTAATATCCCTTCCCGCATTCTGTAAAGAAAGAATTGAAACCCAAAGAGAGTTAAATTCAGCATCAAGCATGCCCATTGATTGCTGGCATTGATACACAACTTCATTGCGTATGTTCATAGCAAGACCGCGATGAAGATTAAAGAGGGATATAAGGTGATACCCAGGAATCTGAAAATCAAGTGGATCACAATTTGCAGATACTTGAGTTTCACATAAGGCGAAAACATCCGGCCGGTGGAGACAAACGTGAGCATATACAGAGAAAAAAATCGTTCTCAGTCAACGTATATTGCAAAAGTCGATTCGAAACCGACCTTTCAACACAACATATAAAAATTCAAATCAAACGCAAAGTACGAACATCTTCTATGCTAAATTAGTAAGATAATGAAAGATTACAAGAAAACGTTTACGCAGACTAGAGGTACAAAACCAAACTACAAATGCATGCTAGAACTTAAAAAGAATATTAGACCTAAATTTATACGACACCGCCCAGTACCATGCGCCTTCAAACATAGGATCGAAAAAGAGTTAGTCAGCCTGGAAAACGACGGAATTATACAAAAAGACGAGTTCTCCGAATGGGGTACACCCATAGTCCCACTAGTGAAAAAAAACGGCGACATTCGCATATGCGACGACTATAAAATCACACTTAATAATGCCCTTAAAGATGATAGTTATCCTATACAACAGCTAAAAAAATATTTACACATGGAGGTCGACGAAGAAACGTCAGTATTGCAAGCCATAAGTACACATAAAGGCACAAACAAGGTGAAAAGGCTGATGTTTGGAATGAAAGTTGCTCCAAAAATATGCAAAAGATTTATGGATTAAATATTTTGACGATATTAAGCTACAGGGGAATTCCTACAAAGAATTTATTGAACGTTTTAAACTGGTTTTGCAGAGGTTACAGTTGTATAGATTGCATTTAAATAAAGACAAATGCATATTTTTACTTGATCACGTTACATCTTGGGGCATCACATTGATAAGTTTGAATGATCAAATCCAAAGCATTTAAAATTGCGCAAGTCCAACTAATGTCTCTGAAATAAGAGCATTGTTAGGTCTCGTAAATTATTACCATAAATTCCTGCCTAACCTGACCAGCCGTTTATAACCGATGTTGTTAAGAAAAAATGTTAAATAAAACTGGTTTTCGGGGTGAAAAAATATATTTAATGAAATTAATGCGAAATTACCAGTATAAAAGTGTTACAGTATAACCCGGTTAATTAACCCACGCTTAAATGCCTTTCACGCTTATTTACCTTGAGTTTTAAATCCCCGTTTTTTTCTTCCTTTTTTCAAACAAAAATCCACGTTTAATTACCTTACGCTTAATTACCCAATTCGGGTAGTTGCCTTAAAAATTAAACTCCCAAAACAAAATTACACCTATGTAAGTTTCATTCGTTTAATTGCCTCAGTACTATTTGACAACAACACAGCAAGTAATGCAACAAAAATTGCCCTAAAAAGTTTTTTAAAAAATATGACCAAAAAACAAAATATGGCTTATTTGAAATCAAAATGTTCCACAATTTAATATTTGCATTAAAATAAACTTTATTCCAGGCTGAACAGAATATAGTCATGTTATGAGGTTAAGATTCATATAAGAGTTACTTGTGCTCAATATTATCTAGATACACCAAATATACATATGAGATATTTTGTCTTAAAGAGATTAAAGGAAAGGTCGCAAAATTTTAAATTATTTTAACATTTAAAGGATGAAATAGTTTAAATATTCAAGGGATTAATATTTGAATGAATCTGAACCGATTTAACCATATTTAATTTGCAGTAAGATATTTTGGGCCAAATTTAATCTTAATACGAACATGATTAAATGGTTTATGAACATAAAAAAAGAAGTTTGCATGGGGACTAAGTGATATTATAGACCGATTCTCACAATTTACATAGGTTTCGTTCTTCTGACAATTAAAAAGTATGGACCAAATTTTATCAAATTATCTAAACATTGCAAGCTGTACTTTGCACAGAAGCCTTACATGGAAAGACAACCAGCCAGATGGGCGGACGGATAAATATCTTTAAATTGTTTCTGAGCCCATCGGTATACTAAAATATGCGTCTCGATTTCTATGTTTCAGCACAAATTTATATATTTGTTCTAGAACGGATAAATATATACACCCTTATTCTACTTGGCGTCGTCAACAGTAAGCAACGCCGTTTTTTATGTTTTGTTTCGATTTCGTATTCCCGTTGGCAATATTGCCATATTTCGATGACTGTTAACATATGTTTGGTATTTTCTAAGAAAAATTGGCGTTGCTGTTGCCTTTGATTTTGTCGTCAGCGTTTTTAGTGTTGTCTTGTGCTGCTTTGTGTTTTGTTTTAAAAATTTTAAAAAAGTTTACGTTATGGTTGGCTGCAATTGTAATTTCTACGGCGGTTTTGATATTTTTCTACATTTGGGTTGTGTTTTGATATATTTTTTGTGGAAATAATTGAACAAATTAAAATAACAACTATGGGCCAGTTCAAGAAGCTAGTGGAAGAGCTTGTAAAAAAATCGATCACTAGCCAGAGGATTTTGCAGAGTCTCTTTTCCTAATAAATTAAATATCCCTAGCGATTAAACTAGAGATGCTGGTCTTCTTTCTTTTTTTGTTTTTGAGCTAAAATTATGATGTGGGTTCAGTTTACACAGCCAATTACACCTGGAAATGCTGCTTTTTAAAGAAATGCAACTTAGTCTCATTTTTATCAGCATCCGTCATGTCGAAGTTTATCCATTGTGGACAAAGTTCTCTCTCCATGACTTCCAGAGTCTGCGACAAAATTTTTGAAACTAGTGGCTGGGACAGTCCAAAGTTGAAATAATTTCCAAAGCTGAGCTGGTACGATCCCTGGGCCAAAAATGCAATGTTGCTGCAAATTATATTGTGTTTGGAACAAACGTTCCCTTTTTTTAATGAGGCTCTATTATTTCCACTTATATATACCCCTAACTCAGAAACTTTTTGACCGATCTTGTTGAAAATTTGTGTCTTAACTACTATCTAATAGTAATAACCTTGATGTAAATTTCATCCAAATCGAAAGACATCGATTACAAAATTGGGTCACTTGACATTAAATCCCCCTTTTATATATATAAAACGTATATAAAATGTTTGGTATTTTGTTGTTATTTTCTTAATTATTTTCTAAAATATTGATTTTAGCAAAAAACTTTCTGGGAGGTTTATGTTGTTGACTAGAAGAGCTAAAATATTGCCATATATCATATTCTTGTAAAATGTTGTTTTGAGAAGATAGTCATACGGAAACAAATTACATTTGAATAAATGGCTTGATGGCAAACTTTGAGGGACGGACGCCCCCCCTAAAACAAAACTTATCGCTACAAAATTTTTTTTTATTTTTTTTTTCATAAAACTGAACCGATTTGGGGGGGGGGGGTAGAATATAAGAAATCAAAAAAAAAAAAAATAATAACGGCCACCCTTATGTACATATTTAAAGATTTCGTTTAATGAAATATTAGCTGCGTTCGAGAACACAAAAGTTTTTACTATTTTTTACTGAACTTTACTGCATTTTACGAAATTGCGTTCGAGTACACAAAATGCAGTAAATGAGAACACAAATTGAAAGCGAAAAGTGACAGTTCTTGTCTGAGTATTTACAAATTTTTACTGCAGAAATTTTTGCAGTAAAATTTAGTAAAACAAAAAAACATATGTTTCAAAAGGTAAACAAACAAAAGTAACAAACAAAATGCTTAAAAATTGTGAAAAAATTGTTAAATAAACGAAAAGTTGATATAAAAATTAAACAAAAACAAAATGTGAATAAATATTAATTAATTTAACTTGTTTGTGAATCATTTACTTGGCTAAATAAAAACATTTGAAACTTATTTTGTTATGTTAATTTTTTAGAGTTGTAAAAGTGCTAAGTACTTGGGTACTTAAGTAATCAATAGCAAAAAATTATTCATGTTCTTTTAATAAATTAACCCGCCACAAATTAGTAACATCAAATAAAATAAAAAACAAACAAATATGAAAGATTACATAAAACAATTTGTTTGTATTTTCCAAAAATGTTTGTGTTATAAAAAGTATTTAATCGAGTACCGATAAGAAAACGAGTTAAGTAGTCAAAAGTGTTAACATTTTTCAACACTTCAATTATTTGGCATCAGCTGTTGCCTTTATTTTACGAGTTTTTACAAAATTTGCGTTCGCGTACTTTTTTGGACAACAGCTTTTTGTGAGAGCAAATTTTACAATTTTCTCATTTACTGCATTTTACTGTAAAAGTACTCAAACGCACCTATTGTGTGATTTGAAAAACTTAGAAATATTGAATTTAGATTTCTCAAATTTTGTCATATTTTAAATGCTAATTAGTTTTAAATAAAACAAAAATTTAAGATGGCAAACAATTTTTGGAAAAAAATTCGACTTGTGGAAGTGTGCAAATACTTTACTTCAAGAGTTCAAGTTATAGAAACAAAATCAAGTGCATTGGCCTGTCTACCGCTATTGCCAAGAGATTCCCTTCGACTTAAAGAATTTTCGACTTACAGAAGTTCGACTTATAGAATTTCAACTGTGCATACATACATATTTCATATTTGCAGCTTGAGAGGAAAACCAAAAACATACCTATGTAATTGGTTTTACACACTTCAGGAATCAAATTAAAGAAAAACTACATGCTGGTCGACGAGGCGTATCTTTCTCTACCACACGGCATCAAAATCTCAATTTACTTCAAAAGTGGATTTAGCAGGTTTGGATACTAAGCCGACGATGTATAAATTTTAGTATTCAACTGCTATTGAATTTAACTTTGGAAATACATAACAACATGTAACATTAAAAATAAATTTAAGAAATCGGTCATTTTTGTGATGGATGGCTTTAAATTAAGTACAACTCGTTAAGAAGTATTTAATTAGTTTATACATATTATAATATAATATTGATGAGTAATACATAAATCGTGTAGGAATGTGGTGAGTGGGATAAATAAGTTTGGTTTAATCCTCTGAAGTTGTCAGATTCATAATTTCAACAACTGTTGTTTTGTAGTTTTGGCCGTAACCCACTTTCTATAAGCTTCAATCACTTTCAGTATCAGCTATTTCTCTTCAAAATTTTTCAGAAGCTTATTAAACTCTTTAAACAGTTTGACGCCACGCTCAGCTATATCTACAGTGACCATTCGTCCTTTTTTTGAAACGATGTCCTTTAAGATTTTTTTCAAAATAAAGGACAGTAGATTGTCCTTTTTTAAGTGAATTGTCCTTTTGTTAGATTATGACTTCTTTTTTAAACTCGACAACTATAAGTTTTATTTTCCCAAAACTACAAAATTTCAACATTAATACAGCAAAACACACTGGTTAACACTAATGCCAGCGTAAGATCGAATTCTAAAATTGTTCGTTCCATTGAAAAAACAAAGGAGCCCTATGATATTGCAAAAATTAATAATCACTTTTAATAACAAAGTGCAAATTTCAAATGGACTGTGCGGAATTTAAATTAATTTTATGTAAAAACAGTCATATTTAAAAAAATTACTTCTTCAGAAATACAGTAGAATCCCGATAATTCGTAATCGCAATGGACCGGCCATTTCTTACGAATTAAAGGGGTTTTCGATTTAGCGGGGTTCGATTTAACGGGGTTAAAATAATATGTATTTTGTTCGACCTTTAATATATCAAATATTACTAAATTTTCGAGCTTAAGGTCTTTTTGTTATAAAAAACTTTTAACGTTTATTTTAAAACCAATATTTCGGCACTTCCTTGAGTGCCTTCTTCAGGGTTTTTTTCTTAATTTATAAATTTTTTAACAAATTAAAAATTTTTTAATTTGTCAGTTATTGTTAAAATTTTTTATAATTTGTTAAAAAATTTATAAATTAAGAAAAAAACCCTGAAGAAGGCTTATTACTTATTACCTATCCAATAACCTTGATACTACTTATCATTTTTACTACATTTCGAAATGTCCTTTTTTTCGTTTGAAAAATATGGTCACCGTAGCTATATCATTAACAACTTTCAGGTTATTTGTGATTTCTTTTACCACTAATGTAATATTCATTGCTGTTCCATTCATTGGGATGTGTGGTTAAAAAAATTTAATTTATTTTGAACTTGTTAAACAGCTGCAACAATCTTTTGAAAGTAAAATCAGCCGAAACGGCTTGGTTGGTTAAAAGTGACGAATCTCCTATCTTTCGGTTACACTCCATTTCATGACAATTGCCACTTATGACTCATTTTATACCTTCTCTGAAAATAAACTTAAGTCAACTAACAAACGAGAGGTACCAAAAATGGAATTTTTCGGCGATTCCAACCACTTGACTAACTTGAGAATCAATAATTTCATAATTGGTCAAGTCTTTACACAGAGAAAGGTCTATCCAAGCTGATTTTGTAGCCATAGGTGCTTCAAACCAAACTCGAAATTTCACAAAGTGTTCTAACTTTCCTCATCAATCAAGTGGATTTTAATGGCGTATATCAACTTCGCCATCAAATAAGCATGGTGTACTCTACATGGGGCTCTCCAATAAATATTATCTGGAGTAAACCAAGTAATTTCTCCTTACCATCTGAAGATAATTATAGGGACAAACGAGCATGGTGTACTGCACATTGGGCTCTCCAATAAATTTTATCTGGAGTAGACCAAGACTCCAAGTAATTTCTCCTTACCTTCTGAAGATAATTATTGGAGAATGTTCCCGCCCCAATGAACAATAACTGGATCGTCAAAAGAAACAGATTGCTTTATATCCTAAGAAACACAGATTTTCTTCCTTCTTTTAATGAACTAAAGTTATGTCCCAACGATGCTGCAATATTTTTTTTTTTATTATTTTTTTTACATAACCTATAACAAAGCCTTTAAAGGCCATAATCGTTTACAAATTTCTACTAAAAATTGTAAATAAATTAATAAATGAATGTATGTATATAAAAATTACAATATGTAAAAGTTAAAATATAATTACAAAAGGGTTAGATGGCTTAATTAAAATGTAAGAGTTCCAGCTATGAAAAATCCCAAAACGAACAATTTAGAAAAATATATGTAAATATCAGCGTTTAAAAAGCTGCAGTTGAGATAGTAAAAGTCATAAGAATGTGCTGTAACTTCGACATCTTCATTTGTCATTGTACACAAATAAACCGTTGACTTTACTTCTGATCCATTAAATGAACACAGTCGCAGTGAAGGCAAAAGCAAAACACGAAATGTTGTACACGACAAAGAACATCGGCAGTCGACATGTTCGGAAGTGTTTGGTTTGACAGACCAAAACTTTTAAAAAATCCCGTAGTTATCGAAGATGGGACGTTGTGTTTGTGTTTTTATTTTCCATATTTTTTTTAATAATACATGCGTTCATAAAAACATAATATGTACATAAGTACATATTTATTATTTTTAAGCTTAACAAATCTTTTTAATTTTTTGAAATTAAATAAAACTGTAAATAACATCATCGCTTTCATATATATACAATGAACACAACGTCCCATCTTCGTTAACTTCGGGATTTATTAAAAGTTTATGTCGGTCAAACCAAACACTTCCGAACATGTCGACTGCCGATGTTCGTTGTTGCGATCAACTTTTTGTTTTTTGATTTTGCCTTCACTGCGACTGTTTTCATTTAATGAATCAGAAGTAAAGTCAACGGTTTATTTTTGTCCAATGAAAAATCAGAAAGTGGAAGAAAAAGCAATTTCTTGATTTTGACTGCAGCTTTTTAAACCCTGGTAAATATAATATGTAAATACATGTATATACCCATACATGTGTGTATACACATGCACATATGTATAAGCAGTAAAATAATAAAAATTTCTCCAAAATCTTCAGAATTAATATATTAGTTAAATTTACACAGAAGAAAAATATAAAGTGGATATTTGTTGATTTTCAGAGTATAAATAATGATTTATTTTATGTTCATAAAAAAAATACTACACAACAAACTTCACAGACACAAATTTTAAAATATGAATATAATCCTTTAATGTATATTCAACACATAAATATAAAACACTTATACCATGGTGAAATAAACAGGTGGCAGCACTACGCCAGATGACGATTTTTTGCTCTTCCATTGTTTGTCTAGGTTTATGTCAAAGTTTTGTTTATGTTTACAAAAAGTCCACGTTTTGTGCTGTGATTTTTGTTTTTTATTAAAGTTTTTGATAATTTTGATAAGATATTGACCATAATTAAATAAAAATTGGCTAAAAATTTATTTATTTCATCACGTTCAGCGGCATGCTTTGATTTTTGTTTAATGTATTTTTTGACGTAAACGGTTATGTAGTTTCCATTTTTGTTGTAATGTTGTATTTGTTGCCGTAACGATGCCACCTGCTTATTCCACCATGACTTATACAGAAGATTGATTTCCTGAAAGTTCCAGAAAAAATCTATTTTTATATGTGTAAGCGGAAACACCAAAAGTTTTCAAAAAGTTAGGCAACTTATTATAAGATCGTGCAACTCTTACATAAAAAGAACGCTCCAAGACGGCAGATAATTTCGGTATCTTTAACTGTCTATTCCTCGTTGATGTACAAAATTCAAATAACTGAATTAAATACCCAGGAGTTTGCAACCTTTAAGACTTATAAAAGTGAACAGGATTTCCAAAATTTATGAACTCTACAAATGGAAAACCTAAAAATTTTAAAACAAATGGTGAGACATGATGTCTTATTCTCAACGAGTAAAGATATCGCATAACACGATTAAAAACCAGTCTTATTGTTTTTTTTAGAATATAGCCAACTGTTCCAGAATACAAATTCAATCCATATAAAAAAACTGGCATCATAAGCCCATGAAGAATTTGTTTCTTAACATAAGTTGGCAACATTAAATCTGTATTGTACAATTTACGTAAAGTAAAATTCAATTTAGATGTTATGAAATTAACATGACCTTCAAATGATAATTTAGTATCAAGAACACCACTAAGTGTAATAGTAAACTCAGAACTACTACATTTGCCGAACAACATAGCCTAGAACCCAACTATCCAACAATTGAACTGTATAATTGATCACATTTTGCAAAACATCAGAAAATTCAGGTGTGCCCTTAAACAAAAGCTGCACATCATCAGCAAACGAAAATGGAAGACACGAATTGCTAGAAATTTGATCAAAAAGATCATTAATAAACATTATAAAAAGGCCAATCCTTGAGGCACACCACTGTGAACTGGAAGCAAGCTAGAAGCCCGATTACCACTAACAACATATTGACTTCTATAAAAAAGATATGAAGATATTAACTTGCAAGCAGAACCTGAAAAGTTATAATATCTGTGCAATTTTTGAACAATTAGATAAATGATCTTAAAGCCTTAGTAAAGTATAATGACAATAAAATACAAAAACCTTCATTGGCTAAATTATTGCTTTAGTTAGCGAAGCCGTTATATGTAATACCATAGAGGAGAAAATTCTTACGCCCGGCCGAATGAAAAATTTTTTGGCATTATACTTACAGCATTGACTACAAATATTTTTAATTATTACTTAAGTTGTGGACAATATGACACTCTGCAAAATGTCAGTACGTCCGCGGACATTACGACACTGCTCTGATGGACCTTATGACACTTTTTAAAGCGTCTTGGTGTCCATGGACACTAATAATATAATAATATATTTTGAACAAAAAATCAATTGGGGTTCTAAAACTCGTGCGTTTTGATTGCTCTACCATAGTTTCTTAAAAATATTCTAGTTCTCTCGAAGTCGTAAAACTTATTGCGATTGCGATTTACAGAATTCATTATTGTTGAACAAGTGCGATATATGTATACATATGTACATATCGTACTTGACCAACAAGTGTTTAACTGGAAAATTAAAAATTTTCAGTAGAAGCAAAACACTTTTTAATTGAATATATGTATATGAAAACGTATTTTTAACCAACCGTTTCATTACCAAAAATTAGACAAAATAGAACGATATTTTAACAACTTTTATATATGAATATTACGAGCAGATTTTTTCAAAAATGTAAGAAAATCAAAAGTTTGAGTTGATCAAGTGCGATCGATATGAATATTATAATTTGAAAAAGGATCTATGAAAAATTCGTTCATAAAATGTCGCATCAATTATTTTGAATGTAAAGATTTTATTTATTTAATTACAATAATTTTTTATTTTAAATTTGTCATGCATTTATTTTATTTAATAGTATGTGTTAAACACTTCAAGTATACTAATTAGTAAAGCATTAAATCTATTTTAATCATAGATGACTACCTTTTAATGATATTACAAAATTAAGAAATTAATCTAAAGCTTACTATAACTACATTTATATATTTAATATTAAAAAAGTGTGGAAGAATTTTTAGATTTCTAAAAATCTTAAAGAAGTAATTTCTATTGATATATATATATATATATATATATATATATAGGTATATTTTTAATTTTTATATAAATTTTCATTCGTTTAAAATTATAATGTGTGTGTGTGTGTTTATTTGACTATCACAAGTGTTACTACATTTATAGGTTTTTTTTTAATCTGTTTTTTTAATTTTGTTTAAAAATCTAATAAAGCTATTTAATTTCATTACAAAACTCTCATCGATGTTAATTAATGAAATAAATCATTAAACTTGCATATATCTATAACCTCTAACATTGTGATGATGATAATTTTCATTTAATTTTATATATTGTCCTAGGAATTGCTGTACAAGTGAACTGCGACATAATGCATGCATATAACCAATTGCATATGGCGTTACTATTGTTATGACTATATACGCTAGATTTGGTATTTTGTCAGTATGACCCCAGGGGTAAAACCAATAGCCACGCCTAATGGCATCTCGTGTGTGATGTGTTATAAAGGCACACAATAATACACCAAAAAATAGACTCCATTTAAAGTAGTTGAGACATGCGGTACAAATGTAAAATAGTAGCAAACCAAAAATTAAAGTTGAACAATGTAGAAATGGCCGACGCAATAAACTTGTAGCATCCTGAAAAGTTAAGTTATAACTTAGTATTGAAGTTTGTTTTCATTTGTACATTATTTTGATCCAGAAATTAATATACATACACTGATTATACATATTTTTAAAAGAACGAGTAATACTTACATTTTAATATAAACAAACTTTAAATGTTTTTATTCAAATTTACAGCATATTTTTTTTAGTAAAAACATATTCGCCCTATCGTGAACAAAATTTCGCTCGAAATTAGTTCCTTAACAAAATTTCACTCGAAATTAGTTCCTTTTCTCATAAAAAATTAATGCGGAAAAGCAAAGCTTCGAGGAAAAAAAATGTTTTTTTTAGCTTTTTACGTTCTTTAGAACAAACATATACATCCATATGTATGTCTGTAATTTATATATACATCTACTATGAATGTCCGTTTTTATACCCACTTTACAATGGTGGAGAGAGTATAATGCGTTTGTGCTGATGAGTGTAACACATTAATATATTAAACCTAAACCTACCTTTCCAAGTTGATCGATGTCCGTCCGTCCGGCTGTCCATGTAACCTTGTGCGCAAAGTACAGGTCGCTATTTTGAAGAAATATGGTTCATACGTTTAAATTGTCATAAAAACGAAACCTATTGAAAATGGTGAAAATCGGTCCATATCTATTTGCACATAGCCCTTATAAAAACCTCTTTCCTGAATGATCTTTGTGCCATTAAACTATCTTATTATGTTGGTAATTAGATTAAATTTTTTCCAAACTTATCTAATTGCAACATAAAGGCCCAACTATAATATGCATAATCTTGCTTAAGTTGGCTTAAGCAATTGTGAGGTTACATGTGATTCATATGTGACGACCCATATTAAACTTAAGAAAACTTTTTGTGAAATTTTATGAAACTGTCATTTGCTTAAGCAAAGTGCGGAACAGATCGCACTTTCCGTACGGAATCAAATATTTTTTTATTTTGTTTTTTAAATGCATTTGAGAGGCTTTTTGTTAATTTTTGACAGTAGCTTAAACATATTATAATTGGGCCTTAAATCGTCTTACCAATTTTTTTTAATTGTTCCATATTTGACCATAGCTTCCATACAAGTATCACTCCCGAAAATGGCTTTAAGGACCATAACTTGCTCATGACCAGGATGATGAGCCACCCAATAGGCTTGTTCGTGGCCTGGTCACCAAAGCTGACTCCATGGGTACCCCGGTGGTTATCTGTGCTGATGCTAACGCGCACCACATCACGTGGGGCAGCTCTAACACCAACACTAGAGGTGAGTCGCTATTTTTTTTATCTGTAACAGTAATTTAGAAATAGCAAACATAGGCGCGGAACCCACGTTCATTGTAGCTAATAGGCAGGAGGTTCTCGATGTGACATTGGTCAGCTCGGAACACTCCGACTTAATAAGTAACTGGGCGGTCTCAAATGACTGTTCCTTTCGGACCACAGGTATATTGAGTTTCAATTAGGTTCACCCCCCTTGGGGGTATGTACTTTTGTGAATAGGAGAAGGACGAAGTGGGACTATCAGGCTAGTCTACTCGCTGACTCTCTGGGCTCAGTCCCTGTCATTAATGGCATTACGGAGACTGAAATGGCAGTGGAATTCCTATCGGGGGCACTGCGTCGAGCAACGGCACTGGCCTGCAGGCCGGTGGTTAGGAGGAAGGGGGGCAGGCCACAATGGTGGAGCCCTGAGATTGCACAGTCTCGCAGAGACTGTCGTAGGTTGTTCAATATGGCTAAACGTCTGGGAAACTGGGCGGAATATAAGTCGGCATTGAATAGGTTCAAGAATTTGGTGAGATCGGCGAAACGGAATGCCTGGAGAAACTTCTGCAGTGGAGTGGAAGGCTCTTCTTAGACAAACCGATTGCGCAAAATAATGGCTTCTTGCCCGGCTGTCCCAAGCTACATTCAGAAAGCTGATGGTAGCTGGACTACGAATAGTCAGGAGACGCTGGAGGTCTTAATTGACACACACTTTCCTGGCAATTCCCTTCCAACACCACGGAAGATCAATTGCTTATCAGAGCCTGGACCCGTGTCCATGTCCCTGTGCTATGATAGGCTCAATTGGGCGATAAGGAGCTTTGACTCCTTTAAGGCTCCTGGTCCGGACGGTATTATTCCGGCCGACCTTAAAAAGAATGCGGGGATTCTGATTCCTTGGCTGTCCGCTATTTACACGGAATGTATCAGATTCTCGTACGTTCCCAACAGTTGGACTAGATGTAGGGTTGTTTTCATTCCAAAGGGAGGTAAAGCATCCCACACCAGGCCTAAGGACTACAGGCCAATCAGCCTGTCGTCATTTCTTCTCAAGACCCTTGAAAGGGTCATTGACATTCATCTGAGGATGTCTATTCCTAGACATCTGCTCTCTTCATCACAGCATGCCTACACCAAGGGCAAATCTGTGGAGACGGCGCTTCACTCACTGGTGGGCTACATTGAGAAATCCCTTGAATTTCGGGAATACTCACTTGTGGCCTTTCTGGACATTGAGGGCGCTTTCAACAATGTCAGACCCAACTCCATCTTGGAATCGATGGGGGAGTTGGGTGTTGACGATGTAACTTGTAGATTTATTGGCAATCTACTTGACAGTTTGCAGATCAGTGCACGGTGGCACCCCGCAGGGTGGAGTTCTGTCACCTCTACTATGGAACCTGACGATGAACACTTTGTTGAGTCGGTTCGACGGACTGGGGATAAAAACCGTCGCGTATGCGGATGACGTGGCGGTGGCGGTCATGGGTAAACACCTGGACACACTGTCCCGTTGTATGGAATCTGCATTGCAGATTCTAAGCTCTTGGAGCACCTCCTGTGGACTTGGCGTCAATCCACAGAAGACTGAGTTGGTACTCTTCACCAGAAAGTACAAGGTTGGCAACTTTAAACTTCCTAGGCTAAATGGCACTGAGCTGACGCTCTCGAACAGTGCCAAATATTTGGGCGTAATTCTCGATAGCAGACTATCATGGGAACTCAACGTTCGTACGAGGGTTGATAGGGCCATTGTGGCCTTATACACCTGCAAGAGATCCTTGGGCAGAAGTTGGGGCCTTGGCCCCAGGGGCGTCGAATGGATCTTTGAGGCGGTGGTAAAACCGATCCTCTTCTATGGGGTCATAGTGTGGTGGCCTGTGATGGGAAGGGGACGGTACTGCAGGATGCTTGAGAAAGTATATAGGGTGGCTGCGCTGATGATCACGGGATCACTCCGCTCGACACCGACGAAAGCGCTGTTTACTATGCTGAACTGGCTGCCGGTTGACATCATGGCCGAACAACAGGCCCTGACTTCCGCTATTAGACTGGGGGCGGTGGGCCTATGGTCTTCGCGGAACTATGGGCATGCCAGGGTCTTGCTTGGTGCATCATATGACCTGGCGGGGCTGGACTATTGCACTCCGGAACCCTTTTACGGTGCTCTGTTCACAGTTCATCATGGTAATGATGATGGGCTGCTCGATAATACGCGATCTCTGGAACCGATCCTGCGGGTCTACACCGATGGTTCCAGGATGGGCGATAGAGTGGGTGGAGGTTTCTTCATCGGGGAGTGGGACATTAGGGTCTCTTTTAGGCTGCCGGATGGCAGCAGTGTGCTGCAGGCGGAAATCTCTGCCATAAAGCGGGCGGCAAACTGGCTGAAGTACTATCGTATATCGAGGGATATATGTATATTTACGGACAGCAAGGCTGCCATTGCAGCTCTGGCTGGTGTCTTTACGACATCTATGTTAACAGTGGAATGCCGGATGTCTCTAAATGAGATCGCGAAACATTCCAGTGTAACGCTGACATGGGTACCAGGGCACAGTGGATGCCTGGGTAACCAAACTGCGGACGGTCTGGCCAAACGAGGCTGTCTCTTGGATGACATGTTCATCGACGGCCTGGTTGGCACCTCAATGGCCCGCTGCAGGACTCTCATCAGAGGGGAGTCGTACAGAAGGGCTCAGGGCAGATGGCAGAGAGAGCCTACCTGCTTGATGGCCAGGACTCTATGGCCTGGCTATGACGCGTTGAGAACGCGTGTACTTTTCGGTCTCGGTAGGGACCGGATGAGAACGGTGATATCGGTCATTACGGGTCACTGGGTGATAGGGACTCATGCTAGGAGGATGGGTCTTGCGTATAATGACTACTGTAGAAGTTGTCATGATGAGGAGGAGGAGGAGACGGTGTTTCACTTTCTCTGCCAATGCCCCGGTCTGGGGAGCATTAGGTTTAGGCATTTTGGGAGACCAGAATTGCCATGTCTGGACGATCTGTCCAATGTGGGACTGAGATCGAACTCCCTGTTCTGCAGGGAGTCGGGGTGGTTCGGGGCTGCAGTGACCTCGGGGGAATAGTCTGGTGGGTACTGGCTGACTCCTGTCACTGGCTAGGGGTATCACAAAGGGACCGCTATAAGGACCCAAGTGAGTCGTCGTCGTGACGGCTGCCCATGTAACCTAACCTAACCATAACTTGCTTCCA
Organism: Pollenia griseotomentosa; assembly: GCA_963931875.1. NCBI lineage: Eukaryota > Metazoa > Arthropoda > Insecta > Diptera > Polleniidae > Pollenia > Pollenia griseotomentosa. The sequence continues at coordinate 158,878,907 of OZ007562.1, read as the reverse complement.
TAAATTGGTATTTCTAAAAAATTTGGCAACGATAATTTTTATAATATATAGTCTTCACCGGTGGTGTGACACATTTTTTGGGACTTTCGAAAATTTGGTTCTTAAATTTAGTTCTTGGACTCGTTTTATTGAAATAATACTACATTGTAGTAACTAACACTTAGCACGTTCATTGAGAATAGATGTGTGACTGGTCAAACGACAACCCCATGTAAAAGTTATAGGTCTTATTCATACAAAGTGTTAGAACTAGAATCGGTCTCTACCACCAAAGACCAATCACGGGACAAGTTTGGTGTCAGTTCGCTTTGCTCTAGGACAACTTCTACTTCAGCAACAATTTTTATGAAATTGTTTATGACGTTTATAATAATTTCATTTAGTTTTGAATGAAAATTTTGTGTGGTCGCGAAAAAAATTTTCGCTCTATTATGAACACCAGTGAAAATGTTGATGCCTATTGTGAACGAAGCTTAAAAGTCTAAAATATTTGACACAAAGACATAAAATAGCACATAAATCATATAATACAATTGGTAAATTATTCACTAATTGGAAATGTTGAATGTATTTTATAAAATTTCTTATAAGGAAAACAATGTCGGACAAAAACTAGAATTGCAGGTCAAAAATCAAATATTTAGGGATATTTCGTTACAAAAAAACAGCGTTAACACTCTCCGGAATTTGAGAAAACAATTATAAGCGTCATTAAATGCTAAATATGTTGCAATAAATTAAACACGGAAAATTTTATTTTATAAAAACCAAAAAGGAAATTAAAAATTTTTTAGAATGTAATATATGTACATATGGGCATTTCCTTAGAATGGTCTACCAGGATGAAAAAATAAAATGTTGATAATCTTTGTCTTTTATTGTTTATTATTATTAAAAAAGTCTATGTTGTTATAAAAGAATGGTTTCATAGCATATCTCAGCTGTTTTACTTGAGGAAATTGCACTGGAAACTGGAAAATTTTATATTTTCTTATATTTTCTACTTCTAAAGACATTTTTAAATATTTATTTTAAATGCAAAAAATATGTTATGTTTACACTCTTTCTTCATAATCTCTCCATTACAATCAGTTGTAAAAGGAGTATTAAGTTTTTTTGTTAAGGAAATTTAAGGATATTTATGGGAAAATGTATGGTGATAATAATAAAAAAAACATATGGAAAAATCGTACGCTCGCGACCCGTACGTTCGCGACCGGTACATAAGCCAATTAAACAAAAACCAAGAGAGATATTTTATTTTGTAAATGCTGGATGGAGACCTACATTAATACACTTTCAAAACCACTTTTGAATATTCCGTTCCATTACGCAGATTTTTACATTTCACTACTGTCATCCAAAGTTGACTTCTATTTTGCGTACGTTCGTGACCACATGTTTACAGCTATTATTATGAAAACTTAAACTCGATGAAACCCATCTTTTGCACTAAACATAGAGCTACCCAAATGCTATCGAATCGCAAAAAAAATTCTAGGAAAAGTTTTGTTTTCTATATTTTTTGCATACCAAAGCGTACGAACGTAAGTTCGTGACCCCAGGAAATGCCCATATGTATGTATTATTTGTTTAAAAATAATAATTTTTCAACATTTTTGATTTTTCGAATTTATTCTATGAGCTAAATTTCAGTTATGTATTTTATAAAGCTTTTTTGTAATAGTTCTATTCCTTAAATTTTTAGGAATGGCTTTTATACACTACCAGACTATTATATTGTATTTTCTTGTTAAATTTTACCTTAGCTATTCTTGGGATAGCAATGAAGTATATTGTATGTACAGAAAAATTTACAATAATGTTGGGATTATAAAATAAATGTTAAAAATGATAATATAACAATTAAATAAAAAATAGTAAAGGTAGGTATATAAAACAAAATCTGCAAGAATGAAAAAGTTGTTCCTTATGCAACTTTTTTTGTATTCTTTTTTTTAACTTTGAAAAGAATTATTTGACTAAAGGCCCAACTACTATAATATGCTTAAGTTGGCTTAAGCAATTGTGCGAATACATGCGATTCATATGTGTCGAACCATATTGAACTTAAGAAAACTTTTTGGTTAATTTTATGAAACCGGCATTTGCTTAATATTTTTTGATTTTATTTTTGTTTTTGTAAATGCTTTTGAGAGGCTTTTTGTTAATTTTTGTAGCTTCGCAAATAATGCACGAGATCTGCATTAAAACAAATTCTTGTTTTATTTGTATGAGGATTGCGAAGCCCACTAGGTTAGGCTAGCTGTGTATACAATTAATTTTTATATCTTTTATACTTTCCCCGTTTAAAGACAATGTGCCGTTATTTTTTCTAAGTGCTGAGAGCAAATCAAAAACTTTAAACAGGTTATTTCGAAATGTATTTTTTTGAGTTTTTTGCAGCAAATGAGCGATGTATCAATATAAAAAAATGCACAATTATAAATAAAATACATGCGTTATACATGACAATTGACTTACCTCTAAATTCCAGCTTTTCGCTGCTATAAAATGATCCACATCAATTAATGATGAAGAAGCGAAACAGGTGAATATTAAAATCCAACCAAATAAATGACTGGTCCTTTCATAGAATTGTACAGCAAATGCAATACCCGATAATGCCCCGATTGCAGCATGTGTGGCATTATCAGCTAAAGCTTTAAGCATAGGATGTTGAGTTAACTCAACAAAATTATCACCCAATAAACATGTAATGCTCACTAAAGTAGTGAGTATAATGCGTATATAAACCATTAGATGACAGTTCATGTAATAAAAATTAATACAAGTATGTATTCCAAAATGCAATGAAGTTCTTTTTTTAAAGGACGGCGTCTGTGAGTTTGGGCTATCTTGAAAAAATTGTAAAACAAATTTTAAGAATATAAAGGCATTTATTTAACTTCGATCTGTATGATAAACGCACGCTGATTTACTAGTTAATAGTAAAAAATGGTATCCTAAAAAAAGAAAAATATTAATTAAAATTGTTAACAAATATTATTTTATTGTTAATTGTAGTTTTAAAATTGTTTAATCGATTTATACCATGGCCCAACAAATTGGTACATATTTATGTTTTTTTTTTCGTAATGAAAATTTTTTGTTTACATTTTATATCCAGCGTTACCGTTGTGCGACTTTAGTTGCAATTTGCAACCTTTTTGACGCTCTGACACATTTTGTGCGACTTTTTTAAAATCGTCTAAAGCTTCGTACAGACGATGGTCAGATCCAAGGCGAATTCAACTACAGGTGGTGTCGGAACTACAACAATCCAAAAACAACAGAAACAACATAGGGTTTTTTGCATTGCATTGTTAGTGCCATTAGCTCGAAATGTCAACCATTATTAGCAAAACACTAACAAATCAAAACAAATAAGCCCGAACTGTCAAAATCAGATGCCGTTTCAACACCACCTGTAGTTAATTCGCCTTGGTCAGATCTTGAAATATTGTAAGATATTGTACAAGGCGAATTTACACAAGGTAAACTCATCTCGTCAGCCGTTCATCAGCTGTATCCACGGCGAATTAAAAAAACACTGAAACGTCAAAATATTGTTTTGATTCTGTACTGAAATTTGACAACAAGAGGGAAAATTTCATAAACAAAATACATGGGGCTTTTTGTAGTTGTAGAGTTGCACTTACCTTGTGTAAATTCGCCTTGATATTGTACAATAATGCAACTTTTTCCAACTTTTTGCGACTTTTTGCCCCCTTTTTTGTAAGTGAAATATTTTTTTTACACTGCATAATTTCACATATTTTCCCTTAAAAATATCAATTTTGTTTTAAGCATTCCCCGGGATATGTAGGTTAGGTTAGGTTAAGAAGGGTTATGTGCCCAAGGGCACACTTCCACTCGGAGACTGGTACAGTCCATTGTGAATCCCTTCGATGAAAAAAAAGTAGAAAAGAGAAAAGTAAAGAAAAGAAGTATGAGGTGAATAAAATCCAGAAAATTAGAAAGTTAGTAGGCAATATGAAGAACAATTTCCCTCTCTACAGTCCCCTCAACAGAAACAACCGCACTATTTTCCTGACAAGCCCCAGCAGATCAGCCGGATTACATCCAGCGATGCACCCAAGTTCGTCGTGAAACCTGTCTCCTAGCCACTTCTGTCTGAGACCCTGCATCCTAGGGCAAAGGCACAGTACATGCTCGATCGTCTCCAGCTCCTCTTAATCATCGCATAATCTGCAGAAGTCCGGTATGGTATTGTCCCATCTGCTCGTAAAAATCCCTAACGGGACAATGACCAGTCAAGAACCCTATAAGTGTTTTAAGACCACCCCTATCCAATCCCAATAGAACCCTGGTTGCCCCCGCGTCCAATCTGGGCAATAATTCCCTAGACACCCTGCAATCCACCCTGTCCCCCCAGGATCGGTTAACGTCATCGCGGAATTTTTCCCGTATCACACTATAGTCGTAACAGGGGAGGCTTTACCCCCCTGTCCCTTACCACTAAGTCCAGATTCGAACCCCCTCCTACACCGAGCGACCAGGCACGATCGCACCGTATAATTTGTCAATGCCCTAAGCGCCGCCTGACTATCGACGTAAATTGGCACCGCAGAACCACCCACGATATGACATAGTTGGACGAATGCACATTTTGTAAAGAAGAATTTTGTTTTTTAAATTAAGCTGAGATCTTCTATTAAGTAAGGGGTAAAGAGCACGGCCGCATTTAGTCGCCTTTTCGCAAACATATTTTAAATGTTCCTACATTTTCCTAATAATTGCGTTTGATACTTTACCGCAGCATATAAAGGCGCTATCGTCTGCATAAAATACTTTTTGCTCTTTGCGAACAGGAATATCAGAAGTGTATATTGAGTAAAGAGTGGGAGAAAAGATCCTTGAGGCAGGCCAGCTGTAATGTGCCTAACAGTAGATAGCTTGCTGTCAACAGAAACAACGAATGAGCGTCAATGTAAAAAGCTTTTTATTATCTTTTGCAGGTACGTTCGATAATTAAAGGTATTAAGTTTGAAGAACAGGCCATCATGCCAAATTGAATCAAATGCCTTTTCTATATCCAGAAAAACAACTCCTGTACTCTTACGATTTCTTTTGTTCTTTTCAAGAAAATTATCAACTCTTTTTAACAGAGTGATCCTTCCGGAAACCAAATTGTTGAGGGTTGATAATATTATTAAGGTTAGAAAAATCTAAAATTCTTTTTTCTATAATTTTCTCAAACACTTTATACAATAGGCTTAAAATGCTAATCGGTCTATAGCTGGAAGTTAATTTAGGATCTTTACCTGGTTTAACAATTGGGATTACTTTTGCTTTCTTAAAAGTCGTTGAAAAATATCCTTCTGTTAAACAACTATTGAAAAGTTTATTTAAAGTATCATAAAAGTAATCAGGCATATTTTTTAGTATAATGCTATTTATGTTGTCTAATCCAGGGGCTTTATTGTTTTTTAATAAAAATACAATCGATTTCAATTCAGCTGAATTGGTAAGTTCGATGCTAGATCTTTCGACTATTTTATCATTAAGAATTTGGATAATATTAGAGACATCAGTATCCATAGGGGATGAGTTATTTAATGTGGTGGTGTGTGATTTGTCAAGTACGTCAGCTATAGCATTTGCCTTATCTTCACCTGATTTAATAATTTTGCCATTTAGTTCTAGATCTGAAAATGTCGTTTTGCTGCACTTTATAGCCTTTGTTATTTTCCAAAATTTTTTAAAGCCCGGAGGTAAATTGGTAATGAATTAAGACCAAGAATCATTTCGGTCTTTGTTAAGGTGGAATTCAATAAGTTTAGTTATTAGTTTTAAAATACTTTTAATTTGACATTTTGAATTTTAATCCCTGCATCTTTGATATTTCCGGTTATATTTATTTCTCTGACCAATCAACAGTATACTAACGTCAGAAATGTCACGTTGCAATTGACTTTTTACAGCCGACAGGTATTTTTCCAGTGGCTTCTATTACAGTAGATTTGATTTTGTCAAAACAAAAATCCAGATTATGAGTACATATCATAAACAGGATGGTCCGTGCACAGATCCCTGAGTTCATTCTCTACCCAGTTTTTAATTGCAAACCAGTCTGCTTGGTGGTACAACGGGATTGAATGAGTAATTCTCTCAAGACGACCGGATATAACGCACGAGATAGGTACATGGTCCGATTGTAAAACATTTGGATGTGTTTTGAGGTTAGTGAATAGTTAAAAAAATGTCCACTGTAGACGGCTGAATTGGGGTAATATTTGGACCAAAGCGTGTGTACTCATTTGAGTAATAAATGTAATAATTTGATTGGAGGCAGTGGTTCTAGAGCTCCGTACCTGCACTATTAATAGTTGCACATGTTGGGCAATTCACATGGAGGCTTTTACGACGTCGCTTTGTCGACGTCTCTATTGGTTTGCTGGCGAGCGGTGTAGAGAAGAAAGAGGGGTAAACAAAACGTCTCGTTTTGTGTTTTTCATGTCGTTTTTTATATTTCTCTTTTTTAACTTTTTCTTTTTACGTTTTATTCTTTTTCTTACTTTGAAGTTTGTGGTTGAAAATACAGTAAGACCTCGATTATCGATAATAGACGGGACCGTGTTTATTATTTTATGTAAACATATAATGTATTATTATGTAAACATAAGGAAAAAAGTAATTTTGGCAGAACATGTTTCCAGTACGTTGGGAAATTCTCTTTCTTCGTTTATTTAAATTTGTTTTGATTGTTCAAAAGTAAAAGAAAAAAAGATAATTTGCTTATAATGCCGGATAATAGAGGTAATTTAAATCAATGAAAACATTTTTTTTATTTTCCAGTTAATTGAAGCTGCCGGTTAATCGAATGACGCATAATCAAGGCCATACTGTAAATAAAAAAAAAGACATGCAACCAAAAATCATCGTATGAACGCAAAGAGATTTTGGAAGTTGCTTTACCCTGCCTTTACACATGCAAGTAGTGGCATGCCACTGTTGTATACATATTATCAAAGAAAAATTGTTCGAAATTGTCGAATCTCATGCCATTTGCTTTTGTGTTTACATATGCCACTACGAGTACATTTTAAAAATGTCGTCGAAGCGCAAACTTGATATAATTTGTTTACTTCTCAAATTAAAAAAAAAGTATCAAAAAACCAAATAGAGTTACCGAGCTAATCATATAAGCACATTTTTGGGGAAATGGTTTACATATATTTATAAAAGCATTACTTTAACAATATTAATGCTTTATAATTAACAAACTTGCTTTTATTAATGCACGTTTCAAAAAATTAATCATAATAATACATTTATCAAGTTAAAACTTTAATTGCAATTCGATAATAATCCAGTAAATTTGCATTTAATTTTTAACAGGGTAACTTTGTTCATCGTTTTGTCATTTAGTGGCATGCAAGTGTCAAATTTCCACTCGCATGCAATTTTTGCTGCCACTAGAGCTGCCATTGCAAAAAATGTGAGTGTATTAGTAAAAAAGTGTGAGTGTATTGAGTTTTTCGAACTGGCAGTGGCATGTGTAAATGCTAGGTTAACCCTGCCTTTACACATGCAAGTAGTGGCATGCCATTACTGTATACATATTATCAAAGAAAATTGGTTCGAAATAGTCGAATCTCATGCCATTAGCTTTTGTGTTTACACATGCCACTGCGAGTTCATTTTCAAAATGTCTTTGAAGCGTCAACTTGAGATAATTTGTTTACTTCTCAAATTAAAAAAAAAGTACAAAAAAACCAAAGAGAGTTACCGAGCTAATCATATAAGCACATTTTTGGGGGAATGGTTTACATTTATTTATATAAGCATTATTTTAACAATATTAATGCTCTATAATTGACAAACTTGCTTTTAGTAATGCGCGTTTCAAAAAATTAATCATAATAATACATTAATCAAGTCAAAACTTTAATTAAAATTTGACAATAATCCAGTAAGTTTGCATTAAATTTTAAACAGGGTAACATTGTTCATCGTTTTGTCATTTAGTGGCAAGCAAGTGCCAAATTTCCACTCGCATGCAATTTTTGCTGCCACTGGAGCTGCCATTGCGAAAAATTTGAGTGTATTAGTAAAAAAACGTGAGTGTATTGAGTTTTTCGAACTGGCAGTGGCATGTGTAAATGCTAGGTAAAAGTGAATCAAGATAAAACGACGTCGTAAAAGACCTCTTACTTCAGAAATCAGTATGCTTTCTGTATTCTTCATTGGCAACACTGATCTGTTGTGATTTTAGAAGGAACCAAGGCGAATTCATACAGATTAATACGCAATGCAGGGCTGCCATACTTTAGGATTTCTCCCCAAAGTTGGGGATTTCATGCATGCACAAAGGACAAAGAAAGTCATTTGGGATTTGGGGATTAAAAAAAATAATCATATTAACAACTTATACGGTGTAAGGGTCCCAATTAAGATTAATATTTTTGTTAAGTGTGTTACTCCACGTCTACAACTGACATGATTTGCTGTTACAACAAAATGTTATAAAAGCGTTGTTAAAACATTTGCATTAGTGTAAAGGCAGGCTTAATAAACTTATGTTATTATTCTTGAGTCAGTATTTTAAAAAAGAAAAATTTAAAAAGGAATATAAAACCATTGACAACACGTACAATTTTTCAAAGTTTTCAAGCAAATATGTCTTCCATGGTGAAATAAACAGGTGGCAGCACTACGCCAGATGACGATTTTTTGCTCTTGCATTGCTTGTCTTGGTTTATGTCAAAGTTTTGTTTATGATCCAAATTTTTTTAATATTTTTAATTAGGCTTAAGTTCATTAAATTTTTATGATTTAGTTTAATTTATTTTATTAATTCTGTCTTCAGGTTAACTTTTGTACATGTGTACGCTTTCACAGACATTTTATTATTAAAAACTAAAATGGCGATCAGCAGAAGATGAAGTAAAGTTAGCATCGTTACGTCAGCATTATCAACTGTGTCTTGTGTTGCCAGACCGAGATCATAACAATCTCGGCCGACCTGACTCTGCAATCGACCTCGATTGCACTACGAACCCACTTCAATTCATCTCCTCCTCATCTTCTAGATACTCATAATCGGTATAATATTCAGTGTTGCCTTCTGAGCCTAATTCAGTATCATTCATATCTATAGGTGGTTCCAGCCATTTCTTTAAGCGTGTCGAATCAACAATGCCCCTATAAGGCAACTGAGTTACTTGACAATTCTCTACGTCAGTTATTTCATATCGATCGTTGCCGACATGTTTACGGATGACATATGGGCCCCGATACCTAGGTACAAATTTCTTATTGGACCCCACAATAGTGTCCACATTCCTCATAACTACCAAATCTCCCACCTCAAATTTCCTAGGAACCCTGTAGCTCCGCCCATGGTACTCTGAGCTATACTCCTGAGACTTCCGAATTGCCTCCTCAGCCAAGGAGCGTATCTCCCTCAGATCAGCACCCGCCCTCTCGGACCTATCCCGAAGGTGTTCCGTAAGCTCATCCAATATCTGCCCCCTCTGCTCCACCCCAAATAGCATCACACTGGGTGTCTGCCCAGTTGTGCTGTGTACGGTATTATTAATGGCAAACTCTACTTGCGTCAACTTCCCTACCCAGTCAGAATGGGCCACTGGCTCCGTCAACTTAGCTAACATCGCCCTTAAGTCGCGGTTTACTCTTTCCACCTGACCATTTGATTGCGGTGAAGCAACCGACGTCTTCACGTGAGTTATATTGTGCCCAGCCAAAAATCGTTCAAATTCACCGGAAGTAAAGCAGGACCCCCTATCACTAATAATGCGCCTTGGTCTACTGTAATTCTCAAAATACTTTACCAAAGCACAACACACCTCCTTAGTCCCCGGCGTGTTCACAGCATAAAGTTTCACAAATTTAGTAAACGAATCAACCACTACAAATACGTGCCTCCTCTTAGAGTTGACTGCAGGTAAAGGACCAAAATGGTCGACATGCAATGTGTCGAAAGGAACAGGTTTCTTCTCAATATTAAACAGTTGTCTCCCCGTACCCCCTTGAGGACCCGAGTGATAGATGCACTTTAAACAGTTTCGAATGAATCTACCAAGCTTCTCCCTCATTCCCGGAAACCAGTAATGTTTCCTAATTTGATTAATACACTTTTCCACCCCAACGTGGCCATACTTCTCGTGCGTAAGCCGAATTATATTGTCCTCCATCTCCCTGGGTACATACAATTGGTTCTGCCCCCGCTCCCCCCGACGGAAAACCAATCCATTCTCTAGAGAATATCCTTCGACTTCTCCATTTTCCAACCCCTCCCTTATCTTTACTATCCCACAATCCCTACCCTGCACAACCTGAATATTCCTATCGACGTCAGCTGCATCCATAATCACTGCCACCGGAATACGACTCAGTGCGTCCGCATGGGACATCCTCTCGCTCTTCCGATGCTGTATTACATAGTCATAATTTTCGAGCTCTAGAGCCCATCTGGCAATACGGGGATTCATCAGTCTTTTCCCTAAGGTGAGCGTCAGCGAGTTGCAATCGGTGACTATGGTAAATTTCCTGCCCTCTAAAAACATCCTAAACCGCCTCAACGCATAAATAACCGCCAAAGTCTCCAACTCAAAACTGTGGTACCTAGACTCGACCTCCGAGGTAGATTTCGAATAATATGCAACAGGATGGAACCTACCGTCATCCTGCTTCTGGAGGAGTACCGATCCGAACCCTTTCGAACTAGCGTCAGTATGTAATTCGGTGTCACGTAACGGGCCATATACCGCCAATACAGGCGCATTAATTAGACGATCCCTTAACTCACAGAACGCCCCGGTGCAGTATTCCGTCCACTCAAACTTACAGTCTTTCCTAGTAAGATCAGTAAGGGGCCTCGCGATTCTTGAGAAGTTAGGTACAAAGCGACGAAAATACGAAAATAACCCTAAACAACGCTGGACATCCCTTGTGTTCGCGGGGATAGGGTAATTCTGAATAGCACGTATGTGGTCATGATTCGGCCGGATTCCCAACCCACTCACCCTATACCCCAGATAATCGAGTTCACGATAGCAAAATTTGCACTTACCCAGATTCAGTTCCAACCCCTGTCCCCTTAACAGCCGCAAGACCTCCCGTAATACCGTAAGGTGTTCATCAATAGTCTTAGTGGCAATAACAATATCATCCATATACACCACGATGCTTCCCGCATCGACAAGCGGCCTTAACACCATGGTTATAAATCGCTGAAATACGGCAGGTGCATTTCGCAGGCCATACGGCATGTAGCAATATTCATACTGCCCAAACGGGGTGACGAAGGCAGTATATTTAATTGAGTCGGGATGAACCCGGACTTGGTGAAACCCCTCCTTCAAATCAAGGGCGCTGAAATACTCCTTACCCCCCAAATACTCAAGACAGTCCTCAATGACCGGAAGCGGAAAATTATCCCTCAAGGTAACCCTATTTAGTGCACGATAATCCACACACATGCGCAATGACCCATCCCTCTTCCTAACGAGGACTAACGGAGAAGCATATGGAGACTCACTATGCCTGACTATACCCTGCCGCATCAAGCGGTCAAGAGTCCCTCTAACCTCCTCACGTTCCCGATAAGATAATCTTCGAGGGGCACTAAATACTGGTGTGTCCGTAGTAAGACGTATCCTCATAGAATAATCTAACATATCCCGTTCGCCGCCTGTACCCGCGACATAATCACCGGCTATCATACTCGTAATAATATCCGCCTCGCGCCGTCCCAAACTAGGATCAACATCAATCATCCCCTCTGATCCCCTCTCAACCTCCCTATGCGAATCATCCCAGCTACCATCATTCATGGCACCTAACGACCCCTCGTCAAAGTTAGTGGGCTCAATGTCATCCGACATAACCTGCCCAACATCACCGTTTCTTATAAAATCCGCGGTAGAAAGAGGTAGACTAAAAATACCACGCTTATCTTTAATAGCTGGAACTATCTTTACATTCCCCATAGGGCTTTTATTTAAATCAAAAAATTTTAGTGCACTGAAAACTATTTCATTTAATTCATTTTTATTCTTTCGTATATTCATTAAATCTTTAATACTATATTTTCGTTTGATACAACAAAGTTTAATATTAAATTTGTACAACAAATCCCGGCCAATCAATATTGGTACAACCGCCTCCACGTCTGGCAAAACGTAAAATTCATGGGCCACTTCACAATTCTTAAATACTACTTTACAGCTAACTGTGCCAATCACACTTATCCTATTGGGGCCAACGCCGCGAAACGGGGAAACGGTTTTGCCACTATTGATAGCAAATGGTACCAGCGATTGTTTGATGCAGCTAATCGGACTACCAGAATCAAGAAGAGAAATGCTGGACTTTAGTTCAGTGCACTTATTTCTAGCTAAGAAGGCAACACTTACCGTTTGGAAGGCACCCACTGGGACTGCATCACAAGCACCATCTTCAGCAATAGCAGCAACAGGCCGCACTCTTTTCGGGCAGTTCTGGCGATAATGTCCCACCACCCCACATTGGAAGCAGGAATTCTGTGGCCGGATCGGCTTAGGGCATTTACTTTGGTAATGCCCAAACTGGGAGCAGTTATAACACCTTATTGAATCTTCAGGTGCTCTACCCGTGTTCGGTTGTGCCGTCGGATTGGTTCTGTTGTTCCCTCCTATTTTCAATACTGATTGCTTAAGGCCTGCAGAAGCTTGGCAACGTTTCTGCTCAAACCGGTCGAGACGGCGAATCAGCTCATCCATCGTATTAGCCCCATAAAGGAAGGTAACGTGGCTTCCGACATCTGGTATGCCATCAATAATCAAGTCTACCAGCTCCTGCTCATCAATATTAGCCTGGCTGGCAATCGTTTGCATCTCTATTACGTAGCTTAGGGCGGTTTCAGTGGACAAAAGCTTACGCGCCTGCAGCTGACGATACACCTCCTGCCGCGTTACCGTACGCTGGAACAGCTTGACCAGCCTAGACTTCAGCTCATCATAACCAATCGGACCCTGAATAAAGGCATAATTTTTCGCTGCCCCTGTAAGCCGACGTCGCAATCCGATGCATTGCTCCTTCTCCCCATAGCCACACGATTCGGTATAATCATCCAACTGCCTGAACCACTTAACTATGTCATAATGACCGTCACCGCTAAAAGGGGGGATGACAGCGTCGATTTCCGTTAAATCGATATGTCGCCGCTGACTTTCCACGTGTTTGTGCCCACCTGATTCGATAGCTCTGATTTCCTCTTGAGCACGCAATATTTCGAGGCGCAATCGTAGAGTCTTTAGTTCATCCTCCATTGACTCAGGGGACTTGACAGCCTCTGTCGCAGCACTGGCTAGAAAATTTTTACCATGCAGTGCATTCTCCAAGTTGACCGAAGTGGCTTCAAGGTTATGCGGCCCTTCATTATTCAGCTCGGTTGCATGGTCCACCAACATCATGGCGGCAGGTGACATCAGTTCGACAGGTGCAGCCCCAAATCTATGGCCTAAGGCAGCAGGTATATTTTTTTCGGCTTCCATAGCATAAGATTGATTTGCGGCAGATTCTCTATCAGCCTGTTTTATAGCGGCAGGCTTCTCGTCATCCGATCTAGTGGCAGCAGGTTCTTCTCTTGGAATTTTCAGTGCAGAAGATGTTTCCAAGGCATTTATTGAATCTTCTGTACGCATTATAGTGCCTGACTCTTGTACCTGTTGGTGGAGAGTTCGCAACTGGGCAATGGTAGCCGTCGATGGAAAATCTATTCCCTTCTCGGCAAGGGCTTCCACAATCTCTTGGCGAGTATAACGTGCATCCATATTGCGTATAGCACTTTTAAAAATGTTGGCCACTTTTCTATATATATGCTGGTCGTCGTGAGTTTACCCCACACCTGAATTTTTATGATTTAGTTTAATTTATTTTATTAATTCTGTCTTCAGGTTAACTTTTGTACATGTGTACGCTTTCACAGACATTTTATTATTAAAAACTAAAATGGCGATCAGCAGAAGATGAAGTAAAGTTAGCATCGTTACGTCAGCATTATCAACTGTGTCTTGTGTTGCCAGACCGAGATCATAACAAAATTTAATTTTCATTAAATTATTTTTATGAAGAAAGGAATTTTACAACATGAAAATTAATTAAAATTGTTATTGACAATCTTTCATTCTTGACCGTGGCCGGGATTCGAACCGCGGCCGGCAGGTTACCATGACATGTTTCGATCGCAACCACTCGATCTTTTCAAATGGATTTGCCGTTTTACACTCGCAGCCATCGAAGACTGCTGACGTCAATAGTCAAACATCAATCCTTAAACCAAATTGTATTTTAACCTTTGGTAGATCGAAGTTTGCTTTTTTGAATGATTATCCATTTTAATTGATTTTACATGTTCTTCCTTACTTCCGTTTTTTCGTACTTTTGTCAAGAATTTTTCTTAAAGTCCAAAGTACATTTTTTGTTTTTTCATTTTTGTCTTTCCTTCTCTTGTTGACCTTTACAGCACAACATGAAGGACAAATGAACACATAGAGCTCGTGCCTTAGCTTTTTAACAATAATTAATATTGTGGTTATTTTGTTGAACTATTTATGGTTTTTAATCCAAATTTTTTTAATATTTTTAATTAGGCTTAAGTTCATTAAATTTAATTTTCATTAAATTATTTTTATGAAGAAAGGAATTTTACAACATGAAAATTAATTAAAATTGTTATTGACAATCTTTCATTCTTGACCGTGGCCGGGTCAATGTTTACAAAATGTCCACGTTTTGTGCTGTGATTATTGTATTTTATTAAAGTTTTTGATGATATTAAATTAAAATAAATAAGATATTGACCATAATTAAATAAAAATTGGCTACAAATTTATTTATTTCAAAATATAAAGTGGATATTTGTTGATTTTCAGAGTATAAATAATGATTTATTTTATGTTCATAAAAAAAATACTACACAACAAACTTCACAGACACAAATTTTAAAATATGAATATAATCCTTTAATGTATATTCAACACATAAATATAAAACACTTATACCATGGTGAAATAAACAGGTGGCAGCACTACGCCAGATGACGATTTTTTGCTCTTCCATTGTTTGTCTAGGTTTATGTCAAAGTTTTGTTTATGTTTACAAAAAGTCCACGTTTTGTGCTGTGATTTTTGTTTTTTATTAAAGTTTTTGATAATTTTGATAAGATATTGACCATAATTAAATAAAAATTGGCTAAAAATTTATTTATTTCATCACGTTCAGCGGCATGCTTTGATTTTTGTTTAAAGTATTTTTTGACGCAAACGGTGATGTAATTTCCATTTTTGTTGTAATGTTGTATTTGTTGCCGTAACGATGCCACCTGCTTATTCCACCACGATGTCTTCCCCAAAAATTAGTAAATATGAAAGACAATATAATGAAGTTTATCAAATATGTATTTTTATTGTTGTTTTTAAGGATGGCTAAAACCGATTGAACAAGCTCCAAATTCTTTTAAATTGACTCATTCGTTTTCAAAACTGCATATTGTTCTGCTTGTAATTCCTCACTGGAATCGCATAAAGAGGATTTAAAAAAACATGCCGAAGCCAGTCGCTACAAACAAAATAAAAAAAATTTGTTTACTAAAAATTTTCATGTGGGGATTTTTGGGGATTTCTTATCAAAATTTTTTTTACTATTTTTAAAAAATTTTTTTTAAATATTACTAAATTTTCGAGCTTCAGGTCTTTTTGTTATAAAAAACTTTTAACGTTTATTAAAAACCAATATTTCGGCACTTCCTTGAGTGCCTTCTTCAGGGTTTTTTTCTTAATTTATAAATTTTTAACAAATTATAACAAATTTAACAATAACTGACATATTAAAAATTTTTTAATTTTTAGTAATATTTGAAATAATAAAGGTCGAACAAAATACATATTATATAAAAATTTTTTTTTTTAATTTCCTGGGATTTTTTTTTTAATTTTTTGGGGACAAGAAAAAAGTACCTGGCAGCCCTGTCGCCATGGAAGAAATTAAACAAGGCGAATTGACTAGTCAATTCGCCTTGGAATTAAAAAAAAACTTGATTTTCAAATCGCGATTTGATTCTGGTCATGGCCCAATTAGCACTTCCTTGAGTGCCTTCTTCAGGGTTTTTTTCTTAATTTATAAATTTTTAACAAATTATAACAAATTTAACAATAGCTGACATATTAAAAATTTTTTAATTTTTAGTAATATTTGAAATAATAAAGGTCGAACGAAATACATATTATATAAAATTTTTTTTTTTAATTTGGGGATTCCTGGGTTTTTTTTAAATTTTTTGGGGACAAGAAAAAATTACCTGGCAGCCCTGTCGCCATGGAAGGAATTAAACAAGGCGAATTGACTAGTCAATTCGCCTTGGAATTAAAAAAAAAACTTGATTTTCAAATCGCGATTTGATTCTGGTGTTAGGAAAACATCTTTTCTGTTTCTGCTAAAATTAAACATGAATAATTCAAAAATAAAGAAAATGCGCATACCTGTTGAACTTCAGCAACTGCAAAAATCACAACAGGAACATGGTATGTAATTTGATAGCAAAGTTTTATACGGGTTTAGTGTTTATAATTTTGATCAAAAGGTATTAAATGCTCAACAATAGCGGCAAATTCTGATGATTTTTCTTGCTTAGAAGCCCTTATACCGGGTCCCGTAGGATCGCCCTTCGAGAATGGTACATTTAAGCTGACTATACATTTGAGTGAACAATATCCATTTCGACCGCCAACCTTTAAATTTGTTACGCCCGTTTATCACCCCAACATAGATAATTGTGAGTTCAATACATAATATGAAAATAAACATTTTTTATATGTAAATACAATCTTGCATACATATATGTATGTACATATATTAACAAATTTATAGCTGGAAACATTTGTTTGGACCTTTTGCGTATTCCTCCTACTGGTTCTTATAATCCAACTATTACCTTGGAATCCATATTGCTTTCGATTCAACTTTTATTGGCCAATCCAAATCCCGATGACCCTTTGCAAGGCGATGCAGCCGATTTATATAAATCAAATAGAGAATTATTTAATAAAAAAGCCAAAGAGTTTGTTAAAAATCATTGTATTAAGGAAGTAGATGTTGCCTATAACGGTGAAGCTAAGGAAAATAATGGATTTGCTAAGAAGGAAGTTAAAAAGAAAAGGCTAAATCTAAGTTATAAATAAACTAATTGGTAATACTATATGTTTTTATGTAGCGTAATAGTTTTTAAAAATTTTTTTTTTTTTAATGTATGCATTTTTACTTCGTTTAGTTAGTTTGGTTAAGTAAAGAAAATCCGCAAAAACACAAGATGAAATTGATTAAAAATAAACCTAAACATACTTACCTTCATACATTTAAATAAAAACTAAATAAACGTACCCAGTCTACAACTCACATTAAAAGGCTCTTATTGTGTAACGCAACGCCAAAAATTACATTGAAAGCAAAAACAAAGTACAGAACTTCCACAGAAATTCTTATTGAATTTTAAATTTCAAACGATGCATATCTTGTGGCGTTTAAAAATTTTTAAAACTTATTGGTCGATTACGAATGGCAAATAAACTGAACTTGAGTTGCCATTCAGTATTTTATTAAAAGTGAAAAATTATTGTTTTGTGCAGCAAACGCCATTTTTCTAAATTTATTTCTTTTGTGCTGTTTACGTATACTTATAAAGATTGCTGGCAATAATGAAATCAAACTTAGCCCACCTCTTTTGTTGATTGGGTATGGTGTGCATTGGCATCAGAACCCAGTACAACCGTGAGGTCTCCATTACTGAAAGCATGAGAAATAATAAATTAGTGCACATTTCTTTCCAGTATACAAGTTTGTACCTTCTCATCTGTATGGTGTGCAATCCAACTACCCGGTTGTTGTTGATCCTGGGATCTTAGATTAAGGCCACGTCCACGTTGTTATCGATCTGGTGGGTTGCTAATTCGGTTGAGGCTGCTTCACAGTGATGTAAGTTTATCTGCACAACTTTCAGCCTCAATGCTGGTTCATTTTTAATAAACGTAAACCGGATACACCTCAACCCAGATATCGCAACCCCTCTTATTGACTCCATCTTTTTAAGAGACTCCTGGTCTACTCCGAACCGGAAGTCTCTCCCTTGGTTTCTCTTACAACCTAGTGAAGCTATCAGCCCCCGTTATGGTTGGATGGTACTCCCAATATAATTTCCATACTGTGACTATCGGCATCAATAACAACTCAGACGCAAGTGTAACGTCTAATCTGGCTTCAGGACAAACGGCTGCCTTTTAAAACTCAAATGTTTTTTGATTGCCACAACTGATAGCTTTGGCACCTTTTGCCCAGTCAACCGCTTTGAACGCTAGTCAAAAATATTTTGTAACTTTGTTGTTGTTTTCTACAGAAATTCATATTGTTTTTTAAAATTTTTAACGCCACAAAATATAAAGTGTTTGAAATTTAAAAATTCAATAAGAATTCCTGTAGAAAGCAATAACAAAATATCAAGCGGGTTCAGTGATATTAACTTATATTTTTTCATTACCGTACGGCCCTCTAAAAATTACCGTTTCTTAGAAGAAATTACGTACGAAAAGGTTTTTAATCAAAACATTACTAGATAGGTCAAATGTATGACCAACCCCACTTTATTTTTTATTGCGCAATTTCGGATTTTTTTTTTAGTAATTTCAATAAGCTAAACCATTTTTGAGTTACGCGAATATATGTTGGGCAGCCTCCTCCATTTTCGAAATAACGGTATGTTTCGAAAACAAGAGCTACCCTAAAAAAACGGTTAGCACTACTGGATTCAGCGTGCCCGAATTATGTTAAAACGCTAAGTGCCCGGCTTGTCTGTTTTTTTTGCAACTTGCACAGTGTACTTATATCTCAAAATTGCAATATTAAAATTCTTTTTTAAGATTATTTTTTTAAGGTTGCGAAAGAAAAAAAACACCTTCAAAGTTTCAGGATTTTTAAAGAACGGCTTGAGGTATGTATTATTTAAAAAAAATCAGCCAAAAAAAAAAGTAGGATTTTGACTTAGTCCGTTTTTAAAATTTAATATTTTGCAGATACATATTACATTTTTCAAAAAAAAAAAAAATTTTTTTTTAAATATATTTGGCTTCATTCCGGTTGTCATTGTCGTCATCGACAGTGTCGTTTTTTGTAGAAAATTAAAGAGCACAGGCTGTGTGTCACTTTAATCTATTACAAAAAACGACACCATCGACGACGACAACGACAACCGGAATAAGGCTGATTGTTTGTAGCCCCAAGTATTCTCTTTAAAATTACATCAAAATCATCTTCGTGTGTAAAGTAGTTTTGATATATTGAAGAAATAAGCTCAACACATTTGGCTAATTCGGCGAAATTATGACATTTTGAATATGACATAACTTTTGAAAAAAAAAATTTTTTAATTTTGTTTGTTCATATATGTTCCTAATAGGATAAAAGGAACCTTATCAGCAAATTTCATTAAAATCGAAAGAGGTCGTGTCCCTTGGTCGATTTGACATGAAATAACCCACCTACAAAAATTCAAATTTCTTTAAATTACCGTATTTTAAATAAAATTACCTTGCTACCTTTTGCGGCCCAAAATTACCCCTAAAAAGGGTAATTCCAGGGAAACCAGAAATATGCTCTAAAAAATGCGTTTTATGCGCATTAAATATGCAGCAAAAACTCGAAAATATGGCTTCATAATTGTTAAAAATATGCCCCAAAAAAATTATAATTAAAATATAATCGGTAAAGCCCCAACACCATAGTATTTACATACCAATTCGAAAAGAGTTTAATTTGCTGTAACATATTTTTTGGGCGAATTTAATCTAAATGCCAACATAATTAGATGGCTTACGTACACAAAGAGTCTAATTTGGAAAGAAGTTTTTATGGGGAATATATTAAACTAAATACCGATTCTCACCATTTACATAGACTTCGTCCTTGATACAATTAAAATGTATTTACCAAATTTGATCAAATTATGTAAAAAATTGCAACTTTTACATTGCTCACAAGGTTAACATGGACACACAACCAGAGTGGCGGACGGATGGGCATCGTTAAATCACTTTAAAAAGTGATTCTGAACAGTTTACTATGATTGGTTCAGATTTCCATGTATTGCACACATCGCCAAAAACGTATGTTTATAATTGCTTTTTCCTTAATTTTTGCTTTTGTATAGAATTTGAAAGTTTAAAATAACATTCAGGGGTGTTCTGGAAATCGAAAACGCAAAACGCAAGAATTTGGAAGTTGTTTTTAATACACTTCTAATCTAATTTTTATAAATTTTTTTATAAAATTCTGTTGAATAGAGATTTATTTGTATAATCAGGGGGGTTACTGCGTATTTCGATTCGAAAGAAATCATTAACGAATTCGAACAGTTCGTACTGTGTATTACGTTTTTCGTAATATTTGTTTTGAATAAACGGACGTCTTTAATACTTTTTCGAAAACAAAAAATGCCTTTTTTAACAGCCAGTCTCTATTACGAGCAAAAATGTTTAATCAAATTTTCAATTTTCTTAAAAATACAACCTCTGCCATCGTTTCGAACGATTGCGAAAATCGTTATACACAGTACAAATTGTTCGAATCCGTAAATGATTTCTTTCGAATCGAAATACGCAGTAACCCCCCAGGTATGTGATGAAAAACGATCGTTTTTAAAATGATCGTTTTTGTAGGTGTGATTATTTTCGACCGATCTTAAAATCCATTTCTGCAGTTAAGTCTTAATTTTTTGTTCAACATATAGTTCAATTAACAAATATAACAAAGAATTTAAAAAAAATATATACAGGAAAACAGAGGAAAATGTATTAAAAATCAATTTTAAAAGATACTAAAACGATATTATCGTTTTCAAATCGTATTGTTTTCAAAATCGTTTTCCATCACATACCTGAATATTTGCCATAAAATTCTTTTATCACGGAAATCTTATTAAAAAACGACGTTTAAAATTCCTGCGTTTTGCGTTTTCGATTTCCAGAACACCCCTGATTATCTTTATTGACAACCTGCTTTGTCTTCATTTTAGAGTAAAAATTAAATGTGGATGGCGAAATTAAAGTAACACGTTGGGTAAACAGAATAGATATTTAAAACAGAAAAGCCATTTGTTAACCAGAATTTCGAAAAAAAAAAATTTATTTGCTGCGAAAGCTTACAAGATGCATCTAAAAAATCGAATATGCTCAAAATATGCCTCAAAAAGGCAATATATGCGCTAAAAATTCAAAAAAAAAATGCTGCAAAAAGGCTATTTTAACTAAATTATGCACTAACAAATCGATGCCAAAATTCATAAAAAGCTCTAAAACGGATAGATATATGAGGGGCTTAAAGCACTGAAGCCCTTGTGACTTATATTAAATAATGAAAAAAAAGCTGTTAAAGTTAAATTGCAATAAAAAAAAGTAAGATTCTATCTGGAATATTACTTTTTAATTAAAAGCTATCCTAAGATATTATTTAAACTTCGAAATTAATAAATACCATCTTTTACATGTACAAATACCCAAAAATTACCTTTGAAGTAAGGGAAGTAGCACTTATACCCCTTGTGCTCTAACTTTTTTAAAATTTCTAAATAAATTACATTTTTTAGTTTTTAAGTAATAATCAGACTCCAAGACATCATCAGGCTCATCTTCATCCTCACCTTCGCTTTCGATTCTTTCCGGAATTTCGTCCATTCTATAGTGAGGAAGTGGTTTGAACAGTTCATAGTAAATTGGTGGTATATAGTAAATAAGATACTGGAGGTTCTTGAATTTCTCGAACTTTATTGGTTTGACGCTGATTTATGTAAGTTGTGGGAGTAACTAAACGTCTCAGCCAACATTTCAAGCTTTCATGTTTACTTTGGCAAAGTTTTCTTGCTCATTCAAAAGATCACCTTTTTATGAGAGGCTCCTAGGAGCATCCTTCTCAAAGTGTAACTAATGCATTTTTTGGATGCCCGAAAATAAAGGAAATCAAATTCTTTGTGCAATAAGGCAAAACAGATTTTTTGAGAACAAGTGCTACAATAAGTCGTCAATTTCAGCTTAGAACTTCTCAGAAATTCACGCACTCGGTCCATGTGAAAAATAATTTTAAAATTTAAGTTCTCATATACCCCTTGTGCGCCAAGCGAATCAGGAATTTTAATGACAAGTGCTAGAATTGTTCGCCATATCTCGCTACCGGATAAGAATCCCACATTCACCTCTTATGCTCTAAACTTCTCTGAACTTCAACTACTTGTTTCATATGTAACCTCAATTTTAGAAAAAAGGCGCTTCAAGCCCCTCATATTATTTCTGCCTTCTTTGGTCGCACAAGGAAAAACATGCAATTGCATATTTGTGGTTTCCCTGGTAATTACCGTACGGTTAACATCACTGAACGGGTTTGTAAAATCGTCTATCTCTGCAAAAGTTGAGAATACTTTGTTTTTTAAACAAAAATCTTATTACATCTCTTACACTGTAATTGAGTATAGAAAAATTACTCTACCTGAGCTTTGTTAATTTTACCTTGAATTTAAATTTTAAATTCGTATCGGTATCGCCCAGAGATGTAAATGAATAATCCATTTTTTAATCAATTTGCGAAACATTTATTCATGCACTGAATTAGCAAATTTTGAATTAATTCTTTTCACAAAAAAAAATTAATTGAAAGAAATTTGAGTCAATTCAAATGAATTTGGTAAAAATGAATTGCAATTCATTTCCAATTCAAATGAATTGCAAAACGTTTCCAATTCAAATGAATTTGTAAAATGAATTGCAATTCCTTTTAAATTCAAATGAATTGCAATTCGTTTCCAATTCAAATGAATTTGTTAAAGTGAATTGCAATTCGTTTCTAATTCAAATAAATTTTTAAAAGTGAATTGCAATTCATTTTACAGATTCAATTAGATTGAATTAATATTGAATTAATTCAAATGAATTATAAAAAAAAATTAGCAATTCGTTTCCAACTCATTTGAATTAAATGAATTGAAATTTGAATTGATTTTGTATTGGAATGGAATTGTCAGGTAGCGACAGAATATGAATTAAAATATTAGGTATAGGCGAAAATCATACCAAAATGGAAAAAATTTGGTTTATTTGCTAAAAGAAACTTAAATTTTTAATTTTATTAAATAGTGTGAAAATATTATTAAAAGTTTGTATAACAACATTTTTTTTTAAATAATCTCATATTTGTATATTGTGGAAAATTTCTTTTTTTTAATTTTTCAATTGAATTTTAAAGATTTTAGCAACTTTGAATCTCAACAACATTTTTTGCTGTCAAAGCTGTGTTCGTTTAATCGAAATTCTTACTATTTTTACTACAATTGGAAAATTTGTAAACTTTTGTATTGATAACTTCCAACTGCAATAAAAATAGTAAATTTTAATAATTCACCCAAGATCTGGGCCCTATTCCACAAACCAACTTTTCACTATGCACTTATCAAATTTTTCGTCAATTCGCAAAACTTTATGTTCCACAGAACTATTAAATTTGATAAGTGATAAGTTGAAATTGCTAAGTGAAATTGGCGAAGACTTTGCTATTTGTATACTCTCTTTTAAATTTCTGTTTGCATGTTCTTTTGCAAAGTTAATATTGAAAAGTGTAATTTTATTCCTTCGACCTTTTTTATTATTAATGAAAATAAATAGTTTTGGCCTGGAGCTCGAAAAAACTATTTATTTTTATTAATTGCAAAGTCTTTTCAAATTTCACTTAGAAATTTCAACTTATCACTTATCAAATTTAACAGTTCTTAGAACATAAAGTTTTGCAAATTGACCAAAAATTTGATAAGTGCAAAGTGAAAAGTTGATAAGTTGGTTTGTGAAATAGGGCTCTTGAATTTGATTGATTACTCTAATTAAGGCGTCACAATGGACCATATTGGTCTCTGGGTGAAGGTGTGAAGGAGACTTCACACCGGCCTTTCTACCTACTTAACTCTTTTTGATTTCATTCATTTGAATTGCAATTCATTTTAACAAATTCATTTGATTTGGAAACGAATTGCAATTCATTTTACAGATTCAGTTAAATTTAAAACTAATTGCAACTCATTCTAGAAATTAATTTGCTGTGAAAAGAATTAATTTAAAATTTAGCTAATTCGTAACGAATTAAAATTAAAAAAGAATGATTCATTTACAGCTCTGGTATCGCCAATATTTCTTTTTGAATATCGGTATCGTATCGGCAAAAATTCGTATCGTTACTTCCCTAATATGTATACATATGGGGGATTTCATGTCAAGTGACCCAATTTTTAAATCGATGTCTTCCGATTTGGATGAAATTTGCACCAAGGTTAGTCCTATTGGATAGTAGTTTAGACACAAATTTTTAAAAAGTTCGGTCAAAAAGTTTCTGAGTTAGAGGGGGTCAAAGTTTGACATTTTGGCCATACAGGCGTTCTTTCTCATCCATGTAGCTTATTACCTATTGGTGTTAGCAAAATTTGTCCCAAGAAGCTTCGATAGCTATTTGATCAATCCTTTGAAATAAGTTTTTTTTTTTTTTTTTTTTTTTTTTTCTAAAGAAAGCTTATGTCTTTTCCTTTAAGGTAGTTTTGGTCTCTTTTTGGGATGCGAGGGTTTTTCAATTTTTAGCATATGCAGCACTATTTTAAATTTTTTCCTATTTGTGTTTAAGTGTTTCTAAAACCTTAAAAATAAAACTTATGCAGAGAAACTAGACAAATTAACCTTCCCGACGGTATGTAACATACCCAACTATCATTTTATACCTTCGATACTGTAATGCCCACAATATGTCAATCCCAGGAATAAACTCACTTTTTTCTGTAGAAATGTTGACAAATATTCAACCCTATCGTGAATAAATTTTCCCTCGTAATTTTTCCCCTTTTCACATATTTGCGATCATAAACAACTCCCATGAAAAATAGGTTATTCAAATGAGAATAATAACGTGAAAACATGTTCACGGGAAATAATTCCCCTTTTCGTGAAAAGATTTTTCCCTCGTAATTTGTTCACATTTCCCTTAGATTTTCTCACTTTATTTTTACTAGGGAACAGAACACGTATGTAAGTAGTTCATCCTATAAATCGAATATTAAGGGCTAGATCCGTTAATAAGGCACAAACCAATATATTGGTCAACAAAATGCAAAACAACAGGTTGACTGCCGCCGGATTTGTGAAAGACGTGGTGGCAGAATTTTGGAAAATATTTTACTATGTACGTAAAATTTAAAAAGTGCAAAAAACTTACGTTGTAATCAACCTATCCCTCCAATACAAATTATTTAGATTTATTATTTTAACTTACCCTTAAAATATATATGTGTATATTTTTAAACAAAAATTTCAATTCTTTTTAATTTTCTTCTTTTTTACATTCACTGGAACTGATAGCATGAACAATTTTTCACATGAGATTCACGATTGCTTTTTTCCCTTCGAGGGGAATGAAAATTTCATGGGAACAAAAATTCCACTTGTTATTCACGATAGGGGTGAATAATTTTTTTTATTAATTTGTAATAATAATTTTCACCGTTTAAACATAATATTAAAAAACTACCTGTTAACTTCTATCTCTTCACCCACATTTTAAAAGCAAATGTTATAAAAAAATAAAATTAACTGGTACTTCGGAGAATGGCCATAAACTATTTCCACCTGATTTAAAAACTTGTCTCTGGGGCACCTGATATTTTGACAACAAAAATCACATTTAGTATTACCTGCGCTCAAAATAACATATTTTTATATGTAGGAAAAATAAAAAAAAAAAAAAAATTTAAAAAAAAAAACAAAAAAATCTTTTTTCAAAAGATTGATCAAATAGCTAACGAAGCTACTTTGGACAAATTTTGCTAACACCAATAGGTAATAAGCATGGCTGTGGAGTCGTTAAGAAATAGTTATAACTCCGACTCCGACTCCTTTTGATGAAATTTTTTAAGTACGACTCCAACTCCGACTCCTACTCTAACCTAGCATTATTTAAGAGACAAGTTTTTATTTGACTTTAAACTCTTTTTTAATTTAGTACCTGTTAAATGGTTAAATATAGCAAGAAAATGATTCTGTAAAAATTTCAAATCGATATTTTAATTCTAACGTCCCGCGCATTGAGCTTTAACCTACTAGTTACTAACATATGAGTAGGAAAGCTGCAAAATATTTTATTTGGATTTTGGAAAAAATGCAAAAACATATATCGCCCGATTAAATAGACCAAATGAGTTGAACTTTTTAATTTTAATGTGTTATGACATTCTTGACTTATAACTCAACAGTTGAGAAATATAAACCAACTGAAATATAGAAAAATAATGGATTTAATTTTGGAACGAACGAGTTTTGTTACGAACTTTCGAAAGAAACAAGTTTTGTTTCAATCCGTATGGGATCATTGAACTTTAGTATATTTTAAAGGTTATATTAATTTATTAAAGTTATGCAAACAGTGCTAAAAACTGTAAAAATAGTTCTGTAGGGGAGAGATAAACTACACCAATTCACATCTTTTTCAAATAACGTTTTTTATACTGTTGGAATTTATAGATGTGTGAATTTCCATAAGTCCTATCTAATGTAGCTTTCGAGATAGAAAAGTTGAAAACAACACCAAGTCCAATTGGCTTAGACATTAAAGGCATCAAGTGTACTTAGTGTTGTTTACCGCAATATTAATAGAGGCAAAGGACAGTCCTTTTTTGTAAATTGTGAAGTGAGGTCTTTTGTTTTTAATATACATACATAAATTCAGACACTGCCATTTTGATCTTGTTTTATTTATTAAGTCAAATCATTCTCAGGAAAATTTTATATAGTTTATTAAAACATGCAGATGCGCCTTCAGTTGTTAGTTCTACAATTTATATAACACATTTTGAAGAGAAACGTAACGTAAAAAAATGTTGTTAGCCTTCTATTATTCTTGGGAAATAGCACCCCTTTTGTTGTTGGACTTGGTGCTGTTTGTATCAAGGCATGGAACAGTACCATAGAAGGTAACGAACCTTTTATGACGTAATTTTTTAAGTATATCAACGACATAAAAAAAATATGTCAGGATCATATAAAATATTCGTACAAATGCACATTTTTATAACATAAACATCATTTGCGATTATCAACATATTTTCGCGGTCTGCTGTAAAGCTTTCAAAATGTGGCTTGATGTAGTTTATCTCCCACCTACAGAGTTAAAAAAATAAAATTTGAATTTTTAAACAACTAAATTTAAATCTTTTTCTTCAGTGTACTCGCCATTGCATTTTCCGTTCCTAATTCAATATTATTATTGTCCAAGACCGAAATTTGAAATTGCAGGTCTTTATTATCTCTCCAATTTTCCCTAAAGTGAGTAGATAAAAGTATTCTCAAATCATTTTTCGGAACAATGTCATGTATTTTTCCGAGTTCCTTTTCCTTTTATTCTATTATAATTCACCTTGAAGGTTGGAACTTAAAATGTAGTTCACTTAATGCTTTCACCACAGGAGCTACAGCTGATTTCAAGTCATATTCATGAACATGGCTACAAAATTATTTGTTTATATATGATAAATAAAAACAACATCTTTACAAATTTAATTTTTAAATTCCTTAATTCGGCTCTATTTCATTAACGATATCTTGGCGAAATTCAAATAGTGAACCCGCTGGTTTTTATTACAGAAATTTGAGGTCACATTAAAACATATAAAACATGCTTCGATACAATCTATATAACTATTCTTATAAATTGTCAAAGTAAGATGTTATCTCAATTTTTTAATTTTTGAAACTCACCTACTCATATGAAAAGTATACTGGTCCTTATTTTCTGACTTCACAATTTCAAAAAGCAGACCCTCTTATGGCCAATTCCACTAATTTATTTAAATAAAAATTTTAATGCAAAAAAGTCGGAGTCGGAGTCGCTAGTTTTTGTGGGTACTTCGACTCCGACTCCGGTACAAAAACCTCAACTCCGACTTCGACTCCACAGCCCTGGTAATAAGTTAGATGGATGAGAAAGAACAATGCATATATGCTAAAAATTTAAAAACCCTCGTCTTGAGTAAGAAATAATTTTTTTTTTATACTTATCCCACTCGCATCCCAAAAAGCGACCAAAACTACCTTAAAGGAAAAGACATAAGCTTTCTTTTAAGCAAAAAAAAAAAAAACATTCCGGATAAAAGAAAAATAAAAAAAGTTTTAAATTTAAAAAAAAAACAAAAAAATCTTTTTTCAAAAGATTGATCAAATAGCTATCGAAGCTTCTTGGGACAAATTTTGCTAACACCAATAGGTAATAAGCTACATGGATGAGAAAGAACGCCTGTATGGCCAAAATGTCAAACTTTGACCCCCTCTAACTCAGAAACTTTTTGACCGAACTTTTTAAAAAGTTGTGTCTAAACTACTATCAAATAGGACTAACCTTGGAGCAAATTTCATCCAAATCGGAAGACATCGATTTAAAATTTGCGTCACTTGACATGAAATCCCCCATATGTATTTATTTAAAAATGTAGGTACTCTGTGAATGGAAACACAGATTTCGGCTGATTTTTATAACTATTCTTACTTTATGAAAATGTTTAATATTTTTGCCATACAGGCTTAACACAAAAAGTCGCCATAGGGTTTAAAAATGTAGTAAATTTTTCGTTTATGTATGTATTTTTTAGGTTATATAAAAAACACCTGAATAGAGAGATGTGGTTTCAGCAGGATGGAGCCAATGCTCGAGACTCAATAGGAATCTAAAGTCAAATTTTTGGAAAGTAAATAATTTCTAGAAATTCTGAAATTAATTGGCCAGCAGCGCGTTCGCCACTATTAGCCGACTATTTTCTTTGGGGTTATTTGAAGGAGCGAGTATATGTGAACAGGCACGAGTCTAATCCTTGAACTTAAGGCCAACATTATTGCAAAAATTCGAGCGCTAAAGCCACAAATTTTGAACTATGTTACGGAAAATTTTCTTTTTTTCAAATAATGTAGAAAGGAAAAAAAAACACAAACTTTACTATCCAGAGGTACTTGTAGTTTATTACAATTTTTAAAAAGCAAAAAATAAAAGTTTAAGCTGACTTTCTCTTTGATTAATTTTTAGTAACTGCAATCAACAATTTTAAATTATCTGCCGATTAAATACAGATACTGGTAACATTGGAATTATACATTAAAATTAAAGTTACAACAGCAATGAACAAGATCCATGAGGAAAGACAAAATATAAAGGTCGAATAGCGGTACATTTTTTGGTTTGTTTTGGGTGCTGTTCCAATGTCACGTACGTGGTGCAAAAACATTATTTGTTTTTGTCATTTGTATTTGGTCAGTCTAAGGTGTTTCAAAATAAAAGTTCAAAGCAAGATATTTGTTGCAAAAACATATTGGTCGGAATTTTTTTAAATTGGTATAATTAAAATTTTTTAAGCTTTTAAAGGTCGTAACGCACGATATTGTAAGTACCAAAATGCAAATAAATGTATCATCTTAGATATTATGTTGGTATTTAGTTAAAATTTGGTCCAAACTTATTTTATTGCAATCTAAATCATGTAATCAAATATTATTGGAATCGGTCTATTTGACCATAGCACCCATACAAATACCACTCCCGAAAATAGCTTTTAATGCCATAACTTCCTTATAAATGTTGGTACTTACATAAAACAATGGCGACAATAACTTTTATTATAGGTACTATGCCATGACAATGTGCTGTTAGGTCTAAAATTAACCATAGGTCCCTTATAAACCCCCTTCCTTAAAACGGCTAAAGGCAAATAAGTCTCATATATAAAAAAATATAACTAAATAATATTTGGCACAAATAACTTTTTTGATTCATAACCTTATAGCATAACTCTATTCTGGCGACCCTAATTGGCCATGGGTCACAAATAGGTTGCACTATCAATTTTATTTTTTTTTTATTATATAATGGTGTAGTGTATCATATGGTCAGGATTGATCGACTATAATTTCTTAGTTGTTTGTTTTAAGTTTTTATATACATATACATATTTACAAAAAATATATTTCATACCTTGTAAATACTATAAGAGAAAATTCTCACGTACGGTATGTCACGAACGATATTTAATTTTGTTCACTATAAAACCATCGAAAAAAATTTTTTCTTCCAATTACGGATAATAAAGCATAAATATGTGATTTAATGTAAAAAATTTAAAAAGAAGAAAGGCCTCCCACAATCCGCAGATTTTCGTATTTTTTTATATTCACTCAAAAATCACTTCCGTTTTATGTCACGTACGATATGCCCTTATTTTGCTCGATATTTTGGAAAACAAGGTTCCGAATTTGATTATTTTTTTTCATATAAGGGTGTTTCCACAGAAAATTACCCCTCTGAAAATGACCCTAACAAAAATATGTTTCTTTTTAGTTACCCATAATAAATGAATTCAAACTCAAAAAACTGTTAACTTTTTATAATTTTTTTTGGTAACTAATTTCTTTGGTTTGAAAAAAATCCATTCCTTAAACAAAACATTTCAAAGAATTTAATCAGATATTTTACTTGACATATCCTGTGCAAAATTTTACAATACATGATGTTTGTTTTCGACATTTGAAAACAGCACATTTATAAAGTAACGACCGTTACTTTTTTAATGGTCAAAAAAATTATTGAAATAACATTTTTTATGAATTCTTTCGGTTGTTACCGTTGCTTGGACGTAAGTCCAAAATGGAGCAATCTTCGTAACATATTTGAGTAGATTGGAATTTAATTTTAAAAATCTCCGAAAATCGGTAACGACCGTTACTTTGGAAACACCATAGTACTCTCTAAATGAAACATGATAAATAAATTTTCCAGTTGCTACATTTTTGCAAAATCTCTATCTCTTTGAAGGCGTACAAATGTCAGGTACGATAACATGAAAATGCCCGTATGCATGTGTGCTATAATCCGAAAAATATATTATCGAAAAAGTTATTAAATTTGTAAACCCCATGGTGACTTTTGGCCCACCCTGTATTTATAAGATTTTAAAAGCCCTAAATTACATAAATAAATGGATTAATAAATAAATAAAATTAAGACATTAATTAACATAAACTTAAATGACGTTATATTTTATTTGTATGTTTTTAGGTTTAAATCTCATTGACAATAAAATTTTGAAGTTGGAAATTAATACTTAAAAATCAATTTTGGTTATTCGAATAAAATATAAAGTGAACGAAAAAACGTGGTGTTTTTTTGGCTTCCTAATAAAGATATTAAAATGTTGAACATACATATAAGTGATGGATTAATTTATTTTAGAAAATGAGAGATTCAACTAAATTTAGCTTAAACAAAATTAACGTGATATGAGGCATCTCTTTTTCAATACAAAAACTTTTTGTTTTTCTTTTAAATATCAATAAATTTGCAATTGATGCAGTTGTTGATGCAAGACAACAAAAAAATTCCAATAGACACAAACATTTGCTAAAATCGATATAAAAAAAGGATGGCATGTAGTTGGGTGTTTTGTTGAGGGATGAAATTAATGAATTTATGTATCTTGGTGTTTTTCATAAAATGCATCAAGGTATTTTTTGTACTCCGTCTGATCGGCCCACATCATCGCTGCCTGCGCGTTTAAGGGGCTATCGTTGTTAGGCTCACCCAGCAAAGATTGTATTGATAATAAAATTGTACGAACATCATATAATGCCGACCATTTGTCTTTCAAAATATCTAAACAAATGGCACCTTGTAAGTCCACATTGGGATGAAAGCAGGGTGTTAAAAATTTTACTACAGGAGGTGCATATGGATACGAGTTGGGAAATTCTAATGACAAGCGATATTTCTGTGTAGCATAAACTGTATTCACCGGGCCAGCTATAGTGCCAATCCATTTGAAAATGTTTTCACCATCAGGAAAAGCTGATATACCTTTTTCAGAGGTCATCATTAAACTCATTAGTTCTTTTTGCAGCCTAAAACAGAACCAAAAATAATGGCTTTTTACACAAAATATATTAGTTTTTTTTACCTTTTACTAACAGCATGATTATCCTTTATATGTACTGAATCATCGTTGTGCTTAACACCCTGAGAACCGCCTGATAGTCCACTATGTTCCGGACTTATATTTTGTGCCATTATTCTTGTATTAACCTTTTTGATAATGTAATAAAAAATTTGCAAGGAAAGTGCTTTCAGTTTTTCCTGTTTGTAGATATATATATACCTTAACGTTTTGTGCAATTTTATAGATTTTTTTCAGGCAAATTTCGTAAAGTTTTTTATGTTGTCTATTCGTGTTGTTTCGCTTTCCCTTTTGTTTTGCTTTCGCGTTTTAAACCTCTTTTGACAGCTTTCAATGTTATAAACAAAATGGAGACTTCGAAAAACAAAAAGAAATTGGTGGGAAAGCAGTATTGACTATTTTGAGTTTTTTCAGTCGTCAAAATGTAGAAAACCGTTATGGTGTCCACAGACGAGGCAACATTAGTCGAAAAAAGTGTTGCTACTTATGCCTACAGTACACGGAATGTAAAAAGCCACATGCGCATGTGGCTCTGAGTAATTTTGACGTCACTAAAAAGCCACAATAGAAAGTTTGTGATGTGTGATGACGACAAAATGACGTCAGAACCACATATGAATGTAGCTTTTTACATTCCGTGTACTATAGGCGTTATGTTATAGTTTTTACCACAGACGATGACACTAAAAACGAAACATCATTATTGTGTGTTTTTTGAATATAGAAGTACTACTTGACTCCAAAAATATAAGCGGAAAAAAGACAAGTTTTTAAAATATGTGAGCAACTTTATGAAATAGCTGGAATAGTCATAATGGATAAAATATTGTATGAAAGTGAGAAATTGAATTAAAAAAGACAACCAGATTCTAGCAAATTTTTATATACATATATAATATATTAGCAATTTTCATTGTTTTCAATATTGGCCATTTTTTCCTTTTTTGTTTTTATTCGAGAAATGAAAAAACCGCACGCAACAACTGCTCTAAACAAAATGAGAAAGAAAACCAGTCAACATCGCTACACACTATGAAACAAAATATCAAATAAATTTGATATTTGAGAAACCAAAAAGGTAACACGAATATCAACCAGAAACATTACTACACACAAGGTAACATTAAGTAAAACATGAACATGTTTCCATCAATGTTGCCTCGTCTGTGGGCACCATTACAAATTTGTTTTTTAACCCAAGAAAGTCCTAAGCAAGGCGAATTCATAAATGTGACCGCATCATGAGATAGAGTTATACAAGCTATCTCTTTTTTTTAATAAAACTTTGTATTTTGTTTTTGTAAAAAGTTAGAGTGAATGTCAAAATTATTTGTTGAAAATATAAAAAGGAATTTTTTGTTTATAAAATATACACAATTTCTTTAGAAAGTAAATCTTTTTACTCTATTGAAAATGCATTGTGGTTCTCTTATTTCTTACGCATTTTTAATTCCTTGTGTTAATATTTTATGTTTACTTTTTTTGTTTTAAATAAGTTTTTTTCAAGTTTTTATATTTTTATTGAATTTTAAATTTGAATTAATTTTTTCAATATATGTAAACAAAGCTTGACATTCAGTATACACACAAAAAATGAACAAAAATATGTCTCGAAAATTACACCTTTATGAATTCGCCTTTCGCTAACACTATTGTGGTAATTTCAACGTTAATTTTGCCTACGTGAATTAAATATCGAAAATCGTTGGTATAAGATACATTACACTTTAACCCGTGGGTTAAAATACGTTTTAAAATTAAAATCAAAATTTTTCAACATCTTTACAGAATGTTATACCATGTTCACACGGACAGCAATATTCGTGATTCGCTCTCTTATTCCTGTTTCGCGCACCAAACATGACTGAAACGACTTATTTCTCCATACAATATTTTGAAAGCGAAACCAGTCGTTTCATTTTGAAACATGCTGCGAAACAGGAAAAATGTACTATCATCTCCAATTTTGATAACATTTATCGTTAGTTTATCTGAACTAGCTCTCAAAAAAAATCAAAACAAAGAAAAAAACAAAATAAAAATTGATGTTTAATAAAATAAAGTGATAATTATACAATAATAATATTAATAAAAGTATTAAATTATATATTTTTAACTTTTAATTACTTTTTTATCTATTTTAAATAAAATTACACTAACAACACACAAAAAAATGTCAAAATGAAACAAGAATCATTCGTATGAACAGCATGTTTGGCAAACTAGTTTCAGAGAGCGAAACGAGTGGTTTATATCGTCGTATGAACATAGCATTACTATCTCATTTTGTTCCCTTTTATGCTATGTTTATACGACCATATAAACCACTCGTTTCGCTCTCTGAAACTAGTTTGCCAAACATGCTGTTCATACGATTCATTCTTGTTTCATTTTGACATTTTTTTGTGCGTTGTTAGTGTAATTTTATTTAAAATAGATAAAAAAGTAATTAAAAGTTGGAATTCTTCCAACATTACTTGTAGTTGTAAGTAGGTTAAGAAAAAAAAAAAAAAAACAAAATGCAAAAAAACAACTTGCCAAAGCATGTTGCCAGGGTTTGTATTCCCAAGAAATTACTTTTGATAATAAACTGGCAAGTGCACGGCCTAAAAAAACTACCTGGCAACATGCTTTTGCAAGTTGTTTTTTTGCATTTTGTTTTTTTTTCTTAACCTACTTACAACTACAATTAATGTTGGAAGAATTCCAATCAATTGTAGTGGGGAATGTAAGAAGAGATAAACTCACTGTTTATTGTTGATGTTTTTGTTTAAACTTTGATATTGTTACAAGTAGAGCTGTTGCTTATGATTCTTATACGCTTAACAGTTTTATTTGGTTTAATATCTTTAGTTTTTCCAAAATGTTTATGGATGAAGTTTCCTGATGATCTGGCCTAAGCAACCAGTGAAATGCGCATAGGAATAGCTTATCCCATCAACAATAAATTTCAGTGTTTTTATCAAGAATAAAAACTGGGAATTAAGCACGAATAACAAATCTTTTAAATTTTTATTTTTAGCTCTATCTATTTCTTATGGGAAAATTTCAACATCTTTGCAAATTAATGTTAGATGTTATATGTTGACAAGTGCGAAAAGGCTGTAAGCTGACAGTGATGTGAGATTTATGTCAAAGTTTTGTTCATGTTTACAAAAAATAAATAAGATATTGACCATAATTAAATAAAAATTGGCTAAAAATTTATTTATTTCATTACGTTCAGCGGCACGCTTAGATTTTTGTTTAATGTATTTTTTGACGTAAACAGTGATGTAATTTACATTTTCGTTGTAATGTTGTATTTGTTGGCCACCTGCTTATTCCACCATGGTACAGATAGTCATGTACTACACACTCTACCTCTACAACCCCACACCAACAAACTTCGTCTGTCTGCCTTCCACTTGCCACATTGTAAATGGGGACAAAGATAATCTGCGTAAAGGCCCAACTATAATATGCCTAAGTTGGCTTAAGCAATTGTGCGAATACATGTGATTTATATGTGTCGAGCCATATTGAACTTAAAAAAACTTTTTGGTTAATTTTATGAAACTGGCATTTGCCTAAGCATGGTGCGAAACTGATCGCACTTTCCGTACGGAATAAAATATTTTTTGATATTATTTTTGTTTTTTAAATACTGTTTTTAGTTTTAGCTTATGAAAATTAAAGTTGGGCCTTAACACAGCGTTTACATTTGACAGTTCTGGTAAGACAGTAAAAAACACAAAGTATACAGAGATGTCACGAGACGGAAGATTTTGCGTTTTTTTTTGTCTCTTTTTAAGAAAGCTGCCCTTTTTCATTTCTGTTTGCATCATCTTTTGTGCCGCAACACAATGAACACAAATTTATTTAGTTGATATTTATTTGCAAAGCTTTTGTAAAAATTAACTTTTTAGTTCACCACAACACGAGTAAATAATATTTAAGTAAGTAAATAACATTATAAAACAAAACAATATTATAAATACATTTTTTTCCACAAAAAACAACGTTTGTTGTACTAATGCATTTGTTTAACGTGATTTGTGTTTTGTTATTTTTGTTTTGATCACGCTATTTGTGTTGAATGTTGCGGCCTGTTTTTACACCTTGCCACTTCACTACCAAAAAAGCTTTCTGTCTCTTTCTTCGAAAGCTGCCCTCGCAACTGACTTGGGCCTTTTTCACACGTCACTTTTTTCATCTCTGTATACTTTGTGGTAAAAAAACAACATATTAGTTGCCAAAAACACTTCTAACTGTCTTCGTGACGTAGGCTTCCAGACAGTAGTCACGAAGCATACAGAGATGAAAAAAGTGACGTATGAAAATTGCTCAAATCATTTGTGAGGGCAGCTTTCGAAGAAAGAGAAAGAAAGCGTTTTTTGGTAGTGAAGTGGCAATGTGTAAAAACAGGCCGTCATAGTCAACACAAATTGCGTGATCAAAACAAACATGCAAAAAGGGCAGCTTTTGAAGAAAAAGACAGAAAAAAAGGAATATTTTCTATCTCGTGACGCCTCTGTGTGCTCTGTGCTTAAGTGTAGACCTTGGGTAAACTACTGTCAGCAAATGTCAAATCGCTGTCCAATTTTACTGTCTACAAAATTTGCTAGACATCCCAGTCAGCATGTGGAATATCGAATCATCAAACTGAGTCTTTTAAGACTACCAACTTTGATGATCAAAAACTTATTAATATGTTCTGCGCTTTAAGACTCGAAAATGATTCCCACAAATGCTTAGAAAGTGACTTTTTTAAAAAACCAAAAACAAAATGAACAGAATATGCGCAAACATAAATTGGTATGGTTTTTCAAGAAGAGTCGTGGGTAGGGTACCATTTTTCCCGACAAAAGTATCATTTATAATCAGAAAATGAGCGCATATTCTGGTACTTTAATCGCGCTGAAGAGTCAAAAAAGACTCGAATGTGATTAAAAATTTCAAAAAATGCTAGCATCAACCTCAACAATAACAATATTACTTAGCACGTGTATAGCAAAAAAAAAAAAAAAACATTATTAGAAATAAAAACAAACAAAAAAATCACGATAGTGTTTTATATCTGTCGTTTTTCAAATATTTTACCGAATATAAAGTCAAAAACAGTTTAATTTACATAACAACACATAACAACTTTTTGGAGAATTCTTGAATTTTTTTTCTTTGATACAGAATTCCCCCCAAACTTTTAATTTTTCGAAAATGACAGCTGGTGGCCTTAATAGCCCTGGTTGAGGGCTTTCGAAATCATTCATCAGATTTTATAAACACACAAATTTAAAGATTTTATTCATATAACAACTTTTTTAAAAATTTTTGAATTTTTTTGCTTTAATACAGAATCACCCATAAACTTTTAATTTTTCGAAAATAACAGCTAGTGGCCTTAATAGCCCTGGTTGAAGGCTTTTGAAATCATTTATCAGATATTATAAACACACAAATTTACAGATTTTATTCATATAACAACTTTCTGGAAAATTTTTGAATTTTTTTTCTTTAATACAGGATCCCCCCTAAACTTTTAATTTTTCGAAAATGACAGCAGGTGGCCTTAATAGCCCTGGTTGAGGGCTTTTGAAATAATTTAGCAGATATTATAAAAACACAAATTTACAGATTTTATTCATATAACAACTTTTTGGAAAAGTTTGGATTTTTTTTTTAACAGAATTCCCCCTAAACTTTCAATTTTTCGAAAGTGACAGCTGGTGGCCTTAATAGCCCTGGTTGAAGGCTTTCGAAATCATTTATCAAATATTATAAAAACACAAATTTACAGATTTTATTCACATAACAACTTTTTGGAGAATATTTGATTTTTTTTTCTTTAATACAGAATTCCCCCTAAACTTTTAATTTTTCGAAAATGACAGGTGGTGGCCTTAATAGCCCTGGTTGAGGGCTTTTGAAATCATTTATCAGATATTATAAAAACACAAATTTACAGATTTTATTCATATAACATCTTTTTGGAAAAGTTTTGAATTTTTTTTCTTAAATACAGAATTCCCTCAATCAAATTTACAGATTTTATTCATATAACAACTTTTTGCATAATTATTCAAACATTTTAAACCACAAAATTTTAAGCTTTTTTCATATTATTATTGATATCTTAACTTTTTATGATTAATATAGTTCTCGTTATGTTTCCTGATATATTTTTGCTTGTATTGTTATTGTTTGTCACGCACGAGTTACATATCTAGATATTAATAAAGAAAAACCTATACATAAAGCCGACGAACTTGTAACTAAAATAAGTGCTGATGCAACTCTAGACAAGTTTGACGACTTTTTAAATAAAATAGGTCTAAATAAATAAACAGAATTGCGAAATCAATATTAATGATGACATTTAGTAATTTTGAAATAATCTTATTGATTTCGCAATATCACAATAAAATAATTAAGTTAAATATTAAGAATTAAAATGTTAAAGAGTCAGTCTTGTTCTTGAAGTCAACCAATAAAATGTTTTTTAAAAAACTCAAAGTTCGGTCTTGATTATTTAAGTCACGTGTTGTTGTTTTCAAAACACTAACAATAGCACGTGGTCAACACAAAAAAATATTGTTTTGCGGTTGATTTCAAGTATTGATTTGTTCTCACGCGTAGTAATGAAACAAAAATGCTATAAATTAAAACAAACAACTGTTTTTCTCACTGTGTCTGTAACATTTTTGGCTAGTAATAGCTAGGGAGCCTATAATAATTTGAAGATAGAAGCTATCAGGCAGGCAATGAGTGATTAAGGTGTCCCGTTATTCTTAATCGAATGCCAAGGTATATTTATAGCAGGTAGTCTCGGAAAGCCAGCTGTTTATTTTTTATTTGCTTGTTTTGTGGTACGAACTGTCAAATGTTGTATAGTAAACATGTAAACAAGTTTTTTGTCTCTATCTTTTGTCTTTTTTGTCTCTTATCAACCCCTTTGCCTTTTGACAGTTCGTACCACATAACAACAATAAAAAGCCCTGTTGTTTGTTTTATTGTACAATTGTTGTAATCTCGCGGCTACCTGCTATAAATATACCTTGTCGAATGCATAACTGTGATGCTTAGTCCCAATTTACAATGTGGCAAGTGAAAGGCAGACAGACGAAGTTTGCTGGTAAGGGGGCGACGCTGTGTGCGTAACACACTTCACTTTTTTCCTCTCTCGCCTACAAGCTTCGTCTGTCTGCCTTTCACTTGCCACATTGTAAATTGGGACTTAGCAGCAGAGTTATTCACTCGGGTCTGGGGAAACGAGCGCTTAAGGAAACTTTTGGCTCTTGGTTGTCAATGTCGTTCTATGACTTTTGGACAGTTTAGGTCAGAAGGTCGTCGCCTACGCGGATGATGTAGTGATATTGGCAACGGGCAAGCTTCTGCCGACAATTAGCGAGGTCATGCAAGGAGCGCTGGGCTACCTGTCACCTTGGGCGACGAATAAGGGTATGGGAGTTAATCTGGAGAAGACAGAGTTAGTTATTTTAACTAGAAGGTACAAGGTGGAGAACTTAAGGCTACAGGCACTAGTCGGAGTAGAGCTTAGGCTATCTGATAGTGCTTAGTATCAAGGAGTATTTCTTAGACTGCGGGAATTAGGACTGGTAGGAAATTTACGGAGGGTCACTCGGGTTTTACCTGGGCTCGCCCGTCTCTATGGTTAATGCGGGCACCAGGGTCGATTAAGGGCGTTTGGAGAGGTAGTTTTGCCGTCTAGGAAAAGCTGGTCAGGTCAGAGCAGATTGTATAGGAAACAAGCCTTACCCGGTGCGCTTCGTTACACTGCTCCTACACACTTTATATTTATTTTCAAAAGTGTAGAATACCATAAGAGTGAATTCTACAAAGTTTGAACATTCTCACTGTAACAGTTCTTAAGATATGCGATATTAAACATTGGCGTCCTATGGGGGGTACCACTTCCCCCGCTGCTATTTTATTTCAATTTTGGAACTCAGAAGATCCTACTACCAAAAGTTCAACAAAATGCGTGCAGCGGCTCTTAAGATATGTGATATTTAATATTGGCATCATATGGGGGTACCAATTCGGTTCAGTAGTTTAGGAGTCTATAGGCCAACAAACAAACACACAAACATTTTTCATTTTTATATAGTATATATAGATTTGCTATTTCACTGATGGCTTGAAGATGAACAGCAGGGTGCGGGGGTCTACATTGAGGATCTGGACATCAGAAGGTCATATAGACTTCTTGACGACTGCAGTATATTTTAGGTAGAGGTTCAGAGAATTTTTAGGGCCGTGGAATTGGTAGGGAGCAACATAGCCAGCGGCTCGGAGGTCACTATATGTGTGGACAGCTAGGCAGCTCTTAGGGCATTGATGGATAATTGGAGGAGGGGCTCTAGGAGAAATTTTAGGGAATTATGTGGTGAGGCTGTGCTGGATACACCGGCAACGAAATAGCTCATGAGTTGGCAAGACTGGGCTCGGAAATGGAGGATCTTGACTGCACCAGCCTTTCTAACTTAACCTAACAGAACATTGTTACTGAACTCTTGTGGTTTTAAGCGATATGTAT
Source organism: Pollenia griseotomentosa (assembly GCA_963931875.1). Classification (NCBI taxonomy): domain Eukaryota; kingdom Metazoa; phylum Arthropoda; class Insecta; order Diptera; family Polleniidae; genus Pollenia; species Pollenia griseotomentosa. The sequence goes on along the minus strand of OZ007562.1, from coordinate 158,838,300 downwards.
TTTGGAGTGGGTTTGGCAGATGTTAAATCCATAGTAAATCGCACATGTCAGTCAAAATTGACAAATACAGAAAGTTAAAAATTTTTGCTTTCACACTGCGTCTGGTTTCACCTGACATAACCAAAAATCGTTAATCACTTATGTTGTATTTCAGTTAATTAAAAATCTTGTTTTTTTAAGAATATGTATGTGTAAATAAATAAATAAACAATGATTTATGCCGCCACAAATAAATCACTTGCAAAACAGCTGATGTCAGATGGTTTGCCATATCAAAATAAAACACGCTCTAATCAAAAAATTTTACACTGCCAATTCTGACATTTACAGGAGCAATATTTTTTCGTTTACACGACGTATGCTTTTTGAGTGAGAAATTTTAAAAGTACATTGCTAAATACATATCGTGTAAAACCACCTTTAAGTGCAATAATTAAACGTATACATTCATTCTTTTTAAAAAAAAGCACTATTATTTTCATCTTCAGTATTTTTTTTAAATATGGACGATTTAAATGGTCTTATATATGGACTAGAATTACAAGTAATCCTATAGTTATCAGTTGCTAAAAAAAAACCTTAAAACATTTTAATTATAACAGGCCCGAGCTTTAGCACCACAGCTAGGAGAAGCAAATGAAGTAAGATACTTTATTGCTACAAATTCTTTAAAGCCAACCAACCAAGTACATTTGGTAGAGTATAATGAAGAAAGAGGAACTATAACTGCAAAAATTTTCGAACATTCAATGGGAGAAGTTTGGAAATTAAATGCAAATCCTCATGACTTGTATGAAATTGCAACATGTTTTAATGAACCAAACGGTAACAGCTTTAAAAACAAAGCTGCTCTCTTGTCTTACAAGGATGACGACACAACAGAAGTAGGCGTTAAATCAGAATTTTTACCATGGCATAAAATAGAAGTATTGGATACAGACAAATATGGAGAAAAAGTAAAAAGTGTAGAATTTCATCCAAGCCATGTGGAGACTATGGCGTGTATTGTAGATAATAAAATAGTTTTATTTGACCGAGGTGAAGCAAAGACTAGGCAAATTGTCGAAGTTACGGCTACAGGATCTGCTTCTAAACATATAAACCCCTTTAATGCTGGCAAATGGTCGTATCATCATCAAGGTCAACAAATTGTAGCCCTTCACGACACGAATATTAAAGCTTACGATATACGTGATCCTCAGCATGTAACATGGTCCATAGAAGAGGCTCATGGCCAGTTGGTGCGCGATATAGATTGCAACCCAAATAAACAGTGTCATTTCGTTACCGGTGGTGACGATGGCTTTATTAAAATCTGGGACTGTCGTATACCGAAAGAACCAGTATTCGCGCGCAATGACCATGCTCATTGGGTTTGGTCTGTACGCTTTAATACATTTCACGATCAATTAGTTTTAAGCAGTTCTAGTGACTGCAAGGTATTATTAACATGTGCGGGTTCGGTTAGCTCGGAAGCGGCAGAAGAAATAACCACAAATTCTTCTAAGGAAGATGTGCAAAGAAAGTTTTTAGCTGACGGTTTATTGCAAACATTTGATCAACATGAAGATTCAGTTTACTGTGTTGAATGGAGCAATATTGATCCCTGGATATTTGCCTCATTGAGCTATGACGGACGTTTATTAATCTCAAAAGTACCAAAACAATATAAATACCAAATAATTTTGTAATTGTATTTTTAATAAATAAACCTAAAAAATACTTTAAAATATACAAAATACATGCTTAAAAACAATTTATCTAACCAGTATCTTCTGAGGTACAATCAGAAGAATCATTTGGATTTGTTGTCTCTATGGAACATACTTTTTTAATAAGTTCATTTTCTATAGGTTTGCCATTATCGACAGCCTCCTCCATTTGCACATATTCTACTGTTGTTGAAGAGTTGGGTTTATCCACCTCATTTACTTTCTTTGAACTTGATGCTGAGTTGGAGTCCTCTATTCGCACGCAAGGTATTTTGGTTTTACCAGATACTTCTGAGACTTTTCTCACTTCCGTTTCATCTTCGGCTTCCTCGGCTAAGCTACTTCTCTGTGGCTGTGCTTCAGCGTACGCAATAGGATATTGATGGCTTAGTTTTTGTTTAATAGAACGTATTTTTCGAAATATATAATCTAAATCCTTTTTCATATCTGCCAAAACCTTACAGTGCCGTTTAAAATCATCGTTTGCTTGTTTTAAACGACTCTGCGATAAAGCGTTACAATTCAATAGCATCTCGTTGGTTTTTTCAAAACGTTGTAACCTGCAACGAAAATTAAAAATGAAATAAAATTTAAGTTACTTAAATTAACCTACATTTGCTTTTGAGCTCTAATCATTGTCTCAACATCACTTTGATTAACTAATCCAGCTAAACCTTGTATAAATGCTTCACCAGCAGTGTAATTATTAAACCCATCCATACTAAATTCACTTTCTGGCGTTACATCTTGCGTGACATCATTGTTTATGATTTCGGGTTGTTGAAAAGAGGTATCATTACTCATATTTTCCTTAAGACAAATTACTTAAGAAATTATTGGATTGCTTACTGTGTATAATTTTTTTGTTTACATTTTTTTGGAAAATAAAAACAATGATGCCATACTAGAATTTTTAAGCCTGTGTTGCAGAGATGCCAACTATTCAATGGCAAAATGTGCCGACCGAGTAACCGAAAAGAGCTAAAAAGTGCTAAATTTAAAAATTAAAGGTTGTTCTGTTTTAATTCCATTTATTATTCATATTTGTACTTTGACCTCATTTATATTAAAAAAAGTTTAATATACATATTAATGTTTCATAATATTAAAACTTTAAAATTGTATACATATTGTTACGTTTTTCCTTTAATAAACGCATTTGAGTTCTTTTTAATTGCAAATCCAAATAAAAACACACACTTATTTAACTTAACAAACTTTATTAATTATTTTGTTCACAATTATTAGTTACGAACAGGGCTGGGCAGTATTTGAAATACATGTATTTGAAATACGTATTTAAAATACAAATACGTATTTTGTATTTGTATTTTAAATACATGACGTGCAAGTATTTTGTATTTTGTATTTTAAATACATATCCAGTAAGTATTTTGTATTTTGTATTTTAAATACATACAAAAAATATAAGTAGTTTGTATTTTGTATTTTAAATACATAAAAAAATGGGAGTATTATGTATTTTAAAAACAAGGTTTACAAAATATATTCTGTCAGTTTATTGATGGAAACAATTGTTTTGTAAATTAGTTTTACCTAATGTATTTTTTGGTTTAAATAAAAATATTGTATTTTTGCAATTTTTGCAAACAACAAAAATACCACCTCATGGCCGTGTGGGGCATAAAAAAATATAAAAAAATATGGTGTCACTTTTCATCTTTCGTGAAAAAAGTTTCCGCACCGAAAGCGTTGAAGTTTTGTTTTTATTTTTTACTTTCATCATTAAATCAGTGGCTCTTGTCTTAAATAAGTTCGTTTTTGTTTAAATTCATATATAATCTTCAACTTTAAGCCATTTTTCATAAGTCTAATGCAAAATCAAAAGGGTTTCAATTTCCAAAACTATAATTTACACATAATATGGAGTTTTAGGAATCGCTTACGGTGCGGAAACTTTTTTTTACCGAATCAGCTTAAAAAACAGTTTTTTATTATCAGAACAAAATTCCCCACATGGCGCTGGAGTATTATTTTGCACTCAAAAAAAAGTTATAACCTTAATGTACATGACGTGGAAGTATTTTGTATTTGAAATACGTACAATAAATGGAAGTATTTTGTATTTTGTATTTTAAATACATACGGGATGTGTAAGTATTTTGTATTTTGTATTTTAAATACATACAGGATGTGTAAGTATTTTGTATTTTGTATTTTAAATACATAACCTGAAAGTATTTTGTATTTTGTATTTTAAATACATGATAAGCAAGTATTTTGTATTTTGTATTTTAAATACCGCAAACCTTGTATTTTGCCCAGCACTGGTTACGAACAGAACCGTTTCTCAAAATAAACTACACTCATTATACATGAGTCACCCCTTTTTATATTTCATAATTATTTCTAGATTTTTCCTGTTCTAAAACCAATTCTAGAAATGACTGGGAGATTCATATAGGAATTATTTTAAAATAACAGTTGTGTTGAAAATTATACATGACAATTTTAAGTAACTAATATGACATAAAACTATAACTAACAAGATAACTTATAACTATTACTATAAATAATTCTTAGATAATTTAACTTTCGTAACAATATATTTACATTACGATATGTAACAGTTCAATAAATAGAATTAAAAATATGAACAGTCATTTTTAAAAAGTGTTAAATTCTTCTTCTGGTCATATGTTTGTTTTTACATAAAATTTTTCCTTTTTATGTTTCAATTACATTTATTTTTACAAACACAGGTTATTCATTGCTAAATATAGTGTAATTAAAACAAGATTTGCGTGTGCAATTTATCTTTCTGTCGGAACATCTGGCTAAAATGATAAATCTTGTTTGGATAGTATAACATCGTTAAATGGCGCCATACTTATTTTTGTTTTTGAGTCTCCGAATGGCGTACTAAATGAAAATGTTAAGCTTTTATAATTGAATTGTAATATTTTGACAAAGCTTTTGACGGAGCTTTTGTTGCCTTAACCCATTTTTTAAGCAAAGGATTTGATTTCCAAGCCTTTCTATACTTTTGACCGAAGCAAAAAATGTGTACACATATAAAATTGAACCAAAGACGATACAAATGGGTAAAAATGGAAATATTTACTGATAGATGTTAAAGCTTCGTTCACAATCAAAAAAACATTTTCACTTGGTGTTCATAATAGAGCAACAATTTCTTTTGCAACCACACACATTTTGCATTAAGAAACCGTTTGCAAATTTTAGCCAAAACAATATTATGCATTTATTATTATATTTTACAACATTTTGTAAAAATGTTCATTCAAAACTAAATACAATTATTTTAAACGTCAGAAACAATTTCATACAAATTGTTGCTGAAGTTCTAGTTGACTCAACTTTAGTTACATTTTTAAAAAAATTTTAGTTACATTTTTAATTTAAAAATGTAAGGAAAATATATGAAATACTTTGGGAAGAAATAAGATAGAAGAAAAAACGAAATTGTTGCTCTGATTGTGAACAAAGCTTAAAAGAGTCACACGTTCAAAAATTACGTTTGAAAAGAGCCCGTGTTAGCTCTTTTTTAAAAATTGAATTAAACCTGGGCTCAACAAAATAACCACAATACTAATTATTATTAAAAGGCAAGGGCACAAGCTCTATGATTACATTTGTCAGATTACAACATTAAACTTGCATTTGCTTAAACATAAACCACAATCTTTCTTATTTTTGTAAATATGTTTTTCACTTTTTTGAATTTGTCAATCCCCAGTGTTGTATTTATAATCATTGAAGCAATGCAGTGTTGAATAGACAATTTCCGACATGCTTTGGACCAAAACAAGTTGAGGAGCTCTATAACAAAACGTAACAATACCACTATTACAATTTTTTGATAAATGAAAACTTAAGCCAGTACGATGTACAGTGACTTATTAATATTCGGTTTTTATATATCAGTTTCTAAAATCCGAAAATTCTTAATGAAAATAAATAAATCTTGTTAGTTTCAAATTTTTAACATAAATGTATATATTCTGAGCTCACTTTTCATCAGTTGGTTTTTGTTGAATTAACAAATCTACTTGTTTTAATTATACTTTGTTTATTTAATTTTATAAAATGAATATGTTGTTTTGAAATGTAATTCAAATATATGAAAATATTTTTTATTAATTAAATAACTTTTATAGAAAACACAACAAATTGTGTACGTAATTTAATAGTTTTAATTAGTATTGAGTGAAACTATTTTTAAAAACTAAGAAACTACACTACAGATATGCATGCTCCATTAATATTCGGTTTTTTAGTATTACCAGGAAATGCAACGCTGTAAATCTGCAGGCTTACATAAATTATTTGTAAAATGGGGAAACACACATTAATAAACATCAAACAAATTAAGTTAGCTGAATAAATATGTCATTCTTAAGTTTTTTTTTTATAAAAGACGCGATGGGTCAAAGAAAATTTGTGATTTTTCATTACTAAAAAGGAATAAAATAAAATAAAATAAAATAAAATAAAATATTGCTGAAATATTGAATATATAGCCAAATACTGTCGGTGACATTATTTATTTGTTTATTAATTCAATAGTTTATAAGCCCCTAGGGCCAAATTAAACCAGAAAATACAATATTATATCGGGTGATTTTTTAGCTATTATCTTTTTGGCAACACTGGTTTAAACAGTTGACGCACGTTTCGTGTTTTGTTTCACTGTCAAACATCTTCAGTTTGGTGTATAATTTAACCATAAATCGTCTTACAAACGAACAACGCTTCACTTGCAATAATATTGTATGTGATATTCGCCATATTATTTCCATATTGTCCTATATTATGCAATAAGTCACACAATGGTTTTATTCATTCAATAAAAAGGTGAACATAACCTATAGGAATAGCATAAACAACATTGTACAATGTTGCCAACACATTTCACTTTTTTTAGTTGTGCAATAAAAATCAAAAGTCTTTTGATTGTTGCCAATATATTGTGCCACCTTCGAATATCACATACACATAAAAAAAGCGATATAAGTTTATGAGCCGCTTTACTTAAAAAAAAACGACATTTTGTTAATTTCAGAGCAAAAAGTCGTCAAAAGGAAGATAAATCGCCAAGTCGTCGGAATGACGATATATTGTTAAATAGGTGGCATGTCGTAGTCTCCACGGACATAACATAGCGTCTTTACCTGACAATTTTTTGTCATACAAAACGTCAAACTTCATATTAAAAAAACGCTGACAAAAATTTTCGAGTTTTTTTTATATAGACTTTGACGTTTGGTATGACAATAAATTGTCAGTTGAAGACGCTATGTAATGTCCATGGACATTATGTCGCACCAAAGAACGACATTAAGTCCATGGACGCTATGTCGCTCAGCGAGGCGACAAAATGTCCATCAATATAGTGTAATAATGTCCATGGACATTACGTCCATAAAAATTGTAAAGCCAATGTTTACTTAGCGAAACCGGTACTTGTTATACCATAAAGGAGAAAATCCTTGCGCCCGGCCGAAGGCCAGTTGTGCAGATAAGCTTTAGTTAGCGAAGCCGTTTTTTATACCATAGAGGATAAAATCCTTGCGCCCGGCCGAAGGCCGGCTATGCAGAGAAGTTTTAGTTAGAGAAGCCGGTGTTTGTTATACCATTGAAAAGAAAATCCTTGCGCCCAAAAGTATTTTCGTTATATATTTAATATATTCACCCAGAGAAAAAGCAGCAAAACCATTTTTAAAAAATGTTTAAGCAAATTATGTTTAATTTAACCAAATCATTGTCACCGACAACCATATTATGGTTAAATTAGTTTCTTTAAAAATAGCTTTGTTGGTTGTGACCATAATGAAACATGTTTTTCTCTGCGTGTATGTAGATCTTTTTTTGCATTTAACTTCTTTAGTAATATATAAGAAAAAATATATGCACTTACATTTTTCTTTTTGTTATATGTCGACATTATGACGCCTTCATATTTGACATAATGTCCATATTAAAAACGACTTAACTCCGGGTCTTCACGTAGCAATATTTATTGCGGCAAACGTCAAATTTCATTGCTCCATAAAATTTGCGACGTATAGACCGCATATTGCCATGAGTGGCAATCCATTGCGCAATGATTGCTCTTCTTATTGCTTGAGCAATTATTGCTTAGCAATATGCTGTCAAATCAGTTGTAATTTATCTGACATTTCATTTCTCTGTACGGTTGTTTTTTGTTTGTGTGTTTATTTATTAAAAAAGCAATCAATAAATATATTATTATTTATTACCCAGCGTAATGTCCGCGTTCATTATGACGTTTTCCAAAACGACATAATGTCCATGGACATTGTGTCCGTGGACACTATGACATGCCACCCGTTAAATATGGTAGCCGTGTTGACAGCACTGAATACTATGTACATATCGAGTACTCATGTCTTGATACCCAATACTTATACAATTTTTTGCTTGTTTTCAATTTTAAATTTCAACAGCGGCGTTTGTTTCTCCGCCATTCTTGGCATCTGCAGAAATTTTTGAAAATAAAATGTTTTAATTTGTTTATACTGTGTTAATTAAACAAATATTAATAATACAATAAAGAAAGATGGCACACTTCAGTGATGCTATAAGTGTAAGAACTACACGATTAAACAATGTCTTACTGGGTAAGAAAATTAAATAAAGTTTTTATATGCAAATAGCTATAAAATTAAAAAATAAAAATTTATTTAAGGCGGTGGAAAAAGTTATGGAGTTAGTGCTGCTTTAGCAGAAACCATGACTCGTGAAAGCCTCTTAGATGCTTTTAGTTTGCTGTACCAAGAATGCGATAAAGAAACAATGCGCAAGCGTGATAAAAATGTTTCAGAATTTGTAAACAAATGTAATTGGAATACTTTATTTTAGTGTTTTTTTTTTTTGGGTAAATTATAAGTATTTATTGTTTTAGATCGCAGTATTATAGAAGAAACTCGTCAATTACGTGTGAACTTTGAAGATTTTAGTGTTGGAACTTTAATAGGTCAGGGCTATTTTGGAAATGTCCATTTAGTAGTGGAACGTCTTACCGGCGATGTGTATGCTATGAAAAAGATTAAAAAATCTGTGGTTACAACATCACAAGTTAAGGAGGAACGAGATATAATGTCCAAAAGATGTTCAGATTGGATTACAAGCCTACAATATGCTTTTCAGGTTAGTATGTAATTATTTTACTATACCTTTTAAAACATTATTTTTATGTGTCTTTTAGGATAATGAACATTTGTACTTAATTATGGAATATTTACCTGGTGGTGATTTGTTAAGTTTAATGTCGCGAAATGGACCTTTCGATGAGTCTTGGACTCGATTTTATTTAGCCGAATTAACTTTAGCCATACATGCTCTCCATGCAATAGGTTATGTTCATCGTGATATTAAGCCTGAAAATATTTTAATAGATCGCTTTGGACATATAAAGTTGGCAGATTTTGGTAATGCTGCAGCTTTGGATCGTGATGGGCATGTATTTAGTTTATCTCCAGTTGGAACGCCGGACTACATTGCACCCGAGTTATTGCAAACAATTTCTACCTATAAGTTGACTAAAAATATGCACGATGTGAGTAAGACTGTTTGTAAACAAAAATTTCATCAATATAATATACATACATAGGTATTTGAATTTTTAATTTTTTGTAGCTAACGGGCGGGCATGTTCTAACAATCGCAAAACGGTTAAAATTTGCGATTCTGACTTGAAATCGCATAATATGAGATCTGTAAATCGCAATCGCACGAAGTTGTGCGACTTCGAATTGCAAAAGTATGATCAAGAGCACTAGAATATTTTTAAGAAACTATGGTAGAGCATACAAAACGCACTAGTTTCAGAACCACATAAAATAAATCTGGCGTTTTGCGATTTCAAATTGTGTAATTGTCAGAACATGCCAGTAAATACAAATTTATTAGGTTATACCTATCATTTAGCTTTCCCAAATGTTATATACCATAGTTTAAAAAAAATTAAACTTTTTGATTATAAAAGATTTGTGTTGTTAATAGTGGGTACATAGCAAAGGAGTTTATGTTTTTGTCATAAGGCCTTTTTAAAATTTTATACAAAAATTTTCTGTAATTTGGATTTTTTAATCCTCAAAAATTAGATTTTTTAAAAAACTGTTAGGACTTTTTTTAACGCAATCATAATCCATAAGTACAACTATCAAAAAATATGGTATAAAATTAACTTATCACAAGGATAGACAGGTAATTTCCATGTTTGAAAAAGTACCTAAAAATTTGGGATACAATTTCTTAACTTTGATAATTTACCAATAAAGCAAAGTAGTTTTATATTTTTGGATAAGCTAACGGGCATGTTCTAGAAATCGAAATAAAGTGAAATTCAAATCGAACCAGACTTTTAGTAAATTTCTTCACAAAACGACCATAGCTTTTCTCGGTTTTAAGAGTTGCTCTTGTATAAATAAATGATACTCAAAGAATGAAGCATATACAAATTTATATTTTGCATATCGTTTTCTGGACTGGACTATGCCCGTAAATTTTGTAAAAGAAAATAGATTTTAAGTAAATTTACTACTTTTTTTTTTGATAATTAAGCATATTTAAAAAAACTATACTTTAGTTACTTTAAATAAAATTAACTACCTCTTTCATTCTATTACAATATTTTATATGTATATCAATTCATAATGTATAACAATTTTACTAAATGATCAACAAGTTTCTACTTGTATATTCCTCTTATCGTGGTTGGCGAATTTAAAATACGCCTGCGACTTTTATTCCCTGAAATCTATTACCAAACAGTCGCAGGCGTATTTTAAATTCGCCAACCACGACAAGGGTGAATATTTCTCTCTAAATCTATATATTTATTTTTAATAACTAGTAGAATCTATGGACAAATTAGCTAATAGGTTATTACGGTTCTCGTTCTCTACTAAATCGAGTTTAGTAGTATATTAAAGAACACAGGTTGTGTTACTTTAATCTACTACATAGTCGTTTTCGACCTCGAGATCCGTAATAAGGCTTATTGTTAAATTTAGAGCTCATTCTGCGGATGGGATCAAAATTTGTATAATTAGACTGAAAGTATTGAAGTCTCGGGGGAATATAATTTCTGGAAGGGCGAATAGGAACCGAAAACTCAACATTACGAAGTAGAAATTTTGAAAAATTTCACCGTTTAACAAATTCAGTATGAAGGAGAAATTTATCGTATTTAATAACATATTGTGGTGTATAAAGGTATACTAAGTTTGTCTTTCAATGCGAATCTTTTTTAATATTAATCTAATAAAGTATATATGTATAATATATATATGGGTCCTTCATTAATTTAGCCATTTGGGTTCCAAATTGATTTAGTTCTCCTAGGCAGTTTGGTATTGAATTCCAGCAGAATCGTTTCACTAGGAAAGAGTTATGAAAGCAAATGTGGACAAAATTTTGTGAAGATCGGTCCATGGATAAAAGCGTAAATAATAAATTTCATAATACTCGAACGAGTCTTAATTTATTATACGTCCTACAAAAAAACACGCTCTCGGAAAACACTTTACTATGCCTTAAACCGCAAAACTTCATTATATTGTTGGAAAATATAGCACACTACAGTTTGCTACTTAATAAGCCTTAAACTGCAGCAAATTTTAATATTGTGGCGAAATTTAGTTGAATAAACAACTAAGGACACGAGTCCCACACTGATTTACTAACGTTTTAAAACAATTAAATAATTCATGAAAAAGTTTAAGTTTCTTGCATAGTGTAATGTGCGTTAATGGGTGAAGGGTAAAGTGAAGGGTATTAAAGATTCGATACAGTCGAATATAGCACTCTTATATTCTTTAAATTTTGATTTTTAAACATCAAACATTAACCTATCACACTGATTCATCAAATTTTCGTATGTGTTGGTAATATTTTGTTTTGCTTAGCACAGCCACACATCAAAATCAGGCCATCAAACTTCATTTACAAGTTGTTGTAATAATAAATAAAATTGGATATTTTGTCGGAAAATATTAAATTATCAGGGTTGTTCTGGAAATCGAAAACGCAAGAATTTTGAGTTGTTTTTAACACAGTTTTAATCTAATTTTTATAATTTTTGCTATAAAATTCTCTTTAGTAGAACAATATTTGTATAATATTTGTCATTAAATTTTTTTATTAAAGAAATCTTATTAAAAAACGACGTTTAAAGTTCTTGCGTTTTGCGTTTTCGATTTCCAGAACACCCCTGTATTTGTCAAATAATAAATTTTATTTTAAAATTAAATTTTTTAACAAATAGAATCTGGGAACTTTTTTCTCATGGTGAGTAACAGAAATATACAAAACGAAAGTTCTGATAGTGCATAGAAAATATTCCTGGAAAATATTGAAGGAATAATGCTATTAAAAGTATAAAAGCTTTTAAAATTTTAATTTGACTTAGAATACACATTCGAACAAGGCGAATTCATACAAGGTGGTCTTATTTTGAAAACGTTTTACAACACTGTAAAATATATTAACGTTGTGTCAAAAATTCAAGCAAACATTTAATTTTGTTTTCAATTTTAAATTGTGTGTTTTGAAATGTAATAACTTAAAAAAGTTTTAAATTTCATAATTTTAAGCGATAATTATAGCATTTAGAAAAGATTCCCCAGAACCACAAGAACGGTATACCATTTTGACACAAGGTTAGTTATCAGCTGTTGCTTACGTAGCAAGATAAGTTCACCTGGTGTAAATTCGCCTTGCATTCGAATTAATATGAAAATTTATTAATTTTTTTTCATACATTAGGTGTGTTCATTCACAGAAAGCTATTGCTTATTTTCATTAATTGTTATGTTGTTGTTATCAAAAAGCGCTAAATAAAATATAATTAAAAACTCAATGAAATGCTTAAGCACTAAGTTTTATTGGTAATTAAAACATTTGCTTATCCATATTTAATCCCGAATTTGTACTTAAAATAAACCTAAAACAGGATTGACTTAAGTAAAAATGAGTAAAATTAATCTCAAACTGGGCTTGATTCAAGAATTTCTAAGACAGTTTAATCTCGATTCGTACTTTAAATAATCCGAAAGAGAGATTAGATTGATTCTAACCTAAACACTTAAGCTCAAATTAGACGTGACATAACCATAATGCCACAGCCGTGACGGCGAATTTAGAAACCAAAATTGAATTGGTTTTTATGGTATGCTTATGTCATTTTGGTAATACAGTGGTTATGGTAATACAGTTTTCCTATGGTTAAGTAACGTCTAATTAGACCTTTACCCCCACAGAACCAGAGAGAATATTATTATTTACTTACCCGTTAGACATGTTTATTTCACTTTTGGTGGATTCCGCCCTTTGTTTACAAAATAATGCTCAATTATAAGACACCAGCAGCATGCTCAAAATTTGATGTACATATTTAACTAAATAATTAAAAAAAATTTAATATGGGAATTATTGCATGAATTAATATTAACATGTGTCTACAACAGGGGTAAAACAAAACTAAAAATGTGAGAATTAGTGAGAGAGAATTACCCAACAAACACAAAGTGAATCATTTCATTATTTTCAAATTTTTTTTCTGCCCTTGCTTTGTTTTAATCAACGGCAAGTAGCCATCCTTTAATTTTTTCTGCATAAATGTTTTTTATCATATCCTTTCTTTCCTTACCCTCGAAACTTTTCATCTCACTATGAAAAGAATCGTAATAACATAATTCCTATTTTCGGCCACGGTCAAGAATAACAATTTTAATTAATTTTCATGTTGTAAAATTCCTTTCTTCATAAAAATAATTTAATGAAAATTAAATTTAATGAACTTAAGCCTAATTAAAAACATTAAAAAAATTTGGATTAAAAACCATAAATAGTTCAACAAAATAACCACAATACTAATTATTCCTATTTTCTTTAAACATTTGGTAACATAGAAGACATTGCATGTTACTAAATGCATTATTTATCATGAAATGTTTTTCACATAATATTCGGACTTCAAAATGTTCGCTAGAAAAGGATTACTGAAAAAACAATAAAAAAGCTGGAAAAAAATTCGTAGGCATCTGCACATGTGTAGCCATCAATATCTAAACGACGACTGAATACAAGAGCGAAGTGTATAAGTGTGATTTCTTTAGCACAATTGTGCTATGAAATGTTTAAAGGCCTAACCATAATATGCATAGCCTTGCTTAACCTACTGTCAAAAATTAACAAAAAGTCTCTCAAATGTATTTAAAAAAACAAAAAACAAAAAAAAAATTATCATATTACATATTTTAATTTTATTATACCCTTCACCACAGGTGGTAAATAGGGTATATAAAGGGTGTTTTTTAAGCCCGATAGAACTTGAAATTGTAAAAAATAACACAAAAAATTAAATTGTAATCAAAATTTTTTTTTTATTCGAAAGATCAATACGTGACATTAACATTTGAAAATGATTTCGGGCATATGGGCACCGCGGCTGTTCTTGACGAAGCGCATTCTGGACGTCCAATTTTGGGCCACTTTTTCGAGCACTGCTGGCCGTATGTCACGAATAACACGAACAATGCTGGCCTCCAAGGCGTCAATTGTTGCTGGTTTATCAGCATAAACCAGTGACTTCACGTAGCCCCACAGGAAATAATCGAGAGGTGTCAAATCGCACGACCTTGGAGGCCAATTGACAGGTCCATTTCTCGAAATCTAGTAGAAATCCACAAATAATTATTCCTAGGATAAGATACTCTGTATTTGAACGTTCATTTGTTATAAGAGTTGCGCGCTTTTGGAACATCTTACCTCTTGAACTTCGTTTGTTTTCACATACGAACAATGTTTTTCGCTTAAAACTTCTTAGATACTTGTCATTTTTATAGACTATTTGTTTTTTTTTTTCAAATATACATATTTTAAACTTTTATTTACGCTTCCTTTTCTTGTTTGATATATAAAATAAAACAATTTGACGTACTACTTCTTATTGGACTACATTTCCATATGATCTTTTTTATAACTTTTTTTTTTTTTTTTTTTTGGCTGGGGAGCCATTGAATAGGGTTTTTTTTATTATTATTAGTTATAAGTAAGAGTTTGTTAAACTATGTATTAAAATTGAATTGTATTTTTATTCAGGAATATATCTTTGTAATATATGTTAATTGGCCTGGGAGGCTTTTATATATTACTGTGAATTAAATAAATAAATAAATAAATAAATAAAAAAATCAACTTATCGCCAAATTTTGATTTCAATAAGTCGATGGTTGCGTTCGCCGTATGGCACGTAGCGCCATCCTGTTGAAACCACATCTCCTCCGGATCAATGTCATCCATATTTTCAAACAAAAAATCATTGATCATGGTGCGGTAACGATCTCCATTGACCGTAACGCGAGCTCCGGCCTCATTTTTAAAGAAATAAGGTCCTATGATGCCACCAGCGTGAAAACCGCACCAAACGGTGCATTTTTCTGGATGTAATGGAGTCTGTAGGGTCTCTTGTGGATTGGTCTCGCTCCATATGCGGCAATTTTGCTTATTAACAAACCCGTTAAGCCAAAAATGCGCCTCATCGCTGAACACAATTTTGCGTCTATAAGTTGCGCGAATCGACGACTGATTTTCAAAGTAAATTTGGATAATTTCGTAGCGTTGTTCAAGCGTGAGTCTATTCATGATGATTTGTCAGAGTATACTGAAACGATAAAAAAAAATATTTCATCAAAATTTAATTTTTTGTGTTACTTTTTACAATTTAAAGTTCTATCTAGCTTAAAAAAACACCCTTTATAAGTTTGTCATTCCGTTTGTAATTTCTATAATATTGATGTTAGACCCTATAAAGTATATATCTTCTGGGTCCTTATGAGGAGCGAAGTTGATTTAACGATGTTCGTCTGTCCGTTGAAATGGATTTTCCGAAGACCTCATATATGATGCGGACCAGGTTATTATACATTTATGTCACATAAGGCCCGGAATTGTTTGCTATTTAGATTCAGCAAGATCGGTCCACAAATGGCTGAGATATGAGTAAAAAACCACGACTGCCTCAAATTTTTTCCTTTAAAGGTCCAATTAGACGTGACATTACCATACCAACACTGTATTACCAAAACGACATAAACATACCATACAAACCAATTCAATTTTGGTTTCTACGGTCATACAGTGGATATGGTAATACAGTGTTGGTAATGTGGTTTTTTTGTTGTTTTTTATACCCTTCACTACAAGTGGTGGATTTTATTTGTAATGTGTTTAATTTTACGCATACACATACACATTAATGCATGTAGTATATGATATGCCGCTCAAATAAAGAAACAAACTAATAGACTCAATATATTTTAATTTACGCTTCTTCAGTAAAAGCATTCGTAGCCGAGTTGTTAAGTTCTCTCCTGAGACGGATGATATTGCCAGTTCGAATCCCAAAAAGAATTTTTTTTCATTTTTTTTATTTAATTTTTTTATGTTCTAAAAAACGATTTTAAGATTATAAAACGAATTTCAAACATAAACTTTGGCAAAAGAGGAAACGGGTTTAGGTACATATATAAATTTTTTGTTTTTTTATATTCTTCGGCATGACGAAATGAAAAGTTGGCGTGGCTCAATTAATATTTATTTATACCTATCTAAAGAACGTTATTTATGTATATAACTTTTTGTTCTTATCTCATCATGGTGAAGGGTATATAAGATTCGACATAGCCGAATATAGCACTCTTACTTGTTTTTTATATTTGCTTGTTTGGCGAATATTTGCAAATGCTGGAAGCATTCGTTCAACAGGTGGAAATCTTACACCGTTTATAATTAGCACACATCGCCAGCATAATTTGTGGGAAAGAATTTTTATTTTCTTTAAATAATCTTAAACTCATAACTTAACTTGCACGGATATTGGTTTTCGAGTTATCCCATTTTGGTTTGTTTTAAGTACCTTAAGCTTAAATAATTTAATAAAGTATAAAATTTAATAAAAAAGGTCGAAGAAAAAGGATTATAATTTATTTAAGTGTTATCCGTACTTAAATTTTTGAGCACGACTAAGTACTAAAGTAAGAAGAAAAAACTTAAATTTAGTACGATTTTTTTTCTTTCTGTGTATAGTTCTAAAACTATGCCTTTTCTTAAGCTACGGTCAGATTTATCAAATATTTGACGAAAAAACGGGACCAACAACCAAACTAAAAAATCTTTTCGCTTAATATCAATATTTATTTTGATTAAAATACCACATCTTGCAAAAATCTGTTTTTTGGTATGTCTAGTAGTATAATTAGTTTATTTTGTAATATTAAGACCATTTTAAATCTCACTAACTATTAATAAGTGTGACCGTAGCTTTAATTAAAGTAACGATATTACGAACTAAAGAATAACTTACTAACCAAAGTATAATTTACGAACTATGATCTGACAATTTCGACCTCCTGATATGAACACGTCATGTAATAAATCATTCTAAATGGTCATATGTTTATAAATATAATAAAAATAATTTATATAATGTATTACTATATAATTAAAAATATAAATTAATTTCTTAAAATTGTTAGGTCAGTTGTGATTATTGGTCAATGGGTATTATTGGATATGAACTTATTTGTGAAATAACGCCATTTCATGAAGACAACGTACACGAAACTTATTCAAAAATTCTTAGTCATTGTGAAGAGAGTAGTCTGAAAGAGCTGATTTCATTTCCCAAGGACTTAAAACTTTCAAATAACTATAAAAATCTTATTGAATCACTTGTAACAAATCCCTCTAAGCGCTTGAACTATGAAGCTATACGCAAACATCCATTCTTTGAAAATATAAAATGGGATACTCTACGTTCGGAAGTTCCTCCAATCATACCAAAATTACAAGGTAATGACGATACGTCTAATTTTGAAGATATACAGCGTAAAAAAACTAAAACGGCTGGTCCAAACGCTAAGAAATCTTTAAGTACAATGATGGGTTCAAACGAGTTTAGTGGCAAGGATTTGCCATTTATTGGTTATAGTTTTGTACATATGGAAATAAACGATGTGGAGGCGGGTGCCATAGAGGATGCAAGATATGTCAAAGTCAACAATAAGTTAAAGGAGATGCAAAAAAAGCACAAAGAACGTTTAGGAGAAATAACGAATTTGAAACAAGAACTGTTAAGAGCCGAACTGACAGCCAAACAATCAAATACCCAATCAAAAATACTGCAAGATGCAAAGGATGAAATAACAAAAATGAAAAATATTATAAAAGATAAGAACATGGAATTGGCCAGTTGTCGCACACAAACAAAAACTTTACAAAGTTCATTGAAAATTGAACAAGAAATGTGGCAAAAGAAAGAGGCCACCATAACAGATCTCTTACGTATGAATCGTCAAAAGTACGAAGATGCCAAAAATGCTACAGAAGCACGATATGAGCGACGCATCTCCGAAAAAAAGGCAGAAATAAATGCTATTAATAAAAAACTGGATGAGCGGGAGGCCGAACTAACGTTCAAGGTTGAAGAGTGTGCACATTTGCAAGAAAAAATGGAAAACTATAAGGAAATGCTAAAACAACAAAAGGAGCAGGCTCAAAGGGATCTAAAAGAGTTTGAAAAAAACAAAACAAATTTGATTGATATTTATGAGCAAAAATTAATTGAACTGCGTAGTAAGTTGCGACACGAAAAAGATCATAAATCTCGTTTGACTATGGAACTGAGAGATGTTAGAAGTGAGTTAGATGATAGTATTATTTGTACTAAATCCACTGAGGAAGCTAAACAGGCTACATCAAGAACTACGGATGAAATCCTAAAACGTTTGAATGATGAAATTAAAGCAAACAATGAGTTGCACAAACAAAATCAGGATTATAAGCAATCTTATTCAGAAGCCCAGAAACAAATTGAGGCATTACAAAACGATTTTCATCGTTTGGAAAGAGAGTTAAAGGTTAGTCAGAGTTTGATGTTTCTTTTATTCTAAATTTAATATGAATTTGGATTTAAATTTTAATTTTTTATTAATAAATTTAAAAAAGGTTGCTGAATGTAGTAAAAATTTATCTGAAAGCAATCTGGCTTCACAAACTTCTCCTTATGAAACAGCACCCGGCTCGCTAACAGATATACGCGTTATTGAAGAACAATTACGGGCTGATTTAGAAACCGCTAAAGAAAATGAAAATACCCAAAAAACTAGAGCCGATAAACTACAAGATATTGTAGGCAAATTAGAAGAAATGCTTGAACGTTTTAACGAACAAAGTCTATCACCCAGCAAACCACTTCCAGCCCCCCGAAATTGTCACGGCGGTGGTCATGGACAACATCAGTCTGTGGGTGATATGTTAGAAAAACAAAATGAAAAACTGGAAGATAAACTGGCAGCAGTGCGCGAACAAATGATTGTTGAAAGGCAATCGGCACGTTCTGCCAATTTAGCTTTGTGGAAGGCAGAAAAACAACTAGAAGAGGTATTGGCTGAGAAGAAAATGACTCAACGAAGAATGGAGTTAACGGAAGAGCGTATCAAAAAAGTTCAGGCAGAAAAAGAAGAGGCCATCCGTATGTGCAAACTTACCGAAGAAGCTAAAAAGCTAAAAGAAGGGAGAATAGAAGAAATGAAACAAGAGATCGCAGCTCTAAAAGCTGATATCCTTAAAGAGCACCGTATGTGGGAAAGAGCAGAACAGGAGCGTATGAAATGTAAATCAGAGGTAAATGAATTGTTTTTCAAGTAAGAATAAGTTGAAATTAATTGTTTATAGTCACATTGCAGGATTTAAAAAAGAAGTGTGAGCATTGATTAAAAATCAATACGTTGCGTGTTACTATTTTCTTCTTTAATTAAAAAAAAAAAGATAATAGCCCAACTTTAAAAACTGTAATACGAAAAAATATTCACAATTTGGAAAAACAATATTAAACTTTTTGTGCAATGGTGGTTTGCTCATGTTTTTTGTTTTGTTTTATTATTGTTATTATACTCATTCTAAAAATAATAATTAAGCAATTCACAAAGTGTACTACTATTGTGTCATATAGGTTGTATTTGCTATAATTTTATGAATGTCTCATTCATACATAAGCAAACCACCATTGCACAAAAAGGTCCGCCATTGGTTCCCAAAGTAGGGCTCCTCGGGAATTACAAAAATGAAAAACGATCCAGAATTCGAAGTTACATAAATAAACAAGTATATCACGCAACCAATACACTTCAGTAAAAATCCTGTGACATGACAGATTGTTTAATATTTTTATATACATACATAATTCCAACTAAAAAAATATAATTAAAAAACTTTCACAGATAATTGAACACATTTCAAATTGTAAAAAATTAGAGGAACTAATAACCGAAGCCCGCAAAAAAATTCAGCAATGTCAGCAAAAAAGTGATAAATTGGATTTTGAAAACAAATCTCTTATAAAAGAAATTAATGAGGATAAAGATCGTTATTCGAATATAAATGATCAGTGTTCGGCACTGCAAATACAATTGAAAAGCTTGCAGGACAATTATGAACGCTTAAAATATGCTTGTACTGTAACCGACACACAATTGACCGAAGTGGAGAGTATGTTGGAAAAGGAACAAATATGCAATAAGGCACAACAAGTAAAGATAGATCAATTGTATGCAGCCGCTCGAAAAAAGGATGAAGTGGAGGCTCAATTAAAGAAACTACTAAGCGAAGAACAACTACAGAAACAGGCTGCCGAATCAAAAAACTTTGCTTTGACAAATGAGTTGGAAGAATGTCGTAACAATTTAGAGGAACTACAAAAAAAATTTTCAAACCAACAACAATACGTAATGGAACAAACAACAAATCTGTTCGTTACCCAAGAAAAGTTGGAGGTCATGCAACATGAAAATCAAAATATACAAGCTATTAATGATAATCATCAGCGTGAACTGTTGCTTTTAAAAGAAGAAAATGCTCGAATATTATCGGATCTCTTCAATGCAAAAGAAGAGTCACAGCAGTTACAACATAATCTTAAGGATATTTATGGGCAAAATAGCGACTTACAAAATGAGTTACAAGATTTGAAGAGATTGCTCGAAGAGAAAAAAAATTACTACCTACAAAGAGATATAAAATCGGAGGCTACTTTAGCCCAGCATAAGAAATTAATAGATTATTTGCAACTAAAGGTAGAGGATTTGACCCAGAAGAAAAAGAAAACTTTGGCTGATAAAATATTTGGCAGTACTAATTCATCAAATGCTACTAAAAAAGAAAATATTGGACCTTCTATCGTAGAGACCTCAATTCTCTACCGCACTTTACAAGAAGAATTAAAAAGAGAGAAATTGAAATCAAAGTCATTACAAGACCAATTGGATAAATATCAAGAAAATCAACTTCTAGTAAGTATGGGATCTCCCCAAAAGAGTAAAGAAAATCAAGTGAATGAACAAAATAAAAGTATTACTGAAGCAGCAGTTTTAACCCACATGCAAACAAAATCTCCAAGAAAACGACAAGAAAATAAAATTTCTTTAAGAGAAGCTTCCTCCCCAAAGAAAATTACCTTAGATATAGAGGAAAGTGGCACGGCAAAACATTTAGAGTCCCACCATCGTTTTGAATTAGCTTTACAAGAAACTAATATAGAAGAAACTGTGTGTTTAGCTTGTAAAAATCCCATTATATCGGGTTCAGCTTATTGGAAATGTAGGGAGTGTAAGAATTCTGCTCATCGAAAATGTCGTAGTAACATTAAACAAGCCTGTTGTGATGTAGGAGCCGTTTTGGCAGCATTTGGTAGCGAGTCAGCCGCTAAGTGTTTAGAAACAACCGCTACCGAAGCAACAGCTCCCCCTGAAACGGATCTAGATACCGAATCAATAGGAAAATTTTCTTATGAAGGAAAGTTAGATACAAATAATGGCACAAGTTGTAATGATTATTTATCTATTACAAGTACAAATGGTCAAGGAACATTAATATTCTCAGTACAAAAAAACAGCTTGGAAGCTACATTAGAGGTAGCTTGTGCCTACGAGATTGAAGAAAACAAAATTCTGCTACTGGGTTGTAATACGGGTTTATATGCCTTGCACATTGAACCTAAGCAATTAGTACATATAGCTGGAGTAGATGCTGTCAGTTGTATAGCCATTTCCCAGCCTTTGGCTAAAGTAATAATGGTGGGTTCTAACGGTGAATCGTTGTATCAGTGTGATCTTAGACATTTACAATCCCGTAGTCAAGCAAGTGCTTGTCTTAAACCTGCCTTGGAAGCATCAGTCTTAGATTTGCCTTTTGCAAATCGTACTTCCACTGAAAAGTGGAAACTGGTTCAAATTTCTCAAGAAACTGAACAACCTTTGGATACAGTTGCCATTGGAGCTACTTCCACACGCATTGTTATTCTCAAGTACGATGTGAAGCAGCAGAAATTTAAACCAGTTCGAGCTTTAGATACTGCAACTCCTGTTTCCTCAATATTCTATACTAGACATACCGCCATTGTCAGTTCGGATAAATTTTTCGAAATAGATCTATCCACATATGGCGCCGAAGAGTTTGTAGACGTTGCCGATCAATCTCTTTCTCATACACATAATTGTCAACCCGTTGTAGCACTTCGTATATCGAAACAAGAATTTCTTTTATGTTTTATGGAGTGTGGTGTTTTTGTTGATGAATATGGTTGTCGTTCTCGACCCTACGACATCAATTGGGAATATACGCCTTGCGGTTTTATGTATCGTGCTCCATTTTTGTATGTAGCTCATTTCCAGTCTATCCAAATAATACGTTTACATCGTTCATATAGCAACGAAATAGCGACCGATTCATCCGCTGCAGCTCAAAAAGACTTAGATGCTGATGTCGATGATACGAATAGCGGTGATCCTCAATTAAAACGTTCATATATAAATTTCTATATGCCAACACTTCTA
The DNA here is from genome assembly GCA_963931875.1 of Pollenia griseotomentosa. Taxonomy (NCBI): domain Eukaryota; kingdom Metazoa; phylum Arthropoda; class Insecta; order Diptera; family Polleniidae; genus Pollenia; species Pollenia griseotomentosa. The sequence goes on along the minus strand of OZ007562.1, from coordinate 158,815,685 downwards.
ACAGAAAGTGGCAAATTGAATTTATTTATGTTGGCCATACAAAAAAATACCGGTTTTCAGGAGATTTATTATATCGATGCTTTGCAAACATTTAGACAACAACACAATGAGTCAATAGATACTATTTCCTCTATTGCTACTTCAGTGACAATGGATTCAACGGTTTTTACTGCAACTGACACTCCTGCCAGCACTGAATGAAAAAAAATGTTTCTTCTTATATAATATTTAATATAGATACATGTATTTAAATGTTACATGTTTTTTTAGTTTCATAGGAAATCTTGCAAGGTTTTACCTCTTATATTTGCTATATTTCTTTTTCGTGTTTTAAATTAATAATTTTTATTGTGTACAAATATATAACACAATTAAATATCACTTATTTTTTAAATTAAAACTTTATTTTTATAGATATACATACAATATTTTAGTATAAGAACTTTTAACGGTATGCGGCTTATTTTTTTAAATCCCTTCACCTTTCGTTGAAAAACTTTTCATATAATTTTTTTAGAATTTTTAAAAATGTTTATGAAAATATTTTACAAGTGAGGTGAAGTGTTCCACCAAAAACCCCTTTTATCCAATCTTACTTAATTTTGTAATAAAATATATTATTCAACATAAATACTTGTTGAAATAAATCTAAATTTCAAAATAAAATTTAAAATTTTACTTTTTTATTTGACACTATCCCTATATTCGGTAAAAAAAAGGGGCCAACGTCGGAATGAAAGATAATTAGCTGTAAATTGGTATAAACCTTTGTTTTGTCGTTCTAAATGTTGTCTCAAAAGTCACAAATGCTATCGTGTCCGCCTCTTAAGATATTTATGGTCAAAGGTCATAAAAATCGTTTTTTCGCGAATATCTCGCTTCTTATTGCTTAAATGAGATTTGAACCTATATGAAAGTTGTAGAGTATAAAATTCTCTACAACTTTTGCCTGAACTTGTTTTTCATACAATCAATTGTTTTTGGGGTAGAGCGCGAAGAGTGCGCAGCGTACAGTCATATATGGCCTAATGCAAGGTCAAGCGTGAGTTACGGTTGTCAGTACGTTGTAAGTTAATTATTTACTAAAAAACAATGTCCATTATGTATGTACTAATTATTTATAGTTGATTAAAATTAGTAACTTAATTATTTCTATTGCATTATTTATATTTAACAGGACCACTTTTTCTGTTCAGGTACTCACTAGTTTGAAATTGTATCTTCGGAAGGACGGACGGACGGTTTTAAGAGCTATGGCTAATTTGTGTTTTATATGTGAGAAGTCACTTTTAGAAGGTGTTTCTGTGAATGTAGTACGTGGTTTACGAACTTTAAAAACTGCAAGTAATGAAAGAACTGATGGACATATACAGCCCAATTACGAATAAAAATTCCCCGGGAGTTTTTTCCCTTTATCCATTTTTACAATTGAATTAACATAGGAAAAATGGGAGAAGGGAGAAAACTCCCTGGGAATTTTCATTCGTAATTGGGCTGATAGACTATTTAAATACTGTAGCTCTGTAAATGTTCCTTCCGAGTGCCGAAAAGTGTACACTAGTAAAAATGTTATGGTTGCATCGAAACGCCGCAAAGAAGATGGTGAACCTTCAACGTGAAGTGCAGCTCGTAAAAAAAGAAATGAAGTGTTTGATTTTAAACAAGTAAGAGTGCTATATTCGGCTGTTCCGAATCTTATATACCCTTCACCATTGTGCGAGCAGAATACAGAGCAACTAGAAAAAAAACTAAATAATTTTTACATATACATACATATATACAATACATTAAACTTCATTATAAATTAAATTTAAAAAGCGAAAACTGGTAAATTTTTTAAAATCGTTTTTAGAACATAAAAAAATTAAAAAAAATTTTCTTTTTGAAAACCAAGATTCGAACCAGGGGACTCACAATTTCTAACCTTAACAAACCCCCTAGACAACATAACTATGAAGGAACGTTGTTTGAATATCATTAAAATGAAATATGGCCCGTTTACGGTTCACAACTCAACACAGTTGAGTTGTAATAATTTTTGTTCACCACAAAATAGCAAAGTTGTAAACCATAATACAAAAATTATACAAAATCAACTTTTTTGAGTTGTGAACGTTAATAGGTGGCCTATATTCACCAAAATAGTTTGTACCAAGTATGTGTGTTTGTTTGTTTTCTTTTTGTATAGGCACTGTTGTCATACCATAGATTTATCATTTTTGGCGAGTTTTTAAGTAGCAAAAAGAAACAAAAATTCCTAGTTTCTATTTGTTAAATAGATGAAATAATAAAGAAGGGAGATAACGAAAATCATAAGGACCCAAAATTGTATACACCTTATAGGGTCTAAGATCAATATTGTACAAATTACAAACGGAATGACAAACTTACCTTTTTCCACCTGTGGTGAAGGGTATAAAAAAGAGTAATTTTTGGGATTTCAGTATTTTGATTATAACTCAGCCATTTTTTTTAACCGATTTGACAGATTTATATACCGACGTGTTTAAGAAGAAATTTGCCAGTTATTGGGTCATAACTTTTTCGTATCTGAACTGATTTTCCGAGTTTTTTAGAAAATATTTTCTACCAAAGATTTCCGATCTTTTGATATATAAGGGATAACCATAGGCCATATGAAAGTCCAAAAAAACTTTCCTCCTCATAAGGACCCAAAATATATATACTTTATAGGGTCTAAGATCAATATTGTAGAAATTACAAACGGAATGACAAACTTATATATACCCTTTTCTACCTGTGGTGAAGGGTATAAAAATTATGCTTATTTTGTGGCCAAGAAGATAATGAAGTAGCAGAAAGGAAACAAAAAAAGATAAGTATAGACGAACAATAAGTAATGTAAGTACTCTTGCATTCAAAGACAACGTAATAAAGAAAGTAAAAGCCCGAAGCGATTCCTTAGTAAAATAAGTAAAGGAACGTATACTTTACGAGTATGATTTGATCACTACTGAAGCAAAGTTTGTATAATACCATTTGCTAAACCAACTTTTTAATCCGAGTACCATCTGCAGATAAGAAGCCTTGCCAAGTTTCTCAAGTCACTCAAGCAATGAAGGAGATTTTTTGCTACCTATATAGAAAATAATGAAGATTCTAATCGTATTCTGAAATTGCTCAAATAACTAGTAGAAGTAAGTCAACAACGCAAAAAATTATAAATCGCTTTCAAAAAGAAAAACGAGTTGAAAATAAGACCAGGGGCCTAATTCTGGCATTCGTGATCGAGTACTTTCTCGATTCGAAAGCAATTTTATTTCAGTCAATACTAAGCGTATCGAAATTATTTTTTCAGTATTGTGAAACTCAAACGAATGCTTTACAATAACGAAAAAATAATTCCAATTCGTTCAGTATTGACTGAAATAATTAAATATTAAAATGCTTTCGAATCGATAAAGTACTCGATCACGACTGCCAGAATCTGGCCCCAGGTCTGGGCGTCCTCGCAAGGTTAGTATCCGAGAAGAAAGAAAAATGGTGTCTTTAATTAGGAATGACCCCTTCAAAACTGCACCAAAGATTGCTGCCGAGTTGAAAGAGTTCATGGAAAAAGTGTTTCCGCGGACACAGTACACAGATCAATCAAAAGAGCTGGGTACAACGCTCGTAAAGCATGCAAAAAGCAAAGTTTACTTTGCAAAGTCTTGAGTGTTGCCGACACATTTCACTTTCTTTTCGTTGTGCAATAAAAATCAAAAGTCTTTTGATTGTTGCCAATATATTGTGCCACCTTCGAATATCACATACACATTAGCGATATAATTGTACAATACGTAAAATTGAACAATTTTATTGCAAGTATATAAGTCGCTTTAAAGAGAAAAATCTACAAAATTTTTGGGCTTAAATCTAGTTTACCGACGCAGCTCCAAATAAAAAAAGTACCTAGGGGGATAGAAAATTGAAAAATAAGAAAAAATGTAATAAAAATATTGGCGCAAACGCTTAGTTTTCGAGTTATTGACGTTTTTAATTTTCATAGAAATATGTGATTTGGCTCAAGTGCAGCTTAAAGAGCTACGAAAAAAATAAAAAAAATATGCCACCCGATTCAGAATAAAAAAAAGAAAAAAATCAAAACTAAAATTTAAGGGGGCCCCTGGAACCGAAAAACTGAGTAAGCGAAGCCGGTGTTTGTTATACCATACATGAGAAAATATTAATTTTATGTACTGATTTTTAAGTTAATAATATAAAAAAATTGTACTTTTTACATTAATGTAATGTCGTTTTTTCTACACCATTTTTCATTGAAAATGAGAAAATTCCAAATGAAAATGAGATTTTCAATATGAAATTGAGAAAATTCAAGTTGAAATTGAGAATTAAAATTTGAAATTGAGAAAATTCCAATTGAAATTGAGAATATCAATTTGAAATTGGGAAAATTCCAAATGAAATTGAGAATTTCAATTTGAAATTGAGAAAATTCCAAATGATATTGAGAATTTCAATTTGATATTGAGAAAATTCCAAATGAAATTGGGAAATTTTAATTTGAAATTGAGAAAATTCCAAATGAAATTGAGAAATTTTAATTTGAAATTGAGAAAATTCCAAGTGAAATTGAGAAATTAAAATTTTTAATTGATAAAATTTAATTATGTATATAATTTTTATTATATTCATACAACATGCATACATAACTCACATAAGGATCGAAAAAAATTAAAATAAATACAAATATACAAAATTATTGACCAACAGGCATATCTTCCAGATCCAGAGCAGATTGGTAAAACGTTGTAGTATGTTGTATGGCTCTACTGCAATCTCCAGTAGTTATACATGTCTTAGAAGTATTAATCACCTGTTCTAAAAAGGCAAGCCTCTGTTCTCCTACATGGGGGGAATTACGTTCGGTACATTTATCTTTGTTTTTTGACCAAATAATTTCAATAGGGTTAAGCATCGGTGAATAGGGGCTCAATAGCAGGAGCGTAGCTGGAGAGTTGTCAAAAATAATTTGCAGCCGACTGTGGCATGGAGCATTGTCACATACCAACACGATTTCTGATAATTCATTCCCCAACTCTTCCCATCTACGAAAAACACTTCTGATCCATTCATTTGCGCTGACAGCACTAAATGAAACCCTCCGGGTGTCCATTTGAATAATTCCTGATGTACTAATTGCACCAATTAAGTGTATGTTTTGACCACGGGAAGTAGGGGTCGACTGCACTGCGCGCAGTCCAACTCGAGACCAACCATGTTTTCTACGACAAAATAAGTTAAAGTTGATCTCGTCTATCCAGACCACTTGTTTTCCAGATCTGACAAAATCGTTAATTTTGCGTACATATGCTGAACGTTTTTCTTTATTAAGTTGACTGTTCATTGATATAGGTTGCATATGAACTGCCTTTATGGAATACACTTTTCCGTGCAAAGTATTTCCCACAGTTGTAATCGAAACTTGTTTATTAAACTGCAGATTTATTTTTTCGACAATTTCACGAATGGTTAGTTCTGGTCTTTCACCTACCCAAGTTAGAATAGTATTCACTTCTTCATAATCTAAGGAGCGTGGCTTTTTACCACCTCTTTGGTTAGGTATTACATTTGATTGGGTAATCCATCGATGGGCAGTTGTATAACAAATATTCAAAGATAAAGCCAGTTCGACCCAGTCCATTCCCTTATTAGCTGCATCGATAATACGATGACGATCCGTATTGGAATAAGTTTTGTACTTTTTTCGTGTAATGCGTTCCGACTCTACGAAGGTTAGTATATAGAAGTTAAAATCATTTCATTGATGTATATATATACATATATAGTATATTTTCATGCATTATATAACATTCCATACTTACCTTCTACTTCACTTCTACATATGGGACAATTCAATATAACCCGAGTTATACATTTTTCATGAAATAAGTGACGACACGGAATCAGCCGTTTTATTTCACCGTGCGCCATGCTTATTAAACATATAACACAATTGTCTTTAAACTCCATGTTATTCAGTCAAATAAAATATTTACTTTAAATTCTCTGCTGTATTCTGTGACATATGAATGTATGCAATTTCAAAAGCCTACTTTTCCCATGCCGAAAAGAAAATAATTCAAGTTTATAACTATGTAGGTATACACCGATGCTTCACCTTATAAATTGAAATTAATTGCTCAAAAATAAAAAGTACGGTAAAACAAAGATGAATGTACCGAACGTAATTCTCCCCCATGTAGGAGAACAGAGGCTTGGCTATTTAGAACAGGTGATTAATACTTCTAAGACATGTATAACTACTGGAGATTGCAGTAGAGCCATACAACATACTACAACGTTTTACCAATCTGCTGTGGATCTGGAAGATATGCCTGTTGGTCAATAATTTTGTATATTTGTATCTATTTTAATTTTTTTCGATCCTTATGTGAGTTATGTATGTTTGTTGTATGAATATAATAAAAATTATATACATAATTCAATTTTATCAATTAAAAATTTTCTCAATTTCATTTGGAATTTTCTCAATTTCAAATTAAAATTTCTCAATTTCATTTGGAATTTTCTCAATTTCATTTGGAATTTTCTCAATTTCAAATTGAAATTCTCAATTTCATTTGGAATTTTCTCAATATCAAATTGATTTTCTCATTTTCAATTGGAATTTTCTCAATTTCAAATTGAAATTCTCAATTTCATTTGGAATTTTCTCAATTTCAAATTGAAATTCTTAATATCAATTGGAATTTTCTCAATTTCAAAATGAAATTCTCAATTTCATTTGGAATTTTCCCAATTTCATTTAGAATTTTCTCATTTTAAATGAAAAATGGTGTAGATGTACTCTTTTTATGGATTTCAAATCTGGCAAGCCTATTTGTATTACACTTTTATTTAAATAAATTAAACACCTAGGCGTTCTCTTTTCTGAGTAACATTCTGCATTTATTCTGCCTTTTAAATTTTTTTATGTTCTTCATGTGTTATTTTAAAAGTGTAAAGCGTTCTTTTCTGATGTTCCCTTTAAAATTAAAAAAAATGCTACATGTTCAACACCAAGGCGAATTGACTAGTCAATTGACTAGTCAATTCGCCTTGGTTCAACACTAATTTAAATTTACTGCCCGTCTATACCAGAGATAAATATTGCAACATATATTGCTCTAAATGTCAAAATTATGTTATCTTTAATGTAGACAGCACTTTTTTGTACATATTTATTTCCGGAAATTTATGTTGCAATAATTGTTAATCAATTTTCGTTGACAATTATTGCTAACCTAAAATGTCAAATTTTGTTGTCAATTGAAAAAAGCAAATAGAAAAAAAATAGAAGCAAATTGTGTGGGAAAGAAATTAAGTTTGTGAAATGGTAGCAAATAATAATTGAAGTAAATGAATTAAATTAAATAAACACTTAAATAAAATTGCAAAATTATTATTATTAATATAATTTTTTTATTTAATCTTTATTATTTAAATTTATATACATTTGTTTAAGCTTGAGTTCTTTTTTATATACACACAAAAAAATAATCTAGGTAATTTTACCAAGGCGTTCATAGGTAATTTATTTTTATATAAAATGAAAAAACTAAGTTTAATTGCCTTTAATAATTGTTAATTTATACAAAATGAATTGCCTAAAATTTTTGTTAATATTACCAATTGGACTAGGTATCTTCTTCAAATTTTTTTATGTATGTATGTATGTTTATTTTATTTTTTTTTAATTGGATTTTTTTGTAAAAAAACACTCAAAGCAAAAATAAATTTGAATTTAAAATTTTTAAATATGAAATTAAAAAAATTAAATTAAAAACTGTTCGATAAAGGATAAAAATAAGACAGAATATATTAATAATAAAACCAATAATAATATATTACTTTTATTGAAGATGATAAATTTGGACAACGCGAACTTTTCTATGCTGGATCAATATGGGTTTTAAAGACAAAATTTGTTTAAATCCTAACTTTAAATTTGATTATATTGGTCGCATCTCAAGCTTAAAAGAAGCATTTCATACAAATTCCATTGCAAAGGATCAGGCAAAAATAAGATTGAAAAGGATGGAACGTCTAATAAAAATTATGAGTTCCACTGATACACCACTAGGTACGCTAAAACGCCGTATGTTGTGCTGGGTGGTGTCGAACAACAAAAAATGTAGCTGCTTCCACAATATCCAAGTTTAAGTGAAAGCAATCAAAATGTGCATTGTTTCGGCGACTTAAATACATAACCAAATTTATCCATAGATTCCAATTGTTATCAGGGTTGTCAGATTTTTTTTCACCTTCATCGCCAAATAGTATACCGAAAATCGCCAAAAATCGCCAAAAAAATTTTTTGTTAGATTTTTGGTAAAAAAAAAATCGCCAAAAATCGCCAAATAAAAGTTTTATAAATATAAAAAAGAGTATACAAGTGTATTTTACCTTTATTTAAATTTTTCATATTTATCCTTATTCTAGTAGTGTGTTTATATTATAGTAGAACATCGCCAAACGCTTAACATTTGTGATTCTGACTTGAATTCTGTAATCTGTAAATCATTAATCGCAATCGCAAGAAGTTTGGCGACTTTAAATTGCAAAAGTATGCTGAAGGGAACTAAAAATTTTGTAATCATAAGAAGGCTGATTATCTTAAAACCTAGAACTTGTGAGATCAGTTAATTGAATTTTGCCAAAACATTAATTTTATCAAGCATGTAAACTAAGTAGAGTTTGATGCAAAAAAGTGAGTTTTTATAAGCGTGATTTTCTATGTGAATATAAGCCAGAATATGGTAAAATTTTGTATTTATTTGAAGCAAAGGATAAATATCTTAAAAGGTATATTTAAATTAGATATTTGAAATTGAATTGGAATTGAAATACTTAAAGTCAGCTCAATCTTCTGAACAAATTACATGAATTATTTTTAAAAATTACCTTCAAACCCAGATTCGTTTTCGATTCTATATAAAATCAGGGTTTTCAAAAATTTCAAGTGAATATTTAATTTTTTTGTTAAATATTTTAAGGTTTAAAAGAAATTTTTAATTTTATTTTGTGTAAAAGTGCGCATTTTTTCGCTTTGCGCTTGATACTGCTATATAGAATCTGATAACAATGCAACTTTTTTTTTTAAATTTTCTTTCGCTATTAATTCAACTTTTTTTGCATACTACTAAGTATTATCATTTATTTATTTGAAAAAACCCATTTCATATGCAATCGAAAACGATTGCGTTTTTAAAATTTATTTTGAAAAATAAGTTTTTCGATAAAGTTATAAATTTATAACTTCTGATCACGGAAATGTGCGAATGTGCTTTAATCCAAATTTCTATGGCAACAATTCTTTAATGTTTTCAAGGTAATTATCTGGCAATATTATCAATTTATCATTTAAAACAATCGCACTCGCATTGCGATTTTAAAATTTGTTAAAAATTAAAAGAAAAAGTTTAGCCCGTACTTATAAATTTGTTCATATAAATATGAAAAAAGATAAAATGTGTTTTAGAAATCGCCAAATAATCGCCAACTTTTTTAAATTTCGCCAAAAAAATCGCCATGTCGCCAAACACAAAATTGCATCGCCAATTAGGTTAATAAATCGCCACGATTGGCGAAAAATCGCCACATCTGACAGCCCTGATTGTTATTAGAAATATATATCACTCATTTGCTGCAACGTCGTCATAATTAAAAAAAAAAGGAATTTAGGAGTTAGTGATGCAGAATTGTTCGCTATGTTTTTCTTTTTATTGTGTAAATTATTTATATCTTTTATACTTTCCCCGAAGAGAAATGATTTAAGCAGCAAATGAGCGATATATATATTAAAGACATACAAGTTAAAAGTTTCAGTAGACCATTAAGTTAATTGTTACACATCATGAATTGATAAATACAATATAATGGTATAAAAAGGTAGAAATTTTATTTAAACCATGTAACCAAAAAGTACATAGAGTTTTTTAAAAATGCTTCTTTATCAAAACAAAAGTAGTAAATTTAACTAAAACCTATGTTCTTGTACAAAATTTTCCTTAGACAACTTTCCTAAAATAATAATATAAACTAACTTTGCTATCATTGGTAAATTTTCAAAGTTTCTTAGTAATTTTAACAAAATATTTAGATATTTTTTCGAACATAGAAATTGCCTAACAGTGCAGCCACACGATCAAGATTTTCTTGATAGTCTTTTACATATACTATTTGTCAAAATTAACAAAAATTGAAAGTTGTGACGTAGGCTGCATTCAATTTTTGAGCAATTTACATTCAAGATGTCATCAAGAAAACAATTTATAAAGGCAAACGAAAAATTTGCTCACTAACCTTGAAATCAGCTGTTTTCTTGAACGTTAATTGAAGCACTCTCTGGAAAGAGAATTTTAAAGGCAAGTTCGTTTCAATTTTTAAAAGTATGAGTGTATTGGTAGAAAAGTGTGAGAGTATTAAAACTTGATAGGCAAAACTTGATCGTGTAACCCTCAAGTTAGTTAAACGTTTTATTACCTAAGAAACTTAGATACTGCCATGGTGGAATAAACAGGTGGCAGCACTACGCCAGATGACGATTTTTTGCTCTTGCATTGTTTGTCTAGGTTTATGTCAAAGTTTTGTTTATGTTTACAAAAAGTTCACGTTTTGTGCTGTGATTATTTTATTTTGCTAAAGTTTTTGATAATATTAAATTAAAATAAATAAGATATTGACCATAATTAAATAAAAATTGGCTAAAAATTTATTTTATTCATCACGTTCAGCGGCACGCTTTGATTTTTGTTTAAAGTATTTTTTGACGTAAACGGTGATGTAATTTCCATTTTTGTTGTTATGTTGTATTTGTTGCCGTAACGATGCCACCTGCTTATTCCACCATGGATACTGCCATGCTACTCTTGCGCTTAGTTAATTTTATACCATATTTTTAGGTAATTTTACCTATCAATTTTATTGTGTGTACGCTAAGCATATTAGATAAACATATTTTAAGTTGAATGAATATACAATAATTTTTGTTTACCACATAATCAATCGCCTGTCATTTGGAAACAGCACATTAAAGGCCATGTCAGATAAAACTTCATCGCTTTGCGTGACGTTTCTAACTTTGACAGAAAAACGTAACACAAAAGGTGTCTTTTCTTCTCAAAAAACGGTAATTTTTAGAAGGCCGTACGGTAATGAAACTGACACCACCTTAAAAATGAACTCGCCTTGACATAGTGTAAACTTGGCCATAGTCTTACTCATGTTGAAATTAACAGGTGGCATGTCTACGCCAGATGACGCTTATTTGCTCTAGCATTGTTTGTCCAATCTTATGCCAAAGTTTTATTTATGTTTACAAAAAGTCTAAAGCGGCCCATACACTTGCAATATTATTGTAATTGATATTCGCCATATTATTTCCATTTTGTCCTATATTATGCAATAAGGGTGTGTGTGAAACGGTAACAAAGTTCTATGGTGAAATGAAATTTGTTTGTGGTAGAAAATTTTCATATTTGTGCTGTGTGAAATTGTAACATTTTTGACAACGTAAAATTTTGGCATAAAGAAAAAAACAATTACTAGTAGTTTTTTGAAAATGAATAAATTAATCAAGTCTTTACCAATAATCATTTCAATTCTGTTGAAAATGAGATCGTCCCAACTATTTGATGAATTCGTTCTGATATATTCACAATTTTTACAAAAAGTGTGGGCAAAAAAGCTTATACATATGTAAATACTTACATGTTGTATAATTATTTTTAATTTTTTTGCCGCTGGTCCTGCTTCCATATTATTTTTTATTTTGTTTAAACAAATTTGATGAAAAAAAATAATTTTGTGGTTGTCAAAAATTTCTACACTAATGTCAAAATTTATACCAGCCCCCTGGGCTAGTGAAATTTTATTCACCTCAATAGTGTCAAAATTTTACTTCCATGAGTACTTTGCTACCGTTTCACACACACCCTAACATAGCGTCTTTACCTGACAATTTTTTGTCATACCAAACGTCAAACTTCATATTAAAAAAACGCTGACAAAAATTTTCGAGTTTTTTTTATATAGACTTTGACGTTTGGTATGACAAAAAATTGTCAGTTGAAGACGCTATGTAAGTCGCACAATGGTTTCATTTATTCAATAAAAAGGTGAACATAACCTATAGAAATAACAAAAACAGAATTGTACAATGTTGCCAACACATATCACTTTCTCTCCGTTGTGCAATAAAAATCAAAAGTCTTTTGATTGTTGCCAATACATTCTGCCAGCTTCGAATATCCCATACACATTGGCGATATAATTGTACAATACGTAAAATTGAACAATTTTATTGCAAGTGTGTGAGCCGCTTAAGTTGTGTGTTGTGATAAGTGTATTTTATTAAAGTTTTTGGCAATTCTAATTAAAAATAAATAAGATATTGACCATAATTAAATAAAATTTACTAAAAATGTATTTATTTTTTTGCGTTCAGCGGCACGCTTTGATTTTTATTTAACATAATTAATGTATGCTAGGACAAATTTCCATTTTTGTTGTATTGTTGTAGACAAATGGAGAACTTTTACCAGAAACAAGAAATACTTTTTATTAATAGTTTGTCTGTGCAATCCCAAAAAAAAAAAAAATATTTTTAAATAAAAAAATTTTTAAAATATTTTGACGTGTATAAAATGCAAATTTGAATTTCGCGCCATTTAGAAAATCTCGGCCATCTTTTTATGTACATTATTTTTTTTAATATTGCGAAAAAACCTATGTAGTTGCACTACTTTTTCATATTAGTACTTTCACTAATTTCCATAGTCGTCTCATTTTGTTTGCCGTTTTCGCATGACAACGAACAAGAGCATAAAGAAAAACATTAAAAATATTATTTTTAAGCCAGGGCTGACAACCTTACAGAGTTCATGAAAATTTCAACATATTTGTGTAGTTGAAAGTGTTTCATTATGTTACATTTTATAGACATTAGGACAATAACTATCTCTTTTCTACCTTAAGCTATAACAAATGTCGCCATATTGCGTATTAAAATGTAACACTGTTTCTTCCACTTTTGACGAGGCAAGTAGGCAAGCAAGGCGAACAATTGCCGTTGAAAAAGGTAGCTAAAAAGTAAAAAGTAAATTTTTTCCTTTATGAAAATTAACGCAGTTTCGGTCTGTAGAAAAATATAATTTATAAATTGTGATATTTAAAAGTTTACAAACTTTTTGTAAAAGGAACTTAATTAAATTGGCCGCTAAACAATAAAAGAAAGTGATTTTCAGAGTCAAAGCTATCTAGCGACCGATTTTTTGGCAAAAGGCAGTGCAAGATAGTGACTGAGCAAATAAAGACATAAAGGCCAACATTACATTTAGTTGATTTTAATTAAACAAAAGAATACAAAACATTTTAAGTGCGGAAAAATAACTTAAATTGCCGAAAATTGTTTGGAAAAAGTGTAAACGTGTATCTACGGGTCTTTCGGGAAAGTTAAAGTAAAATACACCGCATAGAAATACTGCTTTGTTGTTGTACACAATATATTTTACTTTTTTCTTAATTTTCTTTAGTTTCCACTGTTCAAAATTTTACGAATAGATTTTTTTGTTGCGCAAATTGAAAAGCCACTTTAACAAAATGAGTGGCGGTATGCCGGAGCTGGGCTCGAAAATCAGCCTTATTTCTAAGGCTGATATTCGCTACGAGGGTCGTTTATATACAGTGGATCCTCAAGAATGTACAATTGCCTTATCAAGTGGTAAGTACATAATATCAAAAGAAATTTGTTTATTTTTTAAAACGTGCATTAAACAATTTTTACCGCTATCAAACGGTAAAGAAATGAATTTCTCATAAATATTTTCTTCTTTTTTTTATTTTTAATGTTAATTTAATAAATCTATTTTGACCAGACTTTTTTTTAATTCTTTACTGATTGTCAAGCTGGCATAAGCTTTTAAACCGCCATACTTTTTCTAAATTTTTTTTTATATTTTTCTGCCCCTTTTTTATAACTACATATATTTTCGTACTCTTTTTTTCCGTATTCATTTACAAAAGTATGTCCGTGTAAATGCTTGTCTTTATAATTTGCCTTTTTTTTTACGGTTCCTTAATTCTAATTAGATTTCTTGTGCTCTTAATTTTCTTTCTTTTTATATTACATGTATGTATATACATATTTACATATAATATATATCTACTACGTATTTGTTGTTTACCTTTTCCACATTTGTTTACTCTGATGCATATACATTATCCGTTATTATTATGTATAACGGTTTTTTTTTATTTATTAATTCAGTTTTAAGAAAATATTTTATCACGTATTAAATTGCTAAATATTTTAAAAATATGATTTGTACATACAGCGAGTGTCAGATAAAGTCAACAGCTTGTTTTACAATATTAAAAGTGTTATTTTAGTAAAAAAGAATTTAAATTTTTAGAAGTTTTTTATTATTTACAAAACTTTGGACAATGTTATTTGCGGGTTCGATTCCCGTCAGAGACTCTGGTTCCTGCAGACAAGCGTAAAGCTTCGGGTGATCAGCTTAAGGAATTAAAGATGACCCTGATCAAATTAAAATTTTTCTCCGTTTTTACGTATCAGCTGTTAGAAATTTTATTTTTGTTTTCAAGCAGTGTTGTCCACAAAACTTATTAACCAGCGGTTTTCTTTTAAATTTGTTTAATGAGATTCTCGTAAAACAACAATTTATCCATTCATCGTTTATTTACCTGGGGTTTCACGTGAAAGTACTTTTTTGAATATACATATGTACGTATTATCAACAAAAATTTTAAGACACAACCGATTTGCTGAAAGTGCGAAAATTGTGTGTCTTAGTGAAAAAGCCAAAATTAAGTAATTTTAATAAATCTTATAGGTAGGTATATAAATACGGGAACGATTTTAATGACATACAGTATCGGTCAAAACCTAAGCGGAAAACAAAATTATTAAATTTATTTTTTTATTTTTTATTTATTTTACATACATATCTTTATTATTGAAAAACACAAACTTAAGGAATTCAGAATTATTTAAAAAAAAGTTAAAATTCAAAAAATATTTTAAGTCGCAAATATAAGCGGACTAAGCTAAAGCACCCTCAATTTAAGGAAGGCACGAAAAAAAATATTGAAAATAATAGGTATTTCGTTGCGAATCCTTTATTCTGATGGCACACGCACATCTTTTAGGCATAGAGGATATTAAATTATTAGTTATATCAGGTGATATTGCTTCCCAGGCTATTTTTGCGGCTTCAAATACATTTTCTTTGATTTTGCAATTTTCTCGTTTGATTTTTAAGTTAACGATCTCCCACAAGTTCTCGCTTGTGTTAAGAGCAAGTGAATTTAAAAAAAGAAATCAACAGACCAATTATTTCTAGGCTAATAAAAAAATTTTTGCAGACTGGTCGCACATCTCCTACACAATCTGGAGGAAGGCCACGTGAATATTCGCGAAAAGAAGACACCTTAATTAAAAGGACAATCCAAAATGATAATACAGCATCCATACTTCCATCAATCTTATGAATGCCCAGAGAAACAACCCGAGACCATTATGCTGCCGCCTCCATACTTTACAGTGCCGTTGCATTATTTAGGATTCAACCGTTGTCCATTTGGTCTGCGTACACGCCTTTTGCCATCTGAATCCTTTAAAATAAACTTAGATTCGCAGAAAACAGCACAATCCTCGATTTTAAGCGATTCTTTTCTTTAGTTTTGATAAAACTTGTTTTGAAAAAATTATTTTACTTATCGTAGATGTTGGAGAAACCGAAAGCAACCCATAACACAGAATACCCAATCAGTCCTTTTCTTGGATTTCTCTAAACATATAAAATCTTCCATTATGATATTAGAGTCCTGTTTTACTTTTTTAAAATGTCTCACACTTTTTTAAATGTCTTACACTTTTTTGTTTCAGTTAATGCTGTTAAAATATTGTTTGTGTTACTATCGAGTGTTTATATTCTATTGCCAGGTCATCATCTGACTTATCCTGATAAACCTCAACACCAAATATTTTGTTTTTGAACTTAATTTTACTAATGTATTGCTAGAAGCAAATAGGTATGTACATACCTATATTGTATGAAAAAATATTTATTAACACATACCTTTTGTATTTGAGACGAAACAAATAATTAAAAACACAAAAAATATGTTATAATACTACAAAAAATTAAAAATTTTGTTACATCGGTTAATCGATTGAAATTAACCGGTTTAATCATTAATCGAAGATATCTAATTTTAAATTAAACAATCAGAACATTTTACAGGAGAGACAAAAAAATTATTATAGGTATTTCATATTAACAGCTTGAGAGAAAAACCAAAAATATATGTATGCAGTTGGTTTTACACACTTCAAGACTCAAATTGAAGAAAAACTACATGCTCGTCGACTAGGCGTATCTTTCTCTACCACGCTGCATCAAAATCTCAATTTACTTAAAAACTGGATTTTGCATACCTATTAGGCCGACGATATATTTTTTTTAGTGTTTGTGCTTACGAACACAACACTTAATACCGTTCGTAACCATAAGCCATATTATTATGTTGGTATTAAGATTTATTTATTGCAATCGAAATTATCTTACCAAATTTTATTGGAATCGGTCAATATTTGACCACAGCTTCCTATTAAAAAACTACCGAAAATAGCTTTTAATGCCATAGCTTTAAATTTTGGTACCTATGTATTTAAATAAAAATTGACGACAATGTATTTTACGATAGCTGCTGTGCCAATTTAGACTGGGAAAAATTTAGATTGCTAGTTAAATGATGTACCTACAATTTGTTTGTTATTCTGATGCTGAGTTCCTCGACGTGTTTGAGGAGGGTGTTAATTATGGCAACCAGGGTTCTACTGGGATTGGATAGGGGTGGTAGTCTTGGAACGCTTATAGGGTTCTTGGCCGGTCATTGTCCTGTCAGGACTTTTGCGGGTAGATGGGACAACGCCATACCGGACTTCTGCAGATTGTGCGATGATTCAGAGGAGCTAGAGACGATCGAGCATGTACTGTGTCATTGTCCCAGGATGCAGGTCTCAGTCCGGCTGATCTACTGGGGTTTCTCAGGGAAATAGTGCGGTTGTTTCTGTTAAGGGGACTGTAGAGAGAACATAGTTCTACGCGAAATCTTCTAACTTTCTAACTTTCTATCTTTGATTCTATCCATATCATACTTCTTTTTTTACTGTCTTTTCTCTTTTTTTTTTGAAAGGATTCACAATGGACCATATTGGTCTCCGAGTGGAGGTGTGCCCTTGGGCGCATAACCCTTCTTAACCTAACCTTACCTAATTATGTGATTCGTGAGTTGGTTACATGGGCTCATGACAATGGATTCAGCGTGCACCGAGTTAAAATGAAAGTTATGGGATTTGGTTTTGAGGCAAACAATATAAAAATCTCTATTGCCTGTGTTCCTGCTATTTTTGTACACAAAATGAAATGTCTAGGGCTCGTTATTGATATTTTGTTAAATTTATCTCCTCATATTAATTACCTTTCGTCTCGGGTATCATTTGACTTAAAAATACTAAATTCTCTAAATATTTACTTGCCTTGTTCAGTGAGAAAGAGGCCGCTGTGGCGATTTTAATGCCACATATGGGTAATTCCAAAGTGTTGAACGTGACAGTCGTACGCATCAAAAATGCAATAACATTTTAAAAAACAAATATTTTTACGTTCTTTTAACCCTTAAATTATAGCACTAAGAAAGCACTACTATCTATGCAAAAGCTTATGGGGGGCGCGATTCTAGATCAAAGATAATGGGAAAAGAAGTAGCGGTTCGAACGTGAAAAAAATAGAAGTAGTTTTTGTGGCCGTGTATAAAAAGGCGTAATTCAGCGAAACCTGGCACAATTTCTAGTCAAACTACGTTCAGAATTTTACGTAGCAATGTAACAGTTAAATGTCTTTGGTTTGATTCATAAAATTTTCTGTATTTTTTTTTGTTTAAGCCGAAATCTGGTTCGATACGTGACATTTCGAACGTGACATTTTTTCCATAATAATTTAACTGAATAATGATTAAAAAAAAATAAAAATTTACCGTTAATCCGAATAACATATTTGTCTTCGAACTCTTCCTTAGATTACAAAGCATGTAAGAAATTTTTTTTGGAATAATTTTCATCAAATATCACCTCGTTTAAGGTAGATAATCAGGGGTGTTCTGGTAATCGAAAACGCAAAACGCAGGAATTTTAGACGTCGTTTTTTAATAAAATTTCTGTAAGAAAAGAATTTTATGACAAATATTATACAAATATTTCCCTATTAAACAAAATGTTATAACAAAAATTATAAAAATTTGATAAAAAGTGTATTAAAAACAACTTTCAAGTTCTTGCGTTTTGCGTTTTCGATTTCCAGAACACCCCTGAATATTAAAGAAAACATGCAATAAAACATTCTCACAAATAAGAAATTACAACTTTGCACAACTTTGCAGTATGATTGTTTATCTAAGTGAACAAATTTATGGGTAAATTTATAAAATTAGTAAAATCTAAATATTTCTCTATAACAATATCGTAAAATAATAAGCTTTTAATAACTTTTAAATTTTCGGTCACGGTGGACCTTTTGACGGAAATGCCCATATTCTATACTGTTTGGAAGTCTTTTCGGGCGCAGGTCATTATTAGGGATTCTAATCCCGAAATCCCGAATACCAAAATTCCGGGATTATTCTAAAAATTTTTATAAAATTACCCGCCACCGCCCTAACTAGCCAAAGAGTGCCCCTAGAGGAGTCAAATATATGACGGACCCACAATATTTTTGCTACACGAGCATTTTTTCATTATTTCGATATCATTATCAAGGACGTAACAATATATAAAAAAAACAACAATGTACGAAAAATATTAACAAAGACTGTGCTTAAAAAAAAATAAAATACATATGTATGTGTGGTTAATAGAACACGAGCGCCTTACTCGTCCGTTCAACTTACATTTAAAACCAAACAAAATTTCGAAATTGTTTTTGTTTTAAATGCAAGTTGAACAGACGAGTAAGGGGCTCGTGTTCTATAAACTTCACAATAATAATTTTATTTAAGCACAGTCTTTGCTAATATTTTTTGTACATTGTTGTTTTTTTATATTGTTACAGCCTTTATAATGATATCCGATTGATATCGAAGTATTGGAACAAATTAATTAATAAATAATATATGTATATTGTTTACAAATAATTGGCCTCGATCTCGAAAAAACTTTAATTTTTATTAAAAAAAAGGTCGAAGGAATAAAAATTTAATTTAATGTTATTAGAATATTATTATTTTTCATAAATGCACTTTAAATAGCAACCCTGATTGGGTATATTGTTAAAAATTTTCAGTTTTCTCGCTCAACAAGGAATCCTCAAATTATTTTTCCTATTAGACATTTAAATACTTTTGGATAATCGTATCAGATCGTGAATAACATGTGGAGTTTTTGTTCCCATGAAATTTTCATTCTCCTCAAAGGGGAAAAAGCAATGGTGAATCTCATGTGAACAATTTTTCACGCTATCAGTTCCAGTGAATGTAAAAAAGAAAAGAAATTAAAAATCAATAATATTTCAATTCAATTCAATTCAATTCAATTTATTGCAGGTAATATAAAAGCCTCATTAGGCCAATAAACTATATTACAAAGAAATATACCTGAATTAATACTAAAATATTTAAATTAGAATATAACTAAAATCCCTAGGTCCCAAACCAAAATAAAAATCTATGCACATATATATGTACAGTGTACATTGTACACATATACATATATATATATACAAAGGTAGAATTCAATAAAAAAAAATAAAAAAAGACAATATAAAAAGACAATTGATCCCAAAATATATGTAAGCAACCTCACGTTTTAAATGAAATACAATGAATTGTTCACTATAAGTTCGGAATAACAGCCAACATTTTCACACGAAAGGCGTTATTTGAATGTGAAAACACACGTAGCTCAATGGGTAATGTGTTCCAACAACGTGCAATTCTTACAATAAAAGACCTTTCAAATAAAGCATTGTTAATTCTAGGCAATATAATTTGAGGGTTTCTTGTTGAATGGGAAAAAAGAAATTTGGAATAAAGTTGCGTGGGAAACCCGCTTTTTATAATTTTATAGAAAAACACCAAGTTACGTAAAGTTATTACATTACCGAAAGAACAGCCCATAAAGCGTTTAACATATTCAGATATGTGATCATTTCTACGAACACCATAAACGTACCGTACAATCGTGTTAGCGATGCGACCTAACTTAGAGATTACATAATTCATTGAACCAGAAAAAACTTCAAGACCATATAAGATCTGTGGCATTAAAACTGCATGGGCCAAACGCAATTTAATACGTTGTGGCAAATAAATATTTGTAGAGTAAAGTTGACGCAATAAACTTGAAACCTTCCAGCTAATGTTATCAATATGAGCCTCAAAATTTAGACATTTATCTAAATAAATGCCTAGACATTTCAACCGATCCACGAAGTTCACGCGTGTTCCACCAACATATATATTTAAATCAAGTAACTGCTGTTCATTTATACCAAAAGCAAGAGCTTTAGTTTTTGACGAATTTATGGATAGGCAATTTTCATTAGACCAATATAGAAAACGTTGAAGAATATCATTGATGTTTAAACATAAATTATTAATTTCCGCTCTTCTGCCATTAAACAAAAGTAATACGTCATCAGCGAACAAAAATGACTTACATATATGGTTATCAATATAACTGGATAAGTCATTAACGTATAACGTGAAGAGAATGGGTCCCAAAACTGAGCCTTGGGGAACACCAGATGTCAGATGAAGTAGATTAGAATATATATTGTTAACATCAACGAACTGAACACGATCTGTCAAGTACGAATAAATCAACTTACAAGCCGTTGCGGAAAAATTAAATATTTCTCTTAATTTTCTTATCAAAATTCGGAAGTTAACAGAACTAAATGCTTTAGTCAAGTCAAGCGATACTAAGGTCGCTACCTTATTATCATTCAAATGACATCTGATATCATCAGTTAGGTTAAGTAAAAGAGATGTAGTATTATGACCACGACGAAAAGCATATTGCGAAGAAACAATGCTATTGCGAACAAATGACAATATCTGAGCCTTCATAATATGTTCAACCGCTTTTGACAGAGCAGGAAGAATTGAAATTGGCCTCAAGTCCTCAAAATCACGAATATTTTTTGACTTAGGGATAGGTACCACACGAGCCGTCTTCCACGAAGACGGAAACGCTGACGATAGGAAAATGGTGTTAACATGATGAGTTAAAATAAGTGAAATATAAGGATAAATAGTTTTGAAAAACCGAATAGGAATCTTATCGACACCTATAGACTTTGATTTAACTTTACATATGGCTTCATATACATCATTCTCACTTATGCGATTGAAAGAAAACGATCCATCCACAGCATCAAAGGAACCAAAATCAATTAAATTATTATCAACTATATACGAGTTATTAACAAAAGACTGGTTAATATCATTAACATTAAAATTACATGACCATTCACTAGTCCCAATACAACCCGACCCTTTCAACACCTTCCACACTCCAGATCCATCTAGATCAGAGAACAAACTAGCGTAAAATTTTCTTTTTTCCTTACGAATGATATTTTTGGCCCTGTTTCGGTATTTGCAAAAAATAGCCCAGTTCTCGGTAGACCTGTTCGATAAAAAAGCTGAAAACGCCAAGTCTCTAAGGGATGTAGCCAATAAAATAACCCTAGACTTCATCCAAGTATTATTGTCACGTCTTACTTTTCTTCTCACAATTGGAACAAAACAGTAAAGTGAGGCAATCAATGAATCTATAACTAGATTTTGAAAATTTACATCGGCGGAATTAAAGAAACAGTACGAGTCAAATCCCAATAGAAACCCTAGGAGACCATCCCAGTCAATACCATTAAAATTTCGATATTCAATAACTTCACAGGACCGTACAACTTTAAATCGAAAAGCAGCATAAATTAATGAGTGGTGAGAAATAGCAGGACACTGCACCTGGTTGGAATATGAAATCATGGATTGATCACTAACTAACCAATAATCCAATAAGGAAGTAGAACCATGTGCTATGTCAAAGTGAGTTGGGCGAGAATTATGATGAACTGAGATACCAAAACGGACACACATAGACCGCACTTGACTAGATTTGACCGCGTTAAACATATTACAATTAAAATCACCAACGATTATTATGTTACTATATTTTAAAAGCAGATCGTAATGTAAATTTTCAAACGCACCAATGTTCCCATGCGGCAAATACACGACTCCAAAAAGAGTATTACCATTATTAAAATTGACCTCAATAAAGATCGATTCACAATCATCGGTAGAAATTTGAAAAGCAATTTTATGTTGCAGGTTAGTTTTTAAATATATGCAAACCCCACCACCTCGACGATGCAAACGGTCATTCCTTATTAATTTGCAGTTTTCCAAACGTATTGATAAGTTAGACACATATGGTTTTAGCCACGTCTCTGAAATTGCAATTAGCTCAAAGCTATCTCCAACAATATTTTTAAACTCATCAAATTTAACAGCATTCTGAAACGGTTTAATACTCTGACAATTTATATGCGCTATTTTGAATTGCTGAGAAAACGAATTCAAAGACGATTTAATCAACGATCCGTTGCTTACAGTGGGACCAATATTTTCATTGTTAACTGACATTAAATATAAAAATGCAAATGTTGGCAGGGGACCACGAGTAACAAAGTCTGTAGGTAAATAGCATTCTAAAAATTAAAAATAAATATTGTTAACTAATATATACAAAAACAATTCAATTTACACTCGCTATCATAAACAAAAGAGATCAAAAAAAGATAAAAAAATTAAAATAAAAGTGGGAACAAATATATAATATTCTGCAATAACGAAACTTAACCAAACGTATTTAATATGTCTTAAGCGTAGATGATGAAGTCATACACAACAGAAATACATCTTTGTTAAATTTGGTTAAAGCAAAAATTTAGTAGAAATAATACATTTTCATAGAATAGATCTATCATTATTGGTTAAAAGGTCAGCACATTCAGCTAAATCGTATACTACTTCCTTTCCATTACACAAAGTCAACACCGCCTTCGGCTTGTCTTTATTCAAAACTTTAAATTTAGTGATGACTTTCAGACGTAGCATTTTCCGGCAAATAGAATTAAGATTTGATGCCGCAGGAGAATAGTGGTCATTTAAGTAAACCCGGCTATCAATATCGCCACCGAGAACATCTTTAACTTTAAGGGAACGTGTTGTAAAATACTCCTTCATCAGCAGATCACGAAGGCTAATATTATTAAATTTTACCAATAAAAGCTTTCCGCCATTCATATAACAGACATGGTTTAGGTTGTGTTCAGAAATATTAATTTTGTAGTGATTACCCAAAGCAATTACAATTGATTGAAGTTCATTTAATCCAGACGGTAATCCATTAATCACAACATCCCCACGATTTAGACGCCGATGTAACATGTTATTTTCATTTTCCAAAGTAGATATTTTGGATGAAGTTGAAGCATCAATATTCATAATTAATTTGTTACATGTCTCTATGTTGGCCTGCATATCTTTTATACACGAAGACACTTCATTTTTAAAGTCAGACAATACCTGGGCCATAGTATTTTTAAAAGCAGTATTATCCTCCTTGCAAGCATTTACAAAATCATCAAAGTTGCTTTTTAATGATTTAACATCCTCACGAGCAGACTGATCATCCAAAACTCCATCATTACAGACGGAACAAGTAAAGAAAAAAGATTTTGGCCTTTCTTTAAATATAGCAAGATGTTTTTCAGTTACATTGGCACATTGTAGATGAAGCCATAGCTTACAGGCCCTACATTGGATACTTCCCTGGGTCTTCCCAATAGTATCTTTACATAAAGTGCACTTAAAAACTTTAGTAGCAGGCATAATAACCAAGTTAGCCAAAGAAAGCGAAAATAAGCAGGTTAAAAAGCAGCAGCAGCAGCAACAACAAAAAGAAGAACACAGTTAATTTATCAGCTATGTATGTATGTATGTCACGGCTCAACAACAGCCAAGGCAATATGCAGAAAATAATGAATGCAAATTTAATATAAAAACACCAGTTTTAATTATGTTTTTATTAAGTAATTGTACAGCAATAATTAATTAGCCGAATAATAGATCAAATGTATATTTAAGATAAAAAAGATTTTAGTTTTTTATGTTTTATGATAGCAGAGTAAAAAACGCGGTCTACTCAGGCATAGCGTTGCCAGTTGTCCATGTGAAGATAAATATGCCGAGTTAAATATGTTTCGACGTAACGGCTTACGTCACTACATATTTAACTCGGGATGAAATAATTAAATATGACATATTTAACTATCACATATTTAAATATGACATATTTAACTATCACATATTTAAATATGCCATATTTAACTATCGCATATTTAAATAAGTCTTTTATCAGATATTCTTAAACTGTGCTTAAGTATAATATGTGGTTGTCTTAATAAAAAATATTTAAAAAATTCCAAAAAAAATGTATATAATTAATTCATTAAGTATTTCCTAATAATTTCTGTGGACAAATTAAAAAAAATCGAACAAATATAAATTGGAGTTGTCACATCCTTCGTTGTCACTCACGCGGACCATATGGAAATTGAGGACTAGGGATCACACTATCCTTCTATGGTACCCCCCACATGTCTTAATTGTATTTGTGATTTTTTAAAAAAAAATTTCAAAAAAGTAACTTTAAAATTTATTTTTTTTTGTTCACTGTGGTATTTCGGCCATATTTGGACAGATCCTTCGTTGTCACTAATCCGGACCATATGGAAAATGAGGACTAGGGACCACACTATTCTTCTATGGTACCCAGATGTCTTAATTGTATATGTGATTTTTTTAAAAAAATTTCAAAAATTTAACTTTGAAATTTGTTTGGTGTTCACTATGGTATTTCTATGGTATTTCGGCCATATTTGGACATATCCTTCGTTGTTAAAGTTAAATTTTTGAAATTTTTTTAAAAAAAATCATAAATACAATTAAGACATGTGGGTACCATAGGAGGATAGTGTGGTCCCTAGTCCTCACTCTATCTTCACTCACATTAAAATTTTTGTTCAAAAATAAACACGTATATATTTTAAAGAAAAGTAAAAATAATAAAGCAAAATATTTAGTATTGGAAGGATAGTTTGACTACAACGTTAGTTTTTTGCACTTTTTAAATTTTATGTAGTAAAATATTTTCTAAAATTCTGCATTCGAAAGCTTCACAAATCCACAGGTAATCGACCTGTTGTTTTACATTTTGTTGACCAATATATCGGTTTGTGCCTTATTAACGAAAATAGCCCTTAATATTCGATTTATAGGAGGAACTACTTACATACATGTTATGTTCCCTAGCAAAAATAAAGTGAAAAAATCTAAGACCCCTTTTAGACTCGGCAAGTTAGTTGCGCAAGTTACTTGCCGACAACAACAAAGTCTGTACAAAATGTTTTTTTCTTTACCCCGACCTTACCGCTAACGTTTACAAACCGAGAGTTGCGCAAGAGACTTGCGCAAGTAACTTGCCGAGTGTGAAAGGGGTCTTAAGGAAATGTGAACAAATTACCGGGGAAAAATCTTTTCACGATAAGGGGAATTTTTTCTTTTAATTAAAGGATAAAAACATTATTATTTTAAAATTATTATTCATAGTTCTTTTGAACAAAATCTTTAAGTAAAAAATTGAATACATAAAAACTTTTTTCTGCATTTATTTAAAAAATGTGTGCGATGTGACGAAATATCCCTACATTTTGGAGATTATAAAAAATCTGTCCGATTTTCCCTACGCTTCTATTTTTATATTAACCCATTTACGCCCGCTGTGCCAATTTGGGAACACTTCATTATTTCCGGCTTATGACAAAGTTTTTGACATTATTCAATATTAGTGACCGTAGTGCCAATTTGGGTACACCTCTTTAATTCCAAAAAAAAAAAAAAAAAAAAAAAAAATTTTTTTTTTGTTTTTTGTTTATATGTAATGAATTAAATAATAAAATAAACAATGTAGGAATTTTCTCCTACTTCTGGCAACACTGGAAGAACCTTAATTTTCTTAATTGCTCACTTTAGGTTAAAGTACAGTTTTAATAATAGAACACTTATAATAAGTCCGGTTAAAGTCTACTTTTAGCTATCGGTAAGTTGTGAAAACGGGCCTTAATGTATTAATTTTTTTTGAACTTAAGTTTTCTTTATTGTTTTAAGATAGCTAATTTAAATTTAATATACATAGCTTTTTTTGTTTATTATATTTTTGTATTAATAACTGAAGTTTGTTGTTTAATTAGTAGCTTTTGTTAACCATAAAAGGGTCCAAGGGCTCTGTTATGTAATTTTTTTTCGGCGAAACGCTTTGCTCACATATTTTTTGTTGACATTAACTTAGCTTTTTTACAAAAAAGCAACAAAAGTAACAGAATGTTTCCGGCAAACGTCGTCTGTGTGGCCGCGAATGAAAAAAAAAACAAAAGAAATCTCAAGATGTTTTCCTTCCAAATGTTCGCTCCTCCATGTCATGACAACATGTTATGCTTGGCGTCCAAAATTAATGACTTAAAAAAAAAACAAATTTTATATGTATGAAAATCAGTGATGCAATTAGTAGGCAATTTTCCCTTTTTATAGGGGTATTTTCGGGAATTTAAAAGCGTAGGGAAAAGGACAGATATTTTATTTTAAGACAAATGTAGGGAATTTTCAAACTACATATGTATCTCATTTTCAATATATTGTGTATAATTTTGTAAATATTCTTATATGTAATTTTCAATTAAAAATTAAAATTTTTCATATACCATTAATAGCATTTAAATACAAATGTAATAAATTTTTTTTATCAGAAACTATACTATGAGTCCTAACAGCATGGCAATCTTCAACAAGTGCCAAAACCATGTTTGTCATTGTCAAGACTTAAAATGAATGCCCCGGAAGGCTAGCTGATATTGAGCTAGTCCATCAGCGCCGAGGTTGCGGGTTCGATTCTCGCCAGAGACACTGGTTTCGTTCCTGCAGACAAGCGTGGAGCTTCGCTTAGGGGAATAAAAAAAAAATTTTTTTGTTGCTGCAATTTTTAAAAATCTGTTTGAAATTGCATTAGTGTGGAAACTACGAAATTCTAGTTTTGCATTTTTTGTTTTTCTATCTTGTCTTTCATATTTTAGACACTAAGCAATAAGTCTTGTATTTTAGAACCATGTTGTTCAAATTCTTCCTCTCTTACACTAAATGTAAAGCTAGTTGCGCTTTACACCAAAATGCAAAAAAGTAAATAATACTTTCATTATTCTTTGAAAACTATTAACTATTTGGTGTCGTAACGTGAAAAAAATAGACTTTTTCTATGGAAATACCCACATAAGTTTTCCGTCCTATCTTCGTGATTTTATAACTCGCGAATTACTCACTCAACCGTTTTCCAAACGAGTACATGAGTTGGAAAGGTCTACTTTCACTGCTGGTTTATAAAAAAACTCCCGGTAAAACAGGTGCTTATTATTCTTATTCGCTTAACAGTTTTATTTGTATAATATCTTACGTTTTTAAAATCATTGGATGTAGTTTCCTAATGATCTGGCCTAAGCAACCAGTGAAATGCGCATAGGAATAGCTTATCCCATAAACAATAAATTTCAGTATTTATAAGATTTCTGTATAACGTGCTAAATTTCCCATTTTTCATGTTTGATAAATACACTGAAATTTATTGTTGAGGGAAAGCTAGCTTCTATGCGCATTTCACTGGTTGTTTAGGCCAGATCATGAGAAAACCTTTTTCAAAGATTTTAGAAAAGCTAAAAATATTATACAAATAAAACATAGCGAAAAAGAATAATTAACACTCAAAGTCCTACCTGCAACAATATCAAAGCTTAAACAAAACACCAACAATAAACAGTGTGTTTATCTTTTCTTTCATTTCCCAACAATTGGTTGGCTTTTTACCGACTCGAATTGTAATTGTGAATGGGTAAAAAGAAAAAACAAATTGCTTCGTTTTATTGTCTTTGCAAGAAAAAAAAAACCAATTTGCCAGTTCAGTTTTTTGCACAGGCACATGCAAGTATGTTATTAAAGTTATTTTTGGGAATACAAAATTTATCATTAATAAAATTTTTGTGTTTTTATCAAGAATTAAAAATGGGAATTAAGCACGATAAAAAAAAATATTGTTTATTAAAAATTTTGTATTCCTAAAAATTACTTTGATAATAATTTGTGTTAAGAAATTAATTGATAAGTGGCAAAATATTCGTGCAACTAGTAAAAAAAAACTTGCGAGATATGCAAAAATTGTTAGTGTCCGAACGATTAATCGGCTTTATCTACAGTGTGTCCAAAAATGTTCGGCGTTAATTTGGCCGAATTTTTCCCGAACTTGTTAAATACCATTATACCGCCAGCTCATCGGCCTGGCGCATATGCCAAAAAGTCGTAATGGAGAAAAACAGCAATGAAGGTTTACATGACATTTTCTGCAATTCTGCTTCCTTCTGGCATACCTATGTTTTGAAGAAAAATGTAAATGTTTGTTAACGCTCATAAACTAATTTAGAAATTAATAGAATTTGATTGAAAGTGAGTATTGCCGTCTTATGTCGCATACGCCACTATTCTAAATTTTTTTTAAAGTAGCTTTTTGTGCTGCAAACGTATACTCAATGTTTTTCCCTCTATTTTAGTTTTAAATGTAAAAATAAATATATTGGTCCATAATTCACCATATAAAGCCCAATATCGGAAAACAATATTAGTACACCTAAAACCAGGGACATAACAGTTATAACCAATATTTGAAAAAATCCTGAAATAATAATTAATCACGAATTTTTAAAACCTGCTCTCTGAATAATTGTTACAAATAACCAATATTTTTTTGGTCTTTGATAACCGTTATAGTTTGTTTTTGTTTTTTTTGGGCTTCCATAACCATTACAAAAGATTTTAATTTTTTTTGGTCTTCAGTAACCATTACAAAAGACTTTTATTTTTTTTTGGTCTTCTATAACCATTATTAAAGATTTTAATTTTTTTGGTCTTCCGTAACCATTACAAAAGATTTTTATTTTTTTCGGTCTTCTATAACCACGCTACAGTTCGCAAATCTTAAGATATTTTTATAAAATTTCGCACACTGACTTATATTTGCACAAGGACGAACTTTTTTTCTGCTCTGAAAATTATACTCAGTGACTTATGCTGCAACTTATCTGAGCGAACATTGCGTTCATTAATGTTTGTAAAATTAAATTTTTAAAGAAATACATATGTAGATATATCTCTAAATGTTCCACTTTTTCATTTTCAAAGCTATAGTTTCATACAGTTTGTTACGTTTCAATTGGTTAATTTGGTTACTTATAATGACTATGTAAGAAAAAAAAACAATAATAATAATAATAATAAGTAAGAAAGTTATAGTCGGTCAAGACCGACCACATAATATTATACACCTATTTGGGTCCGAAATTTGTATGGTTCCGAAGTCGACTTGGGTTCAAAATAGTCGAACAAGCCTACTTAATGGTATTTTCGGTTAGGTAGAGGTGGCAGCCGACTTTATTCGCCAGCTTACATAGACACTGAATGTCCGTTGCGATACCACTGCGCTTCTACTCATGCGTAATTAGGTGTGTTGCATATTCTTAGAATACATGACGAGACCTACAGTTCAATGCTGAATCCAAACGGCAAGATTTGAAGTGCTTTAGAACAGAAATTACTTTCATTAGTTCGCTTAAGCCAACCGATAGTTGAGGATGTTAAGAAATCATTATTTCTTTTTGAAAAAGGTTTTTTTTTGGTCGCTCGAGCCAGGAATCGAATCCGGGTCCTATAGGTTTCAGAGTCCACATCTTAGCTAATACACCGACAGCACTGACTACTCAATGGTATATAAATACAATTTTAGTGCGAAATTTCTTGTATTAAAGAAAAAAAAATCGGGAAAATATGCCTAAAACTGGAGCGATTTTATTTAAACTCAGCACCATGATTGTGTGTCATAATTGGTTTCTATTTACCAAATATGAGAAAGATATCAAAAAATTTGCGGATCCTTACCAAAATCATAAAAAAAGTTCGTCCTTGTGCAAATATAAGTCAGCGTGCGAAATTTTATAAAAATATCTTAAGATTTGCGAACTGTAGCGCGGTTATAGAAGACAGAAAAAATAAAAATCTTTTATAATGGTTATAGAAGACCAATAAGAATAAAAATCTTTCATAATGGTTACCAAAGACCAAAAAAATTAATAATCTTTCATAACGGTTATCAAAGACCAAAAAAAATAATTATCTTTCATAACGGTTATTAAAGACCAAAAAAAATAATAATCTTTCATAATGTTTATGGCAGAACTATAATTTTCTGGGTAATTTATAATTATTATTACAGGACCAATTTTTTTTCAGTTATTTTTTCCATAACCTATTGGATATTTAAAAAATAATAACAGTTATTTCGGGTCCCTGCCTAAAACAGTAAAAAATATCGCTATTTTAGTAACATTTGGTCTTCCATAGTTTTATAATAAGAGAAGACACTCTGATAAATTTTTGCGTGTACAGCAAAAAAACACGTAAAAAACTTTAAAATATAGAGCAAAATTAATGCCTAATATCTCAGAAACAATTAAAAATATCACGGGACCGTATTTGGATTCAGAAAGGGGGTATTCATTATATATATACCCCATATTTACTAAATTAAAAAAAAAAAAAAAAAAAAATTGTCGGTGCGGCAAACCAATAAAAAGCTGAAGATATGCAAATGTTACAAAACGATGCAAAAAAATTAACTACAATCTTTCTTTCAAAACTCGGTTGTGGGAAATAATTGTCCATGTCGTTGTTGTTATGTTTTTGCAGTTTTGCTTTTTCGCAAGGATGCAACTTGTGACGTGAACGACCTTTTTATTTCTAAAACAGGTAAACAAGCTCGCAATATCGAAAAGAAAAAAGAGCAAAAAAAATTTAAGCTTCTATATGGGAAATGCACGACTTATTTTCTTAAATTGCAGTGGAAGAAAATAATGAAAATATTCTCGAACATTGTTTGCAGTGGAAGAAAATAATGAAAATATTTACGAAAAGAAATTACGTACGTATTTAATATATTTGAGTATTGGAATGCAAGTTACAATAATATATCTTACAGCAACACCATTTAGTGTTGCCAGTGAGCAACTGTTTTGTGAAACTGGGCAGTTTTACTCCAATCCCAGAAGTATCCTTAATGGTATCAATGCACAAAAATTACTGTTGTGTCATTACTACAAAAAACTTATGAATTCTGAATACAGTAGCACCTACTAGGGATGCCAAACGGGATCGATTTTAACAAATCCCGGGATTCGGGATTTTGGAAATCCCGATCCCGAAATCCCGGGATTTTCGGGATCCCGGGATTTTCCGGGATTTCGGGATTTTTCGGGATCAATTTGTTTCTTTAATATGGGCAAATCCCAGAAACAGTCCACCAACCAAAAATTTTTCAAATGAATTTTTTTTTATGGAATATAAAACTAGATGTTTAATTTCATTTTTATATTAAAAAAATATGTATTTTGATGATCATTAATACAATAATTTTTACCAAATATTACCCCACCCCTGATTTATTAATGTTATACGTGAATTTAGCATTATTTTAGGTGATTTTTGTGCTTAAAATAGCACTTACAGCAGACTCATCAAAATATTAATTTCGTTACAATAAAAGTTGATATTCATTAGTTAAGAAATTAGTTTAAGAAATGCAATTCATAAAAATATAATTTGTTTTGTTAAAATAAATAAAATATAACAATAAAATACTACTGGAAAAACTGTAGCGTGCGATATGTAGCGTGCGTCACAAAGGGTTCAAGGCTTTTGTGAGAAAATCACAACATTTTTTGGCTGCGAATAAGTACATTTAGAATTCTCTTATAGTCATCTTTGTTTTAGGAATTAGATTTTGTATTCCTTATGATGCAAAATTCGCCAAAAATTAGGAAAACACACTTCAAACTTTTAAGTTACTTCCACTTTTTGTAGCGTGCGTTACAAAACTTTGTGATAGATTATTTCGCAACAAATACTTGCTTAGAAATTATGATATATGCTATTCGTAAGTACATATTAATGCCACTAAATACTATACATAAGTTGAAGCTATCTCTTTTAAAAGACCAAAAAATGTTTATATATCAATCAGAGAACGCGTACGAATGTAGCGTTCGTCACGCAGGATTAGCCCATATACATACAAATTTTTTTTAAAAAACAACAACACTTTATTTATTTATGTCTCAATTTTTACAAAAGAAAACTTAACAAAACAATTATAGGAAAATTTTTTTAAATTAACTAAATTTTATTTATTTTTGAATTTTTAAAAAAGAAAAATTAACAGAACAATTCTTTTACAACTTTTTCTTATAAACAAAAGTTAAAATATATATATTTTTTTATTTATAAAAAAGAAAACTTAACAAAACAATTCATTTTATATACAAATTTTTATGTCGTTATTTCTTAATTTTTTGTGCGACGATAAAAATTTTACGCTTACTACGTTTAAAACAAAATATTATTTAAGATACATGTTAAAAAAAAAATTTAATTTTTTTTATTGCATTACTGGAGCGAATTAAAAATGTGAATTTGGAAAAAATTAAAAAAAATCACATTTTTTTCAACTTTAAAGTCCTGTAGCTCAGTAAATCTTTATCCGACCCACACGGGGAGAGATATCTATTCAAAATGTTAAATCTTGTACAATTCAGTTAAACTGTTCTCGAGATTTTTCGAAATACCTTAAACAACTGCTGAAAAACACGATTTTCGCGTATATCTCGTAAACGGTTCATGGGAAAAATAAATAAATGCCATATTCGTGTTCAGCAGCACCAATTTAGCTTAGACAATATCTCATTTCTAAGGTTCATTTTTTTGTGGCATAGTGTAATTGGCAGATGAGTGCTGGTTAGCTTTGCGACAGAATAGAAAACAAATGAGACATTGAGAAAACCAAATTTCTTTAATGTGCAGTTTTTCGTTGGGAAAAGGATAATCGCGTAATGAGAAAACGACCATAAAACAATGAATAATTAGAAAGTATAAAAATTCAATTAAACGAATATTTTTATACATATAAAAACTTTTGATACACAAAAGTTGTTAAATTGAAAAATCCCGGGATTCATAAAAATAAATCCCGGGATTCGGGATTTGACAGTCCCGAAAAATCCCGGGATTTCGGGATTCGGGATTTCCCGTTTGGCATCCCTAGCACCTACATAGCTATGTTCTAAGATGTTGCACAAGCACATTCATTTTGCGACACATACTTAAACACAATGACAATGATATAAAAACATTTCTATGTACACGACAAACCATAAGGTATGTTCCAAGGCGAATTCATAAAGGTGACCGCATCATGAGATAGAGTTATGCTAGCTATCTCTTTTTTTTAATAATATGTACTATGTATTTTGTTTTTGTAAAAAGTTAGAGTGAATGTCAAAATTATTTGTTGAAAATATAAAAAAGGAATTTTTTTGTTCATAAAATATATACAATTTCTTTAGAAAGTAAATCTTTTCACTCTATTGAAAATTCATTGTGGCTCCACTTATTTCTTACGCATTTTTAATTCCTTGGTTTTATATTTTATGTTCCCTTTTTTTCAAGTTTTTATATTTTTATTAAATTTTAAATTTGAATAATTTTTTCACAAAATGTAAACAAAGCTTGACATTCAGTATATACACAAAAAAATAAACAATAAACAGTTGATTCGAAAATGTCACCTTTATGAATTCGCCTTGGTATGTTCAGACCTAACACATATTTGACGAAAAAAATTGTAAAAAAAAACGTGACCAGTAAATTGATTAAACTTAAGCTTTATTTTGAACCATTTCTATTGATTTACTAAACTTTATTTATAAGAAGATAATTGTATAATATAATTTAGAAACTTTTAAAAGATGTTTCTTCTAGCCAAAAGTTTTTCAAAAGCAAATACATCTACATATATAATAAAAATGAAATGTTGTCTGTTGCTGATCGCATAGCTTGAGAACGGCTTGACCGATTTGGACGATTTTTTCTTTAAAATTATCGCCATGGTCCTGGCTTAGGATAACTTAGGTTTATACGTAAAGAAAATTTTTCCCCGCCCACTTTTACGCCCACTTTTTTCGAATTACCTAAAATCAGAAAACGGCTCCATCGATTTGACAAATTTTTCTTTCAAATGGTCGTGTTAATCCATTTAAAGTTTTCATCGAAAGAGAAATTTACCACGCCTAATTTTACATCCACTTTTTCTATTAATCGCATAACTTGAGAACGGCTTGTCAGTTTTGGACGATTATTCCTATAAAATTATCGCCATGGTCCAACTTAGGTTTGTACGAAAAGAAAATTTTGCCCCGCCCACTTTTACGCCCACTTTTTTCGATTTACCTAAAATCAGAAAACGGCTCCATCGATTTTACTATTTTTTTTAAATGTTCGTGTTAATCCATTTTAAGTTTTCATCGAAAGAAAAATTTACCACGCCTACTTTTACGCCCACTTCTATTTATTTGACCGATTTGGACGATTTTTTCTTTAAAATGTTCGCCATGGTCCAACTTAGGTTTTTAAGGAAAGAAAATATTTCCCCGCCCACTTTTTTCGATTTACCTAAAATCAGAAAACGGCTCCATCGATCATTAGTAATCAGCTACCGAGTGAAGCCGGGACGGCCAGCTAGTTTTTAATAAAACTAGGGGTTCCGTGTAGGACGTCAAATATTCAATAGCTTTACAAATTCAAAAGTGAGTTTGTTTTCGGTTTCATCGTTCGTTGGCGTTCGTATGTTGTGCTGCAACTTTTGTCTGTTCTTGTTTAAAGTAGCTTTGCGTTTTCTGTGGACAACAGATTTGCGTCTGAACTTAAATACATTATTCGTCAAATGAGGGAACAACACGAATCAAAGAGTACACACGCTTGTGTGCCATTTTTAATTCCTCAATCTCTTCTAGTCTATAAAATAAGAAACAAAGCGACAAATCTGTGAATAAGGCCTGGAACAAAGAAAAGTAGTTGTAGTAGTAGCTGAAACTGACGAATTTTCTGTAGCGCAACAAAGTTCAAAATTTCGAATTTTGCGCTTCAACTTCAACTGCAACTACTACTACATCTACGGCCCCTATTACGGTTCACAACTCAACTCAACTCAGTTGAGTTGTAATTTCTTAATTTTATATTTTTATATTATATAAATTTTTTGTTTTTTTTATATTCTTCGTCATGACGAAATGAAAAGTTGGCGTGGCTCGATTAATATTTATTTATACCTATCTAAAGAACGTTATTTATGTATATAACTTCTTGTTCTCATCTCATCATGTTGAAGGGTATATAAGATTCGGCATAGCCGAATATAGCACTCTTACTTGTTTTAAATTAAAAATAATTGTAATTTATTTTGTGTAAACTAATATTAAATTTTGTTTATTTTAGTACGTTCTTTTGGTACCGAAGATCGTGAAACACAATTTCAAATAGCACCACAAAGCCAAATCTATGATTATATTTTGTTCCGAGGTTCTGACATTAAGGATATACGTGTGATTAACAATAGTCTACCACATCCCAATGATCCGGCTATAATGCAAGTACAATTGCCCAATGGACAACACGTAATGCCACATTTTTCTATGCCAAGCATTAATCCTCAACAAGTACCTCCAATGGGAACAACTGGTAATTATGGTAATCCCTTTGGTACTATGAGTGGCTTAGGAGCAATTGGAGGTACCGGTGGAACTGGTGCTGTATCATCTTTAGCACCTGGAGCTGGAGCTCCGGGGCCGTTTATGATGGGCGGTAATCAACAACCTGTGCCGCCACAACAAAAACCATCACAGGGACAACAACCACAAACACAACAAAAACAACCCAGTAAGTATACAGCATAGGCGCTACAAATTTTAGCAATTCATCAAATATACTAATGAACAAAATTTATTTAAATCACTAAAAAATTATATTAAGCATTTTAGGACCTTAGTACACTTAAATCATTACAATAACAATTAACCGTATCCTTATAACAGCAAGCGGCAACTTAGCTCCCTATATATCATTTGAAAAAGTGCAATTTTGTAAATTGCATCAGTTGTTTGTAAATTTTGCTGAATATGTATCTAGTGTTCTTAAACCCTTATTTTGGTAAAAATTAAACATATCGCATTGGTTCCTCTAAGAGAGTTACTCAAAATTTACACATTTTCACTTAGATCAATTCTTAGATCTTCGATTAATTCTTAGATCTTGGATCAATTCTTAGATCTTAGATCAATCCTTAGATCAATTTCTCTAGTATTTTAAAAAATTCTTTATTTTTCGGAAATTTATAAATTTCGATTTAACCCCCTTTAGCGATATACATATCAAATATTTTCAAAAGTTTAAACATAGTTAGTAAAAAAATGTATTATAACGACATTTAAATTAAAAAAAAATCTGAAATGAAAAGTTAAAAAAAAACTTTAAATTCATAAATATATTTTAAATCAGAAAGTTATTTTAAAAAAATTATCCATTAATTAACAAAATTCAAGATAATTGTAATCGAAATATTTTCAATAGTCTTGGAAAAAATTATGTTGATTAAGAACTGAAAGCTTTTTTTTTAGATTACTTAAGACGATGAACTCGAATAAGGACTCCGTTTGTCTATTTCAGATCTAGCTTCCGAGATATGTACACCGTTATGTCAAAAATGAAGTCACTGGCACGACATACAATGGGTGATTTTTTAAGCGTAGTAATTAATTAACACTCAATTTTGCATCATATATTCAAAATTTTTATTGGAATCGATAAATTGGCCTTTGCTATTTACTTTTTAAAAATAACTTCATGTAAATGTTGCCCGCGACTCCGGTTCAAATGGTCCATTCGCAAGGTCCAATTACGCACCACTTTTTCGAGCGTTTCACCCTGCATTCCATGAATAACACGTGTTATGTTATACTCTAAGGCTTCAATCGTGTTTGGCTTGTCCACATAGACCAACGACTTCACATAACCCCACAAGAAATAGTCAAGAGGCGTCAAATCACAGGGCCAATTCGAGAGATAAACTGCTCACCAAATTCATCCTTCAATATGTCCAACGTTTCACGAGCTGTGTGGCATGTGGCAACGACTTGTTGAAACCACATATCAACCAAGTCCAACTCCGCCAATTGGGGCAAAAAAGTCGCGTATTATGGCCCGATATCGTTCGCCGTTGAAGGTAACGTTTTTTCCCCGGTCATCTTTGAAGAAAAATGGACCGATGATGCCACCAGCCCATAGACCACACCAAACTGTCGTTTTTTCGGGATGCATCGGTAACTCTTGTACGGCATGTGGCTGTTCTTCACCCCCAATGCGGCAGTTTTGCTTGTTTACGTATCCATTTAGCCAGAAATGAGCCTTATCGCTGAACACAATTTTTCGATAAAACAGTGGATTTCCATCGATCTGAATGTTGATAATAAATTTCAACGATTTGCAGTCGTTGCTCGTTTGTGAGTTTCTCCATGATGAAATGACAGATTATACTGAACACTTTTCACTTTCACAGATGTAGTTGGGCACGATTACCAACCAGTGCTGCCAGCCCGAAAAACTTAATTTATAAAAAAATCAACCTTTATTAGCATAACTTGATAAAGTTTTGCTTCAGTTTAAAAAAAATATACAAAATTCGCCTACCGTGGTTGCATCATTTTCAATCTGCCTTGTAGTTTAAGATATATCGTTGAATTTTTTAAACAAAAAAAAAAAAAAAAAAAAATAGAATGTTACTACAACTCATCAAAAAATTTTCGTAATTTATCTTGTTTACAGGGAATTTTTAATGCTCC
Organism: Pollenia griseotomentosa; assembly: GCA_963931875.1. NCBI lineage: Eukaryota > Metazoa > Arthropoda > Insecta > Diptera > Polleniidae > Pollenia > Pollenia griseotomentosa. The sequence continues at coordinate 158,777,640 of OZ007562.1, read as the reverse complement.
ATCAATAGTGCGCCATCATATAGGCATCCCCGTGACCATGGTATCCTCTACAACTTGAAGAAATTGAGTTTAGATTTTAAATCAGCAACCTAAAATTAGTAAACAACAGCAATAAAGTTCCATGCAACAGAAAAAAATTCGATTTTGATCCGTTGTGTAATAGGTAGAAGTAGTATACGAATCTTATTGGACAACAATGACTTCCCAGCCGATTTTGAATTTTTACATAATTATTGCAGTTTTTTTATTATAAAAACTCTCAATTTTATTTCATGGCTTCCATTTTAAAAACTATTTTTAAAAGAATTTTTAATATTTTTTAGAAATACATATATTGAAATTACCAATTTTTATACCCTCCACCAGAATTAGTTGTGAAGAGGGTATACTAAGTTTGTCATTCCGTGTGAAACTTTTTTATTATTCATCTCAGACCCCATAAAGTATATACATATATTCTGGCTGCTTGAGTAATTCTAAGTCGATTTAGCCATGTCCGTCTGTCTGTCCGTCTGTCCGTCTGTTGAAAACACGCTCACTTTCGAAAAACTCAAAAGAAATAAACAAACTAGGTGTCAAATTGCTTGTAGTTATCCTAAGCAGTTTCAGCAAAATCGGTTCAGTAGGACCAGAGCTATGAATCAAAATGTGGAACCACCACCTTCAAAAACTTGATAATTTTGTTACAAAAACTAACATAAATGATGCAAAAATGCACGGAATGACATAAGATTTTGCACAAGTCCGTTTTATTCGACTAGAAATGACACTGTAAAATTACACTACTCCCGGAAAACAGTTTAGTACGCCTAAAACCGTAAAAAATAATGCAATCATAACAAATTTTGGCTCGTCACAATTTTATAGGACTATAAATGATACTGTGAAATTTCGTGAAGATCGGTACATAATTTACCCTAGGCCCCATATATGCCCTACTCTCGGAAAACAGTTTAGTCTCCTAAAACCATAATTAATAACAAATCGTCACAGTTTAAGATAATAATAATAAAAAGACATCATACAGATATTACTCCTTAAACATTCGAACTGTCGGTGGAGGGTATCAAAGATTCGGCACAGCCGCATATAGCACTCTAACTTGTTTTTTCAAAAAAGCTTGGAATTTATTTGATAGTAGAAGAAGGGGCGTTATTTTCCTTCCCAAATCTTTTGTTAATTATAAACTCTTTATGTTTCGCAATACAATTATGTTTAACCAACCATATAGCATTTGATGGTCTAAATGGCATTCGTAGAAGGGATATTATCACCCCTATCGTGAATAACAAGTGTAATTTTTGTTCCCATGAAATTTTCATTCCCCTCGAAGGGAAAAAAGCAATCGTGAATCTCATGTAAAAAATTGTTCATGCTATTAGTTCCAGTGAATGTAAAAAAGAAGAAAATTAAAAATCATTGAAATTTTTGTTTAAAAATATACACGTACATATTTTAAAGGAGAGTTAAAATAATAAATCTAAATAATTTGTATTGGAGGGATAGGTTGATTACAACGTAAGTTTTTTGCACTTTTTAAATTTTATGTAGTAAAATATTTTCCAAAATTCTGCCACCACGTCTTTCACAAATCCGGCGGCAATCAACCTGTTGTTTTGCATTTTGTTGACCAATATATCGGTTTGTGCCTTATTAACGGATCTAGCCCTTAATATTTGATTTATAGGAGGAACTACTAACATACACTTTCTATTCCCTTGCAAAAATAAAGTGAGAAAATCTAAGGGAAATGTGAACAAATTACCAGGGAAAACACTTTTCACGATAAGGGAAAATTATTCCCGTGAACATTTTTTCACGTTATTATTCTCCTTTGAATTACATTTTTTCATGGGAGCTGTTCATGATCGCAAATATGTGAAAAGGGGAAAAATTACGAGGGAAAAATTATTCACGATAGGGGTGTATATTTATTTATTTATTAATTTATTTATTTCATTCACAGTAATATATAAAAGCCTCCTAGGCCAATAAACATACATATATTACAAAGATATATTCATGAATGCAAATACAATTTAATTTTTATACATAGTTATAAACATACTTTCACTTATAACTAATAAAAAACTCATTCAATGGCTCCTCAGCCAAAAAAAAAAAAAAAAAAAAAAAACAAAAAAGTTATAAAAAAAGATCGTATGGAAATGTAGTCCAATAAGAAGTAATAAGAAATAATACGTCTAATTGTTTTATTTAATATATCAAACAAGAAAAGGAAGCGTAAATAAAAGTTTAAAATATGTATATAAAAAAAAAAAAAAAAACAAGTAGTCTATAAAAATTACAACTGTCTAAGAAGCTTTAAACGAAAAACATTGTTCGTATTTGAAAACAAACGAAGTTCAAGAGGTAAGATGTTCCAAAAGCGCGCAATTCTTATAACAAATGACCGTTCAAATACAGAGCATCTAATCCTTTTTTTTTATTATTTGTGGATTTCTACACGAATGAGAAAATATAAATTCAGACCGAAGTTGCACAGGTAAACCACTTCTAATAACCTTGTAGAAATTCAATAGATTACGATATAAAATAAAACTCTTGAAAGAACAACCCAAGAAGCATCGAAAATAATCTCATTTTTGCATTCTATTTCTAACATTGTACACATAACGCACTATCATGTTCATAATACGTTTCAATCAAGAAACCAATTAAGCCGCCGTACCAGAAATAACATCAAGCCCATACTTACATGAGGCATCAAAATCGTATGTGCAATAGTGTTCCTGATGTGAACTGGTAAAAAAACTCCAATTGAATAAATTCTACGTAAAATAGAATTACTTTGAAACTTAGACGATCAATATGATATTCAAAGCTAAGACGCCCAAATTCAATAATAGATTCACCAATAGAAAGGAGTCAACTCTGGTTAATTAAAATTTCCAAATAATATCGCCTTAGTTTTAGAAGAGTTTACCAACAAATTATTCGCAGTTGACCATTGCAGGAAACGACGAAGAGCATAGTCAATATTAGATTATAAAACATCACTACTATCCGCACCAGTGCGAAACAAAAGCATGATATCATCTGCAAATAAAAACGGTTTACAAATGGGCGTATCAATACAATCAGGAAGATCATTTACGTATAACACAAAAAAAAGTGGACCCAAAAAGGAACCCTGCGGAACACCGGACGAAAGAGGTAGTAAGCCTGAGTATGCTCCACCAATATCTACAAACTGAAATCTATCACATAAGTACGACAAAATAAGCCTATAGGCTGAACTCGAAAATTTAAACAAGTTTTTCAACTTACTAATTTGAACACAAAAATTTACTGAGTTAAACGCCTTAGACAAATCGAGAGATAACATAGTTGTCAAATTGCCCTCATTCAAACCACAACGAATATCATCAGTTAGCTTAAGTAGTAAAAAGGTCTATAAAATCTAGTTTGTATTCTTAAATGTCATTGTTTTTGTGTTTAATAAAAAATTATTTTATTTAAAAATATAATTTTTCACAAATAGAAACTGGGAATTATTTCCTTTCGTATGTTTCTTTTATATTATATTCAACATTTTTATTTTTCGAATTTATTTTATGGGCTAAATTTCAGTTATGTATTTTATAAAGCTTTATTGTAATAGTTATATTCCTTAAATTTTTAGGAATGACTTTTATTTACTACCAGACTATTATATTGTATTTTCTTGTTACATTTTACCTTAGCTATCCTTTGGATAGCAATGAAGTATATTGTATGTACAGAAAAATTTACAATTACATTCTGCTGGTGTCTAATAATTGTAAATTTTTCTGTACATACAATATACTTCATTAAAATGTAACAAGAAAATACAATATAATAGTCTGGTAGTGTATAAAAGTCATTCCTAAAAATTTAAGGAATAGAACTATTACAAAAAAGCTTTATAAAATACATAACTGAAATTTAGCTCATAGAATAAATTCGAAAAATAAAAAATGTTGGATTAATTTTTCGTTAAAATATTTTATTATAAAAAAAAAATAAAGACTTTATTCTGTTAGGAATTATTTTCTTAAAATAACGCAGGATTTTAAACTAGCTACCTGGCCCACAATGTCGACATGCGTTATTTAAAAAAAAATCCTAACAGAATTATTTTGTAAAGTACAAAAATTGTTCTTGTATTTTACAAAATATTTTCTTTAAATCCCCTTTAAAACAGCACATATGCGGTACTTCACGAAAGTTTTTTTTGTATAACATAATATTTTCGAAAAACGGGACTACGAACAAACTCGTTACTTTCGTAAAATTTACAAAATGTTAGAGTATTATGTATATTAGAACGACTTACCTTACTTATTTTGGGCAAAAAAAAAAGTTAAGGTTTTACTCCCCTGAAAATTAACTTTGATATATTTTTTATGATGATTCCCAAAATATTTGGCTCTAGCGATAATCTCCCGTGAGCAAAACCGTGTAAAAACGGTCCAAAAATGGTTTTTTTCATAAATAAAAAGTTTGGTACATTTTTTAGTCCAATGAGTGACCAAATTTAATTAGATATATATTTAGGAATTCTGTGATCCTGCATTAAAACATTTTAAAAATCTAACCACAGACTCGAGATAGCGAGTCAGTTTTTTTATGCTTAATGTTTTCTAAAAAATGTAGATCATTTAATGGTAAATTTTATAGTAGCTAAATATATAAATAAAATTGTTTTCTGCAAAATACATATATGCTTTTTGTAGTAATTAGGTTTTTAGTGATTTCTAAATAAATGTTATAAAAAAGTAAGATTGGAAGTTAAGGGTTAATTTTTGACTAAAATCCCAAGCTGTGGTCAACACCCTTCTAACGGCGTGTTGAAAATAAAAATCGAACAAAAAATGGTTAAGTTATTTAAACATTCATTAAAATCGAATTGAAAAGCATCAAAAAACTGAGATAAACATCTCGAGGCTGTGGTTAAATTTTTAAAATATTTTAATGCAGTATCAAAGAATTCCTAAATATCTATTATATTTGGCCATTCATTGGACAAAAAATTGATTTACCGAACTTTTTGTTCTTGAAAAATACCTTAATGTAACCTTTTTTTGACGTGGTTTAGCTCACGAGAGATTATCGCTAGAGCCAAAATATTTTGGGAATCTTCATAAAACATGTCAAAAACTTTTTTTTTTTATACAATACAAAACTTTTGTAAATATATAGTACAAAAAAAGTAGCTATAAAAGTTTCTTTCGTAAAATGTGTCGTATGAATTTTTTCAATGTTTATTTATCACCTGAAAAACTGATCAAGCATTATTATATACTACTTGTTATTCAAGATAGTTTTATCTTTCTTCTTCGTTCTTTTGTACAGGCTGTACTACATCGGATACTAATAATTTGGTAACATCCTCCTTACTAACTACCGTGGATAGTATTGGCTCGAATTTGAACAACAGTAGTAGCGCTCATAATAGTAATAATACTAACACTAATAACAGTAGCAACAACAATCACAACAATGCAATTAACAACATTGGTCTTTTGGGAATTGGTCTTGGTATTGGTGGTTCAGGTGGTCTTCTTAGTAACATAGGCTTAGGTATTGGTGGAGGCGCTGTTAGTAACAATTCCTCTACAGCTTCTGCTACAACATCAACAACCAAGAAGTTATCAATAACAAATGCAACGACACTAAATGATCATAAAGACCAAGGTGTGAGGATGAAATTTTCGTATATTAAACACATTTATACCAAAAAAACTTTGTTTTCTTTACTTTTTTTGTTGTTAAATTTAATAGTTGTTTTTTCAAATATTTGTAGTTTATAATTTTGCTTTTTTAATTCTACTTGAAACAGTTTTAACTTAAATATTTATACGTATTGTAATAAAATTTTTCTTTCCGCAGACTTTTTCATTTCCCGGGAAAACGGGAATGATTTTTAAATTTTCCGAGAATTCCCGCCCAATACAAAACTATGTAAATTATATTTTATTATTATAATTTATTTAAACAAAAAAAAAAAAAAAAAAAAATAAGAAGTCATAAGATATATTAACCTTAAAATGCATAACCGTGTACTACAAATGTGTACACTTGTGACTTAAAAACCAATACTTATAGAGTATTGATCTAAGAATTTAAAATCTTTTTGTGTCGTTTGAACATTTATGAAATTCCGTTCAGTGCAGGGTTGTTAGGCTTTTTTCTTAAAAAGTCGTCAAAAGTTTTAACAAAATTCGTCAAAATCGCAAGAACATTTAACAAAATCGTCAAATATTTAAATTTTACAAATCAGAGGCGATTTATTGCACTGATTTTTTATTTTTTTTTCACCCGACTTGAAATATTTTTTAACATCCAACTTCAGTTCCAAACTAATGCATTTTCTTTTCTTTGCACTAATTTTTCTACACAACTTCTTACTAAGAACTTACCTAACATAATTAAATAGGAATTCGCCTTTTTCTCCGCAAATAGAACAATTCTTCACATGTGATTATGACTTCAGTGAAAAAATCCAATCGTATGTAGCGACGGAAATCGGAATCATAAAAACGTAAAGCGGATTTACCCAATTTTTAAAAAGTGACGCAAATCAAAGATAATGAAAGATTTTTTTTTTTTTAATTTCCAATAATTTTTGTGTTTCGTAAAATTGATTGTGACGATTTGGACTGTTCCCAATATTATTGTAAATATTTCTTGTAAGTGTTTTATTAATGCCAGAAAATCGTCATAACACTATTACTTTTAGTAAAAATATCGTCAATAGTCATTTTACTGTATTTACTGTATTTTCAAGCTGATAGCTTTGAGCATTATTTACTTGAAATCAACAGATTTGACATTTACAAAATATGTTGGGCCTCCAAAGTCGTTGAAATAGTTTAACATATTTTTTCCTTTTTCCAATGATGCTGAAATTGAACTTTTAATAAATGAAAACAATGTTAAGCTCCTTAAACTCTGGTCAACGAAAATTCTATAATTTTTTTTTTGACATTGATAAACTGGCTGGTAATGTCACAAAAATTTAAATTGAAATCGTTGGAAGGAAATTTTCGAAATTTTGCGTGTAAAATTTCTAAAGAATTTCAAAAATCACAGATTGATTAACTACCGACTGTTGCTAAAGGCTGTTATTATACACTATCCCACAAAGTCTTTAGTAATTTACGAAAATGCAACCCTGTCATGATAAGTTGTTATTGTTTTTTAAAAATGTTCAAAGAAAAATTAGATCAGGGAAGCATTTTTGAAAAATGCGTAAGACTTTGTGGGATAGTGTGTAACGGCCTTAATAAACACACATACACATAACTTATAAACTAACACAGTCATTGGCTGGCTCCCCAGCCAAAAAAAAATTAAAAAAGTGATCATATGGAAATTTAATCCAATAAAAACTAGCAAGTTTAAATGCATTATTAAAAACATATTATAAACATGATCAAAAAAGGAAAAGAACCGCAAATAAAAGTACATTTAAGTCAGTTTTATGAAATTGAAAAACAAAAAATAGCATACATTTATTCCTTGGATGAGGTCCAATGCTCCTTACAGGATCAATGGGAACATTATGTATATATGTATATTCCTTGGATCAAATTAATACATAAACTATTAAAATTCGTAAAGCACCCAAACAAAGCTGCCAAACATTTGCTGCCAAACATTTGCTAACTTGTGGAAAATATGTAGCTGTTTAATCTTCACAATATAATTTTACATAAAAATCTTCATTTACATTAAATTTTAAAAACTTTTTAAAATAATAAAATTTCGTTTGTCGTGCTTAATTCCGAATTTTTATTCTTGATAAATACACTGAAATTTATTGTTGGAGGATAAGCTAGTTTCTATACGCATTTCTCTGGTTGCTTAGGCCAGATCATCAGGAAACATTCTGCCAAAAAATTTTAGAAAAGCCAAAGATATTAGCAAAAAAACAAAACTAAAAACAAAAACAAATTGCTTTACTGTTTTTGCAAGAAAATCAGAATAAAGCAATTTGCCAGTTTAATTTTTTATTAAAGTAATTTTTGGGAACACAACATTTTTAATTAATAATATTTTGTTTGTCGTGCTTAATTCCCAATTTGTATTCTTGATAAATACACTTAGTTTATTGTTGGAGAATTAGCAAAAGATAGATGTTTTCGAGATCGAGAACTGACATTTGAAATGTATGAATACAAAGTATAATAGTGTAAACTAGCCTTAACAAGCTGTTCACCTTAATCGCCATTCTAGTTAGGAACTCATACGTGGTATACAAGTTGTGGCTAATGTTTTGTTAAAATACGGCCTTTAGTTTTTTCCGACAAACCGTCATTATTTCTAAAATTTTCGTTGCTTACCTTATTGAGTTCTTCCAAAAAGTTGTGATTGGCAGTGCCAGCTTAAAATATTAAATTTGTTCCCCCCTAACCTAATTTCTGACCAATGCAGAAGTATGCTTTGGGTCTTTTTTTGTATTGAAAAGCTAAAGCAACGGCATACATATCTATATCTGCATATGGAAGCTAAACATCTTGCAAAATATTTCGGTAGCAGATGTGATTCAACGTACTTTCTATTCTGTTCTTATACTTTGTGATAAAGAAGGGTAATATCTGCAAGAATTTGCACAAAAATCGCAAAGGAATATTTTAGCGAGATGTTTGCGGATCACCAATTTATGTCTAGGAATAAAAAAATAGGTTTCACATTATTTAAAGAGCTCGTATATAAAAAGAATATGTACTATTAATGTAAATTCAAATTTGCTGTACAATGCCTTTGCCAAAATCTTTTTTTAACTCAGCTGCTTTACACCGCAGCTACATGATATATTGTTGGACTATTGCGATAAAAGTCTTCTGATGTTATTTATATTTCCAAATGGGAAATATTTATTTGCACTTTTAATACTTTTATGCAACTTTCGTATATCAAAAGTGCAATTCTGATGTTAACTGCCAGTTCATCTATTTCCAAACGAAGACGTTAAGTTGTGACTCTCAATTAAAATCGTGCATTATGGTTGGACCAGCATCTTTTTTATACCATGTTTTATTGTTTAAAACTCACATACATATGTTTTTTTTTAGTTGAGCTTTAAATATTTTTGATTGTTGGTCTGTTGTGGGTATATTTTAAACATTTTTTTTATTTCGCAATTCCAAAAACTCACGAATTGCTTAAAAACTACTGTATGTAAATTGGGCACAAATATTTTATTTATTTTTATTTAGAGATTATAGTACATTTGGTTTATTACTTTTTTTTTTATTAAGTTTGTGATTTTATTTACACCGATTTTTTTCCCTTTTATTGTTTCAAATAATACTTTTTTTATATTAATTTGCATAATACAAAAACTGCACTTTACACAAAATATTTTTTTTCTCTTTTCCTTATTAAATGTTAATTTAATAAAGTTTCCGTCATAGACATGCTGGCTGGTGCTTCACGTTCAACGACGCCTATAAGTCTTATTTCTCGAAAAAGTCCTTCGGCTGATATTGGAGTGCAAGTGAATCAAAATCAACAGCAGCAAACACATCAACAACAGCAGCAACAACATCATCACAATAATCAACACCAGCAACAACAGCACCAACAACATCATCCGAATCATCAGAATAATGCTAGCCATGGCGTCGGTGGTGGTCAATCGCGTGATGCTGGTCATAAGCGACAAAATCATCAAAATCAACGTGGCGGCAATCAACAGCGCAACAATGATAATAACTATCGATCCGGTCGTATTATGGACAATTATAATAATATGAATCACTACAATCAACGCAATAACCAGGGTGGCAATCAAAATCGCAACAATTGGAATACACATCGTGGTAATATGCCGAACAACAATAACATGCGAAACCGTGGCGGTGGACCACGTGTCAATATGCGCAACATAATGGTATTAATTACAAATTTGCATTATATTCCAATAGACCTTTATTGTTATTTTAACTTTATTTTAAAAGCAGGGCTTTAGATCGGCTAACGGTCCCGGTGGCATGCAGAAGCCTTCACGCAATCCTATCAAATTTGAACAAGATTTTGATTTTGAACAAGCCAATACTAAATTCGAAGAACTTCGCTCTCAACTATCAAAACTTAAGGTGGGCGACGAACCCAAATCTGAACAGGTATCCTTTTTTTAGTTTTCATTTATTTTATTATTAAATTTTTTTTGTTCTTTAGAATATTTTTTGTGCAATTGTTAAGTTATATATTTGTTGTCAATTTGTATTTTTTATAGTATAATAATTTGAAATTTAATTATTATTTTTTTTTAACAAAAAGAAAAACTAAAAATTAGTTTTTACAAAAAAGGATACCAAGCAAACATGATTTGCTTTTAAATTTATATTTTAAAATAATTTTATCATCATATACATACATACACTGGTTTGATTTGAACACAGTTTTTTTTTTTATAAAGAAGACATAATTCTGTTGTTATTCAAAGACTAGACTAGAACTTGAACACCTTCTTGAAATCTATCACAACGTCTTAATTGCATTTTAAAATATTAGTTAAAAAAGTGTTTATAGATTAATATAAAACTAGTTTGAGATTTAAGTGTTTCTTTTTATAATTTTATGAACATAGATACAAATTCAAAGATTTTTTAAGTCATATTATAAAGTTTTATATTAAATAAAATAAATTAATTTAATATTAATTTTTGGGCTTGCATTGATATTTAAAAAAGAAAACATAGATTTTATTTATAAAAATGGGGACGGCTCGAAGATAACTTTTGTTAGAATTGGCAATTCTTACTATTGTGAAAAATTTTTCTTTTGATTTTCACTACATATTTTAAATTTGTTTTTGGCTAATATTCGAGCATGTTTTGGAAAACGAATTCAAGTAAAAAAATTAACAAACTACCAGAAAATCTATTAAAACCTGAAGCAATACGGCCATTTTTGGAAAAATCGATCTTGAAAACTCAATTATTCCACACGTTTTCAATTTCTAGCTGATTAATTTCTGAAAGAAGAAGTGATGTCTAAAAAAAAAAAAATAAAAAGTTAATAGAATAATAATATTGTGAATATTTTGTAATTCCTAATCATAGCAGTTAAAATAGTTTAATCTTTTAGATTCTAAAATAGTTGGCAGCAAAAACATTTGCATAAAATTATTAAGATACAATATATAACTCAAACTAACCCTATAATATTTTTTGTTTTTTTTTTATGAATTCCACATGACTACTATTTATCAATCCAACGCTACTGTTCGAAAAAAATAACAATAAAAACCACCTCAAAACTATTGGCAAATTCTTAACTTGTAAAATGCATGACTATATAATTATAAACCCCTTTACACCTCTTCTGCCTGCTACTACTCTACACTACCGTACATCAAAACCACCCAAATATCGAACAACTACATACACACCTATATCCTTATCAAATTTTATACAAATATGATTTCTGTTATCTTTATTATTAACGAAATCCTTTCACATTATAATAATTGTTTTAATAATAAAATTTTAACACAATACTAAATAATACTATCAAAAAAATTGTTCGTGTGTATTTGTGTTGTAATAATTGAAATTGGATAAAAAATTTAATGAAAAATTAAAGTGTTCTTCGCCTACTCCTACTACTTCACAGATGAATGGTGAAACAGATAAAAAAGATGACTCTGGTAATGAAACTGGAGCTGGTGAGCATGAACCTGAGGAAGAAGAAATTACTGTAGGCTATGATAAGACCAAATCATTCTTTGATAATATCTCCTGTGAAACAGCACAAGATCGTGCAAAGAATAAAAATTATGATTGGCGTCAGGAACGCAAATTGAATAGTGAAACATTTGGTGTTTCATCTACAAGGCGTGGAGGGTAAGTTTGTCTAACAAATAATATTTATTCACAAAAAAATTAATTTTTAAATTTTTATTGGTAGTTATCGTGGACGTGGTGGTAACTATTACAATAACCGTAATATGGGCAATTATAATAACGGTGGTAATTACAACAATCGTGGCTATCGTGGCAATAATTATCGTAATCGCAGCAACAATCGCAGTAAAATGCATAATAATCGTGATGGCAGCACTTCAAATGGTGCAAATATCAATAATGCTACAAGCAATTCTTCGTCGGCCAACAATAATGCTGCTCCTACTTTAAAAAATCAAACGCAACAACCTTTAACTCCAGGTTCATCTTCTAATCATACTGATAATACAACTCCAGCGACCACATCAAAAACGGTGTCATCAGGTTTACAAGAGACTAATAATCAACCACAAATGGCTGCAGTTGGTGCAGGTAAATGTATAGATTTAACGGAACCGAGAAAAAATTTCGAAAAGTTAGAATAATTTTAAAAGACTTTAATTAATAAAAAAATCAAATTTACAGGAATTGGGGTTTCTGAACATTAACTGCCATTTTCAGCAATCTCGAATAGAATAGAATTTTATATAGAAAATATTTTTAAAACTGACTGTTTTTCTATGCGAACTTTGAACAGGCAGTTCTTTCCCGATTTGAAAAAGCAATACAGATGGGAATTATTCTACATTCGAACTTTCCTATAATGAATCTGCATGGGACCATAAAATCAATTCATTATATAGTATCTTCATTATACAGAATTTATGTTTTCACTTTTTTTTAAATAATATAAAAAAAATGTTTCGATTAAGCTTTTTCGCTCGGTGGGATTAGCTTAGGGAATTGAAAAAAAAAACAAAAAAAAAAAACAAACATAAACATTAGTGATAGATGAGTTGTTTGGCGGATTTTATATGAAACAGTGATAATTTTCAGAAAAAAATACCTTTGCACAAGATATTTTTCCATTATGTAAATCAACTTGCACTTTAAACTTAAAATTTATTTCATTAAACCCAAAAAAAAAAATATCTTTACATTTTTGTTATAAAGTTACTTATTTAATATATTTAAAATATATAGCATAAATAAACAATAAATTAAAAAAAAAAAATTTTTTAGGAGCTTTAGAAATAAAATTTGGTGCGGAAACTTTTTTACTTTTTTGGCCGAAATGAGGAGCGAAGTTGATTTAACGATGTCCGTCTGTCCGTTGAAATGGATTTTCCGAAGACCCCATATATGATGGGGGCCAGGTTATTATACATTTATGTCACATATGGTCCGGAACTGTTTGCTATTGAAATTCAGCAAGATCGGTCCACAAATGGCTGAGATATGAGTAAAAAACCACGACTGCCTCAAATTTTTTCCTTTAAAGGTTAGACGTGACGTTACCATACCAACACTGTATTACCAAAACGACATAAACTTACCATACAAACCAATTCAATTTTAGTTTCTACGGTCATACAGTGGCTATGGTAATACAGTGTTGGTAATGTGTTATTTTTTTGTTGTTTTTATACCCTTCACCACAGGTGAAAAAGGGTATATATGTTTGTCATTCCGACTGTTATGACCTATGGTTACGCCTTATATATCAAAAGATCGGAAATTAATTGAAAATATTTTCTGAACAACTCGGGAAAATCGGTTCAGATACGAAGAAGTTATGACCAAAATATTAATTTTTTTTTGAAAAATATCCATTTTTGGAAACCATAGATCTTCCCGAGTCCAAGTTTTATAACCAAATAAATTTCTTCTTTAACACGTCGGTATATAAATCTGTCAAATCGGTTAAGAAATAGTAGAGTTATGACCAAAATACTGAAATCCCACAAATTACTCTTTTTATTATAATTAAGTTTGTTTTTTATACCCTTTACCGAAGGTCCTACACCCTATATATAAAGTATACATATATATTCTGGGTCCTTATGAAAAGTAAAGTTCAAATCCGGTTGTCGTCTCTTTTTTAAGTATTTTAAATATGTATGTATATGTAAAAATTATTTAGTTGCTCTGTATTCTGCTCGCACAATGGTGAAGGGTATATAAGATTCGGCACAGCCGAATATAGCACTCTTACTTGTTATTATTAATAATAAATGGCCCATCGCGTGGTGGGATGAAGAAATTTTGTCCAAAAAAGTTATAACCTTAATAAACATATTTAAAAATGCCATGAAATTATCTACCAGATTATTATCCTCATCTGTATTATCATTTTAAATCCTTTTGCAGCTAAAAAAACACCCTATTCAAAAACAAACTTACAGATGAAGTTTGTAATAAAAAAACATATAGTCCCTTTGAAAAAAAAAATAATTAGACACATCGTCGGCTCATTATTAGTTTGGCACATATACCAAAAAGTCGGAGTGGAGAAAAACGAAAAAGAAGGTTTACATAAAGATTTCTCAAAATATACCCGATAGAACCAGCCGTTTTGCGTAGACCTAATGATTGGCAATGCTTTTACTTTAACTACTTTTTTTCTTACGGCAATAAAGCAAAGCAAAAGTGAATTTTTTTTTTACGTTTTTGTATGAAGAATTTGGTGCAATCGCCAAACAGTGGCGTGTAAAGCAAAACAAGACTTTTAAATAGTTTTTATCGAGCAAAATGAATGCTTAATACCATAAAGAATTTCTCGAAACAGATTTTGGATTCATAAAGGGGATATTTAAAATAACTAAACCTCATACCTAACTCGACTTTTTTTTAAAAAAGGTCGGTAGGTTAAAGTGGCGTATGCGGCAGAAAACAATATTTTCACTTTCAATAAAATACTACATATTAACTTCTAACTTCATTCATGAAAATTCACAAAAATTAACATATTTCTTCAAAGCATATGCTGGAAGTAGTGGTGAAAATATACAAAAATTCTTTGTCGTATATATCCACTCCAACTTTTTGGCTAAACCAATAATGAGCTGACGAAGTAACAATTTATATTTTAAAGCAGCGAAGGGCACATAGAGAACATTGAATAAAAGAGAGTAAATAATTTGCTTACACTTAGAGAAATTTGTTGAAAGTTCTTCAAACTGTATGTTTATATGCAAAAAATGGAATTCAGTAAAAAACTAATGACATACATATAACCATGGGGGTGTGCTGGAAGTCGCAAACGCAAAACGCAAGAATTTTGAGGCTGTTTTTAACTTAACTTAACTTTTAACCTAACTTTTATAATTTTTGTTATAAAATTCTGTTTAATAGAGAAATGTTTGTATAATATTTGTCATAAAATTGTTTTATTACAGAAATCTTACTAAAAAACGACTTTAAAAATTCTTGCGTTTTGCGTTTGCGATTTCCAGCACACCCCTGCATATATTCCATCAAATTTGCAATAACGGTAAAAAATATATATATGGATATAGTCACCTAAAATCGAAAAGGTCGTAGTGACAACTTCAAAATTCATTTTTTTGATTGACTATGACTTATAATTAACAAATATATTGTTACGTTACTGCCTTTCAATAACGTTTTGGTTTATTTCCTTTATAATAAACCGTTTCGAGTTCTTTATTGCAACTTTAATAAAATAAATAAAACCGAACTATTTTTTTCATTGTTTACAATTTACACAACTTTATTTAGTACTTAGTCACTATAACAAACCGTAATTTATAGCTTTTATTCACAACCAACTATAATTTTCTCCGCGGTATTCGTTATTGGCAAAGTCTGAACTTAGAATGATCTTACTATGCTAGCCGCCGCAAGTATTTATACTGCCATTCGGCCACCTAGAACATTCGAAATGTTTTTCGAAGGTTCGAGGCTTTACTATTCACCACTCTTTACGTCTATTTGATTTATGGCGGCACTTATGTTTACATAATTTTACCACTTATACTGAAGCTTTTTTAACGGTCATTTCGAGGACTTTCTGCACATTGGGATTAAAGTGTACTAAATTATAACAATGTTTAATAACAATGTAAACTAGTTAAATTACTTATGAATACAAGACAACTAATAAATACAAGTTAACTAATAAATACAACTAATTCTTAACTAATAATAATAGTAGGAACATTTTTGCATTTGTAGCAGCTCTGAAAAAAAACACGATGAGTAAATTTAAAAACCCGAAAAACTTCGTAATACAGGCAAACCAGCTCCCACCGCTGTTTTAAAGAAAAGAAATAAAAATTGAAAAAAAAAAATATTAATATCCCCCTAAAATACTGAAGAAGAAAAATAATTTAGAAAATAAATTATTTGTTGGGAATATAACTGAATAAATTTATGTTGCTTATTCTTGATAACTCTAGAACGCCATCTTTTTTTTGGTTATTATTATGTGCATTTATTGTGTAATTTAATTGACCTTTTAAATTTTCGGATTTTTTCTTAATGTTGTTTTTTTACGTTCAGCGCTTATATTCAATAAAAAGTGAATGAAATTTGCGTATAAGCGTTGCTGTTTTTTTTTTTTTTTAACTTAGGCCCCTATTACGGTTCACAACTCAACTCAGTTCAGTTGTAATTTCTTAATTTTTATTATTTATTATATAATGGTTTACAACTGCATTTTTGCGGTGAACAAAAACATAACAAAAATTACAACTGAACACAACCAGTTGTCTTAATTACAACTCAACTGAGTTGAGTTGTAGGCCCCTATTACGGTTTACAACTCAACTCAGTTGAGTTGTAATTTCTTAATTTTTGTATTATGGTTTACAACTTTGCAATTTTGCGGTGAACAAAAACATAACAAAAATTACAACTGATCACAACCAGTTGTCTTAACCCAGTTGAGTTGTAAACCATAATAGGGGCCGTAAACCGTAATAGGGGCCTTAGCAAAAATAAAGTGAGAAAATCTAAGGGAAATGTAAACAACTTACGAGCAAAAAACTTTTTCGCGATAAGGGGAATTTTTTCACGTGAACATTTTTTCACGTTATTATTGTCATTTGAATTGAGTGAAAAGGGGAATAATTGCGAGGGAAAAATTATTTACGATAGGGGTGATTATAATCAAGACCCATTCACCCTATCACCCAGTGACTCGTAATGACCGATATCACTGTCATTATCTTGTCCCTACCGAGACCAAGTAGCACGGCGCATCGTAGCCAGGCCATTAGGTCCTAGCATTTTTTAACTTTTTTAACGATCATAATTAAAGTAAACATAAATTTATAAACCGATTATGGCCTACAGAGTAGGTTACTAAAATTCAATAAACTGAATAAAACTAATCTCTTTTTTATGTTTTCAGGTCAATAATCCTTTGTGTTGGTATCTTCATGAGATAAGTTCAAAAAAATCATCAAACAAAACAAAAAAGAAAAACATTAAAGGAATTTTTATTACAAAACATATAAAAATACATTTTGTGTATCAAAAAGTATTTTTTAAACTGCTGACGTCCTTCGCTCCCATCTACGTAAAAACACTAAACAACTTAAAATACAAAAAAAAAAAATGGAAAATTATAAATATAAATCCTAAGAAAAAGAAGAACAAATCTAAAAAGAAAATATACATAACATTAACATTCTAGCATAAATATATTACTTTATACACAACACAACTTTTCATTAAAACTGGATGGAGTATGTTAAGAAGTTATTCAAAGGAAAAAAATTATAAATTATGGGTTAAAAAAGGCGGCACATGAAAAAAAATATTTATAATAAACAAAAACAAATCAAGAAAAACAATATAAACATTTTAAAGATGTTAGCATAAAATAGATTTAGAAAAAACAAAATGAAAGGATAATAAGTAACAATTTGTATTTGAAAGAAATGAAATGAAAATTGAAAGAAAAAATATAAATATCCCCCTAAAAATACTGAAGAAAAATAATTTAGAAAAGGAAATTGTTTGAAAAAAAAACTATTAAAAAAAATATACACAAAATAAAAGAGGCGCTTTAATTTAAACAAATACTAAAAGGGTATACAATTTTTTAAATTAATTAACGAAAAGAGAACAACCCACTAAAGAGGAACAAAAAGAGAGAAGGGAGTTGAAACATTTTTTTCCAAGTATTTTGATAATTTTTAGAAAAACAAAAGATTAAAACAAAATTATTTGTTGTGGAAGTTGTAGAGTTGCATTTATTGGAATTATATTAAAAATAAACTTGAATGCTAGAAATGTATGAATATTTATAAAAAGAAACTAATTTGAAAATAAAACACAACTTTTTAAAATATTGTTTCTTGAAATAAACAAAACTAACTAACAACAAAAAAATTGTAAAATTAAAAGATTTTTTTTTTATAAATACATACATATAAACATAAATTAACAATTAAAAATGAGCATGTTTATTTGGTTTTCACAAAAGAAAAAAAAAACAAAAAAATGTAAAAGAAGAGTGAGCTTTTGATGTACTATAATATCGTATTAAATGGCGTTAGTTTATTATTTTAAATATTATATAGTTTAAGTTTATCATCATGTCGCAACGACTTATGATGATTTTTTCCCTAAATAAGAAAAAAAAAAACACTTACCATTGGACCTCAATACTAAAATACTAAAGAAACGAAATATAAAAAAAATACGAATTCGCCAAAAAACGAGATTCCAAAATTTTGTATAAAAAATAAAATTCAAAGAATTTTATTTATATTATCTTTTTTTATATTAAACCATTTTATTTTTGTTAAATTAAATTTATTTTAAAACAATTACTTTTTTATTTAACACAAATTGTCTTAATTATGTTAAAAATATATTATTAATTAAATTAAGCTTTATTAATTGTTTTACTATTTACTTTGTATTAGAAAAGCCACTTAAACTTATAAAATTGTAAGCCCTACACAAACAAGACTTTCTTAAAGAAAAATATATTTTATTTTCTTTTTTCTTAAAATATCTCAGCCCAACTCTTTTAGATTTTAATAGAAAAAGTTAACGGCCACTTTGATTTATAATCGATTTCAATTAATTTTTAAAACTAAAAATATAGATCGTAATTATACCAAAACAACAAGCGCCAGTGTTTAAAATTTGTTTTTATTTTTATAATAAATTGATTGGAATATTCCAAGTTTATTGTTAACATAAACTTTACGCTCACTCCCTTTCTCTGCTCCTTTTAGTTTTTGTTTTAATTTTTGGGTAAAAAAAATTGCCAATAAATAAATAAACATGAATAAATATAAAAACTTAAAATCCACAACATATAAAATTTTTTTACTCATTTTTTTAAAAGTAATTTGTATTACCCGCTAGGTAAAGCTCACTCTCTGTTACATTAAATTACAAAAGAAAATACCAAGAAACCACAAAAATATGTTAAAAATTTTATTATATAAATTTTAAAAAGTAAAAAAAGAAAAACAAAAACACAAATAAAAATATATATACACAGAAATATGTATTTTGAAATTATCATTAAAATCTAATAAATAAAGCAAACAATTTAAAAAAAAATCATTGTCAAAAATAATAATAATAATATAAAAATAAATTAACAAATAATAAATTTGTGTAGTATATAAAAGGTTTATAAAAGTTTTATCCTTATTATAAAAATTAAAGAGAATTAAAAAAAATCGTGTACATATACTTTTTTTACTTAAACTGTAAATGTAAGCCATTTCAACAGTTATAAAAATAATTTATCAAATTTAGATTTCTCTCAAAGAGCAGGATGTTTGAAATTGAACCAACCCAAAACATTTTTTCACTGTGATATTAATTGGAATGGAATGTGTTTGGAAGGTATTTTTGTTAACTGTTTTCGTTTTTCAAAAATTTTCAGAATAAAATCAAATATTTTAAATATGTAAAAATGGGCGATTTTTTAAGCGTAGTTTTTTTTTAAAATCGAATAAAACACACAAATTTGCATCATATATTCAAAATTGGAATCGATAAATTGGTCTTTGCCATTTACTTTTTAAAAATAACCATGTATAAAATAAAATGTTTTAAAATTTTTAGGTTTTTCTTTTGCAGAGTTCATTAATTTTAGAAATCTTGTTCACTTTTACAAGTCATATAGGTTGCAAACTCCTGGATATTTAATTCAGTTATTTGAATTTTGTAGATCAACGAGGAATAGACAGTTAAAGATACCAAAATTATCTGCCGTATTGGAGCGTTCTTTTTATGTTAGAGTTGCACGATCTTATAATAAGTTGCCTAACTTTTTGAAAACTTTTGGTGTTTCTGCTAACACATATAAAAAAAGACTTTTTCTGGAACTTTCAGGAAATCAATCTTCTATATAAGTGATTCTATTTATGTGTTAAATATGCATTAAAGGATTAAATTCATGATATTTAAAAATTTATTTCTGTGAAGATTGTTGTGTAGTATTTTCTTTATGAACACAAAATAAATCATTATCTATACTCTGAGAGTTAATAAATATCCACTTAATATTTTTCTTCATTATTAAAATTTTCATTATTTTGTTACTTAGTCATATATGCGTGTGTATGCATATGTGTATGTATATATGTGTATATATATGTATGTGTGTGCATGTACATGTATTTACATATAAAATTTTCATATAATTTTTCTGAATCGTTTGTTTTGGGATTTTTCATAACTTAAACTCTTACATTTTAATGAAGCTATCTAACCCTTTTGTTATTATATTTTAACTTTAATATATTTTAATTTTTATATACATTCATACATTTATATATTAATTTTTGTTTACAATTATTAGTAGAAATTTGTAACCGATTATGGCCTTTAAGGCTAGGTTATTGGTAATGTAAAAATAAATAAATAAAAATAAATAAATGTTGCCCGCGACTCCGGTTTAAATGGTCCATTCCTAAGGTCCAATTTCGCACCACTTTTTCGAGCATATCGGCCTGTATTCCATGAATAACACGTGTTATGTTATACTCTAAGACTTCAGTCGTGTTTGGCTTGTCCACATAGACCAACGACTTCACATAACCCTACAAGAAATAGTCAAGAGGCGTCAAATCACATGACCTTGGCGGCCAACTCACAGGGCCAATTCGAGAGATAAACTGCTCACCAAATTCATCCTTCAATCGTGATTGGCAACCCTGTACTCAAAGTGTCAAATAGTAAAATTTTTCAGCTCCGTAATTTTTTACAATTTTTATTAAATAATTCAAGTTAAAATATATTTTACAAAGTCAACCAGTTTTTTAAACAAATAAATCGTTGTGTAAAGTGTTAATCTTGTGGAGTACTACTGCGAGATTCGTTATTTTTGTGTTTTTCAACATTCCCTTCAATCTACACTGGCGGCGGCTTTTGCTTTTATTGGCTGTAAACATCTTTATATTTTACAACATTGTGCCTTATTTACAACATTGTACTTAAATACAAAAACTACAGTGTACAATCAAAAATTTCCTTGGGTGATATAATTACAATTATTTTGGTGTTTTGCAGTAAGAAACCATTATATGTACATATTATTTTCTATAATTGGTTTGGTGTTTTTATTTTGTTAATAATTGGCGCTCCGCTAACACAAGCTGATTTTAATAAAACCCAAGTGTTGCCAGATTTCTTTTTTATCATATAAGTGGGGGATAATGCCTAATTGTGTAATTTAAAAAACCGATGAATAATAAACGTACACTTGAAGCTACATCGCCTGATTACACTGAAATTAATAGTAAAAAACATTTGTCTTGTCAGAATATGGCTGAAAACAGTCAATCAGCATCCCAAGACGTTTTTTCGTGGAGTAGGTTTAGCGATCTATTGGATGATAAACTGAAAGATGTTGCTAGAAAAACAGACCTAGTAGTGATCCAAACTGAGATACAAGAATTAAAAGAAGAGAACATAAGACTTAATAATGATATTAAAAAGCTCACATCACGTCTTGAGTACATTGACCGCAGGTCGCGTTCTTCTAATGTTGTTGTTGCCGGTTTGAATTGTAAAAATGTACAAACTGCTAGAGAAAAATTTACAAAACTATGCAGTGAAGTTTTAAAAGTCAACGCTGATGTGGTGTCAACCCGCATGATTTCTTCTGGAAAATCGTTTTTGTTCAGCTTAGGATCGAGTTCGCAGGCTTACAACGTCGTTGCTGCTAAGGGTTTATTAAAAGGTCAAGATGTGTTCATTCAAAAAGATTACACTGAAGATGAACAAAATGTGCGATATAACCTGAGACAATTAAGCAAAAATATTTCAAAAGTTAATGATTCTGTTAAAGTCAGGCTTGGTGAGTTTTGTATATTTATAAATAACAACAAGTATACGTGGTCCAATGGCAAAGTTTGTGCTGATTCTGTTAATGATGCTGAGTACTTAAAAAACCTTTTAGCAGAATGTAATTTCGTTATTGATGTTAGCATTAAGGATAGTATGAATACAGTAGATTGTAATGTTAAAAATGTAAATATTTCAAATTCCCAATAGCAATTTTATTTATGCCATTTAGTTTCATATAATGTAGCAAACCTTGAAAAATCATTAAAATTTAGTAAATTTATTACATATATCAATAATTTTGATGTATTTTTTCTTTTTGAAACCCATGTAACAGCTGATAGACAGCACTTGTTTTCGTCATATTTTAATAATTATTGTTTATATTGGATTGCAGCTACGAAAACGCATACAGCTGGTCGTGCCAGTGGTGGCTGTTTATATGGTTTCAAAAAAAATCTTAAATATACTTATGCTTTTAAATTTTTAAACATTTACAATAATACGGTATTAAGCGCTAAATTTGAAGGTAATGTGTTTTACTTTATCCCAAGTTATTTAAACTGCACTAAATGGAATAATGAATTCGAAAAATTTGAAGAATTTGTACTGGAACTTGATCCTTAAAATTTTTGTATTGTTGGTGATCTAAATGCGAGAATTGCAAATGAACAAGTTTTAGATGGTAATTTTTTGAAAGATTTACCACATATTAATAAATCTAGATCTTCAAAAGACAAAGAACTTAATGCACAAGGCAAAAAATTGATGAATCTTATTGAAAATGTCGGTGGGATTGTACTTAATGGTAGAACTGGTAACGATGCTCTTGGGGAATTCAGCTTTTGTGGGGTTATGGGTAGTTCTGTTATTGATTATTGTATTTGTTCACTTAACTTTCTACAATATGTTGATGATTTCTTTATCGCATCCAAGCCGTTTTCTGACCACATGCCACAATGCTTAAAAATTAAATCATCGTGCCGTGTTGTTAATACTAATGAGAATAATACAATTCAAAGACTGCGTTGGAACAGTAAATTGTCTGATAAATACAAGGATAATCTTTCATTACTTGCTAGCAATGTTGATTTACAGTCTAATGAAACGGTTGATGAATTGGTTGTACATCTATGTAATAAAATAAAGTTGGCTAATGTTACTAAGGTAAACAAACGTTTTTTTTTTTGAACCCAGGCAGAAATGGTTTGATTGGAAATGTGCTCGTGCTAGGAAACTTATGCTTGAGAAGCTTAAGCGTTATAGGAAAAAGCACAATTCGGTAAACAAATCTCGATATTTTGCATCTAGAGCTTGCTATCTTATGATATGTAATAAAAAGAAAATAGATTTGTATAATAAAAATATTGACCAATTAAACAAGGTGAAATGTAGCAGTGATTGGTGGAAGCTATCCAACTCTATGAAATCGCGTTCATATTCTGTTAAAGGTTCACTAAATTCCGATGATTTTCGTTCTCACTTTAGTTCGTTACTGCAGGCAGATGTTGATTCTCAGACTATTAGCTGGTCAATGCCATATTTTATTGATCCGATCCTAGACTCACCCATGGAAATGTGTGAACTTTTCTTCGTTTTAAAATCACTTAAGGATAATAAATCTCCTGGTCAAGATGGTATCTGTTATGAATTTTATAAAAATGCTCCTAATTCTTTTATTAATGAAATGTTATCTGTCTTTAACAAAATTTTCCTACATGAACAAATTCCATCCAGCTTCCGTAAATCTATACTTATACCTCTTTTCAAAAAAGGTGATCCCAATCTCCCATCAAACTATCGAGGGTTATCGCTGATTAATACCTCATGCAAAATATTTAATACCATTATACTGAATCGTTTAACGGAATGGATAGATCGTAACATGATTCTGAATGAATTTCAAGCCGGATTTAGAAAAAATTATTCAACCGTTGACAATATTTTTAACCTCGTTAATATTGTGTATTTAAACAAGGCAAACAATAATAACACATATGCTTTCTTTGTTGATTTTTCGTGCGCATTTGATACGATTCCTCGTAATAGTTTATTTTACAAGCTCTCATGCCTTGGTATGTCGTCGAAAATAATAAGAATTTTACAGCTCTTGTATGAAAATACGGAAAGTTGTATTTGGGATGGAAACTCTTTTTCTGATCCATTTGCAGTTGAAATAGGTGTAAAGCAGGGTTGTATATTAAGCCCTCTATTATTCTCATTATATGTTAATGATTTGGCAGATGAGTTACCTGGGGGTGTAACTGTTGCGGACGTTAATGTTAGAATACTGCTCTATGCCGACGACCTTGTTATATTATCAGATACTCCAACGGAATTGCAAAAAATGATTGATTGTTTATACAATTATTGTTCAACGTGGTCCTTGAAAGCTAATCTAGATAAATCTAAAATAGTGGTATTTCGTTCCGGTGCTAGAATTTCTTCCAATTTAAACTGGGTTTTTGGTGGTGATAATATTGAGATTGTAAACAGTTATAAATATCTTGGTGTAGACATTACATATAATCTCTCCTTTAGAAAACACTTGAACAATAAATTAGCAGCCTCGAAACTGGCAATAAACTCTACTTGGTCCAAATACATAAACAATCCGCAAATCTCGCAGAATAATAAGCTTAGAATATTTCAAGCAGCATCCAGATCTATTATGTTATATGCAGCGCAAGTGTGGGGATATGTGAAATATGATGAGGTTGAAAAACTATTTAGATTTTTTATTAAGAAAATGTTATATCTACCGACCGCTACACCAAATTACATTTTGTATATAGAAACAGACCTAGAGTCTCTATACGTATCTACCTTAAGACTTCACCTAGACTATATTAATAAAGTATTAAGTATGAATCCTCACAGATTACCTCGTATTTTGGCATTAAAAATTATAGAACAAAATATTTGTTGGGCTAAAGAGTGGGAAAATCTTTGTCAACATATACAGTTTACCCCTGATAACTCAATATCTCCTCTTAGCAAACAGTGGAAACCTATATTGGACCAACTCAAACTCAAGGAACGTAATGATTACATAGAAAATGCAAAAAGTTCACAGTTTCATGATCTATATTCTATACTGGATTACAATGTTTCATCATTATATACTTCAAATTTTTCTCCACGTACAGTCAGTTTAATAATAAGGGCTAGAGGTGGCTTGTTAGATTTGAATGCAAGGTCTTTCAAAAATAACACTGTTGGTATTTGTACAATGTGCAATTTGGATGCTTCGGAAAATACTTTTCACTTTATTGGTGTTTGCCCATTGTACAAAGAATTTAGAATGCAATATTTTGGTAAAACCACACTAAATTTGAATGAAGTTATATGTATACTAAATGGTTTAAACTTTTTCTCCCTGTATAAATATATAGAAGTTTGTTTAAAATATAGAAGATTTATTTTAAATGAATTTGTTTTTTAATTTTCCATGAGAATATTAACTTATAATTTATCTTGTTATTTTTATTAAAAATTATATAAAATCAATATTTTGTAAATAAAATTTACTTTCCTAGAATTGTGCCAATCTGGCTTACAACAAAATGTTATGCCATATATAGATTTAGATATTAAACATATTGTAAATGAATTAAATATGTACATACAAAAAATCTATTAATAAATAATAATAATAATAATAATAATGTCCATCGTTTCACGAGCTGTGTGGCATGTGGCAACGACTTGTTGAAACCACATATCAACCAAGTCCAACTCCGCCAATTGGGGCAAAAAAGTCGCGTATTATGGCCCGATATCGTTCGCCGTTGACGGTAACGTTTTTTCCCCGGTCATCTTTGAAGAAAAATGGACCGATGATGCCACCAGCCCATAGACCACACCAAACTGTCGTTTTTTCGGGATGCATCGGTAACTCTTGTACGGCATGTGGCTGTTTTTCACCCCCAATGCGGCAGTTTTGCTTGTTTACGTATCCATTTAGCCAGAAATGAGCCTTATCGCTGAACACAATTTTTCGATAAAACAGTGGATTTCCATCGATCTGAATTTTAATAATAAATTTCAACGATTTGCAGTCGTTGCCTGTTTGTGAGTTTCTCCATGATGAAATGGCAGAGTATACTGAACACTTTTCACTTTCACAGATGTAGTTTGGACACAATTACCAACCAGTGCTTCCAGCCCGAAAAACTTAATTCATAAAAAATCACCCTTTATAATCAAAAAATTTACGCCCCCCTGAAGAAATAAAAAAATACTCTAAGGCCCCTATTATGGTTTACAACTCAACTCAGTTGAGTTGTAATTTCTTAATTTTTGTATTATGGTTTACAACTTTGCTATTTTGCGGTGAACAAAAACATAACAAAAATTACAACTGATCACAACCAGTTGTCTTAATAACAACTCAACTGAGTTGAGTTGTAAACCATAATAGGGGCCTAAGAAACGTTGGGAAAAACTGTAATAAAATTGATGTTTTATTTACATTGAAGCTCCACCCTTACAAGCTTAACAATAAGAAAGTGATTTAAAATTTTGAAATTGGCCAACTAAAGTAAGAACATTTCAAAACACCACTTATACTTTGTTGTAAATCGAAAATCTTGAAAATATGTAATTATTTTTATTTCGTTAAGCTGACCACACATTAGTGATTTGTTAGCGTACCATTTCTCCACACACGATGAACAAATCACAACCTTTTTTATTATTTTTATTATGTAAAGTTGGCAAACACAAAGTTATATGCCATTTATATACCTTCACCATGGTGCGAAAATAGCAGAGTGTTATATAAATTTCGTTCTTTACATATAAATAATTCAACTTTGTGCCACGCCCACTCGTCCAATCCGGCTCACATTTTGTCGGATGTTGTAAATTGATAACCAAGATGCTTGGCTCTTGCCTGGATGAGGTGTTTTGATAACCAAGATGCTTGTACCTAATTTGGCAACTTTGACTCCTGCTGTTCTCCAGATATACATAAAAATAAAATAAACAACAACAACTAGAGATTTTTGGATAAAAATTGAGGCAGTCGTGGTTTTTGCTCATATCTCAGCCTTTTGTCCCGATCAGGCTGAATTTCAATAGCAAACAATTTCGGACATAAATATATAACTACCACCTCTCCACCACATCTGGGGTCTTCGAGAAACCCATTCCAACGAACAGGCAGACGGACAAAGAGACGGACTGGCAAAATTCAATTTAACCTTTCAACATTGTATGATATCTTTGAAACCACTTACAACTCTGAAAATATGGCCCTTATCACGGTTTACAACTCAACTCAGTTGAGTTGTAATTTCTTAATTTTTGTATTATGGTTTACAACTTTGCTATATTGCGGTGAACAAAAAACATAATAAAAATTTCAACTGATCACAACCAGTTGTCTTAATTACAACGCAACTGAGTTAAGTTGTAAACCGTAATAGGGGCCTATATTTTTACCGAAATGAGTTGAAAATGAATTGCTAATTCTTTTTTCTAATTCATTTCAATTAATTAAAAATCAATTAAATTCAAATGAATCTGTAAAATGAATTGCAATTCACTTTTACAAATTCATTTTAATTTTTACCAAATTCATTTGAATTGACTCAAATTTTATTCAATTCACTTTTTGGTGTGAAAAGAATTAAATAAAAATTTGTCAATTCAGTGCATGAATGATTCGCGAGCAAATTCAAAAATGAATGATTCAATTACTGCTCTGGTTCATACTAAGTATACATACATGAAACAAATTACAAAAACCAGGGCCAAATTCGATATCGATCGAAATTACAATACAATTTAATAAATTAGGAATAGGCAAAAAATATCGATATATCAAAATATCGATATTTAAAAAAAAAGATCGATATATATCGCCGATATTTAAAATACCGATATATCGATATTGAAATACGAATATCTAATTCTATATTTTTTAAAGTCAGTCTTCATTTAAAACTCAAAATTTTAGCCGTTTTTCAAGCAATATGTTTTTTAAGAATTGGCATCACTGAATGCATGTACATATGTTTTAATATGAAGATATAAAATGATTGGCATTATAAGAAGCAGTGCCGGATAAAAGAAGCAGATTGACAGGAGAGTACATAAAACAGAGAGTGCTCCCGATGTCCATATCTCATGATTACTGGTTTGACTAATACCATGTTCACACGGACAGTAATATTCGTGTTTCGCTCTCTTATTCCTGTTTCGCGCCACAAACATGATTGAAACGACTTGTTTCCCCATACAAAATTTTGAAACAGGCTGCGAAACAGGAAAAATGTACTATCATCTCTAACTTTGATACCATTTATCGTTAGTTTATCTGAACTAGCTCTCAAAAAAAAAAAAAAAACAAAATAAAAATTGATGTTTAATGAAATAAAGTGATAATTATAACATAATAATATTCATAAAAGTATTAAATAATATATTTTTAGGTTTTATTTCCTTTTTTATCTATTAAAAAAAAAATACACTAAACACAAAAAAAATTTTAAAATGAAACAAGAATGAATCGTATGAATAGCATGTTTGGCAAACTAGCTTCAGAGAGCGAAATGAGTGGTTTATGTCGTCGTATGAACATAGCATAAAACAATCAAAAACATTTCTAGTTAAAGTTGGTACTTTTGGGGTGCAATTCAAATTTTAAGGTAAGTTGGTACTTCCATGACTTTTTTACTTCCATTTACATTTTTCGTAATTAACTGTTTTTTAGATTTCATATGGGTTTTTTGTATACTTTCCTTTTGTTTTTGTTATTGATTTTTTGTTTTTATTGAATTTTTTGTGTTGATTGAATTTTTTGTTCTTATTAATTTTTTGAAATAAAATGAAATAATAAAAAGTAACAATATAATTACATATAATATGTTTGTACCAAGGTATATTTACACAAGGTAAACTCGTTGGCCCATATGTTTGTCAGCTGTTTACCCCTAGTTGGAACCAAAACGTCAAATTTCGTGTATATGAGCCAAAATTTGTACATGTGTGAGTAAAATTGTTTTCGTTTTATATGAAGACAATTTTGACAACTCGGTTCTTTTTATAGAGCAGCATGTCTACACTCCCAAATGAGTCTACCTTGTGTTAATGTACCTTGGTTTGTACTATAGTATATCACACAGTATATCAAATTTTTTAATTTGGTAATAGTTTCAGCAAAATACGTTCGATATATCGATCAATCGATATTTTTGAAATAATTAATATCGATGCTCTTAAAAAATATCGATTCGATATATATCAATATATTTTTCAATTTGCCCATCCCTATTTTAAATGCCTTAATTAGGTCCCAGGTATAATAAGTAACAAAGTAATCATTTTATTATTTTTCAAGAGGATCAAAGTCCGATTGATGTATGAAATTAGTTTTTTGATAAATTTCTACATAACGTTACTTGAATTAAGAAAAGGCGTATCTGACATAAAATTTTTTTATGTTTAAGACATATAGATTCTTTAGATTCTTAAACTATACATAAGCTTTTTATATATTCTTTTTTTTATCGAGTTTAACTTCTCACATTAAAAAAATATGTATATGTTAGATACGCCTTTTCTAAATTAAAGTAGCGATAAGTCTTTTGTTAATCTGATTCCATAGACAGTAGTTAATATTTTGTCTAAATTAAATTCGATACAGTATTAACATAAAGGAGATTTTTGCTTTGTTTTTATTAAATTATGGTGGGTGTGCTGGAAATCGCAAACGCAAGAATTTAGAGGCTGTTTTTAATACACTTGTAATCTAATTTTTATTGTATTTGTCATAAAATTCTTTTATTACAGAAATCTTACTAAAAAACGACTTAAAATTCTTGCGTTTTGCGTTTGCGATTTCCAGCACACCCCTGTAATATGGTGTTACAAAAATATGTTCCACATTCACCGACGAATGGAAACATTCGTTAATTTTATGTTTCAATTCACCAACCATAGACCAAAACACTTCAATGCTAATACCATGTTCACACGGACAGCAATATTCGAGTTTCGCTCTCTTATTCCTGTTTCACGCCCCAAACATGATTGAAACGACTTGTTTCCCCATACAAAATTTTGTGAGCGAAACGGGTCGTTTCATTTTGAAACGGCTGCGAAACAGGAAAAATGTATTATCATCTCCAATTTTGATAACATTTATCGTTAGTTTATCTGAACTAGCTCTCAAAAAAATTAAAACAAAGAAAAAAAACAAAGTAAAAATTGATGTTTAATAAAATAAAGTGATAATTATAATATAATAATATTAATAAAAGTATTAAATAATATATTTTTAAGTTTTATTTACTTTTTTATCTATTTAAAAAAAATCACACTAACAACACAAAAAAAGTGTCAAAATGAAACAAGAATGAATCGTATGAACAGCATGTTTGGCAAACTAGTTTCAGAGAGCAAAACGAGTGGTTTATATCGTCGTATGAACATAGCATAAGTGTTTGAAATTTTTAAATTGTTCTAAACATGTCATTGGTGTACTATAGTACTTTTGCAATGCTCATAGTACTGAAAAAGTACAATTGTACTTACTTTATCATCCCTGCTCCCTCCGATATTATTTTGAAAAACATACCACTCAAGGCGAATTCAGTTTTCAGGTGGCGTTGAAAGCACAGCTGTGCTACTTTTTTTTCTTAATTAGAGAGAGAAATGTCAAAAGTTCTTGTGATTTTGACATATGGATCAACGAAAGCAACAAAAAAATACATTGTTGTGTTTTTGGTGTTGTTACTTGTTGTAGTATCGACACCACCAAGGCGAATTTACACAAGGTAAGTGCAACTCTACAACTACAAAAAGCCCCATGTATTTTGTTTATGAAATTTTCCCTCTTGTTGTCAAATTTCAGTATAGAAACAAAACAATATTTTGACGTTTCACCGTTTTTTTAATTCGCCGTGGATACAGCTGATGAACGGCTGACGAGATGAGTTTACCTTGTGTAAATTCGCCTTGGACACCACCGTTTACATGAATTCGCCTTGATACTACTCAAACGACAGTCTTGAATTTGTGAAGGTAAGATCAAGTACAGAGCCTACGCACGATGGGTCGGCAATTATTTTTCCGAAAGTTATCTCCCCAGAGTTCAAGCACCTGGAATCAGTCAAGTCAAAAAGGGTCATCAAAAGCTTGCCACGACTGGATGTTAAGGTATCGCCAAAAGCTGGAGACCGGGCATTAAAATCACCGCATATTAAGACATTTTGTTTTGATTATACAAAATTTAAAAGTTTATATAATTCATGATGAAGTATATCATTTTTAACAGAATGTGGAAAGTAGACGGATGCAATTGTAATATTAGGTGTAAGGTTAGTGGTTTCACATACAAGAATATCCAAAACTGATGAAAAGTTTAAATTTATAAACTTGATGTGTTTTTTGAAAAAGATCGCAACATCGTAATTATCAGGTCTTGTTTTTGTAACAGAGTTATAATTGAGAATACATATTAGTATATAATTGGTTTTCATCAAAGGAGAAAATATCACTTACCGCGCAAATATCAACATCATGGTTATTGAGAAAAAATTCAAAAGATGATTTGTTGGCTCGAAGACTGAATGTTGTTGTAAGAGATTAGCATGCTGATTTAAAAATTGATGGAGATGTTGCTTAAGGGTTGTTGGTCAAGGATTCGAAGTTTAGTTCTTTATTAATGGCATTGCCAACAGCTAAAAGTGAATTTTTAAATTTAGAGATAATGTTAATTTTTCAGGTGATTCATCATTGAAAATTACCGCAATTTGATCCGTGAGTAGTTTAAAGGTTCTTTCAAACTCAGAGGGGATACTCTTTTGCGATGCGAAAGAAAATTGTAGCAAATTTAGCGACTGGTACTCTTTAATACGTTTGCGCATATGTCTTTCGCATCTTTTAATTTTTTTCTTTTCGTATTTAAATTTTCCATTTTCAAATATTTTTACACACTTTAGCATTTCATTACTGTAAATCCGCGCCATCTTTAATTTTTATTGCCACTATTGCTTCATTTCCAGACAATTTTGCGAAAGTGATAGAGAGTACCAAGTTGGCATTAAGCTTTCGCATCGCAATAGAGAGTAGACCCCCAGAAATGGTAAAATATTTGTAGCTTTTATATACCGCCTGCGACGGCTCAATAGTTACAGGTTGTAATTGAGGGTATGTGATGTTAGGTCGTGTAGACACTATTTTACTGTATTTAACCTTGGTGATGCTTCGGTTAATCTCATAGTTATGATCAAACATAGCTGGTTTACGTGTATTTTCTAAGTGGGGGAAATTGATGTCAAATTCCTAATCAGCAAGTAGTGCATAATAGCTGTCATTTAACGAGTATTTAACAATAACTCCCTTTCCTGCGTGATTTGAAAGAGCCATTACCTCCTGAATATCTTTCTAATTTTTCCACTTAGGGCATTTATAACGATCTGAAGTATAGTTAGAGTTTGAGTTGCAGCTAAGGCATATTTGAGAACCACAGTTTTCAACACATGTGGAATTAGTTCAACAAAAATCTCATTTATAATTGCCACAGTTATTAGGGCAGGACATATAAGCACCGCAGCTAAGACACCTCTTTTTGCCTCTGCAGCGAACTGCTATATGTCCAAGGCGACTACAGTTTTTGCATTGTCTTAGTGGTGGAACATAAATGTCCACCCTAACGAGGGTTCCGAACATTTTTACAGTCAGGCAATGAGGTAGTGTAAAAACCAACCTTAACGTTAAGGGATGGAACCACTGCTCCAAGCTCATCTTTTCTATGAAATCTATAGATCGACACAACTTCCAGCGAGTTTTGGTCCTCAATTTCAGCTATTATTTCACTATCAGTGAAAGACCGAGGGACATTTCTTATAATGCGAAATTTTTGATTAAATCCATCCGGAATGAAGGCCTCCAGACCTTCAGATTCGAAATTACGATTTAAGGCAAAAGCGTTAGCAGTCTCTGCATTTGAGAAAGATGCCCTGTACAGGCGATCTACAATATTTTTAAGCATGATGTCTCACAATTCATTCTGCGTGTAGATAATTGAAGCACAGCCGCGAATAACGTTGTAAAAGCCACTTTTTGCAAAAACGGTTTTTTTGCAGATTACCGTTAACATTACTCTATTACACTGTATAAACATCAGATCACCCAAAATTATACACTTTAAACACTTCAAAATGGCTTACAAAGAGTCAGCCAGCGGAAGAAAGTTGTAAGTTACTAACAAAATGATACAATCGAAATGGTTTTGCAAAGTGGAATGACGTTTTAAAAGTCTTTTGCATAAAAGTTTTTAATATTATTATTTTTAATAATCTAAAAAACAAAAATTAAAAATTAAATAAATTGCATAATACACTGTACTAGTTGCAAAATTAGACAAGCCGGGCACATGGAGTTGTAGCATAATTCGGGTACGCTGAATTCAATGGTGCCTACCGTTTTTTTAGGTTAGCTCTTGTTTTCGAGATATACCGTTATTTCGAAAATGGAGAAGGTTGCACAACATATATCCGCGTAACTCAAAAACGGTTTAGTTTCTTGAAACTACTAAGAAAAGAAATTCCGCAATAAAATTTCCTTTAAGAAAAGTAAATTTTTTTTTAATATGAGCAGTCGTTTTAAAAATATAATTTTTTTTTTTTGGAAAAAAAATAAATTCTTTACCAAAATTTCGAAATTTTTGTTATTTAAAAATTCATAAAAAATTGGAAAACGCAGCTAGGCTTCCAATTTTTTGCAGACATAAACGAAGCTGCAAACAAAACAAGCCATAAATGATTAAAATCTGTAACCAACTTTTGATTTTATTTCACAAAACGCAATATTTGTATGGGAGCCCCCCTAACAAGGGGCAAGTATGTATCGAGAAAATGTTAAGGACAAAAAACTAATTGAGATATGTCATACATTTTATTAAACCGCCATATATGTATGTTTGGTTGAAATTTATAAATTTTTAAGCAGGCCTTAAAAGATAAGGCCTGAAGCAAGAAGGTCCTCTGTTTTCCTCCTGGGAATATTTCAAAGACAATCGACTTCAATCAAATCGAAAAACATTTTTTATACCCTTCACCACGTGAAATTTCCACAATATTGATCTTACCCTATAAAGTATATATATTCTGGGTCCTTATGAGGAGGGAAGTTGATTTAACGATATCCGTCCGTCCGTCTGTCCGTCTTACGTTTGATATGTGTTTTCCGGAGACTCCAGGCATGATAGCGGCTGGGTTGTTTTACATTTGTGTCACATATAGTCCAACATTTCTTGCTATTGAAATTCGGCAAGATCGGTCCACAAATGGCTGAGATATGACCAAAAAACCACGACTGCCTCCAATTTTCCCAAAAAAATCCCTTGTGGTTGTTATATTTTTATTACTTTTTTCTGTAAATCTGGAGAACGGCAAGAGCCAAAGTTTCCAAATTAGGTACAAACATTTAGGTTATAAATACACACCATCCCACAAAATGTGGGCGGGATTGGAGAAGTGGGCGTGGTACCTCCCATACAAAAAATATCAAAAATTGTATAAAAACCTGAATTTTTTGACTGTAATATGACCTATGGTTACGCCTTATAAATCAAAAGATCGGAAATTTTTAGTAGAAAATATTTTCTGAAAAACTCGGAAAAATCGGTTCAGATACGAAAAAGTTATGACCAAAATATTAATTTTTTTTTGAAAATATCCATTTTCGGGAACCATAGATCTTCCCGAGTCCAAGTTTTATAACCAAAATAACTGGCAAATTTCTTCTTTAACACGTCGGTATATAAGTCTGTCAAATCGGTTAAGAAATAGTAGAGTTATGACCAAAATACTGAAATTTG
The DNA here is from genome assembly GCA_963931875.1 of Pollenia griseotomentosa. Classification (NCBI taxonomy): domain Eukaryota; kingdom Metazoa; phylum Arthropoda; class Insecta; order Diptera; family Polleniidae; genus Pollenia; species Pollenia griseotomentosa. Next base: position 158,742,789 of record OZ007562.1, on the reverse strand, counting down.
TTTTTTTTGTTTGTTTTTTATACCCTTCACCGAAGGTCCTACACCCTATAAAGTATATATATTCTGGGTCCTTATGAAAAGTGAAGTTTAAATGCGGTTGTCTTTGCGATAAGTCTAAAACCGACCCTAACGTAAAAAAATGTAGTAACTGTGGCGGTAATCACACTGCCAATTATAGAGGATGCCCTGTATATACTATCGTCAAGCAGTCGGTTGGACCGAAAACTAATCCCCCTCAAATGCAGGTACCAAATCATGCAAACACTAATGTCATTCAGGCTCCGCAGCCTAGTAATAACAGAACCTCTTACGCTAACGTCCTAAAATCAAACCATGTACCAATGCAAGGTGCTGCGCCAAGTAATGATGGCTCCAGTTTCAAATTTAAGTCGTCTAGAAAAAACCATGGAAACACTAGTTCAAACAGTAAATAATTTTACGAACACAATGGGTAATATGTTACAGGAAATTCTAAGAATGCAATCGATGTTATTGTAAGCTGTTCTTAGCAAGCCATAAACTGTTTAAAAATTTGTTTTTGGAACGCAAACGGCATCCGCCAACATAAAAATGAATTAGAATACTTTCTTAAAAATAAACAAATTGACGTCATGATGGTTTCTGAAACTCATTTGACCTCAAGAAATACGTTTAAAATCAATGGTTATACACTATATATAGACAGAGCTTGTGGAGGTTTTGCCATTTTAATAAAAAACCGAATTAAACACTACCTAATGTGTGATCATCGTGACGATTATCTCCAAGCAACGAACATCTGTGTTGAGGAGCTAAATCGAAACATAGTAATTTCATCTTTATACTCTCCACCTAGATTTTCAATATCAGAAAGCCAATATTGTGAATATTATAAATCACTAGGACCCTGTTTCCTGGCAGCTGGCGATTACAACGCAAAACACACCTTCTGGGGGTCACGACTTATAACACCAAAGGGTCGTGTTTTATTTAATACAATTTCTAAAATGGATTTAAATATGGTAGCGAGCAGACAACCAACATATTGGCCTACTGATGAGCAAAAAATTCCAGATGTCATCGATTTCGGCGTGGTTAAAAACATCCCCTTAGAAAAGATTCATGTTGAAGCTTCCTTAGATTTATCTTCCGACCACACACCTACAATTGTTACTAAAGGGTGTTTTTTTAAGCCCGATAGAACTTGAAATTGTAAAAAATAACACAAAAAATTAAATTGTAATCAAAATTTTTTTTATTCGAAAGATCAATACGTGACATTAACATTTGAAAATGATTTCGGGCATATGGGCACCGCGGCTGTTCTTGACGAAGCGCATTCTGGACGTCAAATTTTGGGCCACTTTTTCGAGCACTGCTGGCCGTATGTCACGAATAACACGAACAAAGCTGGCCTCCAAGGCGTCAATTGTTGCTGGTTTATCAGCATAAACCAGTGACTTCACGTAGCCCCACAGGAAATAATCGAGAGGTGTCAAATCGCACGACCTTGGAGGCCAATTGACAGGTCCATTTCTCGAAATCAACTTATCGCCAAATTTTGATTTCAATAAGTCGATGGTTGCGTTCGCCGTATGGCACGTAGCGCCATCCTGTTGAAACCACATCTCCTCCGGATCAATGTCATCCATATTTTCAAACAAAAAATCATTGATCATGGTGCGGTAACGATCTCCATTGACCGTAACGCGAGCTCCGGCCTCATTTTTAAAGAAATAAGGTCCGATGATGCCACCAGCGTGAAAACCGCACCAAACGGTGCATTTTTCTGGATGTAATGGAGTCTGTAGGGTCTCTTGTGGATTGGTCTCGCTCCATATGCGGAAATTTTGCTTATTAACAAACCCGTTAAGCCAAAAATGCGCCTCATCGCTGAACACAATTTTGCGATATAAGTTGCGCGAATCGACGATTGATTTTCAAAGTAAATTTGGATAACTTCATGATGATTTGTCAGAGTATACTGAAACGATAAAAAAAATATTTCATCAAAATTTAATTTTTTGTGTTACTTTTTACAATTTAAAGTTCTATCTAGCTTAAAAAAACACCCTTTATAATGAACCCCAATAGAGTTGTATCTCCGACTGGTTACTTAGCGACGTCTGCTACACAAATTAATTGGTTAAAATATAAAAAATATCTCAGTACCCATTGCACGGAGGATATTCCGGTTAGCACACCGGAGAATGTAGATCTCTCTATTGTAAATTTTGACAGTTATCATAAACAAGCTGTCCAACATTCCAGTATTGGCCCAAAAAAAAAAAAAAAAAAACAAAAAATAGTAAAATATTTTCTACAGATGTCGAGCGGCTCCTGACTGAAAAAAGGAGAGTTCGAAGAGAGTGGCAACTGTACAGATCCCCGCAACTTAAGAATTAATTAAAAGAGTGCACAAAAAGGCTAAGAAAGTTACTGCAGAATCAGAAAACGGATTCTCTAGAAAAATATCTAAAGGAACTTGATGCAACTTTACAATCAGACTACTCATTATGGCGTGAAGCTAGAAATCTAAAAAGGCCAGTTATATTTAAGCCACCAATAAGAAACATGAATGGTAGTTGGGCAAGAAGCGATATTGAAAAAGGAAATCTGTTTGTAAGTCACTTGAAAAACGTATTTACACCAAATATATCTCACGATATTGCAGTCGAGTTACCACCTGTTGAGGCTAGAGCAGCTATTCCCCTAAGATTTGAGATAAGAGAAATCAAAAAGGCTATTTGTGACTTAAACACTAAGAAGCAGTGTTGCCAGTGAAATTTCAAGAAAGATACATTTTAGTTTCCAAAAAGATACACTTTTTCCCAAAAAGATACGTTTTGAAAAATTTGGAAATCCATTTTTAACGTTAAATATTTATTAACATAACATTTTCATTTCATATTTAAATGCATATTTGTAAAGAAAATGATTTCGTATAAATTAATTTTTATAGGTATTTATTTAATTCATAAATATTTGATACATAGGTACCTATGTAATTTTTAAAAATACAGTAAGCAAACTTTAAAATTAATTATTTGTAATTATCTTTGAATGTTATCAAAACAAATTCATTTTTGTAAAAATTAATATACAAGTTAAGGCGATTATATCAACGTTCATATAAATTTCCTCAAAATAAAAAAGATGTTCATATTTCCTCAGAACAACTTTGCACTAGTAATCATCGATTTAGGTACATCATATATTGCAACCCCTTAATGTTTTCTTTCACCATTATTAAAGCTGCTATCAATGCGAATTCACTAGAAGGTGGGGTCAAGTCAACATATGGTGTTTTTTTTCGGTGGTCGACTTGTCAAAGTGTGTATGCAAACTAATTTTTTATGTAAACTAACGGCTACGATGATCAGTCTTAATAAGTTTTAGTTGGCTAAAAATTTTCGAATGTTTTGTTTCTGTACATTTTGCGTACAGATTCAAAAGATACGAAAAATGTCAGGATTATACATGATACCTGAAGTAGTCAAAAGATACGAAAAATGTATCTTTCGTATCCTAACGGCAACACTGCTAAGAAGGCACCTGGTATTGATAAGATCAGTAATAAAATGCTTTTAGAGCTACATACCTCGCATAGCAAAGAAAATTATTCTTGTTATTTTTAATGCTATTTTACGCCTTGAATACTATCCTCAAAAATGGAAGGTTGCCTTAGTTACCATGATACCTAAGCCAGGTAAAGATTACACAAAAGTTGAGTCATAGGCCTATTAGCTTATTATCAAATATGTCAAAGCTGTTTGAGAAATTACTAGTTTCAAAACTAACACCGATTTTAAGTGAAAATAGATGTATTCCAAACCATCAATTGAACAAACTCATCGAATAAATGTCATAAGAAAAGCATTTGAAGAAAAAATATTGCTCAGCACTCTTCATTGATGTTTCACAAGCTATTGATAAAGTCTGGCATGAAGGCTTAATACATAAATTGAAACAAAATTTACCAGCAAACACACACAAGCTGTTAGAAAGCTACTTAATCGGTCGTCAAATTATTATTAAAGAAGGAAATTTTTTAAGTTCACCTCAGCCATTTGGCGCTGGAGTCCCACAAGCTTTTCTAAGCGTGCACAAAAACCGTTATGAAGCATCTCGTTACTTGCAGCATCATATATTTCAACTAGAAATATGGTTAAGACAATGGAGGATAATGGTCAATCAGCAAAAATGCGTACATATCACATTCACCTTGCGTCGGGACTCATGCCCCTCTATTAAAATCAATAATCAAACAATTCCTCAACACTCGCATGTAAAATATCTCGGTATACATCTGGATCGGCGATTAACGTGGAAATGCCATATAGAGGCAAAATTCACTCAAATGAAACTAAAAGCCATTCAAATTCATTGGCTTATTGGAAGAAATTCTGTCCTAAGTCTCGATTGCAAGCTTCTACTTTACAATTCTATCTTAAAGCCTATCTGGTGCTACGGTAGTCAACTATGGGCCACTGCCTCGGCCTCTAATATCGAACAAATTCAAAGGCGCCAAAATAAACTTCTTCGAATAATCACAGCCGCTCCCTGGTATGTTAAAAACTCAAACATTCATAAGGATCTCAATGTGCCATTAGTAAAAACTATGATAACAAAAAATGCAGTAAAATATTTAAAAAGGCTTGAACAACATCCAAATCCACTAGCTCGAAATATTTTAAATCATGGCGGCCACACTCGCTTAAGAAGAAGATATAGATGAGCGATAAACAACTATATATGTGAACAGAACCCGTGATGAAGAACATTTTTGTCTGGCACTGGCAGGACATAAATAAAGTATTAGAATAAGATTTGATTAATTATTGTTAGTTCATTTCATCTATTTAACGAAATAATTTTAACAAATAGAAACTACGATTTTTTGTGTTTTTTTGGTACTTAAAAACTCGCCAAAAGAGATAAATAGTTTTTAATTTCAATTTTGCACAAAAGGGGGAAATGTTTATGTTCTCAAGTTCTCATTATTACTAGTTATACATACATGAAGATATTTAATACTTTAGATTTTTTGTATTAACAAACTACATTTGTACCTGTATTTTCTTATAATCTAATTAATGCACTGTTCAAATATGATATTAAATTATCTTTGGGTCAGTCTGATTTAATTCAACCGCAACTTTTAATATTTTATGGTGTTTTAATGGGATTTGAAAAATAGCATCTTATCACTTTGATAACAAACAAAATAAAAAAAATGCAAATCTTCAGATGCATTTTAGAAATTTAAAAAAAACATATAAAAGCAAAATGTTCGGCATTTCTAACAACAGTTTCACTGTAAACACTCTTAGAAATCCACCAGCAATACCAAATATTCTGCAAAATGTTCAACTGGACTAATAAACATGTTGTTTATGTTGGAGGCTTCAGTGGCATTGGTTACCAAGTCTGCCAAATGATGATGAAGAAACCAATTAAAGTTAGTTTAAGAACAAAGAAAAAAAAAATATGATCTAACAAGAGAATTAATTAATATAAAAATTTTATACAAAAATTTTGTATTTATCAGTGTTTAGTTGTTTGCGGTCGTATGGAAAATGTTGAAATGCTTAAAAAACTTCAGGCTCTTAATAGCGCCACAAAGATAATGTTTGTCCAAGTGAATATTGCAGATTATTCGAGTATTGTTAAGGCGGTGAAACAAGTTGTTGATCACGTTGGCCATGTCGATGTTTTAATAAACGGTGCTGGTGTTTTAGCCGATAAGGATATTGAAACAACGGTGGCTGTTAATTTGGTAAGTCCTTAAATTTATTTTTTTTAGAACAAATAAACAAATTTCACTTTTTTATTACATCTTAGACTGGCCTAATAAATACCACCCTTTTGTTCATGCCCTTCATGGATAAGACTCAATCGGGCCATGGTGGTGTTGTAGTGAACATCTCCTCTGTTTATGGCTTAGAAGCTGGACCAGCTTTCAGTGTTTATTCTGCTGCCAAACATGGTGTAGTAGGATTTACCAAATCAATGGCGGTAAGTTTATATAAAAATATTGTAATTATTTAACGATAATAAATACGTTTCATTTAATTTTTAAAGCACGAACATTATTATAACAAAACTGGTGTGGCTTTCTTGTGCATATGTCCTGGCATGACCTCCACCGAATTGATGATGAATAAGCGTGACATGAATTGGATGCAATGGGTACCACATAACGAGGAAATGTGGAAAATGGTTATGGATACCAAAATGCAAACACCTGAACATTGTGCTTTACACATGATGAATGCTATTGAATTGGCCAAAAATGGTGGCATTTACATCTGCAATGTTGATGGTATGAAAGAAATTAAACCAACCGTTCACATGAATTATTGAGAGTATAAATTAAATAAAAAGTATATTGTATGTAAAAATTAAAAAGCTTGTGAAAAGTTTATTATTTTTTAATTGTACTTCGTAGTCCTTGTAGAACATGAATATTTATTCAATGAATAAGATTTTTAATTTTAACCAAAATTTGTATTCTACACAACAAAGTAATTCGCAATTTATTTTTTAAAGTCTCACAAATAGGAATAAAATTGAGATCGAATGAGGTTTGATACTTTAAAACATCTTGTATGTGCTTTAGTACTTTTTTTGAAAGAAATTCAGACTAATGAGGGAATAATATTCAACTTATTTTTGGTCCTTTTTCTAACTTATATTTTATTAATTCACAATTTAACTACTATCGTTTAGCTAGGTCTAATTACAGGTAAAATACATCTTCCGTTTTTTTAATGAAATTATGTTTGGGATTTAGGGGGTAAAAACCAAATTGCTAGGTTTCATTCCTTGAAACACCACTTTCCACGTTTATTTGCTCATTTTTCCAGGAGTGAAGAAAAAAGAAAACGTTCTGAAAGTCTATACCGATTAACAATTTTCTCGTTTTGAGAAGCACTAATAAAGGTTTAGTTAGCTGAGAGTAACAGTACAGTAGCACAGTACAACGATTATAGTTAGCAGTAAGATGTTACGTCTCAATCTGTAAGAAATAGATTGGTCTTACTTTTTTACAGTAAGGTTAAGTTACTGTTACTCTCAGCTAACTGAGCTTCAAGACGTACAGAGATGCAGTAAGGTAATTGAAAGAATTCTTAACAAATTAAAAAAAAAAGGAAGAAAGTATAGTCGGGTAGGTGTTATTACTGTTGGGATCTGACAATTTTTAAATTGTACCGACTCAATGGAAAAATTGTACTAAATTGTACTAAAATTTCCCTATAAAATAAAAAAGCAAACATAGTAATTTATAACACTTTTGTATTCAAGCCGACCATTTGATACCCTACACCACACAATATATAGACAAATCTTCGAGAGTGTACCCTATTTGGAAGCCATGAGCAATCATGCCCGCCAGTACAAAATTATGTTCTGAGGTTAAGATTCATGTGAAAGTTCTTTTTGCCGAATATTATTTAGATACATAATATTTGCTTGTCCTTAAGTGATTTTAGAAAGGGCGCTTATATGGGACCTATAGTAATTCTGGACCTACCAGCCATGACATAGTTGTTATCGTTAAAGTAATTGTAGCCAATTTTTATGTCTACACCATCATTTATAAGGAAGTTATGGCATTAAAAGCTATATCCGGGAGTAGTATTTGCATGGGAGCTATCGTCAAATGTGTACCGAATCCAATAAAATTTGGTAAGATGATTTAGATAGCAATAAAACAAGTTTGGCCCAAATTTAATCTAAATGCCAACATAATTACATGCTTTATAGGCACAAACACTATTTCGCAAAGAAGTTTGTATGGGGGCTATGTGAAATTATGAACCGATTCTCACCATTTTCAGTTCTTTTCTTTCTTATGAATTGAAACCAATGTAAAAAATTTCATTTTTAGTGTTACACACATCAGCACAAACGCGTATTACTCTCTCACTGTTGTCTCTGTTTCTCTTCTTTGTCAAAGGCAAACAAAAGTGTAGACAGCGTCACTAAAACAATCGACAAAAATGGCGATTTGGGATTCTTGATCCCAGGCTTCCAACAGGGGTACAAGTATATATACTTATGTATGTACTTAATATGTTAGTATAACATCATGAACACAAATTAACAATTATGCAATTTTTGGTAGTTCTGGTCAGGACTTGAGATATGTTATTGAAAATTTTATTATTGAAGAGAAAAGGGAGCAAATGATAAAACTTGGTGGGTATTTTTTTTTTAATTTGTAATTTTTTAAATTGTACCAAAAAAGAATGAATTGTACCAGTGTACCAATAAAGTTTCGATTGTACCAAATTTGGTACAATTGTTCCCCAAATCCCATCAGTGGGTGTAATGCATTTGTGTTGATGTTTGTACACCTTAAACTGTTAAGTATACCGATCGACGTGATTCTCACTTTCTGAGCCGACTTACCGATGTCCGTCCATCCAGCTGGCTGACCGGCTGGCTGGCTGTCTATGCAAACCTTGTGTGCAAAGCAATTTTGGAGATAATTTGATAAAATTTGGTACATAAGTTCAAATTGGCACAGGGACCTAGCCTATCGAAAATGGGGCGAATCGGTTCATAATTTCACATAGCCCCCATACAAGATGCTTTCCGGAATAGGGTCTTTGTGCCCGCTATCGAACCAATTTTAATGAAATTTAAAACATAGATAGATTCATATTTCTATGGACAGATAAGCTATGGATTTTTTTAAAAATAGGACCACAAGGGAGTATAGGAATATAGATCTCGAAAATTTGTTTTTAAATACTGTTGTGTAGGGTATCATATGGTCGGGCTGGACCGAATAAACTTTCTTATTTGTTTTTTACATGCATTTACAATTTAAATAAAAAACATCTAAGTACAATTAAAACATTTATTTCGAAAAGGGCCGATTTCCAAAATTTGTATGAAGATATACTGTAATGGCCAACCGACATGTATTCACAGGCAGATGTAGAAGAAAATGTCTTATTCATACATATGTTTATCTTGATGAAATATTTTCGTTTTTGTTCTACGAATGTATGTGTTTTTTTATTTGTTATCTTAATAAACAGATAAATATGTGCTAAATTGTTCTTATTGTTCCTCTATAATAAAAAGTTTTCGCCGAAAATGTTGTTTAATTTTATTAAAATTTTGGAGTTCTTAAATAAATCTTCAAAAAGGTTAATGTTATCTTATAATGCAAATATCGAAAAAGTCGAATTTTGCAAAAAATGGCGCAAACACGCGTAACGTTTTTTTCAGTTTAAATGTACAGATTTCCAACTTTATTGTGATGTATAACATTTTTAGGATCGCGACTACCTTCACTTTCAAAAACCTTTAAATTTTTTATTTTTTTTACAAAAAAGTGAAAAAAAATTCGTTTCTTTTAAATTATTATTTTACTAGCTGGCCGCCCCGGCTTCGCTCGGTAGCTGATTACTAATGATGGATGAAGCCGTTTTCTGATTTTAGGTAAATCGAAAAAAGAAGGCGTAAAAGTCGGTGGGGCAAAATTTTCTTTTCGTAAAAACCTTAGTTGGACCATGCGATCATTAGAAAGAAAAGTTAATGCGCTTAATATAAAAAGTGGGCGAAAAGTAGGCGTGGTAAATTTTTCTTTCGATGAAAACTTAAAATGTATTAATACGAACATTTGAAAGAAAAATTAGTCAAATCGATGGAGCCGTTTTCTGATTTTAGGTAAACCGAAAACAGTGGTCGTAAAAGTGAGCGGGCCAAAATTTTCTTTCCGTACAAACCTAAGTTGGACCATGGCGATCATTATAAACAAAAAGTCATCCAAATCCGTCAAGCCGTTCTCAAGTTATGCGATCAGCAACACACAACATTTCATTTTTATTATATAGATTTTATTTTTTTATTTTAATTCCATAAGCTTATCCCGCGAAGCTTGTCGCTTGTCTGCAAGAAACCAGAGTCTCTGGCGGGAATCGAACCCGCAACCCCGGCGCTGATAGACTAGCCTACTACCAACTAGCCTACCGGGGCACTAAATTCGAACGAATTACTATAAGTAGCTGTTAATATACTCACTCTTTCATCGAAAAAATTTAACCTTTCAAAATCGTAAAAAGTCAATGAAAGCGCATGAAATTTGCTCAACTTTCCTGACTTTAACAGTCATTGTTAAAAACATTTTCCAAAAATTTTAGATATTAGCAAACAAAACTGCAGAGTGAATTAGAATTGCAAACACTCAAAAAGTCTTATTTGCAACGATATCAAGGTTGTGGAGCCTACGAATGACGCTTCCGTTCATTCATGTGACAAGGAAGACACCCCGTCATTCTTTGACATGCTGGGTGACCTCTTTGAACGCATGGGTGAATTGGCTGATGAGGACGCCCTCCTGGAATCAGACCAGGAGGACGCCAATGTCACGGTCGTTAATACTGGACATGGTGAAGGTGACACAGATAAACCTTCACATCTGCTGCACTGCTCCTCCGAGTGGTAGAGAGAGAGGAGCAGCTAGTAATGATCCAAGAACCATGGATCCACAAGGATCGGGTTTGCGGATTAAGCCTCAAGGGCTATAAGCTCCTATATGCCAAAGGAACAGGTAAAATTAGATCTTGTATTTTGGCTAAAAGCACGTTGGATATCTTCATTCTTTCTGATTTCAGTGATGAAGACACAACTTCAGCGGCCCTTGAGATGAGCGGCATGTCGATCTGGATCGTCTCGGGCTATATGGCGCATGACCAGGATAATGAGCCACCCAATAGGCTCGTTCGTGGCTTAGTAACCAAAGCTGGCTCCATGGGTACCCCGGTGGTTATCTGTGCTGATGCTAATGCGCACCACATCACGTGGGGCAGCTCCAACACCAACACTAGAGGGGAGTCGCTATTTTCTTTTATCTGTAACAGTAATTTAGAAATAGCAAACATAGGCGCGGAACCCACGTTCATTGTAGCTAATAGGCAGGAGGTTCTCGATGTGACATTGGTCAGCTCGGAACACTCCGACTTAATAAGTAACTGGGCGGTCTCAAATGACTGTTCCTTTTCGGACCACAGGTATGTTGAGTTTCAATTAGGTTCACCCCCCTTTGGGGTGTGTACTTTTGTGAATAGGAGAACAACGAAGTGGGACTATCAGGCTAGTCTACTCGCTGACTCTCTGGGTTCAGTCCCTGACATTAATGGAATTACGGAGACTGAAATGGCAGTGGAATTCCTATCGGTGACACTGAGTCAAGCAACGGCACTGGCCTGCAGGCCAGTGGTTAGGAGGAAGGGAGGTAGGCCACAGTGGTGGAGCCCTGAGATTGCACAGTCTCGCAGAGACTGTAGCAGGTTATTCAATATGGCTAAGCGTCTGGGAAACTGGGCGGAATATAAGTCGGCATTGAATAGGTTTAAGAATTTGGTTAGATCGGCGAAACGGAATGCCTGGAGGAACTTCTGCAGCGGAGTCGAAGGCTCCTCTGAGACGAACCCATTGCGCAAAATAATGGCTTCTTGCCCGGCTGTCCCTAGCTACATTCAGAAAGCTGATGGTAGCTGGACTACGAATAGTCAGGAGACGCTGGAGGTGTTAATTGACACACATTTTCCTGGCAATTTCCTTTCAACACCACGAAAGATCAATTGCTTATCAGAGCCTGGACCCGTGTCCATTTCTCTGTGCTATGATAGGGTCAATTGGGCGATAAGAAGCTTTGACTCCTTAAAGGCTCCTGGTCCGGACGGTATTATTCCGGCCGACCTTAAAAAGAATGCGGGGCTTCTGATTCCTTGGCTGTCCGCTATTTATACGGAATGTATTAGATTCTCGTACGTTCCCATCCGATGGACTAGATGTAGGGTTTTTTTCATTCCAAAGGGAGGTAAAGCATCCCACACCAGGCCTAAGGACTACAGGCCAATCAGCCTGTCGTCATTTCTTCTAAAGACCCTTGAAAGGGTCATTGATATTCATCTGAGGATGTCTATTTCTAGACATTTGCTCTCTTCATCGCAGCATGCCTACACCAAGGGCAAGTCTGTAGAGACGGCACTTCACTCACTAGTCGGCTACATTGAGAAATCCCTTGAATTTCGGGAATACTTACTTGTGGCCTTTCTGGACATTGAGGGCGCTTTCAACAATGTCAGACCCAACTCCATCTTGGAGTCAATGAGGGAGGTGGGTGTTGACGATGTAATTTGTAGATTTATTGGTAATCTACTTGACAATAAGATCATTGAATCCACGATGGGTGCTGCCAATGTTTGCAAAACAACTTTAAAATTGAACATTATTTTAATTATTTTGCTACTATATAGTCGAAATTAAAGTACATATGTTTTAAATTGAACCGACTTGAAATTTAAATATAAATAAAACACTGCATATCTTGTGGAGTTGAAAATTTTCAACACGCAATATGAATTTATGTAAAAAGCAACAACAAAATTTCAAAATATTTTGGCTTCGTTTTTGCTTTCAATGTAATTTTTGGCGTTGAGTTTAACACAATTAGGGCCTATACAATGTATTTGGTGTTTCTTTCTTTAATAATTGCAAAATATCGGCCAATATCTTGTAACATAATCATTTTTAACTTTTTGCAAGTACTTTTCTGTTTGGTAAAAAACAGCTGATGCTGTTGTTAAATGAGTTAAAAACAACTTCAGCTGGTTTCAAAATTAACATCGGTTTTAACGTGTAAAGTATGCTTTTGCTTGTCTATAGTAGATCAAAAGCATATTTTTGATAACAGTTTACTTTAGAACTCTTAAAGTATGCTTTGTTTATGACTATAGTTATGGGCCTTTGTCTTTAATAATTTTAAAAGTTTTTTAAACAGGTACATTTATTTTTCTTCACAAAATAACGTCATAGGCAAAGGTGAAATTACTGTTTTGCACATTCCTTTTTTACATTTACAATTTAAATAAAAACCATCTAAGTACAATTATTAAAAACCAAAACATTTTATGACTGACAAAAAGGTTTCTTACTAGAGTTGTCAACCGATTAAGAATAATTCGATTAATCGATCAAACAAAACCAAACTCTTGTTCGAATAATTTTAAAATGTAGATTTTCGAATAACGAATAAATCGAGTACTTAATGTCGATTAATCGAACAATTTTTTTATTTAAAAACAAAAATTAATAAAAGCTAAGAATTTAATTTTTCTCATACGTTTTTAGATTTAATAAAAAATGTAGAAAAGTTAAAAAATATTGTAGTCATAGATCTGACTTTAATTAATCTCAATTTTTATTAAGCAAAAATCCTGTTGAGTACTCCTAGTATTTCAAAAATGTATTTTATGTTCTTATTAAACAAATCTTTGACAAACAATTGTATCAACAGTTTTCTTTCTAAATCAAACGTTAAAAAAATTTCAAGAAAGGGGGTTTTTCAATTTTGGATGAAAAACTTAGAAATAAACAAAAAGCTAAGGAAAAAAAGAATTGATTTACATATATAAGTTACATTTGTCAAACGATGTTCGCTGGCTATCGAACATCGATTATCGAATGTACACTTTGTATTATGAGTTGACAGCACTGTCGAATATTTCGTTGTGCAACGAATTTTCCAACGAAAAGAAATTTGCTTTCGACGGTGCAAATAAATGTAAAAAACTTGTTGAAAATGTAACTATATAACTATTTGTAAATTGTTTTGTGTTCGTATACCAAATACCATATATCAGTTTTGTTCATTTTATGCAAGTCCAACGTCGCGTTTTAAACAGTAATTGGAAACGCTCATATTCCTTATGGAACAAAATTATTTTTTGACAAAATGATTTGCAGCAAAGCTCAGCATGTAAAAAAGTGGGATAAAACCCCACTGAAGCTAAATTATTTGAAAACAACCATAATTCCGCCGTTGTCACGTTAAATTTAAATTTTATTTTTTAAATTTGTAAACAAATTTTTTTTTTAATTTAAGTGACAGCTGATCGAAAATGTACTACTGTAAATAAACAAAATCAGCTAATTCGACTGCTGTCGAAAATCGAATTAAGTTCATAATAGACACCTAAATCATATCACGAAAGTAGAAATTGTTGTTATGGTATTATCCTTTTTTTAAATTATATATATTTTTACCATTTGCGTAAGTGTCACAATATTACCATTGAAAACGATGTGTGGAAGATAATCCACCGACATCAAAAAAGATCGAACTTGGTCCAATGGAAAAATACATAAAGAGAGACAGCGGTTGCTCTATAGAAGAAATTGTATGCAAAAGTTTAGTTTAGTTGGCAGGTCTGCCAACGCCAAAGTAATATCAGATTATTATGGAATTAATTGTTTTACAATGCCTTTAAGTAATACAACCATATGGAGTTAAGATGAAAAGTTTTACTTTAAAAAAAAGATGAATTTATAGCAGATTTTAGTAAAAATAAAGAAGAAAATAGAAGATTTTCTATAGTTTTAGATGAGTGGACGAATGTAACTTATTAAAAATACGTTATTTTTATGTAAATCTAATTTTTTTTTTATTCGTTATTCTTATTGATTAATCGAATAATTTTAAAGATTTATTTGAATTATTTGAATGATTCGAACAAAGTTGAAATGCGAATAAAGATTTCCAACCTTATCGTGATGTATAACATTTTTAGAAGCGCGACTACCTTCACTTTTGAAAACCTTAAAATTTTTTTTTTTACAAAAAAGTAAACTTTTTTGGCATAAAAATTTTAATTGAAAATTTTCTAAAAATTACTATAAGTAGCTCAGGGATTTTAACATCCCTGGTTCAATTGTACTTTTTTTGGTACATTTTGACATTTTAAAGTACCGTGGTATAACCGTGACTGATTTGGTACAATTTAAAAATTTGTCATAGTTACCCCTTTTTGAATTTTTAGTATAGCAGACAAATTATTGAGTCCTTTTCATTGCATTTATGTTGTACAACAAATCGTAAATGTAACGGGCGCTTAAATATGCGACTAGTATTGTGGTGTATAGAACAGTGATGCAAAACGTGGCACAATTGGTCCATTTTTGGCACTTTTGAACGTTTGATGGCTCTGTAGAAATCTATTTTGGCCCTTTTAGGTCAAAATTAAACTAGCTGGTAGTGAGCTAGTCTATCAGTGCTGGAGTCGCGGGTTTGATTCCCGCCAGATACTCTAGCCTAACGCTGAAAAGCGAAGAGCTTCGCGGTACTATTTAAGGAAACAAATCGCCATGATATGAAATTTTTATTTAAAACAAAGGTAACACTATTAGTGAGAACAATAAAGGTACAATGTTAACTATAAAATACTTTTCTACTAAAAGCAGGAAAAAAAGAATTTTTGTGATTATTATTAAACAAAAAAGTGGAAAAGAGGAATGTATGAAGTTGCAGTTCTATTATACATATATCTTAAACATGCGTTACTAGTTCGAATTACCAGCATATAAATTACAGCCAAAGCAAGTTCTTTGAAAGTGTACGTACCTGCCATATCCTTATGTAAATCAACTTTTGGCCAAAACTGATTTTAATTAACCAACTGTAATTTTGTCCATTGCGTTTTATAAAGATCCAACGATTTGGTAGTATTCACAAAAATCTTTAAAATACCTTAAACATCAACGAATTTAGTTTGTGATAATAAATTGATATATTTAATAATGGAAAAAATTTTCGTGATTTTTAATATCTTCACCAGCCATTTGCCTTCAATTTTACACATAAAAATACCAAAACTAAAATAATATTTTTCGTATTGACGTTACAAAAATCCTCATGTTTGAAGCAACCCTAAATAGCGCGGCGTCAACGCTTTGCAATTGGAAAATTCGATTTTGATAGCGCGTTTAATAGTGAAGTTGGTTCAAGGTATATTTATAGCAGGTAGTCTCGGAAAGCCAGCTGTTTATTTTTTATTTGCTTGTTTTGCGATACGAACTGTCAAATGTTGTATAGTAAACAAGTTTTTTGTCTCTATCTTTTGTCTTTTTTGTCTCTTATCAACCCCTTTGCTGTTTGACAGTTCGTTTCGCATAGCAACAATAAAAATCCCCGTTGTTTGTTTTATTGTATCGCGGCTACCTGCTATAAATATACCTTGAGTTGGTTGCTACTGTTAATAAATAATGGAAATTTAGCTGGTTTTTGTCAATCTTGCGTTTTTTTTCTTCTTTTTATTTCTATTATGTGGGTATTATTAAACAAGAAAGTTAACACTACTGTTTGTGACACAACATTTACGCTCTTGTTTAGGTATGGCATATCAGCGTAAAAGCTAAGCGAAAGAAAACGTTCCGCCTTCCGCTCTTGTTTAGGCACGGCTGTTAACGATTCTCAAAACAAATTCATGGCTCTTCAAAAAAAGCCAACAAAATCGCCATGTCGCCAAATCAAAAATTAGGTCGCCAAACTAGTCTTAAGATCGCCACATTTGGCAAGAAATCGACCCATTTGGCGAGAAATCGCCACATCTGACAAGCCTGCAAATCTCAAGGAATCTACTTGAAAATTCACTATACGGGTCAGAATTTTGTTGTCTGTCCAGCTGCGTACTTAAATGTTAACAATTTCTTTAATTTATTTTTGGCCTAATGTCCGGCTATATATGCAAAACAACTCTATGTGTGTCGATGGAGAGTATCAGTATTTAATGCATTAAAAACTCTATTTTTTTAGTAACAAATAAAATACGCATGTATTTTTACCATTGGATAAAGTTATTTGAATTATTCGAGTTATTGAATTATTCGAAGTTATAAATACTAAAAATATTTACTAATTTATATTTTGTGTATTAGCAGATTACCTGTGTCTTCTAATAATCTAATTAATGCACTGTTCAAATAAGAAATAAAAATATCGTTGGGTCAGTTTGCTTAAATTCAACCGTAACATTTAATATTTAATGACGTTTTAATGGACTAAACTGGCAGCTTATCACTTCGAAAACAAACAACATAAAAAAATGCAAATCTTCAGATGCATTTTAGAAATTTTAGAAAACATATAAAAGCAAAACTTTCTTAATTTTTGACAACAGTTTCACTGTAAACGCTCTTAGAAAACCATCAGCAATACCAAATATTCTGCAAAATGTTCAACTGGACTAATAAACATGTTGTTTATGTTGGAGGCTTCAGTGGCATTGGTTACCAAGTCTGCCAAATGATGATGAAGAAACCAATTAAAGTGAGTTTAAGAACAAAGAAAAAAAATATGATCTAACAAGAGAATTAATTAACATAAAAATTTTATACAAACATTTTGTATTTATCAGTGTTTAGTTGTTTGCGGTCGTATGGAAAATGTTGAAATGCTTAAAAAACTTCAGGCTCTTAATAGCGCCACAAAGGTAATGTTTGTCCAAGTGAATATCGCAGATTATTCGAGTATTGTAAAGGCGGTGAAACAAGTTGTTGATCACGTTGGCCATGTCGATGTTTTAATAAACGGTGCTGGTGTTTTAGCCGATAAGGATATTGAAACAACGGTGGCTGTTAATTTGGTAAGTCCTTAAATTTATTTTTTTTAGAACAAATAAACGAATTTCACCTTTTTATTACATCTTAGACTGGCCTAATAAATACCACCCTTTTGTTCATGCCCTTCATGGACAAGACTCAATCGGGCCATGGTGGTGTTGTAGTGAACATCTCCTCTGTTTATGGCTTGGAAACTGGACCAGCTTTCAGTGTTTATTCTGCTGCCAAACATGGTGTAGTAGGATTTACCAAATCAATGGCGGTAAGTTTATATAAAAATATTCTAATTATTTAACGATAATAAATACGTTTCATTTCATTTTTAAAGCACGAACATTATTATAACAAAACTGGTGTGGCTTTCTTGTGCATATGTCCTGGCATGACCTCCACCGAATTGATGATGAATAAGCGTGACATGAATTGGATGCAATGGGTACCACATAACGAGGAAATGTGGAAAATTGTTATGGATACCAAAATGCAAACACCCGAACATTGTGCTTTACACATGATGAAGGCTATTGAATTGGCCAAAAATGGTGGCATTTACATCTGCAATGTTGATGGTATGAAAGAAATTAAACCAACCGTTCACATGAATTATTGAGAGTATAAATTAAATAAAAAGTATATTGTATGTAAAAATTAAAAAGCTTGTGAAAAGTTTATTATTTTTTAATTATACTTCGTAGTCCTTGTAGAACATGAATATTTATTCAATGAATAAGATTTTTAATTTTAACCAAAATATGTATTCTACACAACAAAGTAATTCGCAATTTATATTTTAAGGTCTCACAAATAGGAATAAAATTGAAATCGAATGAGGTTTGATACTTTCTTTAAAACATCTTTAATGTGTTTTAGTACTTTTTTTTTTAAATTCTGACTAATGAGGGAATAATAACTATAACTATCGTTAAGCTAGGTCTAATTACAGGTAAAATACATCTTTCGCGTTTTTAATGAAATTATGTTTGGGATTTAGGGAGTAAAAAATAAATTGCTAGTTCTCATTCGTTGAAAAATAAGTTTCCGATTTTAGTTTTCCTGGAGTGCTAATAATAAATAATAATAAAGGCTCAGTTAGCTGAGAGTAACAGTAACGTTGCAAATCATCTGCTTCATTTTGTTGTACGTAAAGCAAATAAAGCAATCTCTAAGAAATAGATTGGTCTTACTTTTTTACGGTAAGGTAAAGTTATTGTTACTCTCAGCTAACTGAGCCTCAATACGTACAGAGAATTGAAGGAATTCTTAACAAATTAAAAAAAAAAAACAAGTATAGTCGCTTAGGTGTTTTGCATTTGTGCTGATGTTTGTACACCTTAAGGCCGTGTCAGATACAACTTCTTCGCTTTGCGTGACGTTTCTTAAACTTAAACAGAAAAGCTTAAAGGCCCAACTATAATATGCTTAAGTTGGCTTAAGCAAATGGGCGAATACATGTAAATCATATATGTCAAACCATATTGAACTTAAGGAAACTTTTAGCTAAACTTTATGAATCTGCCATTCCGTACGGAATCAAATGTTTTTTGGTTTTGTGTTTTTAAATGCATTTGAAAAGATTTTTGTTATTTTTTGACAGGAGCTTAAGCGTATTATAGTTGGGCCTTAAAGCAAACGGTGTATGACACAATCAGTGTTGCCAGCTGTTTTTTCGAAAAAATACCTACACATGCTAAAAAAATACGATTTTTCCCTACACGTTGAAAAAATTTCCCCTACAAAAATCCCTACGCATTATTATCATAAAAATAGAAGAAAAAACATTAGTTATAAAAATAAATTTCATTCGAATATGTATATTAAAGCTTTGACATAAAATAAGTACAAATCTAAAATTAAAATTTAATTAAATTCAATTAAGTCTTTCAACATTAGGTGTGATCCCGTACTTAACGTCGGGAGCCCGCAGGATCCCAATCTTTTCTTGCACGAAGTAGCCCGTACTTGTTCTTTGGGCAAATTTATAAAATTGTTACACAATCAGCTGTGTCAAAATTAAATAAAAAAAACTGCAAGAAAGTTAACCATCTATATATAAATCGGCTAAGGCAAAACAGTTAAGAACACTTTCCTCCTCTGTATGTCAACCGATTTGAAAAAAACACACTCCATTTGAAAGATATTTACTTACAGAAGTGCACAATATATATTTTATTAAAATCTGTTCAATATTTTCGGAGTAAAAAGCGTTCAAATTAGCTACTAAACATATGTACAAAATACAAAATTGGTTTTTTTAATTATCAAATAATAAAAAATAGGGTGCTCGATTATTCGACATTTTTAAGAAACCGGTTTTAAAGAAATTAAATTTCTTTATTTTACTTTTCCGTGCTGCATGTGGTGATTTATTTAACTAAGAAACATAATATTATAGGTGCAGGTTCCTGAGTGAATTAAAACCTATAAGATGAACAATGAATAAGAAGATGTAAGGGGAGCTTTTTGGTACTTTTTCGTTCAACATCTGGTTTTTTGATTAATTTTCGTTAATATTAGACATTGAAAAAAAAAAAAATAAAATGCAATGTCCTGAGTGGAATACAATTTACAAAGGAAATTTTATGATACTTTTTTGTTTTTCAATTGATATTTCTCTGATATTTTTTATAGTAGAAGATAGAATATGAACCAGAGGTTGGTCCCTTGCCAAATCGATCCACTATGATCGAACAAATTAATGCTCAAAATATATACTTAGATGTAGTATCTTCATATGAACCTTAAAATTTACGGTCGAATTTTGACCATTAGGCGAACACTCGTAATAATTAAAAGTTATAAGAAATTTTTATAAAATAAGCAATAGCAAATTTTAAAATATCTAAATAAATGCCTGAATTTAATTTTATGCCCGTTAATGTGACATTTATGTATTTAATTTAACATAATTCATATTAACGTTTTCTTTTGGATCAGAAATTTGGTTTTTATTGCTCCCGTACTTTTGTTCATTTTTGTCTATTAGTGAGATACATTTTTTTACTCTCATTTTACCGAATTTTACCAAAAAAGTACGGAATCGCAACTATTGAGTGAAAACTTAGAAAAAATATATACATACATATTAGTGTCGCCAACTTTTTAAACAAACAACTCTGGAAATATATTTTGAAGCTATTTTAGGGGAACAATTTTTGTCAACCGTTTTGGACAATAAAATATCATTAAAAAAACGTTTTTTCAGCATTTATTTTATAAATAATACGATATGACGAAAAATCCCTACATTTTGGAGATTTAGAAATATCTGTCCGATTTCCCTACGCTCCTATTTAAGTATCAAAAATACCTACATGTAGGGATTTTCCCCTACTTCTGGCAACACTGGTCACAATAAAAACTTTGACAACACTCACGCATTGCTTGTTCAAAAAAAAAAATAAATAAAAACAATTATACTAGCAGACTGTTAAAGCGCGCAAAAAGATGAGATTTGCCTAACATTTCGCTTCGTCTGCGCTAAAAGTTGTTTATGTAACATGTTTGGTATAAGTAAGAATATTTCATCTTAGATGTCAAAGCGAATCACTAACGCAACGCGAAGCAAAAGTTTTATCTGACATAGCCTTTAAGCTCTTAAGTATACCGATCGACGTTTCGGTATACTTTCTGAGCCGAATTACCAATGTTCGTCCATCCGGCTGCCTGACAGGCTGGCTGGCTGTCCATGCAAACCTTGTGGGCAAAGCAGTTTTGGAGTTAATTTGATGGAATTTGGTACATAAGTTCAAATTGAAACAAGGACCAAGCCTATTGAAAATGGGGCGAATCGGTTCATAATTTCACATAGCCCCCGTACTTTCCGATGCTGTCCGGAATAGGGTCTTTGTGCTCACTAAGAATGTTCGAAAAAAAAGTTGAGCCAGTCACCCCCTAGGATTAAAGATTCGTTGAAAAGAATTGCAAAAACTTTTTTTAATTTTTTGCCACGCCTCTGGACACCGCCCTTTTAGTTTTTTGGTTACTGCGTCGCCATTTAAAGTCCGATCATAACATATTGCATATCGTTATTCATGGGTTGTCTATGGCTTCAGTTTTGCCTTTGGTGACTTTTTCATCCGATATCAAATTCTTGGCGCCACTAATGCCATCTCGGAACGTACACCCCTAATGTTCAATTTTTTGCACGTGGCAAGAAAGCGCATCTAAAACTTTGTACTTCTAGCTTTTAATGTACTCACTTTTATGACACGCCCCAAAATTAGGCCCATTTTTCTTTACTTATATATATTACATTGAACTTTTTGTTTATTATACATATATAGCGCCGCCCATTAAGCCTGGTACTCTGTTCAACATTTCACGTGAAATGCTGTCAAAATGCATATGAAAAAAACTTGTGCGGAATATCTACGAAATAATGTTGATGGAGTTGTACTCTGTTTATTTTGTGAAAAAGTTCCGAAATGTTTCTGGCAACATTTTTTTTACAACTGGGAAATAATGTAAGCTGCCTTTATTTCACGTGGAATTTTAAGCAAAAGCAAAAAATATGAACTTAATATTAAAAAAGAAATAAAAAATTAAAATAACACAATCGGTAACAGTTTTTTATCCATATTTACTTTTTTTTATTAAATGTTTTATTAAAAAAAAAATAATTTTAGTAAAATACATGTGTCGTTTGTTTACATATACGAAACAATGTAGCATACTTTGAAGGAATAAAAACGTCAAATTGTACAAACTCGCAAGATTGGTAACATTGATAAATGCCAAAATTTTCGTGTGGAATAATCAATGTTGCTCAACATTTTTCACAACTTTGAACAGAGTACTAGGCTTTAGAGTCCAATTTTATTGTCTTGCATATCATTATTAATGGCCTCACTATGGCTTCATTTTTGTCTTTGGTGACTTTTTAATTCGACATCGAATTCTGGGCGCCACTTCTTCTCGGATCCCTCCCCCCTAATGTCAAATTTTTTGCAAGTGCCAAGAAAGCCCCTAGGTTTTAATTTGGGTACTTTTATGCCACGCCCAAATGTACGCCCCATTTATTCTTTTGCACATAAATATTATATTATCAACCAGGTAGATCAACAACATACAAAAACAATAAAATGGCGTCAGTCAGAATGAAATTTTATATAAATTAAATATCTACAATTGTAGAAAAGAGTTTTTGCCACCCCCCCAAAATGCAGTACTTTTTGTTTTTTATATAAACCGTCTTTTAAAGTCCGTATTGCATATTGTTGTTTATGGCTTGAATGTTACTTAGTTTTTGCTTTTGCAAGGATTCTGCGAAATTTAGTGAAATTTATCGTAAAAGCTTATGCACCTTTCTTGTATCTGTTAAAAAGTCAACTCCATTCCATACACTGAAGCCGCTCTGTTTTTTAGTATGTACTTTGGATTACTGATTGCTGTTCGGTTTTAACCGAAACCGCGGTTTTAAATGCCTAAAAACCGAAACCGAAAATCGACAAAAAACCTCGGTTTTAGCTTTTACTTTAACAATATATTTCTGCTTAAAGAAATTGCAAATTATACATAATACTCGATCTTCATACCCAAAAACTTTCCGCTATATATTCTCTTTAAAATGGTTCGATAATGTATCGCAATATTCCTGTCGTATTTTCAGTATATCTTTTTCAAACAATTTACAATTTAAAAACCTTATTTTTTTTTTTTTTTTTTTTTACAAAATTATTATGACAATGGAGCCAGATTACCTTTGCTTGCTAACGTTTACGGTTTACAAGATCGTGCAGAGGAAAAGGTATACTTCAATTTCGTCACCGTGACCATGCATCTGAATGTCAATTTTTTATATTAACCATACGTCTCTGGAATCAACTTCCAAATAATTTGCAAGCCACTAGCAACGCAATAAGGTTTACAAAATTACTATTAGAATATTTTTCGTAATACTTGTTTGTTTAATTCTAACGCAAAATTATTTTACTTATGTTATTATTTTTTTTGATTATTTAAAAAAGCAAATTTCGATCTACCAAAAGGTTAAAATATAATTTGGTTTAAGGATTGATGTTTGACTATTGACATCAGCAGTCGTCGATGGCT
Organism: Pollenia griseotomentosa; assembly: GCA_963931875.1. NCBI lineage: Eukaryota > Metazoa > Arthropoda > Insecta > Diptera > Polleniidae > Pollenia > Pollenia griseotomentosa. The sequence goes on along the minus strand of OZ007562.1, from coordinate 158,719,335 downwards.
GCGAGTGTAAAACGGCAAATCCATCTGAGGTTCGAAACCCGGCCACGGTCAAGAATGAAAGATTATCAAAAACAATTTTAATTAATTTTCATGTTGTAAAATTCCTTTCTTCATAAAAATAATTTAATGAAAATTAAATTTAATGAACTTAAGCCTAATTAAAAATATTAAAAATATTGTTTTAGTTTACATGAAAGTTAAGCGAACGAAGTCTACATTCGTTATCGACGAAGAGCCCACAAATGTTACATTTTTAACTCTTAAGTAGACACCTAATTAGTATGGCAGAAACTATCAGCTTGGCCTGGCTGGGACCACTAGTATTTTGCATGGAGTTTTTGTGGCTATAGAAAAACTCACATTAACGAACCCCTGGGCAAGGCTGGGACTACTTTTATATGTATGGAGTTTTATTGCTATAGCAGGAACATTTTGTTGGGAAATGGAATAATTCTTCGAAAAAACAGTAAAGAAAGAATTCTTATGTGTTGCGTATGTTTTCGATACGTTTCGTTTTGATTTTATTAACTGCAGGGCAGAGCCTGGCCAAGCCCAGGTCGATACAATATGCACAAAAGTTTCATTTCGCCAATTGCGACGCCCACGGTGTTTGCACTTTTTTCTGTTTTTCCGTTAAAAAACACCTTGATTAAGGAATACATAAAGTTTCGTTCTAATATACTTACTAATTATGTAAAAAAAGCTGGAAAAAGTAAAAAAAAAATGCCTGGCCAGGCCCAGGTATACACTTAAGGGCTAATAAAAGTAGCTGAGTTGAAACAAATAAAAAATTGTATAACATACAACAAAATATATTTATTTATGTATGAAGTTTACCTTTAATATTTTCAAAACCGAAAACCCAACCGAAACCGACCGGTTTTAATCATTTTAAAAACGAAACCGCGGTTTCACATTTTTACGGTTTTAAGTAAACTTTCTAATACACCCATGTCAAATTACTCCCCCTTCGAAAACAAACCAATGTCCAACAAATTGAAAGAAACATGTTTTGATTTTTTAGTCAGTGTATTAGTATTTTTAACATTGTCTTAGGAATTTTCTGTAATAGCTGGTTTAAGTCAATCTATTGGTACTGATATTATCTCCATCATTCTCAATCTTAAAACATTTCTTGCCTTTTTCTACAACTTTGTATGGCCCCTCCTATGGTTGTTGTAAAGATCTTTTATTGTTAACTCGCAGAAATACAAATTTACAGATTTGTAAAGTCTTCGGAATATAAAAACCTGATTCAGAATCAGTATGATGTGCAATATTTGATCTTACATTTTTAAAATGATCTTTTAATTCGAATAAAATATCGGATGCATCGAATTGATTTTTATGAACAACAATTTCTGCTGGTATTCGAATATTTTGACCATAAGTCTTAGCAGGAGTGGCTTTTAAATCCTCTTTATAAGTGGAACTTAGTCCTTGTAGGGCTATTGGAAGTTTATCGTACCATTTTGAATCAGCTCTGCACATTAATGTAGCCTTAATTTGTCTATAAAATCTTTTGATAATACCATTAGCTTAAGGATGATACGATGAATTAGTAATATTATGACTACCCAAAAACTTTGGTAATTCCGAAAACATGTACGAAGTGAATTGACTACCTTTGACTGTGGTTATTTTCAATGGTACGCCGAATCTTGATATGTAATTGAGTATAAGTGTGTCAACTACAGTTTTTGTATTTTAGCTCTTAATGGGTATGCCTCGGGCCATCGAGTGAACCGATCTATTAAAGTTAGTAGATATCTATAACCATTAGATGGAGGCAGTGGTCCAACAATATCTATATGTACATGTTCAAAACGACCTTTTGGAATGGGTATTTTAATGACAGGAGATTTTGTATGTTTGTGAACTATGGACTGTTGACAATTTATACACTCTTTCGATCATTGGTTTATTTTCTTACTTATATTTAACCAAACTTATTTTCTAGTTATTTAACGTTTTGTTAAACGGGTACCTGGGTGAGAAATACCATGTAATTTTGAAAATACAAGTTTCCTAAGACTTACAGGCACATAGGGTCTAGTATTATTATGTGATATTTCACACCAAATTTCTCAGTTAATTAGTGGTACTTTTTTAATTTAAGATTACGCGATATGTTTCTATTTTCTGTTTAATTTTTTATTTCCGAATCATTTTGTTGTTCCTCGTGGAAAATTCGTAAATTAAATTCACCATCATCTATAATAAAGGGTGGTTAAATTGTAAGGGCCGATGTTGAATGTGAACCACACCTAAACGCCAAGTTTTTTTCCGAATTTTATTTGACATTTCTCTATTTCAGACTTACTCAATTTGAACCATGGAGAGATACACAATCCAACAACGCGTTAAAGTTATCCAGACTTATTATGAAAATGGATGATAAATTTCGAAGAAAATCATCTTCAGTGATGAAGCACATTTTCACCTCAGTGGATTTGTCGATAAGCAGAATATCCGCATTTGGGCGAATAATAATCCAAGAGTGATTGTCGAAAAACCAATGCACCACAAAGAGTGACTGTTTGGTGCGGTTTATGGGCTGGCGGCATCATCGGGCCGTATTTTTTCCAAAATGAGGCCGGTCAGGCAGTTACTGTGAATGGTGTTCGCTATCGTGAGATGATAACGAACTTTTTATGGCCCGAATTGGAAGATATGGATGTGAACGATATGTGGTTTCAGCAGGACGGTGCCACTTGCCACACAGCTAACGAAACAATGGCTCTTTTGCGCAACAAATTCAATGGCCGTGTTATCTCACGTAATGGCGATGTCAATTGGCCGCCAAGATCATGTGATTTGACACCGTTGGACTTTTTCTTTGGGGTTATTTGAAAGAAAAGGTGTACGTCGATAAGCCAGCAACAATTCAAGAGCTAAAGGATGAGATAATTCGGCACATTAACGGCATAGAACCTCCATTATGCCTCAGGGTCATCGAAAATTTGGACCATCGGATGGAGGTGTGCCGCCGTTTTTTGTTCCATACATAATTGAATAATACCAATATATCATAATAAAATAAAATTACAATAATTTCCTAAATAGTTTGCCTTTTATTCAAAATCAACATCAGCCCTTGAAATTTAACCACCCTTTATCAATATCAAAAAGTCTGGGAAGACTATCGGCTACAACATTAGATTCATCCCTTATATGCCAAATATCTGTAGTAAATTGTGCAAGAAATTCTAAAAGGTGTTTTTTTAAGCTAGATAGAACTTTAAATTGTAAAAAGTAACACAAAAAATTAAATTTTGATGAATAATTTTTTTTTATCGTTTCAGTATACTCTGACAAATCATCATGAATAGACTCACGCTTGAACAACGCTACGAAATTATCCAAATTTACTTTGAAAATCAGTCGTCGATTCGCGCAACTTATAGACGACAATTTATCGCAAAATTGTGTTCAGCGATGAGGCGCATTTTTGGCTTAACGGGTTTGTTAATAAGCAAAATTGCCGCATATGGAGCGAGACCAATCCACAAGAGACCCTACAGACTCCATTACATCCAGAAAAATGCACCGTTTGGTGCGGTTTTCACGCTGGTGGCATCATCGGACCTTATTTCTTCAAAAATGAGGCCGGAGCTCGCGTTACGGTCAATGGAGATCGTTACCGCACCATGATCAATGATTTTTTGTTTGAAAATATGGATGACATTGATCCGGAGGAGATGTGGTTTCAACAGGATGGCGCTACGTGCCATACGGCGAACGCAACCATCGACTTATTGAAATCAAAATTTGGCGATAAGTTGATTTCGAGAAATGGACCTGTCAATTGGCCTCCAAGGTCGTGCGATTTGACACCTCTCGATTATTTCCTGTGGGGCTACGTGAAGTCACTGGTTTATGCTGATAAACCAGCAACAATTGACGCCTTGGAGGCCAGCATTGTTCGTGTTATTCGTGACATACGGCCAGCAGTGCTCGAAAAAGTGGCCCAAAATTGGACGTCCAGAATGCGCTTCGTCAAGAACAGCTGCGGTGCCCATATGCCCGAAATCATTTTCAAATGTTAATGTCACGTATTGATCTTTCGAATAAAAAAAAAATTTTGATTACAATTTAATTTTTTGTGTTATTTTTTACAATTTCAAGTTCTATCGGGCTTAAAAAAACACCCTTTAGATGTCTAGTCTGTCTTGGACTTTTTCAGTTTTTGAATTCATGGCACACGTTAAGGTTTTGTGGTCTGTAAAAACCATAGACGAGCGACCATCTAATAAATACCTAAAATGTTTACCCCCATATTCAAACATTTTTTTTTATGAATATGAGGGTTAATGTTTAAATAAATAGCAAGTAATTCTCGTTTAAATAAACTGTACTAACGGTTAAACTTTACTATTAAAACCCGGATGTAATACACCCCCCACTGCCATTTTCGAAGCGTCGACCGATAAAGTTAATTATTTTTGTTCTTAATAGCTTTGTTCATTAATTCATATAAAATAACAGTTTTGTCAGCTTGTTTTGGTATTTAACGATGATAATAATTTATCATTCCCAAGAATTTCTGCATTTGTTTAACAGATATTGGCCCCTCTCCTCTAAAGGCTTAATGCCTTTCTCTGATAAATTATTACTAAAAAAAATCTATATTGTCAACTCCAAAAATGCATTTCCTGGTTTCGCTAACTAATAAAACGTCATCAATATAAGCTAAAACAAAACCTAATCCTCTGAATAATTCACTTATGAAACGTTGGAATGTTTGAGCTGAGTTTCTTAAATCGATTGACATTCACAGGAATTCGAACATACCAAATGGCGTAGTTATTGACGTTTTGTAAACATCTTCCTTAGCCATAGGAATTTGATGATAAGCGCGGATTAAATCCAATTTCGAAAATATTTTCTTTTTTCTCATGTTTAAATTTAGATCATTAATATGTGGCAATGGAAATCGATCGGGAACTGTCATAGTGTTAGGGCCTCTAAAATCGCCACAACAAAAATAATATTTTTTCGTATTGATTTTAACGATTCTCAAAACAAATTTATGGCTCTTCAAAAATAGTCAACGAAATCGCCAACTATTTTATAAATCGCCATGTCGCTAAATCAAGAATTAGGACACCAAACTAGTTGTAAAACCGCCACGTTTGGCGAGAAATCTCCATATCTGACAAACCTGCACATCTCAAGGAATAGACTTAAATATTCACTACACGATGCAGACTTTTCTATCTGTCGAGCTGCGAACTTAAATGTTTACATTTCCTAAAATTAATTTTTGGCCTAATGTCCAGCTATATTTGCAAAACAACTCTATGAGTGTCGATGGAAAGTATCAGTATTTAATGCATTAAAAACTCTATTTTTTTAGTAACAAATAAAATAAGCATGTTTTTTTACCATTGGATAAAGTTATTTGAATTATTCGAGTTATTGAATTATTCGAAGTTATAAATACTAAAAATATTTACTTATTTATATTTTGTGTATTAGCAGATTACCTGTGTCTTCTAATAATCTAATTAATGCACTGTTCAAATAAGAAATAAAAATATCGTTGGGTCAGTTTGCTTAAATTCAACCGTAACATTTAATATTTAATGACGTTTTAATGGACTAAACTGGCAGCTTATCACTTCGAAAACAAACAACATAAAAAATGCAAATCTTCAGATGCATTTTAGAAATTTTAGAAAACATATATAAGTAAAACTTTCTTAATTTCTAACAACAGTTTCACTGTAAACGCTCTTAGAAAACAATCAGCAATACCAAATATTCTGCAAAATGTTCAACTGGACTAATAAACATGTTGTTTATGTTGGAGGCTTCAGTGGCATTGGTTACCAAGTCTGCCAAATGATGATGAAGAAACCAATTAAAGTTAGTTTAAGAACAAAGAAAAAAAAAATATGATCTAACAAGAGAATTAATTAATATAAAAATTTTATACAAACATTTTGTATTTATCAGTGTTTAGTTGTTTGCGGTCGTATGGAAAATGTTGAAATGCTTAAAAAACTTCAGGCTCTTAATAGCGCCACAAAGGTAATGTTTGTCCAAGTGAATATCGCAGATTATTCGAGTATTGTAAAGGCGGTGAAACAAGTTGTTGATCACGTTGGCCATGTCGATGTTTTAATAAACGGTGCTGGTGTTTTAGCCGATAAGGATATTGAAACAACGGTGGCTGTTAATTTGGTAAGTCCTTAAATTTATTTTTTTTAGAACAAATAAACGAATTTCACCTTTTTATTACATCTTAGACTGGCCTAATAAATACCACCCTTTTGTTCATGCCCTTCATAGACAAGACTCAATCGGGCCATGGTGGTGTTGTAGTGAACATCTCCTCTGTTTATGGCTTGGAAGCTGGACCAGCTTTCAGTGTTTATTCTGCTGCCAAACATGGTGTAGTAGGATTTACCAAATCAATGGCGGTAAGTTTATATAAAAATATTGTAATTATTTAACGATAATATATACGTTTCATTTCATTTTTAAAGCACGAACATTATTATAACAAAACTGGTGTGGCTTTCTTGTGCATATGTCCTGGCATGACCTCCACCGAATTGATGATGAATAAGCGTGACATGAATTGGATGCAATGGGTACCACATAACGAGGAAATGTGGAAAATTGTTATGGATACCAAAATGCAAACACCCGAACATTGTGCTTTACACATGATGAAGGCTATTGAATTGGCCAAAAATGGTGGCATTTACATCTGCAATGTTGATGGTATGAAAGAAATTAAACCAACCGTTCACATGAATTATTGAGAGAATAAATTAAATAAAGAGTATATTGTATGTAAAAATTAAAAATCTTGCGAAAAATTAATTACATATTTTTTAATTGTACTTCGAAGTCCTTGTAGAACACAAATATTTATTAAATTAAGTCGATTTTTAATTTTAACCAAAATATGTGTTATACACAGCAAAGTAATATATATGGTTAAGTTTGTCCTCGTTGTAAACAGGATTGATATGTATATATGTATAATAAAAGATTTACATTTGAAATTTTTACATATTCATTTTGTTTAATAGGTATAAACACTTATTTAAATGTAACAATATAACATATTTAATATAAAGTCGTTACAACTATGTTAAATTTCAATCATTTCATTTTCATTTTTCTCATATACCAACTCATTTTGACTCTTAAAATGAACCGATTTTTTTACAAAACATCTGATATGTTTAAAGTGTGGCAACAAATGTAGCCTAAAGGAGGGTTCAATCCAGTGTTGCCACAAACGAAATGGTAAATTACACATGGATCATGCCAAAATTACACATGAAAATACAAATTACACAAGCTATCTTTTATTTGCACACTCACGAGTTTTGTTTTGAAATTCATAGTATGTATAAACTTTTCATTTAGTTAAAAAAAAAATAACAATTGCGTTTTTTTTTTATAAAATTAACTAGTCAGGGTTTTTTTTTCATAAAAATAACGGTTCAAAAAAAAATTCATACTATTTTTTACAGCAATTTATAACTAAAAAATAAACAAAGAAAAATACATCACATTTACATTGAGAAAAAAATTTTTTTTTTTTTTGATTTTTCCACATATTTAAAGTTTATAATGATTGGAAAAGGAAAGTTTGGTTCATTATTTCTATGTATTCCTTTTTAAATCTGGCGTACAATAGTTTAAATTGTTTAATATTCTTTCCGCAGCAGCGTTTGAAAAGATTAAAACAAAAATAGCTATTTGAAATAATCTGTCTCCCAAGGATTTTTTTATTTTAAAAACCTTTTTCCAATAATATTCTGGCTCCAAATTACTATAAAGCTAAAATTTTTCAAAATGTAAGAGTGCATGTTGTCTCGAAAATATGTATTCTTGAAACTCTTTACACAGAAAGAAGTTTTTGCGCCAGTAAAAGAATTAATCAAAAATAAAATCAGTTTTAATTAAATATTTAATCAGGTGAATTAAACTTTTTATCAAGTGAATTACTGGCGCAAAAAATTTTTTCTGTGTAAGTGTGCCGAGCATTACTTCTAATAAAACAAGAGCTAATACTACGAAATAAATTTTCCAAATGTGTTGGAAGGTTCAGACAGGCTTTCGACGCTACCAAATGTATTAGGTAAGACGAGCATTTTATGAAAGCAATACATATCTGGCTTTTCGTCTTTTAACAACTTAACATCTGAATTATATTGTCCAAACATAACATTAGGTGTATCTGGTGCAAATCCAACTGGTTTTTTAAAAGGATTCCCTTTTTCTATAATTGTTTTTTTGAGAAGCTCCAACATTTCTTTTGCAGTCAATGATCCACTCTTTTGAAATAAAAAAGAATAATGTGGGATGTTTTGTCGTTATAGGTGATAAATTGTGACAAAAGCTATCTAAATGTCAAATGATTAGTAGTTAATGATATGTGTAATTACACGTGAGGTGGCAGCACTGGTTCAATCTCTTATGCGTACAATTGAACATAACCGTTTTATTTTCATTCTAGTTCTCAGTTTACTGTTTATTAAGCCCAATAATCAATTTTAATTTATTTGTTCATACGAATTAAAGTAACTGTATTCGTTTCTTCGTTGTTTTCTTTTTCGTACACTATAAAGATGCAGAAAACAGTATGCGCTAAAGTTGAAAAAAAGGTAGCATGTGTGTAAGAATGTATTTTTCTTGATACGCTTGAGAATTTATAATTTAAGTGTATTGATTATGTGGGTTTTTAAGTAGTATTGGGATAAAAAAAAGTGCTAAAAATACTAAATAATTCTAAAAATGTGCTAAATTAGCACTTAGCACTTTTTTTTTGAAATTCTTAGTGCTAAATCAGAAAAAATGTGCTAAATCTAGCACTAAATGTGCTAAACTGGCGAGCCTGTATGTATACAAGATTTTCGTTTGTTTTTTTTATGGTTCGATTTAAGGCCTTTTATAAATCTTTTGTATTAATTTTTAATTCCTTAAATTTAATATTGCCATATTTTTTTTTTTTTGCTGAAATGTTGCTTAACTTGTTAGTTGTAAACTAACTTTTGTGTTACACTGTTTATTTCCTTAAAACGTAGCAACTACATACAGACATAGTGGCCACACGGGATAAACTTCAACGACAAACATTTACCCGGATACTTTCTTTAAAAAACGTTTATGTATAAAAGGTATCGTCTACTACAGAAACACATTTTTTAATTAGACTCATGTTTTTTCGAAAGCAAATCCGGAACTTGCCAGTGTAAACAATAATACAGGTAAAGTTAGTTGGAAAGGCTGATTCGAATTCAATCTTCACACCCTCACCCAGAGACCAATATGATCTATTGTGACAATAATACAATATCACGTTAAAAAAATAATATTGACAAATAATTGGATATTATAAATACGATTTTCTAAAATCTGTGGTGGGCAAAACACATAGCTATACCTATATATACGACGATAGCAAACGTTAAAAAAATAAAATAACAACAAAGAAGTAGCAAATGAAAATAAGTTATTGGTTTTGTAGTTTTTGTGAGAAACTAAAAGACGTCGCTTCGCTCAAGCAGAATTTTATTGCCCAAGAGTACGTTTGCACCCCTGCTATTATATCTTATATTTCCTCTAGCAAAACCAAGCTTTAAATAACAATTTATAGTTTATGCTTGGTAATTTATCTAAAAAATACAAATATAAATTTAGTACCTATTTTTGGTATTTTTTTTACAAAACATTTTTTCCATTCATTGGCATATGCGTTTTAAATTAGGGAGACAAAAGTATCAAAAAGGGAAAATTCTGAAAATTAAATTTCTTACTTTTACTTTTCCTTTCAACATGTGGTTGTTTTAAAATTTTCTATAACATTGAACTTAGAAACATAAAATAATAGGTGCAGAGTCCTGAGTGCAGGAGAATTAATACGATGAAAAATGTTTGTACTGTTTTACTTAATGTGGTGATGGTATTTATTAAATTGACTTGGCACCGTAAATAAGTTATGGCCAAACATATGTTAAATTCCTTATTTCGAATTAAACAAATTAAGATTTGTGAAAACTTCAAGGCAACCGTGGTTATTTGCTTATATCTTAACCAAAAATGGACCGGTCTGCCTGAATTCAAAAAGCAATTTATTCCGGACTGCAGGTGATATAAATTAATAATAACATAGGTGCCAACACAAATGGAGTCCTCGGGATTTCACTATCAAAATGTGGCGGACATCGTTAAATCAACTTTCCCGCTAAACCAAAACGACAAAATTAATACTATGTTCACACTTGGGTTCTTAAACGCGTTTAAGCAACTCGAACGTGATTAAGCTCTTATCACATCAAAATCGAGATGATTACCCATACTTTGAAGTGATTTGTTAATCACTTCAAATTGACATGATTAAAACTAAATCACTTCATTAATCACATAGAGTCCACTGAACATACCTCAAACTGAGTATAATGTAGAATCGGCCAACATGAACGGGTACAACCGGCCTCGATTTCTGCTTAATGTTTTAATTTTTTTCCTTAAATAATTCATAAATTTTCACAATTTCATCATTAAAATGATTAAAATAATCTTCTGATAACTTTATAAAAGTATTTTTATCCATTTTTAATACTTTAAATAAATATAAATTTGTTTGTTGTGTTTTTTTTCTTTATCATCTGTCATCTTAAACATCTCAAATGTAATGTGAACGGCTTTGATTAACTTTATCAACATTTTGCTTAAGCGCGCTTAAAAACTCAACTGTGGACATAGTATAAATATATGTATGTCTATAAGAATATACCCTTTCCACGTGTTGTGAACGGTATTAAAATAATAAATATTTGTTAGGGCTTTTTTTGCTTATTTTAATAATATCGGCTTTTTTTAGTTTTTTTTTGCAATATCGGCTTTTTTCATCCCAATAACCTATATAATCTTTGTATGCTATTGTACACACACCATAAGAGTGGAAAGGGTATTATGCATTTGTGCTGCTGTGTGTAGTGTAACACTTTAAAATTTTGGTTCCAGACCCTCCTTAAAGTATACCGACCGACTCAGAATCACTTTCCAGAATCCAACGATGTCCGTCCGGCTGGCTGAATTGCTGTCCATGTAACCTTGTGCGAAAAGTACAGGTTGCAGTTTTGAAGATAGTTTAATGAAATCTGGTCCATAGGTTATAATTGGCACAAGGGCGAATCGGTCCATAATTTCATATAGCCCCCATACAAGCTGCTTTCCGGAATAAGGTATTTGTGCCCACTATCAAACCAATTTTAATAAAATTTAAAACATATGGAGATAGGATCCATATTTATATGGACACATAAGGTATGCATTTTTTAAAAAAAGGACCACGAGCGAGATAGGGGGCAATTTCTGCCTATCAGCGAGATAGGGGGCAATTTCTGCCTATCAGAAACTGTTAAACCGATTTTAATGAAATTGAAAACATAGATAGATCTCTCTCGAAAATTTGTTTTTAAATACTGTGCTGTTGGCCGACTATACTTTCTCACTTGATTTTTATGTTACTCTGTCTTAGCGGCACTGTTCGGTACTTTTTATATTGTTGTACATATATATTTTTAATGTGTTTAAGTTTTTAGTATTAAGCCTTTTAATCAAAATATTTTATTATTTGCTTGTTTAAGTTCATTTCTCTCGAAAATTCCATAGCTGTATTCTAACGATAAAATTCCTCAGTCACACTGTCACTTCATACAATAATACTCTTTCTGTAACGTCTTTTAACCATCATAGTTTGTAACGTCTTATTTCTTTTTAAATATAGTTTTTGTTTAAAATAATTTCTCTGTATATATTGGAATGAAAGTGATTCGCGAAACCAAATATTGTTCATTTCTGCAAATTTTGGGTTTTTACACGAAGTTGTAACAAAATTGGAAACAAAAAATCTTTCATTGGTTTCTCAAGTGAATATAGATATGGACACCGTAAGAAAAATGTCCAGTGTTCCAGGAGATATAGAAGACAAAGCTTATAAAAAATTTAAATCAGTTTTATTAAAAAATTAAGAATTTTCGGTATTTTTGAAGGCAAGCGGAATTGGCAGTTCAATCGTATAAAATATACTTCAGAGCAAATACTCAATTTCAAATATGCTTCCTTAACATCTGTAGACGTAGAAGGAACTTTTTTTATGTACAAGAACGTGCTGACTCCAAATAGACTGAGTTTTCTTTTCGAAAATGTATCGCATCAATTTATAATTTACTGTAACAACGTATTAAACGAAAACAGTGAAAAAAAACAATTATTTTATAGCTTTTTTTTAAATTTTAACACCTTATTGTCATGTTTTTAAGCGCTTTTTTAAGAGCTTAAAACTGGTTTTTAATGCTTTTTTTGGTTGCCCTAATTATTACAATAGAAAGTTATCATTCTTATCTATGTTTTATAATCTCTTTCTATATATTCCTTTCTATAAAAAATAGCTAAAGAAGAAATTATTAAAACAAAAGATATAAAAATTAAACTTATTCAATCTAATAGCAATGTTATAACAAATTCAAATGTAAAATACTTTGCTAAAGCAGATGTCGCACTAACAAGTGTCCAAGACATAGTTCCTGGCTCCTGTCATTTTTCTGCTCCATGAATTTGTATTCTGCTCAGTAAATTTGCATTCTCAGTGTAAAGCAATGTTTGTTTTACAAATCGGTCACCAAATCATCTGGCCCCCATACAAGTTTGGGTACGTTCGTAAATGCATCAAAACTGTGCATCACTGCAGCATGATCAAAAGTTGTGCTTGTGATGCTGATGCTGCACAACAGTTGTGCAAAGTTTGAATTTTTGAACATGAGCTAAATTTTTAAAGATTAATAAGCGAACATAAAATAATAAAAAAAAATTTATCAACAATAGCGATGGAAAAGTAAAAGTTTTCTTTAAAATTACAAGAAAAAGCATCAAAAAGGAGAAATAAAACAATTTCTAATTTAAAAGATTTTGTTATTCGTGCTTAATTCCCAATTTTTATTCTTGATAAAAACACTGAAATCTATTGTTGATGGGATAAGCTATTCCTAGGCGCATTTCACTGGTTGCTTAGGCCAGATCGTCAGGAAACTTCATCCATAAAGATTTTAGAAAAACTAAAGATAATAAACCAAATAAAACTGTAAACTGTATAAGAATCATAAGCAACAGTTCTACTTGTAACAATATCAAAGTTTAACAAAAACATCAACAATAAACAGTGAGTTAATCTCTTCAAAACAATTTCTTTTATGTTAAAAGTTATTGCATCATAAAATCAACTGATGCAATAATTGCCAGCATTTGCTGCAGAGCTGCGGCATCACTGCATAAAAAAACCCTTGACATACTATAAGAGTAATGCCAAGTTTTTAACAATTATTGCAATTACGAACATTTAACTTTACTAATGCGCAACAACTGCATTTACGAACGTACCCTTCCCTCACAAATTAAGGGTTTTGGTACGATAACGCTGTTCTCTATATGTAAGATTTTAAAAATCAGCGTAAGAGACCTATTATTTTATCAAACGCATATTAAAATATGCTCCGGCAATAAGGATTTTGCAACCATAGCGTCCATACCATATGAGCCAAGGAATAATTGCCTTTTCAATACTACGGTGCAGGGTATGTAAGATTCGGCACTGTATTGTTTATTATGTATGCCATAAAGATTTTGTTCGCCGCAATATAGCAAAGTTGTAAACCATAATACAAAAATTAAAAAATTACAACCCAAGTGAGTTGAGTTGTGAACCGTAATAGGGGCATATTATTCAGTGTATAACGTTTTAAATACTCAACAAAGATTTAAAGTGTATAAATTATGGGTCCTTGAGAAATTATAATGCGATTTATTCATGCCCGTCTGTCTGTCCATCTGCTAAAATCAAGCTCACCTACAACTTAAAAAAAGAACAATATTGGTGTCTAAATAGTTCTTCTAAGCAGTTTGGGATTGGAATTCAGAATAATGGAAAAGAGCTATGGACCCAAATGTGGAATAACCACCCCAAGGATTTTATATTGTTACTAGCATTTAACCCGCTACTTCGTTAGCGTCAATTTTTATTCGTGGACATATTTTTATGCCAAAGTTTATTTTTATTGTGAAAAAAGTAACAAAATTTGGAACGATTTTTACACCTTAAACATTTGAATTTCAAAAAAGGTCCAAATCTGTTTTGTATTTTTTAAGATAAGGTACGAATGTGATATAATTTGTATTTGCCCTTTTACTCCACAAAAAGGCCATACTTAAAAAAGTACAAAACACCAGTCTGTTAATTTTTTTAATGAACAATAATAAATATTAAATTTTTTGTATCTCTTTTAGCTTAGGAGATATGAGGTTAGCGAATGTTTCTAATGAACAACAATAAATGTTAATGTTTTCTTTTAGCTTAGGAGGTATGAGGCTAGCAGCATTGATTTAGCGAGAGGACGGACCCCGGTTCTAATGTCAACCTTTTAGCTTTAGACGTTAAGGCTCTGCGATGAAAGATAAATAGATGGAGAAAAATATTTTGAAAAAAGTAACAAACATATCTTAGGAGGTATGAGGCTAGCAGGATCGATTGGGCGAGAGGAGAGCCTCCGGTCCAAATGTCAACCTTTTAGCTTCAGAGATGAAAGATAAATAGATAGAGAAAAAATCTTTTGAAAAAAGTAACAAACATATGTTGGTACAATTTCGACCCCTTAAACGTTCGAATTTCAATAAAGTACCAAATATGCAGTTGTATTTTTGAGATAAGTTGAAAATTTTATATAATTTTTATTTCTATGTGTATTGCTTTAAAAGCTAGATGGTGAAAAAAAGATCCAAAATACAGGTTTTACCCGTTTACTACCTAAAACGGCCGAATTTCGTAGAAGCACCAGACAGCTATTTGCTTTTTTTTTATTTAATGCACAAAAAATAATATTAAATTAAATAAAAGTACCAGTTTGTTAAAAACAATTACCAGTTAGAGAACGAAAAAGAACCAAAAAATCCTTTTTACAGATTTTTATTCACTCAGGAACTTGCATGTTTAATTTTATGTTTCTAGGTTCAATATTAACGTAAATTCATAAAGTACCAGTAATGAACAAAAAAAGTACCAAACAGCCCTCTTACAGATTCTTATTTACTCAGGATCTTGCATGTTCAATTTTATTTTTCTAAGTCCAATACAAACGGATATTCAAAAAGTACCAGTTAAAGAACAACAAAGTACTAAAAAGCCTATCTTACAGATTCTCATTCACTCAGGACCTTGCATGTTTAATTTGATGTTTTAGGTCCAACTTTAAAGAAAAAAAAGAGCCAGTCAAAGAACGAAAAAGTACCAAAAAGATTCCTCTTACAGATTCTCATTCACTCAGGGCCTTGCATGTTTAATTTTATCTTTCTAAGTCCAATACTAACGGAAATTCAAAAAGTACCAGTAAATAAATAAAAAAAGTACCAAAAATTTCCTCTTATAGATTCTCATTAGAGTTTTTTTTTTCCCGGACTTTTTCGATTCCCGGGAAAGCGGGAAATTTTTTCAAATTTCCCGGGATCCCGGGATCCCGCTCCATATAAATAATACAAAGTAAATTTTGTTATTAATTAATGAAAAAAAACTTTTATAAAAAAACGTAAGGGAACTCACGCCTTTATTCCCTATTATTATGCTTGTATTCAGTATTATTATGCTTTAGATACAAGATAAAAAGATAACATAAACATAACAATTTAATTCATAAAACAATAATAAAAACAAAATAAAAATTGAAGATATAAGATCAAAAAGTTAATTAATAAAATAGATAAAATACTTTAAAGAAATATATAACATTTTTTAATAGCTTAGGAAATAACTTTCTGACACACTCAAAGCGTTTAGTGAGTCGTCAAAAAGTATATTCTTGATTTTATTTACTAAAGGGTGGTTAAATTTCAAGGGCCGATGTTGATTGTGAATAAAACACAAACTATTTAGGAAATTATTGTAATTTTTTTTTATTATGATATATTGGTATTACTCAATTATGTATGGAACAAAATATCGGCCAAATGGGCGCCGCGACCACGGCGGCACACCTCCATCCGATGGTCCAAATTTTTGATGACCCTGAGGCATAATGGAGGTTCTATGCCGTTAATGTGCCGAATTATCTCATCCTTTAGCTCTTAAATTGTTGCTGGCTTATCGACGTACACCTTTTCTTTCAAATAACCCCAAAGAAAAAAGCCCAACGGTGTCAAATCACATGATCTTGGCGGCCAATTGACATCGCCATTACGTGAGATAACACGGCCATTGAATTTGTTGCGCAAAAGAGCCATTGTTTCGTTAGCTGTGTGGCAAGTGGCACCGTCCTGCTGAAACCACATATCGTCCACATCCATATCTTCCAATTCGCGCCATAAAAAGTTCGTTATCATCTCACGATAGCGAACACCATTCACAGAAACTGCCTGACCGGCCTCATTTTGGAAAAAATACGGCCCGATGATGCCGCCAGCCCATAAACCGCACCAAACAGTCACTCTTTGTGGGTGCATTGGTTTTTCGACAATCACTCTTGGATTCTCATTCGCCCAAATGCGGCAATTCTGTTTATTGACGAATTCACTGAGGTGAAAATGTGCCTCATCACTGAAGATGATTTTCTTCGAAAATTGATCATCCACTGTTGCCATTTCTTGCCACCATTCTGCCCATTCACGACGTTTGGAATGGTCAAGAGGCTTTAGTTCTTGAGCCAATTGCACCTTGTAAGCTTGTAAATGCAAGTCTTTATGCATAATGTTCATCAACGACGAGCGTGAGAGGTGCAATTGTTGGGCACGACGACGAGTTGAGGTGGACGGCTCTTCAGCCACACTATCCCGAACAGCAGCAATATTTTCTGCAGTACGAGCTGTACGAGCATGCACTGGTGTTCTCACATCTTCTACAGACCCGGTTTGCTCGAATTTTTCCACGATTTTTACGATTGTACGCACATTTGGACGATCAAATTGACCAAAAAAATCACGAAGTGCACGATATGCATTTTGATTTGAACGCCCATTTTCATAATAAGTCTGGATAACTTTAACACGTTGTTGGATTGTGTATCTCTCCATGGTTCAAATTGAGTAAGTCTGAAATAGAGATGTGTCAAATAAAATTCGGAAAAAAACTTGGCGTTTAGGTGTGGTTCACATTCAACATCGGCCCTTACAATTTAACCACCCTTTAATACCATGTTTCCGAAAAATTTCGTTCATTTTTTACCGAGGTTGGACAAATAGTTAAAAGTGCACCGTTGTAGCATGCTTTGGATTCACAATCAGAAAAAAATTTTTTCATTTTTATAAACAACGTCTATATCAGTCAAATGTATGTCAAGGTTGATGTAAAAATAGCATCAACCGGACTGCTTCTTACAAACCTTTTCATTTCAAAAGGTCCATTTGTAATCTTTAGGACAATGTGTTTTTCAAGTTTTATGTTGTAGTATCTTACACGAGTTTCCAAAATGTTATTTTATTTCGGTTTCCCTGCATTTCACGGTTATATAAACCAACACAAATTGAAATTGAAATTGGGAATTTGTGTTTATCACCTAATAAACATATCGCTCCTTCATTGCATCATAGTCATATCTCAAAATTTAAAGTAACTTTAGCAAAGTTTTCCTTGATACCTTTACGTATTAAATCTCAAACTGAACCGAAGTTATAGCAAAATATATCTTTAAATCGGTACATTTTGAAAACTTTAATCGCATTTTGCCAAGATCGTTTGTTTTTGTAGATATGGCTTTGTTGCAATAAAGGAGCGATATGTTTAGGTATCTCCTATTTTTAAGACTTGTTCATGGACAATGAAACTTTACTGCCTGCATCTTATTTTGAATTAATGTACTTTATTAACTCTTCATTTCACTAAATGTAATAATTATCAACTGTTGCACTGCCCATTCTGCTTTTAGAAGATTTATTGCATCAGGAGACATTGATTTAAATACATGTACTCACTTCTTGTAATTGATCTAATCCACAACCCGCCCACAGATGCTAATTTTTAGAGAATAGAAAACTAAATTTCAAATTATAAATAGCTATTATGAGGCATTTTTTATTTCCCGGGATCCCGCAAGAAAAATCCCGGGAAAACGGGAAATAAAATAATTGAAATTCCCGGGAATTCCCGGGACGGGAAATCCCGGGAAAAAACCCTAATTCTCATCGACTCAGGACATTGCATGTTGAACTTTATGACTCCAGGTTCAATATAAACGGAAATTAAAAAATTACCAGTTAAAGAACAAAAAAGTACCAAAAAGTTCCCTCATAGATTCTTATCCACTCAGGACATTGCATATTGAATCTTATGTTTTAAGGTCCAATGTTAACGATAATAAAAAAATACCAATTGCAGAAACAAAAAGCTAAAGAAAAATATAAAATTCCCGTATTTTCCCTTTTTGGTATTATTATTTTCGCCCATTAAGTTATCAAAAATTTCAGTATGTATTGTTCTGACAGCCCATAATTAAGGACAAATATGTCAATGAATGGAGAAAAATATCTTATAAAAAAGTACCAAAAATAGTTTCGATTTTCAACCCTTAAATGTTCGAATTTCGAAAAAGTACCAAATTCGTGTTCGTATTTTTTTGAGAAGTTTCGAATGTTTTATAAACTTTGTTTTTATGCTTATTGGATCAAAAGATAGATGGGGTGTCAAAAAAGTACCAAAATTCAGGTTTTACCCGTTTACTGCCTAAAAGGGCCGCATTTCAAAAAAGTACCAGACACCTGTCCGCTAATTTTTTTAAAGAACACCGATGAGTATTTTATTTTTTTTTGTGTCACTTTTAGTTCGGGAACGAATTTTCCCGTTTTTACCCTTTTTTACTCCCTAAACAATCGAATTTCAAAAAATCCCGTCTTAGTGGATCGATTTGGGGTGTGACCAATCGCTGATCCAAATTTAAAGTGTTTAGCTTCAGGCGTTTAGGCTGTGCGATGATGAATCAGTGAGTCAGTCAGTCAGTAACGTTACAATTTTATATATACATATATGTAGATTACAAAAATTGGTGGCGTATTACAATGATTGTTTTATATGACCTGAAATCATACTACATATTAAATTTCAAAAAGATTGTTCCATAATTTACTATAAGCCCCATATACCATATTTGGAATATCCAGAAGAGCATTAAAATGTTTTTAATAAAGACTTTTATTTGACTTAAAGGGTGCCCTAATAGGATAGGTGGTAGTGATGAAGTCTATCAGTGCGAGGGTTGTGGGCTCCATATTTCACTTAAAGTTTTAGAAAGTCAAATATATACGAATATTAACCCTCTAATGCATAAGAGTGCCTCAAGGCATGCTTTACAAAATTTCTACTGACGCCCAACATATAACCAATTTAAATAATTTCCATTTTTTTACAGTTGCTTAGAGATCTAGAAAAATATTTGTAGAAACTTTGAAATTTCTTAAAAGCTCTTAAAGCATTGTAAACAATCTCGAACACATGATGCTCAAATAATAAAATTGTTTTTTTTTTAATTATCATAAACAAAACCAAATATTTTAAATTTGATTCATTACTTTTTATTTTTAATACAAACTAACAAACAGAATTCTCAAAAATTAAATGTGTTTTTATTACTAGGTACCCAAGGGTGCCTCAAGGTACTCCTATAAGTTTTCTCACCTGGAACGTAAACGCCTCATCGTACGGGCTTTAAAATATTTTTTTTTTAATTTAGAGGCCCAAAAATACCCTAAAAAAATTGTTTTCATGATATATTCCCATTTATTCTAAAACTTGGCATAAGAGGGTTAAATAACACTGGCCAACAAATTTTTAACAGATCACACTTTTCTCAAGGTTTAAGTTTCGCTGAATCCCAGAATTTATTGATTGATGAAAAATTGAAAAAAAAAAAATCTTAAAAATTAAATCAAAATTATAAAAAAAAAAATCATAAAAAAATTAAAAAAAAAACAGCGAAAATACCATGAATACAGCAGAAAAGGAACAAGATATCACAAAGGTTAAGCTTTTTTTAAATCAGATTTTAGAAGTAAAGAACTATCCAAGCAGTTATAGCGTCTCAAATATGGCACAAAAAACATGGGTGTTTTATTAAATTTAGGCAAATATATCACGAAAACCTAGTTTGGTGGATAAATTCTGAATAAAGATTCGGATTCAGAGCAACTTAAAACTTCAGTAAAGTTCGTTAGTCCCAGGGTTTAGACTTTTTCCAAGTTTGCAGGCCTACCAATATACAAAGTAAATCAAAAAGTCGCTGTTGCTTACGGCCTTTTGGATTTTAGGTGACGATATAAACATCGCTTACCATTTTCAAAAAAAGTACAAAATTTTCTTTTGAATTTTTAGTTATATCACGTTTAAGGGTACTTTTAAATACTATGAATTTATTGATTTTGTTTTAATTTTATAAATATGTTAATCGCAAAATCTAAAATTTTTTTCTATTCAAGAAAAAAGGTTTTTGTTTTGAGTTCGTTCTGGAAAAGTGTGTTCAGTCGGACACGAGAAATTATGTATGTTATTAAAATTATTTCATCAGATTTTCTTGGTTTTAAAAATAAAATCATAAAAACAAGTGCTAATTAACTTTTAATTTTAACATTGATTATTTAAATTAAAGGTAAATTAAGAATCTCAATTATAAGATAAAATGTGTGATCTCTTCCAAAAATATAAAACATACTTATAAAAAATATATATATCGTTACCTTAATATAAAAAGGCCCCAACTCATCAAAAACACTTTTTACAGGAGAAGGAAAAAACTTAATAAAAGCTGAAATAATATAGCTACACAAACATTGTCAAAAAACATCTTTATTAAAATTAAACGAGGAATTCAGATTGAAATACATATGTATATATTTGTAATTTTTATAGTATATATAAAGCATTGGCTAACGTACTGTTTCGGTTCTGGTAAAAACAGCCGTCGGAATAAATGATAATATGATGTTCGGCTTATAACTTCTTTATTTTTGATCTAATTTGCTTGAAATTTCAATAGAATGTGTATTAGCAACCATTCTACAAGAATCAATAAAAAAACGGATTTCCAAAAATAATGAGTTGGGGCCTTTTTATATTAAGGTAACGATATGTAAATAATAATTGTTTAAGAATTTGTGTCATAAAATTGTATTTAAAAATCCGGTTGGTCAAACTCCATTTTTAATGTATAGCTTATTTAGAATTTCGTCTTAAAATTCCATAAGAAAGTAAAATTGATAAGTCATTTAACATGCGACCCATTATCTCAATTCCTGAAGGGGGGGTCCCATACAAAATGTTCAATACATACTTGAAATATATTGAAGAAGAAGTCCCATAATTGCCCGGGGGTCGTCTCTAGGGGGATATACTTGCCCCTTATCTCCACTTCTTATACATACAAATATTTCTTTTTATGAAATTCTTAAATTAATTAAAATTTTTCGTCTTTTGTGAATTAAATCAAAAGTTCTTAACAAATTGTAATCACTTATGGCGTGTTTTGTTTGCAACTGTTTTGACGTTGTAAATAATTCAATATCAATAAGAAAAATTTAGCAGAAACATTTTTTTGGCAAATAAAAACCACAATGTTAAGTTATTTTGATATTTTCAAGAGGACTTAGAAAAATACTCAATAGCTTCAAACAACAAAAAAAAAAAAAAAAAAAAATCGTTGTGCACCGTATTATGTTTGTGTATTCACAAACACAAAAATAAGTTTTAAAGTTTGAGTTTTCGAAAAATACAGTACGTTATAGTTTTTTCGAACTGTAATTATGACAACAAAAAATATTAACCCCTATTGTGAATAACGAGTGGAATTTTTGTTTCCATGAAAATTTTAGAAAAGGCTACAAAAATTAGAGAATCTAGAATTAGAGACTGACTCGATTACGATCTAAAACCATTTTAGTAACACAAGCATAAGTAAGAAATTGTCATTTGAAGAATCGTCAAAAGGCCACTTTTGGACCACAAAATCAGTGCCAGCTTACAGCAGTGGGCTTGTGCGCGAACATTATAAAATGTGCCAGCTAAAGCAGTGGGCTTGTGCGCGAACATTATAAAATGTTTTCATTTTAGTGTAGAACAAAACAAAATTGCGCAGTTGCTTAGCATTAAAAAATCTTTTGTTTTCTTCTTCGATTTTCTTCTTTTGTTGTGTAAATAAATAAATATGTAATCAAAAGTGCAATTGCATCATCCGCTTTACAGTTCATGTTGTCTTTTTGAAATTTAAGGTTATTGTGATTTGTTCTTCGTGTGTGGAGAAATGGTACGCTAACAAATTACACGCACAAATCACTATTGTGTAGTCAGCTTTACATACAAATTGTATGTGCTTGATCATTTTTGACAGTCAGAATACGCTTTCCGTTCTTGTTTAGATATGGATGCAAAGAAGTTTTTTTTTTAAATCCATCACAAGAAATTTATAAACGATTTTTTTTTCAAATTTTAAAGACAGAGACGATTGTTAAAATAAAAAAAGTATATGTACTCGGCCAAGCGTGACCATATGACACACAACAACACAGTATTTACGTACAACTTTTTAAGAGTGCAATCTATATGGGATCCATGTTCAAGCATATACCTACCAAAACAAATAATATCATTAGAATCTACATAAATATATGAAATTTATGGAGGGGATTTATATTTGCCTAATGATCAGTTCTGAACCTACCTCCACAAAATTTTGCCAATTTTTAATTATCTCCTAATTTGCGATCTGGACTTTGCACACAAAGTTTACATTGACACCCACTTTGGCTGAAAGAAAAAATGGATTTTAGTCATTTTGCTGTTTTTAAGACAGTTTTTCTGAAAGTATTACATGTACAAATAAGCCAGCTTAAAAAAGACTTGCGATAAATACTGTATTATATTTGCTGAATAGGAGGGAATGTTCATAAAAAAACATTCAACATGTTTTTATTGCTGCTAGTTATACAATGTATTTGGGCACTTCAGACTTTATGTATTAGCAGATTACCTTTGTCTTCTAATAATCTAATTAATGTACTATACAAATATGAAATTAAAGTATCGTTGGGTCAGTCTGATTAAACAACCATAGCATTAAATAATTAATAGCGTTTTAGTGGGCTTTTTAGCTGCTTATCACTTTAAAAACAAAGAAAATAAAAAAAACTCGAATCTTCAGATGCATTTTAGAAAATTTAGAAAACATATAAAAGCAAAACTTTCTTAATTTCTAACAACAGTTTCACTGTAAACGCTCTTAGAAAACCATCAGCAATACCAAATATTCTGCAAAATGTTCAACTGGACTAATAAACATGTTGTTTATGTTGGAGGCTTCAGTGGCATTGGTTACCAAGTCTGCCAAATGATGATGAAGAAACCAATTAAAGTGAGTTTAAGAATAAAGAAAAATATGATTTAACAAGAGAATTAATAAACATTTAAAATTGTTATTTATCAGTGTTTGGTTGTTTGCGGTCGTATGGAAAATGTTGAAATGCTTAAAAAACTTCAGGCTCTTAATAGCGCCACAAAGGTAATGTTTGTCCAAGTGAATATTGCAGATTATTCGAGTATTGTTAAGGCGGTGAAACAAGTTGTTGATCACGTTGGCCATGTCGATGTTTTAATAAACGGTGCTGGTGTTTTAGCCGATAAGGATATTGAAACAACGGTGGCTGTTAATTTGGTAAGTCCTTAAATTTATTTTTTTTTAGAACAAATAAACGAATTTCACCTTTTTATAACATCTTAGACTGGCCTAATAAATACCACCCTTTTGTTCATGCCCTTCATGGACAAGACTCAATCGGGCCATGGTGGTGTTGTAGTGAACATCTCCTCTGTTTATGGCTTAGAAGCTGGACCAGCTTTCAGTGTTTATTCTGCTGCCAAACATGGTGTAGTAGGATTTACCAAATCAATGGCGGTAAGTTTATATGCAAATATTGTAACTAAATAACGATAATAAATACGTTTCATTTCATTTTTAAAGCACGAACATTATTATAACAAAACTGGTGTGGCTTTCTTGTGCATATGTCCTGGCATGACCTCCACCGAATTGATGATGAATAAGCGTGACATGAATTGGATGCAATGGGTACCACATAACGAGGAAATGTGGAAAATTGTTATGGATACCAAAATGCAAACACCCGAACATTGTGCTGTAAGCATGATGAAGGCTATTGAATTGGCCAAAAATGGTGGCATTTACATCTGCAATGTTGATGGTATGAAAGAAATTACACCAACTGTTCATATGAATTATTGAGAGAAAAGGCTTTTGATGTGGGATGAATAAATAAAATAAAAAAAGTATATACATAAAAATAAAAAATAATTAAACTTTAATTTTACTCCTTATATATATTTTTTTTTTTTAATTTTTAATTTTAACGATTTAATTATGCATTCTATATAACAAAGTGAAACTTAACCAGCAAATATAATGAATATATTTCTGTTTTTATATCCTCCACCACAATTAGTTGTGAAGAGGGTTACAAAGTTTGTCATTCCGTGTGAATCTTTTTTATTATTCACCTCAGACCCCATAAAGTACATATATTCTGGGTCCTTGAGTAATTCTAAGTCGATTAAGCCATGTCCGTCTGTCTGTCCGTCTGTTGAAAACACGCTCACTTTCGAAAAACTCAAAAGAAATAAACAAACTTGGTGTCAAATTGCTTGTAGTTATCCTAAGCAGTGTGGGATTGAAATCCAGCAAAATCGGTTCAGTGGGATCAGAGCTATGAATCAAAATGTGGAACCACCATCTAAAAAAAATGGATAATTTGGTTACAAAAACTAACACAAATGGCGGAAAAATGCAGGGAATGTTCTAAGATTTTGCAAAAATTCGCTTTATTCGACTGGAAATCACGCTGCAATTTCGTGAAGATCCGTTCATAATTTACCCTAGGCCCCATATAAACCCTACTCTCTGAAAACAGTTTAGTACGCCTAAAACCGTAATAAACAATGCAAAATTTGGAACGTCACAGTTTAACAGGACAAAAAATGACACTGTCAATTTTGTGAAGATCGGTGCATAATTTACCCTAGGCCCCATATTAACCCTACTCCCGGAAAACAGTTTAGTACGCCTAAAACCATAATTAATAATGCTATCATAACAAATTTTGGCTCGTCACAGTTTTATAGGACTAGAAATAACACTGTGACATTTCGTGAAGATCGGTCCATAATTTACCCTAGGCCCCATACAAACCCTACTCCCGGAAAACAGTTTGGTACGCCTAAGACCGTAATTAACAGTGCTATCATAATAGAAATTTGTACGTCACAGTTTTAAAGGACTAGAAATGACACTGTGGAATTTCGTCCATAATTTACTATAGGCCCCATATAAAGCCCACTCTGGTAAAACAATTAAATACGCCTTAAACCATAGCAGATATAGATATTGCGGTAAAATTTATTCCAACTTAGCTTCATATGTCCCGAAAAAATGTTATGCAATTTTGTCGATAATAAGCCTTAGATCCCATTTTAGCATTTTTTTAATACCAGAAATCACTGCAGAATTTTAGGATGATTGGTTCATAGTTTGCCATGGCTCCAATATAAATTCCCCTCCTGAAAATCATTAACGTTCGGGCTTAACTGTTACGAATCTTGATATTTATTTTATTTTAAAATTGCTAAAAAACAGCATAAAACTTTCTGATTGTCGGTCAATAATTTAATATAGGTCTAAACCGCAACCAATTTTAATGCAGATGTCTGTTTTTATAAAGATAAATTAATAATAAATAGACATCATATTACATTACTCCCACGACATTCGAACTGTCGGTGGAGGGTATCAAAGATTCGGCACAGCCGAATATAGCACTCTAACATGTTTTTAATATATTCGAATTTAAAGACAGTGTAACATGGTTATAAGCAGGGCAACAAAAAAAAACACAAAAAACCCAGTATTAAGCTTTTAAAAAAGCGTTTAAAAACGGCTGACTTCCAAAACGTACTACAGTAATTTTGACTTAGCTGCACAATCTCTTTTGCACGATTTTTTGTGCAGGTAAATCAAAAATGCAGCTATCTTAAATGTATTTACCTGCCTTAATGTGCAGGTACACAATTGTGGTTACCTGCACAAAAGTGCAGCTAAAGTAACGTGTTTGATTAAAAAGTGGAATAAGAAATATTTATTAAAAGTTAAAAAATAGTTTAGGTTTTTTACAACAAAATAAAAATCAGTTACGTCCATCGTACAATCTTTCTTGCCGCAAAATAATTTTTTTACGTTTGTGGATCAAAAATACATAAAGTAGACGGAAACAATTAACCGAAACATTTGCTCTGGTTTTTCGCAATGCGGTCTTATTTTGCGAAATAATTAAGCGGGTGACACAATGAAACGGAACTCAACTAAACGGGTATTTTTACATAGACTGTTATACTGAATAATTTCGTTCCATGGTTTTTAGTGCAATAAAACGGGAAACTCAATTAAGCGGGGCTCAATTAACCGAAAACAACGTACATAAATTTATACTTTATTAAAATTTTATTTCAAATAACAGATCATTTTATACATGTATGTATGTATATTTAATATAAAAGAAACATTAACAAAAACCATGAGAATTCACAAAGAACATAAAAATTTATGGAAAAAAAAAACAAAATAATCGCGATTTATATTTTTAACAGCTTTAATTTGATATTTATGTGAAAAAGTGGCCACCATATTTTTTCATGTGTGCAGCTAACTTTGATGTTTTGTATGAAAATATTTTAAAGCTGCCTAAAAATATGAAAAATATGCAGGTATACAAAATGCACGTAAACAAGGATTTTGAAGAATAATTACAGAAAATATGTATTTTGGGCAGTTAAGTCAAAGTGCAGCTAACTTAAATTTTTTGTATGAAAATAATTTTAAAATGCCAAAAATTTTGTGCATTTATCTTAAATGTGCAGGTATAGAAGGTGCACTTAAAAAAGGAATTTGTATGGAATTATAAAGAATAATTCCAAAAATGATCAATTTTGTGCAGTTAAGTCAAAAGTGCACGTAAACAAAAGGCAGTTAAGTCAAAACTACTGTACCTTAATTTTGACTTAGCTGCACAATATCCTTTGCACGGTTTCTTGTGCAGGTAAATCAAAAATGCAGCTATCTTAAATGTATTTAGCTACCTTAATGTGCAGGTACGCAATCGTGGTTACCTGCATAAAAGTGCAGCTAAAGTGAAGTGTTTGAAAGAGGAGTAACAACGGTTTTATTAATAAATTGATAATAACAATGACGTTCAAACAATCTGTAGTCATTTGTTATACATTTTTATAAATAACGAGATAGCCAAATTAGTAACAATAAAGTGTGGAATAGAAAAGTCGCTGTTGTACAACGTTAAGCGCTGCAAGCTGTCAAAAGTTAAAGACGGCAGTTTCAAAGTAGTGTCAACAGAATACGTAGTTGTAGCAGTCGTTGCAGTTGAATCACAAAATTCGAAATTTTGAACTTTGTTGCGCTACAGAGCTTTAAATACTAACTACTACAACTACTTTATTCTGTTCCAGACCTAAGATTTGCTATTCCTTTCATATAATCGTGGGTAAAGTTGCTGTAACCACAACCCATATGCATAAATGTAGGTACATGCAAACAAAATGAATTATAATGATACCAACTTGACTTGTTTGCGATTTTTGTTTTTATAAACAGCTTAAATTGGATATTTATGTGAAAAAGTGGCCACTATATTTTTTCATGTGTGCAGCTAACTTTTAATATGAAAAATGTGCAGGTATACAAAATGCACGTAAACAAGGATTTTGAAGAATAAATTACAGAACATATGTATTTTGGGCTGTTAAGTCAAAGTGCAGCTAACTTGAATTTTTTGTATGAAAATAATTTATAATAATTTTAGGCACTTATCTTAAATGTGCAGGTAAAGAAAGTGCACTTAAAAAAGGAATTTGTATGGGATTATAAAGAATAATAAGAAAAATAAAATAATTAATTATCAATTTTGTGCAGTTAAGTCAAAAGTGCACGTAAATAAAAGGCAGTTAAGTCAAAACTACTGTAATACAAAGTTTGTGCACAATTTTACTACTGTATTTTAACCATGGACATGTACAAAGTACCGAAACAATGCAACTATGTGTTTTGTTTATTTAAACGTTTTGAAATGTAAGTGATGCAATGCATAATAGCTCTGTTTCTTTACTCAAATTTGGGATCCTTCGGGATCCCCATTTGCACGATAAATCACAGCGAATTTGAGAGAATAAAATTCTTCTTCTTGACCGAAACAGCCCAGACTTTTTCTTCGTGCAAATTGTGTAAATTGTCAAACAGCTGTAAAACATAAACAAAACAATAAAATGCAAAGAAAAAAAAAATCATGAACCAAATTTTGGAAAAAGTGTTGTGGAATAAAATAATGTACTTAAATATAAAGCTTTATATTGAAATATTAGGAAAACATAATGTTATTCTAAAAGTGTATTTTTTGTTTTATTTTTGGTAAAAGTAGTTTATTTCTACAGCCAATATAAAATTTTTCAAAAGTGGCGCAAATTTTTTTGGTGTTGTAAAGACTGTCAAAACACTGAATTTTTATTTTGTGCTTAAAATTGTGTTTTTTCTGTTCCCGTACTTTTGTGTAATTTTGTCTCTTTATGAGAAAAATTTATGCTTGCTCTCATTTTCACGAACTTTACCCAAAAAGTAAAGAAACAGAGCTAATATTTAAAATAAATCTGTATTGCTTGCAAATTAAATGTTAAATGTCACAAAGCATCAACTTTAAAACCGATGCTCTGATTGCTTTTTTGCTGCGTTACTACTACTTAGCAGTGACGTTTTGGAAGGGTTTGCATTGTATATATATTGTACTGCGGCGTTATAAAACAATGTACTCAGCCAACATGAAAATAAGCTGTTAAAATTAAAAAAAAAGCAATCTAAATTAATTGTTTATTTTCCACTTTATTCGTTTAATACGTTGTTACAGTAAATTGTTAATTGATGCGATACATTTTCGAAAAGAAAACTCTGTCTATTTGGAGTCAGCACGTTCTTGTACATAAAAAGTTCAGTCTACGTCTACAGATGTTAAGGAAGCATATTTGAAATTGAGTATTTGCTCTGAAGTATATTTTATACGATTGAACTCCCAATTCAGCTTGCCTTCAAAAATATCCCCAATATATTTTAGTACCGGTAATCCTTAATTTTTTAATAAAACTGATTTAAATTTTTTATTAACTTTGTCTTCTATATCTCCTGGAACACTGGACATTTTTCTTACGGTGTCCGTATCTGTATTCACTTGAGAAACCAATGAAAGATTTTTGGTTTCCAATTTTGTTACAACTTCGTGTAAAAACCCAAAATTTGCAGGAATGAACAATAATTGGTTTCGCAAATCACTTTCATTCCAATATATACAGAGAAATTATTTTAAACAAAAACTATATTTAAAAAGAAATAAGACGTTACAAACTATGATGGTTAAAAGACGTTGCAGAAAGAGTATTATTGTATGAAGTGACTGTGTGACTGAGGAATTTTATCGTTAGAATACAGCTATGGGCTTTTCGAGAGAAAAGAACTTAAACAAGCAAATAACAAAATACGTTGAATTAAAGGCTTAATACTAAAAACTTAAGCACATTAAAAATTTATATGTACAACAATATAAAAAGTACCTGACAGTGCCGCTAAGACAGAGTAACATAAAAATCAAGTGAGAATGTATAGTCGGTCAAGCCCGACCATATGATACCCAACAGCACAGTATTTAAAAACAAATTTTCGAGAGAGATCTATCTATGTTTTTAATTTCATTAAAATCGGTTTAACAGTTTCTGATAGGCAGAAATTGCCCCCTATCTCGCTCGTGGTCCTTTTTTTAAAAAATGCATACCTTATGTGTCCATATAAATATGGATCTATCTCCATATGTTTTCAATTTTATTAAAATAGGTTTGATGGTGGACACAAATACCTTATTCCGGAAAGCAGCTTGTATGGGGGCTATATGAAATTATGGACCGATTCGCCCTTGTGCCAATTAGAACCTATGGACCAAATTTCATTAAACTATCTTCAACACTGCAACCTGTACTTTTCGCACAAGGTTATATGGACAGCTATTCAGCCAGCCGGACGGACATCGTTAGATCGGCTCTGAAAGTAATTCTGAGTCTGTCGGTATACCTTAAGGTGGACTAATATTTAAAGGTGTTACACACATCAGGAGAAATGCATAATATACTCTCCACTCTTATGGTGTGGGTATAATAGCATACAGAGATAATATAGGTTATTGGGATGAAAAAAGTCGATATTGCAAAAAAAAGCCCTAACAAATATTGCTATTTTTTTTTGTTTTTTTTATGATCGGAATTTGTTTTCAATCAAAAACATTCTATCTTGTAAATCAAAAAATAAACATTTGCTTTTTTTGGTTGGCCTAGTTATAAGAAACTCGAAGGGACCCACACTTTTAGTTCGTTAAAATATATACATATATGTATCCGTAAAGAAGAAATTTCAAAAGTTTTAATATTTTGCCACTGTGCTAGTCGCAAATTTTAACATGCTGAGCAATGTACTGGTAAAGCCAATTCGAGTACGCTGAATTCAATGGTGAATTTTTAATTATTTTTGTTAAGCGGAAAGAAATTTATTTTTCTTAACTTCCTGAACCCTAATTACCATTGTAACATACCATTGTAGTTTTTATTTGAAACAAAAAAAAAAAAAATCTTTTGCGAATTGTTTTTTTGTTAGTATCGATTGAATAGTGAAAACAAAATAAAATTTGGAAAAAACTATGCATAACAAAATTATAGCTTCCTTAAAATTTTTACTCGGGAATACGAGCGCTAACTCTGAATTCAGCGAACTCGAAAAGCTTTACCAGTAGGCTGTTATCATCATTGGGATATCTTTTATGCATATTAAAATAAATATTTAAAGTAAATAGAAAAGTGTTGGATAATGACATATTTCGTTATATCCAGTGTTTGTTATAATTGTGATGATCATTTCAAGTTTTTTTATGCACGAAACTTTGGCAAATGTATGGAAGCAAACAACTTAACAAAAAAAAAGGGGATATACAAAAAAGTTATCAAAAAAAGGCATGATAAAAACTTTATTATTGTTTAATATGTATAAAAAGTGCAAACTGCATTTAACCATCAGACAATTTGTTTGTTTGTTTTTGTTTGATTTTTTTGTGGAAGAAATATTCTTAGTAAGTCCTCATCCATATTATTAAATATTTGCTGCAAAAATTTCCTTTAATTCTCTTTTGAAACTGCGTTCGTGTCCATAGAATAAAAATTCTATGCCTTCTCTCTTTCTTTCAATAACAAACTTAGTGCCGGTTCACACACGTCACGTTTGACTCGTTAAGTCTTGAGCTTTTAGGAGAGAAGGGAAAAGAGAATGCCATTTTCTTTACCCTCTCTCCTAAAAGCTCAAGACTTGACGAGTCAAACTTGAAGTGTGTGAACCGGCACTTACAAAAACTGCTTGTACATGAAACAAATTACACTTTTCCATTCGTCTTTCCCATTTCATCAACAAACTCAAATGTTTCATAATATGGATTGGGACTAAGTAAGTAAAAATATATATTAATATTTCCGTTCGAGTACTTTGACAGTAAAATGCAGTAAATAAGTAATTACTGAGAAAACTGAAAAATTACTTAAAAAAAAAACTTTTTCCCTAAAAAGTACGCGAACGGAAAATTTGCTCAAATTCATATAATTTAAGAAACAGCTGATGGCAAATAAATGTAGTGTTGAAAATTTTTAACACTTTTAACTACTTAACTCGATTTTTTTTCGGTACTCGATTTAATAATTTTTATTATACAAACATTTTAGGAAAATACAAACAAATTATTATATGTAATTTTTGATATATATTTTTTTATTTTTTTTATTTGATAATGTCCGGTTAATTTTTTTATTGATTACTTAAGAAACACTTGCAGTACTAAGTCCCAAAATACTTTACACCTTTACAACTCCAAAAAATTTAAATAACAAAAAAAAAAAAAACAATGTTAAAAAGTTGGTATGGAGATCTAAGGAATATCTCGACTTCTTCTTTACAAAATGGACAGATGCTTATACTCCTCGGATATTCTTATAATTTGTTCACAAACACTCTAAAGGGCAAAGAGGCTCCACAATTTCAGAATGCATAGTCATAGTAGCTTAGTAAGACGGGTTTTCGATGTGATTCAAGCCGATTTTCTGTAAAACAATGGGACTTATAATTCTCTACATCCTAATTGGCTTTGCTTAGGGATTTTTAAGCCTCTTCGAAGTAACCCAAAATGTTTACAAAATGATTTACAAACACCATTAAAAATCTAAAATCGTACAAAACTTCTAGCTTATAGGACGCATTAAGTGCGAATACTTTCCACATTTGCATGCGTCTTGAAAAAAGGTCAATAAAGTATCAAACGCATAGAACGCGTCGTGTGGACCTTCAGCTAACCCTACGTTTCCAAATGCAAGTAATTACATGCAAGTAGTGTATACGTATTATCAACGAAAAATCGAGGAAACAGCCGAATGTTTGTGAAAAAGTGTGAGTGTATTGAGTTTTTCGAACTTGCACTTGCATGTGGAAACGGGGGGTAAGAAATAAAAACAAACAATTTATTATTCCGTTTTGATTTTATGTTCTGCTATTAAATGTGTTATTTCTCTTAGTTGTTATGCAAAAATAGGCTTTAACAATTAAATTGTTTTTTCAAAAAAATTCTAAAAAAGTATCGGCTGTCGATACGCAAAATATCGCCGATACCGATATATCGGCAAACCTGAAGTAGCGTCGATATATCAGTATTGGTATTCGTTACCTCCCTAATTTAAAAACGAAATCAAGTGGATCTTAGCCAACCTTTGACATTTTAAGCCGATT
Organism: Pollenia griseotomentosa; assembly: GCA_963931875.1. Classification (NCBI taxonomy): domain Eukaryota; kingdom Metazoa; phylum Arthropoda; class Insecta; order Diptera; family Polleniidae; genus Pollenia; species Pollenia griseotomentosa. The sequence goes on along the minus strand of OZ007562.1, from coordinate 158,686,372 downwards.
CTGGTTCCACACAATGAAGAATTATTTAAATACAAAAAATTTTATGAAATTTTTTAAAATATTTAAAAATCTTCTTAAATACAGTTTTATTCAAATACGTACCCTCTGATTTTCTTAATAGAGTTCTAAAAAATATTTTCATAAAAATTCAAGAAATTTTATACATATAAAAAATTTCCAAAAGCAAGCTAACGCGACTTACAAAATAAGTTAGTTCACATTCTACGAATAATTGAAAACCTTAATTGTGTCAATGATTTATTTGCACACTGTATTCATTCATCTCTTTTATCATTGCGAATAAAACAATTTGTAGCGACTTATTTTCTGTAATTGTTTACATAAAATAAATTGTGCTAAAAGTAGATCATTGGTTTTCTTTTTCGTCACTATTTTAACAGCTGGCCATAAGAACCTTATCAATAAATGTAAAATAGTGATGCCAAATGAGAAAATTGAACTTGAATAGTTTATACCTACTCTTAAAGTTTTTTTTTTTTTTTTTTTAAATCACAATATATAATTAATTTTTTTTATAATTAAAATGCAATTGGCAATGTCGTGAAAGTCTCTTTTGAATCTGCATTCGTGTAAATACAATGAAACTTTTATTTTGCAGCATTTAGGTACATATTTTGTGCGACTTTCCTCTTTATTTTTCTTCCTTTCAATAACAAACTCACAAAAACTGCCTAAACACGAAACAAAGTTCAATTTTCCATAGGTCTTTCCCGTTTCACTATCAAACTCAAATGTTTCATAATAAAATATAGACGGAGACTAAAAGAACGATATTTTGTGCCCGTTAATTAATTTTTTTCAACTTATATGTAGTATATGCATTTATATGTATATAGTTTTTTATTGCAATTTAGTCTAGTGCATGTAAAATTTGATATTTGTCAAAAAAGTTTAACCCTCCGTTTCCACATGCAAGTGCAAGTTCGAAAAACTCAATACACTTACACTTTTCACCAACATTCAAACAATTTTTGTACTCTCAGCCAATCGGCTGTTTCCTCGATTTTTTGTTGATAATACGTATACACTACTTGCAAGTAATTACTTACATGTGGGAACGTAGGGTGAAAGTAGTAATCCTATGTAGTAATCCTAATACCATGTGAGGTAAGGCCATGATGCCTTTATCTCTCATTCAATAGGGAGATAAGGCCTTTTTTATTTATTTGAATGGGAGATAAAGCCATCATGGTCTTAGCTCACATTAGCAATATTAGAAAATGGCTTTATCTCTCATTTCAGTTTTGAAGAACTTTTGCATTTTACATTGATTAATAGTTTTCTTATTTTTATAATTAAGAAGTAATAATAATAATAAAGCAAAATTTGCACACCTTTGTGTGAACAAAGCACTTTAAATTTTAGCAATTATATTATGAGGGGGTGCATTAACACAAACGGCAATAAGTCAAAATTTGCTTTATTTCACTTTTAAATGAGAAATAAAACAAAAAAATCGATTTTGCTTTATTTCCAAGAAGGATCGGTAATAAAGCAAATTTTGTTTTATTTCCTATTCATAATTTTTAATATTGTTTGACTATCTGCATACGAATTCTTTCTTTACCAGTATGTTTCCTGTTCTATGTGCATTCATTGAAGGAAGAAAATCTAATAATAATAATAATAACATTCTGTAAAAAAATGTCTTCCCGGAGACACTAAAGTTAAGTATTGAAATCTGGCTTCGCTGACGGGGTTTCTCCTCAAGTAGGACGCGGCAGGTGGCTTCGCTGAATTAAGTTTTCCTGCGTGCGTCACAAGAATATTGGATTTTTGTTTCTTTTTTTTGTATAAATTTAAAACATTAATTCTTAGTTATTATTTTTCAATGATAACTAAGGATTTTCCCTTTTACAGAATGTTTACACCATGCATAATAATATTCTGAAAAAATATGGCTTTTTCTCTCATTTGCAAAAAAATATGACTATATCTCTCATTTCGCAAAATTTTTTAATATGACCTTACCTCTCAATGATTGGGCAATAAGGCCATTACGGCTTTATCTCCCATTCAATTGAGCAATAAAGCCATCATGCTTCATCAAATGTTATATTTGTTTTCTAGATTTGTTATGAATTCGTTCACTAAACTTACTGCATCTGTGTTTACCTTATTGCGTACCACATAAATCTGCGCTTACTTTTTATACCCTTCACCGAAGGTAAAAGGGTATATATAACTTTGTCATTCCGTTTGTAATTTCTACAATATTGATCATACATCCTATAAAGTATATATATTCTGGGTCCTTATGACCTTATATATCAAAAGATCGGAAATTTTTAATAGAAAATATTTTCTGAAAAACTCGGGAAAATCTATTCAGATACGAAAAAGTTATGACCAAAATATTAATACAACATAATAATTGTAGAATAAATAACCAAAATAGTATTACAGAACAAAGGATTTATAAGTCGGTAACATATATACCAAAATTTTCAGAAAGATTAGAAAAATCAAATATATATGATAGCAAAATATACAAACTAGCTCATAAATCTTTTAACACAGTAGGTACTATTTACTAAAATGAAAGACAAAATAAAGAAGATGGATATGTCAAATATTGCTTATAAAATACCATGTAAGGGTAATGTTAGTGGACAGTGTAATAAGGTATACATACATAGGTACAACAAAAATAAACTGAAAACTAGGATAGCTGGACATAAATCGGATAAAAAATATAGAAATATATCACAAAAAACAGCTTTATCAACTCATTGTGCTAATCTAAATCATTATCCAGATTTTGAAAATACAACTGTTTTAAACACAGAAAATAATTATAAGCGTAGATGTATGTTAGAAATGTTACAAATTATAAAGGTTCCGACAATTGCAAGAATTAATTTTAAGTCAGACACTGAAAATGTAGCTCAAAATTATAGACACTTAATTTATAAAAATAGAAACGGAAGTTAAAAATTTATTTATGTTGTAATTAGGGATGCAAACGATACATCGATGTTTAGAAAACATCGATGTATCGTTCATAAACATCGATGTTAATATCGATGTTTTGATTTACGATACATCGGCGATACATCGTCGTCAAAACTAAAAAACATCGACATCGCCCATTTAATATTTCATTAATTTAATATTTTTTATAATATTTTTACTAATTTTAATTTTTATTTTTCAATTAAACCTTTTATTTAAAAATATAAAAAAGTGTTTTTCAAAGCATACGTTAAACGCAAGATTTTAAATGTCGGTTTTTAATAAAATTTCTGTAATATAAGAATTATGTATATGACAAATATTATATAAATATTTCTCTATTAAACAGAATTTTAAAACAAAAATTAAAAATATTTTATTAAAAATGTATTAAAAACGACCTCCCAAATTCTTGCGTTTTACGTTTCCGTTTTCCAGCACACCCCTGATAGCCATACAAAGTACGTATGTATGTATGTACATGCATGCATACTGTGCATTGCATTACTATATGTATGTATTAAGTTGCTTAAGTTGGCTCAAGCAACTGTGCGAATACATAAAAATCATATTTGTCAAACCATATTGCACTTTTGGAAACTTTTTGTTTAATTTTATGAATCTGTCATTTGCTTGAGCAAAATGCGCAACTGATTGCACTTTGTTTTGGTGTTTTTGAATGCATTTGGCAGGCTTTCTGTTAATTTTTGACAAAAGCTTATGCAAGCATATGTATATTATATTTGGGCATTAAGATTGTCAGTAGCAAAAAAGAATTAAAACAGTCCGTAAGTATAATTGCAAAGAAGGTTTCAACATCGATGTTAAACATCGATGTATCGTGTTTTTGACCGATGTTTTTTAACATCGATGCTTATCGTGAAAACATCGATGTTTTTCAGAGCGATGTTGCATCCCTAGTTGTAATGGATCAAGTTTGATTTGAAAAATATTTTTTTGTTTTTGAATTAAAAATTTTTTTAATTTGTCAGTTATTGTTAAATTAGTTATAATTTGTAAAAAATTTATATATTTGGGCTATTCACAAGGTAGTCATAAAGTTGTAAAGTCATATGTCTTAAAATAATTACAAGAAATATATATGACTACTGGGGGCAAGCGCTCATAATTTAGATTTCTAATGTACAGTTACGACGAAATAATGAACACTGCATTAAAATTTTTATTTTGTTTCAAACACAACAATATGTTTTTTAAACAATTGTAAAATATTATTTAGGACATTATGACGATATGACTTAATAGCACACCTTGTGAATAGCCCAATTAAGAAAAAACCTCTGAAGAAGGCACTCAAGGAAGTGCCGAAATATTGGTTTTTAAATAAACGTTAAAAGTTTTTTATAACAAAAAGAACTTAAGCTCGAAAATTTAGTCATAACCAAAATATTAAATTTTTTTTTAAATACCCATTTTCGGGAACCATAGATATAGCAGAGTTATGACCAAAATACTGAAATTCCAAAAATTACTCTTTTTTATAATTAAGTTTGTTTTTTATACCCTTCACCGAAGGTCCTACACCATATAAAGTATATATATTCTGGGTCGTCTCTTCTATTCTTCTGATATTTTAACAGCGTTCCTCATGGTTCTGTTGTCTAGGGGGTATGTTAAGTTAGAAACTGTGAGTTCCCTAGTTCAAATCTTGGTTGTTTTAAAAGAATTTTTATTTTTAATATTTTTATGTCCTAAAAACGATTTTAAAAAAATATTAACCAGTTTTCGCTTTTTAAATTTCATTTATAATGAAGTTTTAAGTATTGTAAATATGTATGTATATGTTAAAATTATTTAGTTGCTCTGTATTCTGCTCGCACAATGGTGAAGGGTATATAAGATTCGGCACAGCCGAATATAGCACTCTTACTTGTTAAAATTTACTATTAGTGCTTTGCAAAACGAGAAAATTTTTTATTGGGTTGGCATACAGGAAAAAAAAAGTTGCATTTAATTAAAATTATAGAGGCTGGAGGAATATTTTAACTTAATTGGATACATATCTTTTGAGTTACTCAACGAATAGTGTTGTTTTTCCGAAGTAACTGATTTTGAGGGCCTGGCACCACACCAAAAATGCTCCCAGAAACTTTCCACATTTTCTTTAAATCTCAAAAACAAATAAATTGGTGGGCGAGACTTTAACATTTCCAACTTTAAATATAAAAACCATTCTACTTTGCATGCAAATGTCATTTTGTATAACTCTTACGAGGTTTCCGAAATGCTTAAAATTTTGTTTCATACAAAGTTGTCATAACGAGAATGCAATCGGGTGGCAAATAGTATTTTCTTTTTGTTGTGCAATAAAAATCAAAAGTCTTTTAATTGTTGCCAATGTATTGTGCCATCTTCGAATGTCACATACACATTAGCGATATAATTGTACAATACGTAAAATTGAACAATTTTATTGCAAGTGCATGAGCCACTTTAAATCTCTCTAATACAACTATTTTCCAAGTTTCAAAAATTTCGAAGAAATAGCATCATTAATTTTGCTTTTGGTTGCCGTTTGAAAGAAATCAGATTTTTTTTAAAGTAGACGATAATCAAATAATAAGCTTTTCATTCTCCATTGTTGTTCAATTGACAAAAAAACATCACTTTTTAAAAAATCTTTAATTCAAATAAATGTTTCTAGCTACACACCTTTAAAAAAAATTCTATCGTCTTCATACCACAACAAACTAATACGTACGCACTTTTGGCTGTCACTTATTGTATTTACGTTGAATTCTATTTTCAACCGATTTGTCAGCAACAGAACAGAACAGAACGAAAAAGCGAAAACAAACCACACAAACAGACTTTCAATTGTTCAGAAACAAAACAGCTGATTAATAAAAGAAAAGAACGTACAAACTAATTCCTTGCCTTAATACATTTCAATTAGTTGCAATCAAATTCCCAAGTTATTATCTCAAACTGAAATTCCTCTGGCAGCTTTAATTGAATTGCTCTTATCAGTTTGTGGGGTTCTTTAGAATTTATTTTCTTCAACGCCAGCTGTCATAGTAAAAGTTTTTGCAATACACAGTTTCAAAAAAACCTTAGTACTGCAAACAAGTCGATCAATCCATTAATCCGAGTAAAATGGAGTTGGAAAATAAAAATGTAATCTATGTTGGCGGTTTTGGTGGCATTGGTCAAAAATGCGTCGAGGAGTTTTTAAAAAGAAACATTAAGAATTTAATTATATTCGATTTGAATGAAAATTCAGAATTTTTAAAATATTTACAAGAAACATATAAATCTTCTAAAATTCATTATATACAAGTTGATGTTACAAAGTCGGAAAGTATTGTAAATGCCTATAAACAAGCTAATGAAATTTTGGATAATTTTGATGTGGTCGTCAATGGTTGTGGTCTAATGAACGATACGCATTTGGACTTGACTATAGATATTAACTTGGTAAGTACAAGAGAAGAAAATGTTAAGTATGTTTGAAAACAAAAATTATATTAATACGAATTAAATAAAGCAAAGTAAATAAATTTAAATGATCTTCTTACGTATTTTCAATAAAAATATAACATATTTCTGGTTTATAAAATGAATTTGTAATAAAAAAAAGAAAACTCAATATTTAAATATTTAAAATAGAATTACTCACATATTCATGAAAGAAATCTTTACTTTTAAAAAAGATTTTGAATATTCAGTTAAAATTAACTAACAGTTATAACTGTAAAAAACATATTGGAAAACCTTAATTCATACCTTATTAATGAAACTTACCAGAAAAAAATCGTTGTTTAATTTACAATAGTTGGCTTTTTATTAAGTTTTTATATCTACTGAAAATGTTTATAAAATGATGATAGGCCACCGTCTCAATGGCAAATTTTTACCAAATTGACATAAATTGTACCAAAATTTCGCTATAAAATAAAAAAAGTTTAATTTTTTCAAGATTCAACAAGATCGGTCAAAAAGTTTCTGAGTTAGAGGGTGTTGTTTGACATTTTGGCCATACAGGTGTTCTTTTTTATTCATGTAACTTATTACCTATTGGTGTAAGCAAAATTTGTCCCAAGTAGCTTTTGAAAAAAAATTTTTGTTTTTCTAAAAAATTAAAATTTTTTTTTTTTTTTTTTGAAAATTTGTGTCAAAACTACTATCCAATAGGACTAACCTTGGTGTAAATTTCATCCAAATCGGAAGACATGGATTAAAAAATTGGGTCACTTGACATGAAATCCCCCATATGTAAAAAGTAAAAATTCATAACATGTTTTTTATTCAATAAAAACAAAAATAAGTATAGTTATAGGTCAAGCCCGACCATTTGATACCCTACACCACAGTATATAAAGACAAATTTTTGAAAGTGTACCGTATTTGGGACCCCTGACAATCATGGAACCGCCAGAACAAAATTATGTTTGAAGATTCAGATTCATGTAAAAAATTCTTTGTGCCGAATTTTTTTTAGATATCTTCATATATATCACATTTGTTTGCCTTTAAGTTATTTTAGAAAGTGCGCTTATATGGGACCTATGATTAATTTTGGACCTACCAGCAAAACATTTTTCATGACATAGAAGCTATTGTAAAAGTTATTATCACCAATTTGTATATTAATACCAACATTTATAAGGAAGTTACGGCAATAAAAGCTATTTTCGGGAGTAGTATTTGTATGGGAGCTATGGCCAAATATGAACCACTTCGAATAAAATTTGGTAAGATGATTTTGATTGCAATTAAATAAGTTTGGACCAAATTTAATTTTAATGCCAACGTAATAAGATGGTTTTGGGCAAGAGGACCCTATTCCTAAAAAATAAACTTGTTTGGGGGCTATGTAAAAGTATGGGCCGATTCGCCCTATTTTCAACGGTCCTTGTTCCAGTGGGAAGCTATGTATCAAATTTCGTCAAGTTACTTTTAAAATTTCGAACTTAATTCGCCTCAGAAAGTGATTCTGAGCCGATCGGCATAATTATAGGTGGTCCCTAGGACCAATATTTTAAGGTTATACAAACATCAGCACAAATTTGACATCAGAAAATTTAAATAAAATAAATATGTAGTGGTGTTTTGCCACACTAAAAATATACGAAAGATAAATACGCAAACGTATTAAAGAGAACCAATCACTAGATTTTGTACCATTTTCTTTCGCATCGCATTAGAGAGTAGCTCCCAGGAAAACTACGGACATTCTGTAACCAATTTTACTAAAAATCTCGTACGATTTTAATATTACTTTCTTTCGATTTCTAGAACATGCCCGATTATTTCCATTTTTTTCCACAATCTCCTAAAGTGTGTCGCTTACGATCAATTGGTATAACAAAAATTTGCCAATACGACTAACGATAAAATAGAAAACCTTATATATTTGACGTTAATAACAATTTTGACACGGATAGGTCAGTAAAATTTGAATTTCATCATAAAATTGTAAAATTTTATTTTTTAAAATGTCGTTTACGATCATTTTGTGAAAACGGGTCTGTCTGTCTAATGTTTAGAATTTATCATAGACCTACTTCCAAAAATCATTTTAACACTAATAAATACTGTAAAACATTGGCACATATTTGAATAAATTTCGACATGAATAACATTTACAATAAACGTTCACATCAAAAAATAAATTTCGTGGCGGTAGGTTCGCATTACTTCGCAGGCCAATTATAAGGTCCACTTAATGCTTACCTGATTAAAGGCACCTTTTTTTAAATAGGAATCACCCTTCTATACTTAAAAATAGCGTATGTCACTATTTTTTGTTACAGTTATTACCTTCCTAATACAATTTAAATATAATTCATTACATCTTGTTTCAGCGCGGCGTTTTACAAAGTTCTATGATTGCTTTAAGCTACATGGACAAATCGAAAGGTGGTCGTGGTGGTGTCATTGTGAATATTTCCTCTGTAGCAGGTATTGGAACTTCAGGCATGTTTGCCATTTATTCAGCTGCCAAACATGGTGTTACAGCGTTTACCAGAGCAATGGCGGTATATATACAAGGCTTTATAAATAAAATCATATGTATCTATAAAAATTGTCCTTAATTTTTTTCTACAGAATCCTCTTTATTTTTACCACACACAAGTAAACTTTATTACCATTTGCCCCGGTCTTACTGAAACTTCACTCTTAGAGACAATTCAAGAAAAGACAACATTACCTGAATATGCCGGTCCCATGGTGCAAAGATTTGCCAATGTTAAACGTCAAAGTGCTGAAGTTTGTGCAGAAAATTTGGTTAAAGCTGTGGAAGTGAATAAACTTGGCTCAGTTTGGCTATTGGATATAGGAGATATGTCTGAAATTGAAATTCCCAATATGTGGACACCAACATTAAATAGCAATTAATAAAAACAAAAATATATTATTTTATTGTTTATTTTGAAAGTAGTTAAAGACTGTTACAGCAAACAAATAAATAAATCTTAAAGAAAATTTCAAAAACGGTTTTTGGTTAAAAATTATTTTTATTTGTTGTTAGTACTTAAGGATTTGAAAAATGTTCTTGCCACGCCCATATTTAAACTTCTAGATAGTTAGAGTTAAAAAGGGTGTACAATTGTGAAACAAATACATTAAAAAACCAGTGATAGTGCTTTAAAGTTTTACTAGTCGTGCCCGAAGCGTTGCTCTACCAGAGTTAATTTTCGACAGAAATTGGTTTTCTGTCTCCTATTGGTCCAAGGTTTTTAAAAAAAAAATATAAGCCCTGCGTTTTTATTAATATGATCTACCTATGAAATTAAATTTTATCAAAATTGGTTAGATATTTTCAGAGAGGCAGTAATTCGCCCTATATCCCCCTCTTGGTCCTAGTTTTAAAAAAATAAAAAGCCTATATTTTCAATTTCATCAAATTATTAAGCCGATAAAGCTCTGAACTTTCTGAAGTTTTTTTTTGGGTTCTAAAAGATCATTGTTTTTCAATAATGGATGTTTTATAATCAGACCGTTATTTGTTTAAAACATGGCTATTTACAAGCCGGTTTATGAGAATATGTCAGATATACATACACGACACATGTAGTTGGGTTAAAATTTTTAATTACAAACTTACTATAGCTATGAGTGAAGGGAGGCGGCCCAAAATACCTCTGGCACAAACAAAATTCAAACGATTTTTTCTTTTTCTCCTCATTTAAAATATTTTGCTGACCAAATTTTGTTTCTCTCAGTTTTTTTTCCATTTTAAAAACTACATATTACAGGTATTATTATTTTTTTTTTGCTGCAGTTTATTTAAAACATGTTTGTGCATATTTAAACTTGCCCTGGTAAAAATCGTATTTCTTAAAAATTTGTTAAACCAAATTCTCACTGATACATATCGTCAGCTCATTATTGGTTTGGCGCATATGCCAAAAAGTCGCAGTGGAAAAAAACGACAAAGCATTAAGATTTCTCAAAATAAACACCATAGATTTTTTTTTAATACTTTTATTTTAAGTTGTAACTTGTTGTATTAGAAAATCATTAAATACATAAATAGGTACATATATAAATAATAGAATTTTCTTTTATATTTTCACCACTGCTTCCGGGACATTTTTTGGAATAAAATGTAAATTTTTAATCCAAATTTTTAATATTTTTAATTAGGCTTATGGTGTTTTCTTTTCTACAAAAAATGTGACATTTTATTTTAAAAAAATTGCGATATGGTGTCTGTTTCTTAAAAATTTTGCTCCCAAAAAGGGTGGCCTGTTTTATTCTAAAAAAACTCATCCTTTTCAGGAGCAAAATTTTTAGGAAACAGACACCAAATTGCATTTTTTTTAAATAAAATGTCACATTTTTTGTAGAAAAGAAAACACCATTAGGTTCATTAAATTTAATTTTCATTAAATTATTTTTATGAAGAAAGGAATTTTTACAAAAAAAAAAAAAAAAATTACAAGTAGCTGTTTGTTCTGCATTCGTATATTTATTGCTGTGTATTGAGTGACTTGTTGCTGAGATGAAAGGTACTGTATTTACAATCTAATAGAAAGTCAACATTGATGAACAGGAAAACCAGAAATAGGGCGGTGTGCTGAAAATCGCAAACGCAAAACGCAAGAATTTTGAGGCTGTTTTTAATACACTTTTAATCTAATTTTTATAATTTTAGTTAAAAAAATCCGGTTTAATAGAGAAATGTTTGTATAATATTTTTCATAAAATTCTTTTACAGTAGAATCTCACAAATTAGAACCACTTTGTGCACCGGGCAGTTCGAATTTATGAAAAGTTCGAATTTCTGGAAATTTTTTTTTAGAAAATGATAAAATTATAATGAAATAGTGATGGATAATGAATAGTTGTGTAAGCTTTATTTTAACTCAAAACAGTTTTTATTTAATAACATTTCATCTTTCACACTGATCCAAATTTCTACAAGCTTATCAAATGTCATACGCATATTAACGAAGTATACACACCACCAATAACTCGGTGATTCCCCGTTTTATTTTTACTCAAATGAGCGAAAAACTAATTTGTAGTGAAAATACAAAAAAATAAAATAAAAAAAAATTCCAGAAATTAGAACACCCTGTTCTAATTTAATTTGTTTTTTCGCCTAATAAGTTCAAAATCATTAAAAAAAATTTAATGTAGAAATAAAAACAAAAAAAAAAAACACTTCCAGAAATTAGACCAATCCCTTGTCTTAAAGGGATTTTAGGAATTGTTTATTAATTTTAACATTTAAAAGGAAATGTGAACTGATTCGAAAATAATTTAATAATTTAATTTAATTATAATTATAAAATATGCGCAAAAAACTAAAAAAATGCGGCAAAAAAGGTCTTTTAACTAAATTATGCAAAAAATGCTGCAACGGTAAAATAAGCAAAAATATGCACAAACAAATCGATGTCAAAATTCATAAAAAGCTGTAAAACGGATAAATATATTGTTTCTGCCTTTATTGGTTGCACAAGAAAAAAACATACAATTGCATTTTTTTTTGGTTTCCTTGTTAATGAATATATTTCTTTTATTTGGTTTCATTTTGCCAAAACAGTTCCATTTTTATATATTTTTTACAAATTTTAAAAATGTTTACTTTTTACCAACACGTGTTTATTATTTTATCAAGCAATTTTCAACAAATTTATTTTATGTTGTCATTTTAATTTGAAATACAAAAATAGAAAAACACAGACGCATTTGGTTCGTGTATAACACAATAAAGATGTCAAAAACAATTGCATGAAAAAAAACACAACTCTGCAAAAACTCAGCAGGCGTTTAGCGTAGACCTACTGATTGAACCATGCTTTAAACAATTTTTTTTTTTAACGTCAATGAAGCAAAGCAAGAGTGTAATTTATTTTGTGCGTTTTTGTATGAAGAATTTGGTGCAATCGCCAAAGAGTGTCGTGTAGAGCAGAAATATACTTAAAACTTTAAAATAGTTAATATGGAGCAAAATTAATGCTTAATATCTCAGAAACCATAAAATTTCGCGAAACAGGTTTTGGATCCAGAAAAATGGCCGTTTGATCAAACTTATATTAAGCTGACGATATGTCCAACAAATCAATAGCTATAACAAAGTATATTTCGATCCTTTTCAAATTTGTTATATTTAAGCTTCACTGTATTTTGACCGGGCAAACTGAGTTGCGAATAGTTTAAATTTTTTCATTCAAAGTTTGAGTTTGTGAAATTAAATTGAGAGTGATCATTTTTTTCATGTATTATTAACACGCAATCTTTGAAAATAATTTAAATTACGTACTTTTACAACAAAAAACAACAAAGCAAAATATAATCCGTCGCTTAAAGTGGATTCATCCATGCGTTCCTAACCATATTTTTGTCCGAAGAATAATTTTTTTACTGAGAGTGTTCTGCAGAACGATTCACCCATTTCGGAAAATTTGTCCGAAAAAACAAAGCTACCATATGGTTTACAGATGTAAGAAAATTGATAGTATCATTTTAAATTATTTTAAAAAAACAATCACTTCAACTTTTATGCACAAATTGAAAAAAAGCGGCAACTCAGTTCATTTTGTTCTGAACAAAAATTAAGATTAATGTGGTGTTTCCAATTTCCAATTTCCAAATTTGTTTTTGTTTTAAATGTAATTTGAACGGACGAGTATGGCGCTCGTGTTCTATAAACCACACCTAAACGAATTCAAGAAAAAACTTGCCGAACAAAATAATTTCTCTCTCTCTCTTTCAGAAGTAAGACGTCAAACTCAATAGATATAAAACAATTTGTCCGGACAAAAATATTGTTCGGAAAGCATGGGTGATTCGAGCTTTAGTTAGTACAACCTTACATAGCGTCTTTACCTGACAATTTTTTGTCATACCAAACGTCAAACTTCATATTAAAAAAACGCTGACAAAAATTTTCGAGTTTTTTTTATATAGACTTTGACGTTTGGTATGACAAAAAATTGTCAGTTGAAGACGCTATGTTATAAACAGGGCTGTGGAGTCGTTAAGAAAAAGTTATAACTCCGACTCCGACTCCTTTTGGTGAAATTTTTTAAGTACGACTCCGACTCCGACTCCGACTCCGACTCCAACTCCGACTCCGACTCCGACTCCTACTCTAGCCTAGCATTATTTAAGAGACTAGTTTTGTTTTGACTTTAAACTCTTTTTTAATTTAGTACCTGTTAAATGGTTAAATATAGCAAGAAAATGATTCTGTAAAAATTTCAAATCGATATTTTAATTCTAACGTGCCGCGCATTGAGCTTTAACATACTAGTTACTAACATATGAGTAGGAAAGCTGCAAAAAATTTTATTTGGATTTTGGAAAAGTTGAAAACAACACCAAGTCCAATTGGCTTATACGTTAAAGGCATCAAGTGTACTTAGTGTTGTTTACCACAATATTAATAGAGGCAAAGGACAGTCCTTTTTTGTAAATTGTGAAGTGAGGTCTTTGGTTTTTAATATACATACATAAATTCAGACACTGCCATTTTGGTCTTGTTTTATTTATTAAGTCAAATCATTCTCAGGAAAATTTAATATAGTTTATTAAAACATGCAGATGCGCCTTCAGTTGTTAGTTCTACAATTTATATAACACATTTTGAAGAGAAACGTAATGTAAAAAAATGTTGTTAGCCTTTTATTATTTTTGGGAAATAGCACCCCTTTTGTTGTTGGACTTGGTGCTGTTCGTCTCAAGGCATGGAACAGTACCATAGAATGTAACGAACCTTTTATGATCATATAAAATATTCGTACAAAGGCACATTTTTATAACATAAACATCATTTGCGATTATCAACATGTTTTCGCGGTCTGCTGTAAAGCTTTCAAAATGTGGCTTGATGTAGTTTATCTCCCACCTGCAGAGTTAAAAAAAATGTGAATTTTTAGACAACTAAATTTAAATCTTTTTCTTCAGTGTACTCGCCATTGCATTTTTCCGTTCCTAATTCAATATTATTATTGTCCAAGACCGAAATTTGAAATTGCAAGTCTTTATTATCTCTCCAATTTTCCCTAAAGTGAGTAGATAAAAGTATTCTCAAGTCATTTTTCGGGTTAACCCCCACATTGATGGGAATTATATCTGGAACAATGTCATGTATTTTTCCGAGTTCATTTTCCTTTTATTCTATTATAATTCACCTTGAAGGTTGGAACTTAAAATGTAGTTCACTTAATGCTTTCACCACAGGAGCTACAGCTGATTTCATGTCATATTCATGGACATGGCTACAAAAATATTCGTTAATATGTATACGATAAATAAAAAACAACATCTTTACAAATTTAATTTTTAAATTCCTTAATTCGGCTTTATTTCATTAACGATATCTTGGCGAAATTCAAATAGTGAACCCGCTGGTTTTTGTTACAGAAATTTGAGGTCACATTAAAACATAGAAAAGGACATGCTTCGATACAATCTATATAACTATTCTTATAAATTGTCGAAATAAGATGTTATCTCAATTTTTTAATTCTTGAAACTCACCTACTCATATGAAAAGTATACTGGTCCTTATTTTCTTACTTCACAATTTCAAAAAGCAGACCCTCTTATGGCCAATTCCACTAATTTATTTAAATATCAATTAATTTTTAAAATTTGTTTTTTTATGTCAAATAAAAATAAAATTATTAGAAAAATTATATTAAAATATGAATTGATATTTAAAAAGAATTGGAGAAATTGGTCATTAAAATTTTTTATTTTAAAAAATATTAGAAAAATTTTAATGCAAAAAAGTCGGAGTCGGAGTCGCTAGTTTTTGTGGGTACTTCGACTCCGACTCCGGCACAAAAACCTCAACTCCGACTCCTCAACTCCGACTCCGACTCCGACTCCACAGCCCTGGTTATAAAACTAATAGATTTTGTGTATCAGTAAAACAATTTTATCCGGACAAGTTTTAATCCATGGTTTTCGATCCTCTTCAGATTCGTAACATCGAAGCTTTACTGTATAAGAATTATTAATTTTCTTAAGAAATTTTCACACTGTATTTTTACAAATGTACTTGTCCCTTATCTCTGAATGGAATTGTTTAACTGGAGTATTTAAATATCCATACATACATATTTACTTATGTTATGCTATAAAAAAATTATTAATTTGTTTATCTCTTGGTTTGAATTTTTTATCTTTAAAAATTTATTTTAAGAAAACAATTATCTCAAAATATTTAAAAAGTGAAAAGAATTTAATTTATTTTGCTTATTAAAATAAATTCGTAATTTTTACAAATACTCGTAGCGACACAAACTTGTGATTTAAAGTTAAGAAGCATTGAAATTTTTTATACATATTTATATTAGGCTTTGAAACGCTAGCTGACACAGAAAAGAGGATATTCGATTTAAAATCAGCGACCTCAAATTAGTAAAAATTTGCAATAAAGTTCCAGGCCGCACAAAAAGGTAAAATTTGATCTCCGTGTTTTATCAGTTCTTTTTATTAATTAAATATGTTAATTTAATAGAATGTAAGCACGTATTTCGGTTAAATTAAATGCCTTTTCCACTTATATTATCAGTAAGAAAATCTAGTAAAAATATTCAAAATGTATACTAGAAGTTCTAAAATGTTCTACCTAGGTCACTAGTGGATTTTCAATGACAAGCAGATTTTTATTTTCTGTAGCACAAAGCATTGTCTGGTATACAGCCGCTCTGTAGTACTGGTGACAAAGTCAATAGTGAATCCGTACAGTTTTACCATTGACATTTCTTAGAGGGGCGTATTCTTTACCACGAAAATGTCAACATTGGCTAAAAAGCTAAAATATGGAAAAGAAAGAGTTTTCTAAAAAACGCATAATTTTTAATAAAAAAAACCTGCAAAATTATTCTTTACGCTGATATTGCACAAAGGAAATTATTTATTTTCTTTGTATAAACAAATTTTTTTGTAACAATAAGATGTACATAAAGCAGACTATACACGATTCAATCCAATTGTCAACTGAGTCGGTTGTTCTCCAAATCAAAGCGTGTATGGCTTTGTCAATTGATTAGTTTGACGGTTGTCGAGTTGGTTCAAGAAAAATCAAGAGATTTTGATTTTTTCAAGTTGACTACTAATGCCCAATTTTTATGATTGATATTAAAACACATTTATGTTTAAAATCGTTTTAAATACAAAATTCTTTTCTTCACTAAACACTTAAATGTAACTTAATTTACCGATGTATATATATATATATATTATGTCCTGTGGTTCCTAGTAGGAACAAAGAGCCGCCGTACATTTAAATTCATTTTAAGTTTCCATTGGAAAAACTTAGCAAGGTGGTCTCAATATTAAAGCAATACAACAACAACAGGCAAAGCAATAGCAGACAACTGTTTTTTGATGCCACCTTGTAAATAAATACACTTTTTTATGATATTTTTTTGTACTTAGTAGTGCTACCATACTTTTATCTTAACTAAATAAGACTTTTTAAACAAAACTCGAAAAATTAATCTGGGGCCAGATTCTGGCAGTCTTGATCGAGTAATTTCTCGATTCGAAAGCCATTAAATACCTAATTATTTCAGTCAATACTGAACGAATTGGAATTATATTTTCGTTATTGTAAAGCATTCATTTGAGTTTCACAATACTGAAAAAATAATTTCGATTCGTTCAGTATTGACTGAAATAAAATTGCTTTCGAATCGAGAAAGTACTTGATCACGAATGTCAGAATTAGGCCCCTGTATTTAAATACGATTTAAGTTTATATGAAAATTAACTTAATATAGATTTAAATATTATCCTGAAAATTGGGCATTAGTCTTTCAATTCGATTGTACTGTGTGTGCTCTAGTCTCTTGATTAGCTGTCAAAATTAATTTTTGTAGTTAAGAATTTTAAAAATTGTCTTTTATTTCATTAAATTTTAAAATTAATTTAAAAATCTTTCAATTCAGTTGATGAAGTTGTCAACTGAGTTGAAAGACTCAGTTGCAAACTGAATTGAACCGTGTATGGGGCTCATAACGAAAAACTCAAATTAGCGATAAAATTTAATTTAATTTTCTTTTTTTTTTTTCAAAAAAATTCAAAATTCATTTATTGATAATGTTATATAATTTTAGAACGTTTTTAATTCTAACCCCGCTTAGCCAGTGGCTTGTCAGCAGTATGTGTTGTAACTAATTAAGGCTAGTTTACACTATTGTACTTTTTTATTCTATTATAATACATGTCAAAAACTCTAGTAATATGTAAAAGTGTTATAGTGTGAATGCAATGTGTCAAGAAAATTACAAGTATTACGAAAAAAATTTAATATCCCATACGACTTCATCGTTTTTTAAAAATTTTCAAAACAATAATAATTTTCATTTGATCAGGGTTGCATTTAAACAAAAGCATGTTCATTTGTGAATACGAACTGTTTTGTTTAATTAAATTTTTTGACATCAAAGTTATTTACGGGAATACAAAATTTATCATTAATACGATTTCCGAATGACGTGCTAAATTCCCAATTTTCCATATTTGATAAATACACTGAAATTTATTGTTGAGGGAAAGCATCAAAACTCCTTAAATTTCTATCTCACAAAGTATTTTGGAATATGTAAGACTTGTGCGATAGTGTAAACTAGCCATTTCAACGTTACAACACAACGAATGCAGGATGACTCAAATTTTAAGGAAATTTAGACATATAAAAATAGCTAAAGAAAAGCCGTTAGTTAACATAAGCTTAAAATAACATAAAATTTTTCATGGCTAAACAAGATGAAAAATGACTAAGTCTAGCGACTTACCGCCTTAATTGGCAACACTGTGAATTCAGCCATTATTACAACTTGCTGTTAGTTAAAGATAGGATTTTGTTTGACGTATAACAAGTTATTTATTGTTTTAACCAGGGACCGAAAATAATATTTTTTTAAAAATTTTAAACAAAAAAAGCATATAGAAGTAAATGTTGGAAAACTGATTCAAGTATACCATACTAATTCTTAGGAACTAGTCTGTGATAAAATATATTCATTTTTAAAATTTTGATTTTAATTTTTTCGAGCTAGAATAAAAGTCATTCTCTAAAAATATGTACGTGTTATAATAATTATGTTGACTTTAAATGTATATTTTAATGTGTTAAGGTGCTATCAGACGGGATGTATTTTACATATGTACTGTCAAATTTTCCGTCTGTAAAAGTTGTACACATCGTGTGATACATATGAAACTTTGCATGTGTAAAATACATGTGGAAATACATATGTAATTTTTTCGATTAGAACACGCTCTATTTTCCTGCGACAAACATAAACAAAACAGCTGGTTTGTTTTGAAACGAAATTGTATGGAAAAATATATTGTAAAGAAAAATTAAAGAAAATGTTGACATACATACGGAATTACATATGGGTAAGAAAAGTGACAGTACATATGTAAAATACATCCCGTCTGATAGCACCTTAATCAATATTGGGTTTTCGTATGCACATTAAAATAAATATTTAAAGTCAACTAAATAATTATAAAACGTACATTTCTTTAGAGATTAACTTTTATTTTTGCATATTCAATCCCAAGAAAAACTTTAATAAATAAATGCATGTGACAGTGTAAATAAAACTGAACTGGCAAAATAAAATAAAGTACAGTAGTTTTCCTGTTTAACGAATCTTCGATTCTGCGAACATCGCATTTAACGAACACACAAGTTTGCATTGAGTACCTTATATAGCGAACAAAAAATATTTTTTGCGCTCAATTTAGCGAACAAATAATATTCATAATTTTAGTTTAAAAAAACATAATGTGAAGTAATTTCTTCCTAAAAACAAAGTGGGTAGCAAAAGGTACCGCTATTTAAGGGTTTGTTTATGTAGCATTTTGGTTTGAATGTGCTGCAATAATCAGTTAAATATTCTTTCGTGGTGTGAACATAATAATGAGTACAAGAAAGAGAAATTTTTTAAAAGAAAAATTAAAAATTGTGGATGATTGAAGATGATAACAATGATATAGAATAAATCGACCATGAAGAACATTTGGAGCAACAAATAACAAACACTACCCGAAAAATTTTGTATGTAAAATTTTCAAGGAAATTGAAAATTAATTTGAACCTATTTTTCATTAAAATTTTTTTAGGTTTTATTTACAGATCTCAAAACATATTTCAAAATAAACGATAAATAATGCAGTTCTAGTCATTTATTTATTCATAACATGGGTACTACCAATAAGTATGGGATATAACGAACTTTTCAGTTTAACGAACAGGCCTGACAAACTACTGTAATTTGTTTTATTTTTTTTTTTTTGCTTTTTCTTTACCCATTTACAACTACATTTAGAGTTGACAAAAAATCAACAAATTGTAATCGGGACTGTAAGAAAAGATAAACTCACTGTTTAAGGCTAGATTACACTATTATACTTTGTATTAATACATGTCAAAAACTCAAGTAATATGACAAAGTGTGATAGTGTGAATGCAATGTGTCACGAATATGACAAGTATTATGAAAAAAGTTTGACATCCCATACGACTTCATCGTTATTTGAAAAATTTCTAAACAATAATACTTTTCATTGGATCAGGGTTGCATTTTATTTCATGTGTGAGTGTTTATACTTTGTGTGATGGTGTGAACACAAACTGTCATGTTAAATTAGATTTTTTGACAGTCGCAACAAAACCCATTAGATTTCTATCTCACAAAGTATTATGGAATACGTAAGACTTGTGAGATAGTGTAATCTAGCCTTTATTGTTGTTGTTTTTGTTTAAGCTTTGATATTGTTACAAATAAAACTGGGGCTTTCAATTCTTATTCGCTTAACAGTTTTATTTGTATAATATCTTTAGTTTTTAGTTTAGTTTAGTGAAATGCGCATAGGAATAGCTTATCCCATCAACAATAATTTTCAGTTTATCAATAGTATGAAATGGGAATTTAGCACATTTAATCGAAAACTTGTTAATTAATTTTTTGAATTCCAAAAAAAACTTTGACTAATAATGATTTTTATTTGATCAGCGTTGCATTTTAACAATGCTCATGTATAATATAATTGGCAGTTGCAATAAAAATCATTAGGTTTCTTTCTCAAAAAGTATTATGGAATACATAAGACTTGTGTGTTAGTTTAAAGTAGCCTAAGCAAACTATCTGAAAGTCACATTTTCATTATCTCTGTATGAATCTATTAAAATGAAATACAGATTTAAAAACAATTATCATGCTTTTGTTTATCACTGCTTTTCAATCTTTTTTTTTATTTTTAATTATTTTAAGAACAAAATTATATAAACAAATTTGCTAAATAAAGCAATAAAATATTTAAAACTACACGCAAATTTAAATTAACTGATAGTATATTTTCAAACTCATTGTTTGATAAAAGAAATTTAGCAAAGGCGATATTTCTTTAGCAGCAAATAGAAGAATCTTGATTAAAACCATAAGCAAAACGAATTTTATGATTGAAAGATTAGACTTATCACATGTCACTTGGTAGTGTTCGACCAGTGATGTTAACTGTACGGTACGTTTTGTACAGTGATTTTGAGCTCCAAAAGGTAGGAAGGTAAGTAACTTCATTTAAAATAAGGTTATACATAGACATAGGTAGGTTTAATGATTTTTACTTTTGAAAGGTGATTTTCAACGGCAAGCTTGACCATATATCATATCACTACACCACAGCTTATAAAAACAATTTTTGCTAGTGTTCCTTATTTGGGACCCATGGGTAAAAGTTCTTTGTGCCCAATATTATGAAGATATCTTCATCTATATGAGATTTAAGACCGGCTTTGATATGGGATCTATGGTTAATTTTGGACCTACCAGGACAAAATTTTGTCCTGACATAGTAGCTATCGTAAAAGTTATTATCGCCAATTTATTTTTTAATACCAACATTTATAAGGAAGTGATGGCCATAAAAGCTATATTCGGTAGTAGTATTTGTATGGGAGCTATGGTCATATATGGACCGATTCCAATAAAATTAAGTAAGATGATTTCGATTGTAATAAAATAATAATAAGATAGTTTATGGGCACAAAGAGCCCTTAAACTATTTTCAATTGGCTTGGCCATTGCGCCAATTAGAACCTATGTTCCAAATTTAATAAGATTATATAAAACATCAACGTTAGCTGTACACATTAAAAATATCCAATTAAAGCTGTTTATAATAAAAAAATCACAAATAAGTCACACTAATCTAGGCTTGCCATTTCTATTTTGAGAAAAAGAGGACGCCAGCATAAAAAATGTAGGACATTTGTTCGAAAAAAGAGGACACTTTCTAAACAACTTAATATTAATAAAATTAACGACGGCACACAAAAACTTAATTTGGGTAATTCCATGTCAAGTCGACCAAGAGTGGGACTCGACCCCTTTCGATTTGAATGCAATTTGGCGAGAGGGTTTATTTGATCCCATAAAGAACACATATCAACGAAAAACAATTTTTTAATTTTTTTTCAAAAGTTATTTCATATTCAAATTGTCATAATATCGCCGAATAAGCCGAATGTGTTGAGTTTATTCTTTTAATATCTCGAAAACTACTTTACATACGAAGATGATTTTTGTCAGTTTAAAGAGAATTCTTGAGGCTACAATAAATATATTGAAAAAAATGTATATGCAAAATATTAAATTTTAAAAATGGACTAAGTCAAAACCCTATTTTTTTGCTGATTTTTTTTTTATATAATACTTCAAACTGTTTTTTAAAAATCCTAAAACTTTGAGGGATGTGCTTTTTTTAAGATATGATTTTTTTTTTCTTTCCAAAAAGAATCTTAAAATAAAATTTTAATATAATCATTTGAGCAATAAGTATTTATTTGAACAAAAGTAACGACATTGATAAGGTTGCTTTTGCTTATTTGTTCCATTTTTTTTGGGTGCTCCATTTTGGGCACATTCAAAGAAAAGTACTCTTTTTGTCACGTTACGTCCCCAAAAATTAAATCATACCTATCTTAAAAAAACCCGAGCACCTAAATCTTTTTTTTTAATGAATTTTGTGAACTGTGATTTAAATCCAGGAACAAATTTACAATGAAGGTGTAAAAAGCCGGACAACCCCGGACACTTGATGAAAAAGAAGTAGGACTGCCCCGAATACCCAAAAAT
This sequence comes from Pollenia griseotomentosa, assembly GCA_963931875.1. Taxonomy (NCBI): domain Eukaryota; kingdom Metazoa; phylum Arthropoda; class Insecta; order Diptera; family Polleniidae; genus Pollenia; species Pollenia griseotomentosa. The sequence continues at coordinate 158,663,804 of OZ007562.1, read as the reverse complement.
AGAGGACGGTGTCCGGAGAAAAGAGGACGGATGGCAACCCTACACTAATCGCAAGTTGTTATCCAAGGCGAATACATAATAGGTGAACTCAAGGAATCTGTCGCCCATTTTTTTCTCCGTGCAATTCGTCTAGTTTGTTTGTCAAATTTTGTTTGTATAAGTTTATATTCTTCATCTTGATTGAAAAAAGGTTTGTGCGTCATTTGGTTTTTAAAGTGAAAAAGTAAAAAATGGTAAAGAGCTGAAGTTTATATACATATATGTATATTTAATAAATGTATACATGTATATTTATATAGTATTTATCGCTTATTTTTATTTATTTGCACATGTTTCCTATGAATAAATATATTAAAAGTTTAACTAACATTTAGCAAGTTAAGTTTTTATATACAGACGTCTTTAAGAAGAAATTTACCATTTAATTCGGTGATAAATCTTGGACTCGAAAAGGTCTATGGTTCCCGAAAATGGGTATTTTTCAAAAAAAAAAAAAAAAAAAAATACATTTTGGCCATAATTTTTTTGTATCTGAATCGATTTTTCCAAGTTTTTTAGAAAATATGTTTCACTAAAGATTTCCGATCTTTGGATATACAAGGCGTATCTGTAGGTCATATGACAGCTCTAAAATTCAAAATTTGATTTTTTCTGTAAGGGAGGTACAGCACCCACTCCAGGTATTCATAAAAATAAAATAAAAAACAACAGCAACAAGGGATTTTTGTATAAAATTAGAGGCAGTCGTGGTTTTTTGCTCATATCTCAGCTATTTGTGGACCGATCCGGCTGAACGGACATCGATAAATTAACTTCGCTCCTCATAAGGACCCAAAATGTATAATTTTATAGGGTCTTAAATCAATATTGTAGAAATTACAAACGGAATGACAAGCTTAAATATACTCTTTTACGTTCGGTGAAGCTTATAAATATACATACATATATATAACACAAACGCATGTTAATAATTCATTTGAGGCAGTTTTGATACACAAAAAAAAAAAAAAAATCGCACTTCAGAATTGAATAAAATACTTTTTGAATTTATTTAGTTTTTATTACCAATAAGCTCACTATGTGTGTATTAGGGAAGTAACGTCACGCATTTTTGCCGATATGATACCAATACTCAAAAAGAAATATCGGCGATACTGATTCCGGTACTCATTCGCATAATAAATTGGAAATCAAGTTAAACTCTGATGGAAGGTAGCTTTTTACCAATTTTCAAAACTGTTTGGACACATCATTGCAAGTCGCATTCTGTGTAAAAGCCCGTTTACACTTCAACGAAATCTAGTACTTATGAGTTTTCGAGCCAAATCTAGTTGTTTTCGTTATTTGTTATTTTCGAATACAAATAAAACCGATATTCGAATCAGCTGTTTAACGTATATTCTAAAATAATACCAAACTTTAAGATCAAATCGCGAGCTCCTACATTTAAAATAAGTCAAAACTTTTTCACAGGTTTTTAATTTATAAAACAACACAACATATTCTTACTACTAGAAGGGGTTATGAATGATAAAATTTTTTGACCCACCCTACTGCACATTCTGATCGAAATTTGTAATTATATGTTTTGAAGTGTTAGCTCTAATATTGCATCAAAAAAATTTTTTTTTAAAAAAGAAAAAAAAAAAAATTTTAAATAACACAAAACCTGTGTTCTTAAATTTAATTTACTGTTACTGTTAGTGAGTAGGTGAGAAATTATATTGAAAACAACAAACACGAAAATTTGTTTTTAATATAATTTCCCACTCAGTCACTTGTTTTAATTTTCTAAAAACAGGCAGTTGAAAACTTATTTACTATTATCATAACCAGAGCTGCCAGAGGGGGTTCAGAAAAAAATATAAAAAAAAGCTAACAATTTAAAATTTTTCTTTTAAATGTATATATACTTTTTTAGCTGATGTATACATCAAACAAACTCAATCATTTTTATAGAAAAATTAACAATTCAGTATTGAGGTTATCATTTTTACTTAGTCAGCGTTCACACGCTCAACTTTTGCAGCTCAATTTCTTTCCAATCCCCTTTTAAAGTTGTCCGAATAGTTACACGCATGCTTCCGAACAACAACAATTTTATTCACAGCGAATCACAGAGAAAAAGAAAAGAAAAAAATTTACTTGCATTCCTTTTTTTTATCCATATAACTACGAATAAAAGCACAAAGTGTTTAAACGAGTACAAGCATCTCCGTACCAATTCGTATTTTTCTTTCTTCGGATATTTTTTTAGAAGTACAGAACTTCTGTTAAGGTTAACTGTAAACTTTTTTTCAGTATACTTTTCAAATCACCATGCAAAGACTTAAACCAGAACAACGTTTAAAAGCAGGGACATAACAGTTATAACCAATATTTGAAAAAATCCTGAAATAATAATTAATCACGAATTTTTAAAACCTGCTCTCTGAATAATTGTTACAAATAACCAATATTTTTTTGGTCTTTGATAACCGTTATAGTTTGCTTTTGTTTTTTTTGGGCTTCCGTAACCATTACAAAAAATTTTAATTTTTTTTGGTCTTCAGTAACCATTACAAAAGACTTTTATTTTTTTTGGTCTTCTATAACCATTATAAAAGATTTTAATTTTTTTGGTCTTCCGTAACCATTACAAAAGATTTTTATTTTTTTCGGTCTTCTATAACCACGCTACAGTTCGCAAATCTTAAGATATTTTTATAAAATTTCGCACACTGACTTATATTTGCACAAGGCCGAACTTTTTTTTCTGCTCTGAAAATTATACTCAGTGACTTGTAACTTTTCATTTTCAAAGCTATAGTTTCATACAGTTTGTTGCGTTTCAATTGGTTAATTTGGTTACTTATAATGACTATGTAAGAAAAAAAAAAAAAACAATAATAATAATAAGTAAGAAAGTTATAGTCGGTCAAGACCGACCACATAATATTATACACCTATTTGGGTCCGAAATTTGTATGGTTCCGAAGTCGACTTGGGTTCAAAATAATCGAACATGCCTACTTAATGGTAATTTCGGTTAGGTGGCAGCCGACTTTATTCGCCAGCTCACATAGACACTGAATGTCCGTTGCGATACCACTGCGCTTCCACTCATGCGTAATAAGGTGTGTTACATATTCTTAGAATACATGACGAGACCTACAGTTCAATGCTGAATCCAAACGGCAAGATTTGAAGTGCTTTAGAACAGAAATTACTTTCATTAGTTCGCTTAAGCCAACCGATAGTTGAGGATGTTAAGAAATAATTATTTCTTTTTGAAAAAGGTTTTTTTTTTTTGGTCGCTCGAGCCAGGAATCGAATCCGGGTCCTATCGGTTTCAGAGTCCACATCTTAGCTACTACACCAACAGCACTGACTACTCATTGGTATATAAATACAATTTTAGTGCGAAATTTCTTGTATTAAAAAAAAAATCGGGAAAATATGCCTAAAACTGGAGCGATTTTTATTAAACTCAGCACCATGATTGTGTGGCATAATTGGTTTCTATTTACCAAAATCATTAAAAAAAAGTTCGGCCTTGTGCAAATATAAGTCAGTGTGCGAAATTTTATAAAAATATCTTAAGATTTGCGAACTGTAGCGTGGTTATAGAAGACAGAAAAAATAAAAATCTTTTATAATGGTTATAGAAGACCAAAAGGAATAAAAATCTTTCATAATGGTTACCAAAGACCAAAAAAAATAATAATCTTTCATAACGGTTATCAAAGACCAAAAAAAATAATAATCTTTCATAACGGTTATCAAAGACCAAAAAAAATAATAATCTTTCATAATGTTTATGACAGAACTATAATTTTCTGGGTAATTTATAATTATTATTACAGGACCAATTTTTTTTCAGTTATTTTTTCCATAACCTATTGGATATTTAAAAAATAATAACAGTTATTTCGGGTCCCTGTTTAAAAGTCGTGGAAATTTTTTTCCAAAATTCGCGCTCTTTTTGCCAAACTCATAGACTTCGTCATGTTTACGGTGCGCATAATCGTCCTTCTGAATAGCTTTAATGCAATACTATGAATGAATTGATGACCACATTTACTCTTTTGTATAATATTCATCCAAATCGAGTCCGTACCGTGCGTACAGAAGAAGCAATCATCGCTGTAGACGTGAGTGTGACAGAGAACTCGAATTTATCGATCCGGCGCCGTTTTCAGCAACCCGGTCTCTGCCCGTTCACTACTCGGAGCATGTTGAGGAAAAATCTTGGCCTTTATCCATATAAGATCCGTATGATGCAAGAAATAAAGCCAGCGGATAATCAATTGCGTCGTGGATTCGGTGAAAGGGCCGAAAGCTGAATTAGGTTCTTTTCTGGCTTACAAGGAGAACTGTCGTTTTGTAGAGAGCACATTCCTCATGTGACTCCATTAAATCCAGCAAAAATGCCAACTTAACCGTGAATGGCGAACGCCAAACTTTTGGTGAACGAATTATCTCAAGAAATGGACCTATAAATTGGCCATCTCGTTAGTGCGACCATTTTTGTCTCTGGTCTATGCTGATAAACCAGCAATGATTGATCATTTGGAAGCCAACAGTCGACACAATATTGACGAAATAAAACCGGCACTGAATAAATTTTCGAGATGCAACAACATCTCGCATAAAACAAAAATAAGAATTTTAGTTTTAAGCGTCAAATCCATATTAATATATGGCTGCACAACTTGGAGTTTCTGGAATGACCCCCTGTAACTCAGAAACTTTTTGACCGATCTTGTTTAAAATTTGTGTCTAAGCTACTATCTAATAGGATTTACATTGGTGTAAAAGACATCGATTTCAAAATTGGGTCACTTTACATTAAATCCCCCTTTTATATGAGGAGCCGCAGAACAAAACGTACTTTTTCACATATTTAAAATTTTTGGGAAATTGAGGTTTATTTTTTTCGACCCCTTAAAAAACTGTATGAACCTGGAAATGGAAACAAGTTTTTTGCTTACCAAAAGATGAATCAAACTGCCGTAAGTCAACACATTAAATGTCAAGGATATTTAATATCAAACCAATTTTATATCGAAAAAAGTACGTTTTGGTAAAAAAAAAAATGAAAAAAGTACGTTTTTTTAAAAAAAATATTTAAATTTTCTACAGATTCTTGTAATTATTCCATGTTTAATTATACTATTATATTAATTATTGCTTTCATAACACTCATTCACCAAACAATAGTTAAATTATTGCAATTGTTGGAGGCTATTCTTGAAAACTCGTCGAACAAATACAAATGTACATTAAAACAAAAGTAAAGTTTAAAAAATAGTTTTTGTTTATCATACATTTCTAAAATTAAATAAACGTGAGAATTTTGACTCGTGTCTCTCTCTTTAAAAAACGGTAAATTGTATGACAAACCAAAACAATTTCTTTAACTTTGATTTTGTTTTACTGAAAATTTTCACTTTTTCGACGCGTTTTCAAGAATAGTCACCATTATTTAACAGTTAATTTTAACGAAAATGTAACGACATAAATAAACGTCAAACAAATTAAGAATATTAAGAAATGATTTGTTATTAAAACAACTTCACGAAGAAATGGCAAAAACAATGAAAAAGCACGTTTTGAAAAAAAAATGAAAATAAATGAAAAAAGTACGTTTTGTTATGCACCAATTTTTTTAGAACCCATTTTCTTGGTAAAAAAAAAGAAAAAAATATGCGAACAAGATGTTTTCTTAAAGATTTTAACCCAAATATTATAAAAATATCAAAAAACCAATTTGTCAAAAAATGCAAAAAGTACGTTTTGTTCTGCGGCTCCTCATATATTTATATATAAAACGTATATAAAATGTTAGGTATTTTGTTGTTATTTTCCTTATTATTTTCTAAAATATTAATTTTAGAAAAAAAACTTTTTTTGAGGCTAATGTTGTCGACTAGAAGGGCTAAAATATTGCCGTATATCATATTCGTGTAAAATGTTTTTTTAAAGAGATAGTCATTTGCAAACAAATTACATTTGAATAAATGTCTTGAAGGCAAACTTTGAGAGGCGGACGCCCCTCCTAAAACACAACTTATCGCTACGAAATTTTTTGGTATTTTTTTTTTTTTTTACATAAAATTGAACCGATTTGGGGGGGAGAGAATATAAGAAAAAAAAAAATTATGGCCACCCTAATGTGGCCGTCACAACATGGAACACCAATTTTCAGCAACTTTTCGCAGCATTTACGAGCAAATAAAATAATTCAATGGGGTTAAATCACACGACCTTGTTGGCCAATTGGCTCCGTCCTGTTGGAACCACATATCGGCCACGTAATTGAGGTACGAAAAAATTTCAAATCATTTTCCTATATCGTTCACCATTGACAGTAGCATTTTGACCAATCGTTTTTCGTTATATATCGTTTTTAAAGATATATGGGCCAATGACTCAGCCAGCCCATAAAGCGCACCAAGCAGTAATTTTCTGTGGATGTAATGGTGTTTCGACAAAAGCTTGTGGATTATCCTAATTCCAAGTGCAACAATTCTGCTTATTTACGTACCCATTCAACCAGAAATGGGCTTTATCGGAAATTTATATTTTGAATAGAAATTCAAAATTTTTTTGTTTAAAAATTTCAAAAATTTGCACGCGTTGGTCTGGTGTAAGTCGATTCGTTATGAAATTTCATAGCAAATTAAGCAAAAAGCAACTATCCGCTGTTAAATGGGAGCTCAAATAAAGCAGTGATGCCAACTCAAAGTTGTGACACTTAAAAAAACATGCTTTACTAGTCCAGTCGAAGTAGAAGTCCGTAGAAGGAAATTGGTAAGACCACATTTTATGCCGACCACACAATGATATCGCTAAAGATGTTTTACACTGGGACCCCTAAGGCCAACCTTGAAGAGTTCATCCAAGAAACACCTGGATACGCTGTGCTAAAATAGAACTTGAATCAGACCAAGTACCCTGAGAGAGATCTTCTCGATGCCCTAAGTTCACTTTGAACTTTTTTCAATTGTATTATATGCTATGTTATTTAATTTAGTTGTAAGTAAAGGAATATATATGTATATGCTCAAAAAAGTAGTGCAAAATTGGACCGATAGGATGGCGTTCATAAGGCATAGTCAAGAAGGCCATATGCCAGAAATTATTTTTTAATAATAAATACATTGAAATTTGTTGTGTGTTATGTTTAAAAAAATCTATATGCCTCTAAGAAAATACCCCTTATCTGTTAAAAAGTTGAAGCGTGTGAATCCCGACTTAAAACGATAGAAACGGTTTACGTAGTATATAACGTTTTTTAATAGAAACCCTGTTAACAAATAGAAATCTTACTTACTCTGATTTAAACCGCACAAATATTATCAAGTTTCTAAAAAGCTTAAAACCAGTATTTTTAAATCAAATAAATTTAATACCAAATAGCTGTAAAGTAATTTTGGCAAAATACTTAAAAAAATTAATGGGGAAAACGAAACTTTAGAATCAACAAAAAACAACATGATTTCCTTAAAAAATATTATTATTGCAAAATATTGAAAAATATTGCAGTCAATAGTTAACCGTTCAACTGTCTGCAGCCTATTTTTTTTAAACTATTTATTTTTTTTTTTAATTTTTTAAAAAATATTTAACGTGTTTGAACGAAAATAATAAAATGGATTTAATGGGTAAAAATATTATTTACATTGGTGGTTTTGGTGGAATAGGGCAAAAATGTTTGGAAGCATTTTTAAAAAAGCATGCCAAGGTAAACTGTCTGCAAAAATATTAAGAAATTTGAAATTTATTTATTTATTATTTTTTGTTTTATGTTTTGCTGCCTTTATGTGCATGTGCGTGCATTATTGCAGCATTTAGTGATCTGTGATCTTCATGAAAACGCGGACGTTTTAAAAACCCTCAAAAGTAGATATTCAGATGCTCGTCTAACATACATTCCCATAGACATAACAAAACGACAAACAATTGAGGAGGCTTTTAAATTAGCCGCCAAAGAATTGGATTCTGCTATTGATGTTGTTGTCAATGGCTGTGGTTTAATGGATGATCGCAATATCGATCTTACCATTGATATTAATTTGGTTAGTATGTAGTTTTGTTATTTAATATCGCACAATTTTTGTGTCATACATGTTTATTGGTTTTGCTCGTTTTTATTTTACAACATCTTGTTTATTAAATTTTCTACTCTTTTTTTTTTTAAATGCAGACTGGTGTCATTCATAGTACTCTTATTGCATTAGATTACATGGATAAATCAAAAGGTGGTCAGGGTGGTATAATAGTGAATATATCATCGGTGGCTGGTTTAGAACCAAGTGGTATGTTTGCCATATATTCAGCAGCTAAATGTGGTTTAACAGCTTTTACTAGAGCTTTAGCAGTAAGCTTTTATTATTCATATATGTATATGTACAAATTACTTATAAATTATAGTTTATTTACCATTTTTTTTAGAATCCTTTATATTTTTCTCATACTGGCGTCAGTTTGGTAACCATGTGTCCCGGTTTTACTGATACTGCATTATTACATTCCGTACGTGGCAAGGAAACTTTAACTGACTATGCTGCTCCCATGGCACAACGTTTTGCTTTTGCCAAAAAACAAAGTGCCGAAATATGTGCTGAAAATTTGGTGGATATTTTGTCAAAGGCCAAGAATGGTTCAGTTTGGATGTTGGATTTGGGCCAAGTCAAAGAAATGGAATTCAGTATTCTATGGAAACCAGCTATGAATGAATAAATAAGGAAAAATTTACTGTTAAGAATAATAAACTTTGAAATAATTGAATACAAAAAGGTTTTTAATACAATTTTGTTAAGTTTAAAACAAGGCAAATTCATACAGGTGAACGCAGGTAGAGCTATGCAGAGAGAGCAAAACTGGCTGCCAATTTTTTTTTGGAAGGACAGCTAGCATAACTCCTTCCTCTCTGATGCTTTGATCTGTATAAATTCGTCTTAACTTAAAAAATAATGTTGATTCATAAACGCATGATACCCTATCCACAATTGTGGTATGAGAATAATTATCGAACACTGGAAAAGCTAAAGGGGTGAAGTGAGCAACACTGATTTTTAAAAATCATTCAACCCAACAAACACGGAGGTTTGATTTCAAATTGAAAATGATTTGAAATCAAACGTTTTCTCAAACGACAAACGTTTGATAATGATTTGAAAATCTTAGCATTCTCAACAAAAAGGGGAAATTATTTTCAAATTGAAAAATGCCTTTATTTTCAACTTGATTTCAAACGTAATTCTCAAATGTTTTCAAATGTGGATTTTAATACCATGTGGAACATTAATAAAATGATTTTATTTTTTTAATTTAAATTCATTATTTATTTAAATAACTGTAAGATAAACATTCGGCACCATAGCTTAAATATGAAATAATGTTCTTTCCGTCCTCTAATTCTTGGAAGGGCGACAAATAATTTTTATTGTTCACAAGAAATAAATCGTTCACTTGTAAAACACATTTAACCACGAAGTAAACATTTAACTTTAATCGCCATTTTTAATGTTTACATTTATTTTTCGCTTTAGTATTGCCAATTTTAGTTTTGATTTGAATTTAACATTTGATACCAATTTGACATCAAATTGATAAAACATTTGATGTCAAATGTTTATTTTCAAATTATTATCAATTTGAATTTAAATGTAAAAATCAAACATTTGAAAAACGTTTGAAAATTTTGTTTGATGTCAAATGATAAAATCATTTCATATCAAAGGTTTGACTTCGTGTTTGTTGGGAAGGCTTAAAACTTTAACACAATTGTACGATGCTTTCTCTTTGTGTACAAACTAAAAATTTCGTAATACATATAAATTTTAACCAATATTTTAAAACATGTTTTATATTTCGAAACTATCGAAAATTTTCTTTCAAAATAAATTTTATATACACACAAAAAAAAGACTGTAGTGCCAAAAGAAATTATTTTTGATTCAAATAGAATTTACATTCGGATTGTGCCCAACAAGATTTTGCATTTGTAGCAACAAGTCTGTTTCTTTTGTCCCAAAGTGTAAATTCATTGTTCAAATACAATTTTTTTTACGACAACAGTAATATTATTTGATTTAAAAAATAAATATTTTATGGCAACAAAATTTGTTATTTCCTGCAAATGCAAATCATTTACGTCAACAGCAATTTTCAATGTGCTTTTATTTCAGAGGAAAACCTTTAACGACAAAAGATATTTCATTTGCAACAAATAATTTTGCTGTTGAAAAACTTCAAATACTTTCATGTTGTTGCGGTAAAAAAAATTTTGTTGGAAATTTTCTTGCGACAAAAGGTTTTCATTTACGACAACAAGTTTTTGTTTACCCCAACAGCATAATCGTCAAATGCTCAAATTATTTGGCATCACAATATTTTTTTTTTTGTGTGTAGGAAACAGTTTTGTAAATTTCCAAAGGAAAAGCCCTAAAAATAAACAAAACTTATCTCTTGGAAAATTTCAAAATTTTTTACCAAATTTTCTAAAGGAAACATATTTCAAATTATTAAAAATTTAATAAAAAGTACTATTTTTGAAATAAAAAGAACTTTTTAAGAAACAATTTAGAATTATGCAAGTTTTTCTTAAGAAAAACATTTTCGAGATTATCGAAAAAAGTTCTAGAAGACCCATAAAAAAAAATCTAATATTCACCAAAGAAAATATTTTTAAAAATAATTAAATATTTAAAAGAAAAAATATTTTTTAACAGCAACTTTTTCGAAATCGTTGAGAATTTTTTAAGGTAACATTTTCGAAATTTAAAAAAAAATTTGCTCAAAATTGTCTTAAGGTAATATTTTTGAAATTGTCTAAAGTTGACTGAAGAAAACGTTTTTGAAATTATATATTGTTAACAAACTCAAGTGTAAAACAAGTAAAGTCAATCCAGACTATATGATACCCTACACCACAGTAATTACAGATACATTTTTAGGTGGTTACCATATTTGGGATCCATGGGTTTATATGTATCCGTCAAAGCAATATTATCAGACCAATTATGAAAAAAAATTCCCCGGCCATGTTCTGACAATCGCACGATTTGAAATCGCAAAACGGCAGATTGATTTTATGGTGTTCTGAAACTCGTGCGTTTTGCTTGCGATCTGCCACAGTTTTTTAAAGTTCCCTTGAGCATACTTTTGCAATTTGAACATTACACGTTTTATGCAATTTCAAGTCAAGATCGCAAATGTTAAGCGTTTTGCGATTGCCGGAACATGCCCGTATATTAGGCAAGATTTAGTTCCCTAATTGCAAACAGAAACTAGAACTAACAAGAAAGAAGAAAAGCCCGACAAATAAAAAAAAAATCCAAAACGATTTGCAAAAAAGAAATTAAGAATTTCAACAATACAATAAATTTCAAATATTTTTGTGATCTGGAATCAAAGCGGGGTCTGAAAATAAATTTTTTTAAAATGCATTGTCATTTCTCATGTACAAGACAACCTTGTTCTTTTAATAAAACAGTACTTTTTTATTTAAACAAACAAAAATTAAAATTAGTGAAGCTATGACCCCTTTCACACTCGGCAAGTTACTTGCGCAAGTCTCTTGCGCAACTCTTGGTTTGTAGACGTTAGCGGTAAGGTCGGGGTAAAGAAAAAAAAATTGTGTACAGATTTTGTTGTGGTCGGCAAGTTACTTGCGCAACTAACTTGCCGAGTCTGAAACGTGTCTATGTTCACACCTATTAAATATTTAATGTCCAACACACGTAACCACTAATTTTATTAAACAAAGCTGAAAACCGGTATAACTAGGGAACGGTAAGAGCAAATTCAAAAATATTTGTTTCGCTGTTATTTTCTTAGTTTTTATAATTAATGTAGGGTACCTAAATGAGCAAATTCATTGCAAAAACTTATGGTTTTTGCACACAAAACTTAAGCTTGGGCGTTTTTCTTTTAAATTATTTTCTTACAAATAAAGAAAATCATGGTTTTTGACAAAGTTATGTATTAAAAAAAAAGACCGGCAAACCCGATTTTTGGCAAAAACTCGTCTTGAGCGACCTCCAAAACTCTTCCGGAAAATCAGAAAAATATCGCAAAAATACTTTACCCTATTAGCTTTTAAATTATGCTGGAGCCCAAAAAAAAATTTTTTGTTGGGTGCACTAATGTACAAATATATAACAAAATTTTCAAAAAACAAAATAATTCGGATTTTTTCTAAAATTTTAAAATTTTTTTCTGAAGAAAATATTTCGGAACTACCATTGTTTTAAAGGAAACTTTTACGAAATTAAATCTTTTAACAAACTCAAGAGGGTATTAGCAATATTTTGTTTTAAAACGTTGACCAATATTGCAACATTTTTCTGTCTTTAGCGTAATTTTGCGAAATATTGAAATCAAAACAGAGTCATATGTGTAAAAATAACACAATAAGGTTTATTTTTTGTTAAATTTAACTCAAAACGATATGAAATTTAATACAATTAAGTAAACAAACAAATCACAAACTCAAAACAAAAAAATTATAAAAATAATAAGAATTACAAAATTATTTTTGTTTTTGGAAGAACACGCATACATACATATGTATGGCAGTGTGTGACAAAAATGTTAGGTAGATGACAATTAATACAACACATACTTGCTACACTTAAGCAGATGCAATAAGAGTATAGATTACTTTCAGTTGCATTAGGGCGCCAAGCTTCGAGGTCAAAAAAGAAGACTTTTAAATTAAAAATCTTTAAGCAGTTTAGTTTAAAATGTGCTGTCCACTGGCCACACTTCGAAGATTTTCAAAAGGAAAATAAACAAAGCATTGCATGACTATAAATTGTGAGTGCAACGCATAAACAGCATTAGAAGCAACTCAAAGCTTCAACGAGTTACTTGCATTCGTTAAACATCGCTAATAGCTAAAAAGTGCGTCTGTTATTTCAAATAGAACATTAAAAACTAACTAGAAATTAATATTTAATAAAAAAAATATAACATAAAATGAGACTTATACTCTTGTGTGCCTTTGTAACATTGGCTGCCGCCTCCCGCAATCATCAGATAATTGTTTTGAAAAGTGAAACTCCTGCTACTGAATACAGAGAAGAGGACTCGAAAGGATTTTATTCTTACGGTTACAGTAGTGATGATTCTGCCAAAGCTGAATATAAAACTAGAGATGGTTCATCCAAAGGATTTTACTCCTACATAGATTCCGAAGGAAAATTGCAAACAGTTAAATATGAAGCTGGCCGCAGACAGGGCTTCACTGCGTCAGCCACTAATTTGCCTACACCACCAATGGATAATAATCGTGCTCCCGAACCTGTGCAGGACACTCCCGAAGTGGAAATGGCTAAACAGGCCCATTTTGAGGCTTATCGCGAGGCCGCCATTAAGGCTGCAATGCAACCAGATACTGGCGATGATAATAGTGATGCCGAGCCTGAAGAGGCGGGCGAAACCTCAAACGCCAGCAATGGTTCTAATGGCAGCAATGGTCTCGCTTCTATCTCTGCCGAAAATAACATAAGTACTGAGCAAGCTGCTCAGGAGGAAGCTGACTTACAACAAAATACCCGTGAATTACTAATGAATCGCCAAAGTACACGCGATCAGTTACTGCAGCTCTTGAGAGAACAACAACAAATAGCTGCTCAAGAAAGTCACAGTGGTGAATTAATCGCCCAGCAGCAGCAGCAGCAACAACAACAACAAATCAGCCAACATCCCCAACTTATGACCACATATGTTTTAAATGCTGAAGCCCGTGTTGAGCAACCAAATCTCTCAGAACTGAAAACCGTTTATCGTTTGGATAGTTCAGACTCTAATGTAGAGTTAAAGCTTGGTGGTTTGGAAAATAGCCAACAAAGATCTTTGGAGCTACTACAACAAACAGGCCACACTCCTCAACTATCAGCCGAAGATACTTTAGGTTCCTTTGAATCCATACGGGTTCCCTCCAATTCCTATTATACCGTCACTAGCCCCGATACCCATTATACCGTTGAAACCCCTACAGTGCTGACCACTTTGCCACGCCTTGTATCCATTAATTTGGGAAATCATCATTTGCCTATTTCCTTAAGCACCGCCTTCTCTTCCCAACGCTTGAGCGGCAAATCAAGTCATTAAGAATAGTTTTTTTCTGTTTGTTTTTCAAACAAGATCAAAATCGAAATTTTATTTAAAGAATTAATAAAAAAAAAAAATGGCAAGAAATATACAAAATATGCATGTTGTAAACCAAATGTAGATAAATTTTAGAACTTTAATAAAAAAAAGCAATGATATAAAATTATTAACTCTTATTTTGTAATATTTTCATACAAATGGTTAAGAATTCAAATAATTTCATGTGAACAATATCTCAACGCAAGGTGAAGGGATTTAGAAAATAACCTCGTAAGTTTTTTGTTTCAATAATTATTTTTCTCTAAAATCAGCTGAGTGTTAAATTAAAATTTTATTTAATTCTAAATGACATAACTTGCTGTTGGTTTCGTTTCCACTTAGCTTAACAATATGTTTTCCGTAAAAGGTGTTAATTAAAATTATAGTAGTTTTTAAATAGGATTTAAGTTTTTAAAAACAAGTTTTGAATTAAGGCAGGTGTTTTAAATATTATTTACCAACAGGATTTTAATCTCATTTTACATTGGTAAAGTTTACCTTAATTTAATTCATGTGATGATTTTTTGTTTGTGATCGATAGTCAAGGTGAATTTTTGTATCAGGTGGCCGCAATACTAAAATAATAGGACACTTTTAGTTACTTTTGGTTGTTGAAAATGTCAAAATCTTAAACAAAACATGTATTTTGACAATTTCAACAAGCGGAAAATCATAGCCAACTTATTGTGTGAACACACCTAATACATAAATTTGCCTTGTTCGATACTGTTCTCAGTTTTAGGGATTTGTCCCCAAATAGGGGGTTTTTTTGTAGCTGGAAATAAAAACTTCGGAAAAATGCCTAGACGGATTTTTTTTAGATAAGGCACTTCGTGCAATGGCGAGACCGATTTAGTCAATATGTGGGTAAAAATTTAACTGCCTTTTTCCCTAACAAACACGAAGTCAAGCCTTTGATATGAAATGAATTTATCATTTGACTTCAAACACAATTCTCAAACGTTTTTAAAATGTTTGATTTTTACATTTAAATTCAAATTGATAATAATTTGAAAATAAACATTTGACATCAAATGTTTTATCAATTTGATGCCAAATTGGTATCAAATGTTAAATTCAAATCAAAACTAAAATTGGCAATACTTCCCAACAAACACGGAGGTCAGCACCACAGCTTAAATAATATTCTTACCGTCCTCTAACTCTTGGAACGACGAAATACTTGGCTTCCTTTTATTTTGAGGATTGAAGCACAGCGATCATACAACAAACTTATAATTTCTTTTAGGAATGGCCAAAAAATATCGATATTAAAAAAAAAAATACCTATATATCGATATTGAAATACGACTATCGAATTCGATATTTTTTAAAGTCAGTCTTCATTAAAAACTCCAAAATTTTAGCCGTTTTTCAAACAATATGTTTGTTTAAGAATTGGCATCAATGCATGCATGCATCATATGTTTTTTAAACTAATATGAAGATCTAAAATGATTGGCATTATAAGAAGCAGTGCCGGATAGAAGAAGCAGATTGACAGGAGAGCACATAAAACAGAGAGTACTCCTGATGTCCATATCTCATAATTACTGGTTTGACTAAAACAATCAAAAACATTTGTAGTTAAAGTTGGTACTTTTGGGGTGCAATTCAAATTTTAAGGTAAGTTGGTACTTCCATGACTTATTTACTTTCATTAAGATTTTTCTTAATATACTTTTTTTTAGATTTCATATGTTTTTTTTTTGTATTATTCCCTTTTGTTTTTTGTTATAATTAAATTTTTTGTTTTTATTGAATTTTTTGTTTTGAATGAATTTTTTGTTCTTATTAATTTTTTAAAATAAAATAAAACAATAAAAGGTAACAATGTAATTACAGACAATATGTTTGTACAAAGGTATATTAAATTTTTTAATTTGTTAATAGTTTCAGCAAAATACGTTTGAAATAATAAATATCGATACTCTTAAAAAATATCGATTCGATATATATCGATATATTTTTTCAATTTGCCCATCCTTAATTTCTTCACTTTCCCCTTTTATTTTTATTTAATTCGTATTCTTAATAATTGTAACTACTCACAAATAATTTTTATTTTTCATAAGAAATAAATCGTTCACTTGTAAAACACATTTAACCACGAAGTAAAAATATAAGTAATTGCCACTTTTAATGTTAACATTTAGTTTTCGCTTTAGTATTGCCAAGTTTAGTTTTGATTTGAATTTAACATTTGATATCAATTTGACTTAATAAAGCATTTGATGTCAAATGTTTATTTTCAAATCATTATCAATTTGAATTTAATGTTAAAATCAAACAATTGAAAAATGTTTGAGAATATTGTTTGAAGTCAAATGATAAAGTCATTTTATATCAAAGGTTTGATTTCGTGTTTGTTGGGTTAAACAAAAAATAAATATAAACATTAAAAATGGTGATAAAAGTTACATTTTTACTTCGTGGTTAAACGTGTTTTACAAGTGAAGAGTTTTATTTCTTGAGAAAAATAAAAACTATTTGTGAGTAGGTAATTACAATGATTTAGAAAACGATAAAAAAAAAAACAAAAAAGTTGGAATTTATAAGTTTGTTGTATGACTGCGGTTCTTCAATCCTCAAAATAAAAGGGAGCCGAAAACGAACTTTGCAAGAATTAGAGGACGAAAAGAACATTATTTCATCTTTTGGCTATGGATCCGAATGTTAATCTCACAGTTTATATAAATAAATATTGAATTTAAATTAAAAAAACAAAATATTTTTATTTATGTTCCACATGGTATTAAACTCGACATTTGAAAAACATTTGAGAATTAAGTTTGAAAGCAAGTTGAAAATAAATGCATTTTTTAATTTGAACATAATTTCCCCTTTTTGTTGAGAATGCTATGATTTTCAAATCATTATCAAACGTTTGATTTCAAATCATTTGCAATTTGAAATCAAACCTCCGTGTTTGTTGGGTCATAACTACATTTAAAATAAAAACAAAGTTTTTAGAATTTGTGTATGTATTTGTGCGAAAGAAACCGTATTTTCGACAACGTTAAATTGACAGCAAGTCTTTTTTGATCCAAAGTTTTTTTTTTAATACCAAGACGCTGGTGTTTCGAAGACTTTTCAAGAGATTGCTGAAATAGTTTTAAATATACTTTATGTACTAACAAGAAACGCTTTTGATGAACGAGTCTTTTCTATACTGAATACAATCAAAATTCGCAACATAATGCAGTAAGAGTTATAAAAGCACTTCTTAAACTAAGTAAATACACACTTTAATAATAATTCAGTTTGCCTTAAAAAATTTATTTCATATTCTCAAACAAATTTTCATTGGCTGAATAAAAAGATTTTAATTAGTGTTCCCTTTTTAGAATATTTTCTGATAGATTTAGCAGATTGAATTAGGAATTTGCATGTTTTTTTGGAAAAAAATATACTAACTGCTTTTTTAGCATTATTTTACTTTTTAGAAAAGCAGAGTTTTTAAGCAAATTTTGTTTCAAAAAAACTTCCCAATAAAAAATGGAGCTTCCAACGAAGCAGGTTTGTAAGGAAGAAACATACAAGTTTCGCTTACCATTGCGCTTACGGAAGACATGAATTTTATATGGCGAGTTCCCACTTTGAAGCAATACATTTTTGACACATAAAGCGCATTATTCAGCGCATATACAAATGGTTGGATTTAACGATCAGCTTTACACACTGAATGTTTTGATACAGTTACTTTTTAGTGTTCTCCCTTACAAACCTGCTTCGTTGTAAGGGAATGCCGTAGCACTTGAAATGTTATTTTTTTTTATAAAAGTTGTTGAGAGTTCTTTCACTTACTTTACTGCGTTTCTGTATGTCTTATTGCGTAGCGCATAATTGTGCGCTTATTTTTTAAATGTACCATTAGTGCTTCGCAAAATGATAAAATTTTTGATTAGGTTACTATACACATTTTCAAACAATTTCATATTCAAATTATTACCACTTCTTCGTTTTTCGTATTATTAATCTAATACATACTTTCTTTTAAATAAAATTTTTAATGAAATATGAGCATTTCCTGGGGTCACGAACGTACGTTCGTACACTTTTGATGTACAAATAATATAGGAAACAAAACGTTTCCTAGCATTTTTTTTGCGACAGTAGTGAAATGTTAAAATCTGCAAAATGGAACAGAATATTCAAAAGTGATTAATTTGTTTTAAAAGTGTATTAATGTAGGTCTCTATCCAGTATTTACACAATAAAATATCTATATTGGTTTTTTGTTTAATTGGCTTAAGTACCGGTCGCGAACGTACAGATCGCGAACGTACGATATTTCCATATGTTTTTTTATTATTATCAGCATGGTGTTTTTTTAAGCTAGATAGAACTTTAAATTGTAAAAAGTAACACAAAAAATTAAATTTTGATGAAATATTTTTTTTTATCGTTTCAGTATACTCTGACAAATCATCATGAATAGACTCACGCTTGAACAACGCTACGAAATTATCCAAATTTACTTTGAAAATCAGTCGTCGATTCGCGCAACTTATAGACGACAATTTATCGCAAAATTGTGTTCAGCGATGAGGCGCATTTTTGGCTTAACGGGTTTGTTAATAAGCAAAATTGCCGCATATGGAGCGAGACCAATCCACAAGAGACCCTACAGACTCCATTACATCCAGAAAAATGAACCGTTTGGTGCGGTTTTCACGCTGGTGGCATCATCGGACCTTATTTCTTCAAAAATGAGGCCGGAGCTCGCGTTACGGTCAATGGAGATCGTTACCGCACCATGATCAATGATTTTTTGTTTGAAAATATGGATGACATTGATCCGGAGGAGATGTGGTTTCAACAGGATGGCGCTACGTGCCATACGGCGAACGCAACCATCGACTTATTGAAATCAAAATTTGGCGATAAGTTGATTTCGAGAAATGGACCTGTCATTTGGCCTCCAAGGTCGTGTGATTTGACACCTCTCGATTATTTCCTGTGGGGCTACGTGAAGTCACTGGTTTATGCTGATAAACCAGCAACAATTGACGCCTTGGAGGCCAGCATTGTTCGTGTTATTCGTGACATACGGCCAGCAGTGCTCGAAAAAGTGGCCCAAAATTGGACGTCCAGAATGCGCTTCGTCAAGAACAGCCGCGGTGCCCATATGCCCGAAATCATTTTCAAATGTTAATGTCACGTATTGATCTTTCGAATAAAAAAAAATTTTGATTACAATTTAATTTTTTGTGTTATTTTTTACAATTTCAAGTTCTATCGGGCTTAAAAAAACACCCTTTATAACATATGTTTTGCATGTATACGGACAACTCTACGTGATAAAAGACAAAAAAAAAGACCCGGGGCCTCGGTGTAATTTTTGCAAAAAACTGATCATTTTCTCAGGGTCATATCTTGCAAGCCGTTTATTGAGATCCAAATTAATGGATACAAGGGTCTTTTTGTTTATCTTTTATCACGTAGTGGTGTCCGTATCTGGTTATAGATAGCGTAGTGACCCAAAGTTTACGTAAAGAAAAACACTTTTGCGGCTACCTAAACGGTGTTAAGCATCATTCCTAGGAAGTTCAAATGCTCTAGAAAATTGTTTATTGAGATCTTAGGTACATTTTTGTAATTGATTGTTTCCTTGAATTTTGAACGGTTTGAAAACTATCGACCTGAACAGGGGGAAAAAGGCAAAAAAATCGATAGTTTTTTGCGATTTTGATCTTGAAGATGAAGTTTTTTTGAATTACTGTGTTCACAATTTTTGTTTTCTATGGCTACAACTTTGTCTCAGAGGGTAAATCAAAATTTCGAACGGTTTGCAAGATATGAGCCTGAGCAAATGATGAGTTTTTTGCAAAAATGACACCGAGGTCCCAAATCTTTGGGGGCCCATAAGAAAAGTGCATGACTTTGGGCAAAACTGGGAGACACGGGTCTTTTTTTTTTTGTCTTTTATCGTGTTGCACTGTGTAATAAACCCTGATGTATAATAGCTTTTCTTGTGCATTTTTTTACGCTACTTTTTTTATATACATGTTTATATAATTAAATAAATGTATGTACATTTTTCCATTGACATAATGTGTATTATTTTATTTTTAGGGATCTGTGGGGATTTTTGGGGAAACGCTAATAAAGGATGGTCCAACAAAAACGCACGATGTTAATTGGAAATAAACAAAAAGTTTTCGGGGAATCATCTTAATATTTGTAATAATGATAGAAAAATCTATGACAATTATGTTTGAAATAAAATATCGGCCAAACGATCGCCACGCCTTCGGTGATATAGTTCTATCCGATGATCCATATTTACAATGACTCTGAGAAATAATTGAGGTTCAATGTCGTTATTACACCGAATTATCTCATCATTATGCTCATGAACTGTTCTTGGCTTATTGATGCACAGGTTTTCTTTTAAATATCCCCAAAGAAAGAAGTCCATCGGTGTCAAATCACATGATCGTGGCGGCCAATTAATATCGCCACGCAGTGAAATAACATGACCATTGAATTTCTCGCGCAAAAGAGCCATTCTTTCGTTGGCTGTGTGGCAATTGGCACCATCCTGCTGGAACCGCATATTGTCCAGGTCCATATCCTCAATTTCTGGCCACAATTAGTCCTTTATCATCTCGCGATAGCGAACACCATTCGCTGTAACTGCTTGGCCGACCTCATCTTCGAAGAAGTACGGCCCGATGACGCCACCAGCTAGCTCACCTTGTGAACACCCCAAATGTTTGATTTTAAATAAATTTCGAAACAGCGCCTCTCTTAAAACATGCTGCAATTTCCTATGTTCGGACCTTTAAAAATAAAATTTTCACTTCTACACCCTTTAAGTTAACGGTCATCATAATGCGATTAATCAATCATAAAACCAGTCGCTTATAAAATTAAAGAATTTATTATGACGCCAAAAAGATGTAAAACTTAAACGACAATTGAGATTGCATGGTAAAGGACAAAATATTAAAACATCTTCACAAAAACATATACAAATATTGAGAAAAGTCCACAAAATGCAAGACGTTCAAAACCAATGGTCACTCAATGATAACAAATTACAATGTTGTAACGTTGAAACAGCAGCAACGACAGTTTAACGATACAATAAACAAAACGTGTGGATAACTTCGACAATAAACAAACCTTAACTCACGTGCTGAACCACATGATGTCGCTGCAATGCTGATGACTATGATGCTGATGATCCTCGGCATGAAATAAGGAGAGCAGAGGAATTGTTCGAGAAAACAAACAAAGCAAAAAGTGGAAATACCTAAGGAAGTACCGCAATGTTTAAAAATAAAATTTGGTTTCTATTTTTTGTTTTGAATTTTTTTTTTTTTTTGGTTAAATCCGCACTCCAGAAATTAAATTTACAAAAAACTGTAAATTGTAAATGCAACATAATACAAGAAACACAACATACTGCTAGTGCCATGTAGCAGTAAGTAGCCAAAATAAGAAATATACATATGGGTCATTCCATATTAAAGTTAAGTTGATCACATTTATGTACCTTTAATCACAGACAAAAGCCTATTGCGTACATAAGTTTTGCCACCTCCATTTTAATTTTTAAGAAAGTTTTATTTATTTCAAAAATGGAAAACATTGATTTGAATCATAGATGAGCCGTTTCTCCGTGTCTATTCTTATTTAAAAGAACTTAAAGTGCTAGTTTTACAATCATTAATTAATGGACGAAGTAAATGGAATTGATATTGGGAAGATTAAAAATAATAACATTATCAGTAAATATAGTGCAGATGAATTTGATGATGTTTTTACAAGATTACCAATTCCTGCTCTTGGACAGCACAACTATAATTTTGATAATAACCAGAGCCGTCGTGACATTTTAAGATTTTTCTGTGTATATTAACCTGAGGTTTTACAAAATATTATTTCTATTAAGTCTAATGCTATTGGCATTGATAACATCTGCCCAACATTTTTAAAAATCCTACTTTCTCAGCTGTTGCCATTCACCACTCACATGTTTAACTCAATCCTCATGGCTAGTGTCTTTACAAATAACTGGAAACATCCGAAAATAACACCAGTTTCAAATTCTAACTCTGAGTTCAGGCCTATAGCTATTCTGCCATTTCTGTCCAAAGTTTTTAAGAAAATTATACATAAACAGCAGCAGGCAATCCGGATTTCGGCAGAAACACAGTTGTATCACAACTTTAAGTCTGGGATCACACTATGAAAGTTTTCTTTCAGAAAGTCTGAGTTTATTGGTGAGAGAGGAAGATTACATGCTTTTCTTCTCTCCTCTCTTACCCAATAACTTAGACTTTCTAAAAGAAAACTTTCATAGTGTGAACCCAGACTAATTGACGTCACTAAAGATATACGTTGTTCTATTGATGGTAGGAATTTAACATTTTTAGTTCTGCTAGATCATTCGAAAGATTTTGATATTGTTGATCATTCCCTACTTTGCTCAAAACTATACCATCAATTCTTGTTCTGTGGCACATCAGTATCATTAATAAAGTCGTACCTTGAAAATCGTTCTCAATCTGTGTTCTTAAATGACTCTTATTCTAGACCTTTATCTGTTACCTGGGGAGTACCACAAGGTTCAATTTGGGTCCATTTTTTTTTCTTTGTATGTAAATGCCTTACCTAATAATGTATTTCACAGTAAGATTCATTTAGACGCTGATGACGTGCAGCTATACATAAACACATCGCTTGACACTATAAATGAAAATGTATGTAAGCTCAATTCTTATTGCTGGGAATCACGAAATGGTCTATGCCTGAACCCACAAAAATCTAAATGTTTAATAATTCGCAAAAAGTCTTTAAAACAAAATATTAATGTTGACATTCGCATTAATGATGATGAAACAATTGAAACCGTAACATCAGCAAAGAATTTGGGCATTACATTTAACAACACGCTCAGCTGAGTTAATTAATATAGTAGTAGGTAAAGTACTTAATTCTTCGTACTCTGTGGGCAACACACTTTTGCACTCCAGTTAACATTAGAATGCTACTGCTAATTGATAATTGATAATTAAAAAATTTGCTATTTTGGTTATTTTTAATTTGATTTAATAAAATTATTTTTTTCTTTTTTCAATTTTTTGATCCTTAAAATTTTAAAATTTTTCATACTTCTTTTTTAAATTAAATTGGAATAAGTTGTATTACCATACCTTCTTATAGTTCCATACTATAATTGTAGGATGTATGTCGTGTTGTATGGAAATACAGATAAATAAATAAATAATTAATTGCACGTCCACGTTACAACGAAATCTAGTAGATTTGATGGAAATCTTCCCCAAAATCTAGTGCGTTCACATTTTACTTTTTTGACATACTTTTAAAGTTATGTATATGCCTGTATTCACAAAAATTTTTTTAAATTTAATAAAGGTTTAAAGAACAAATATACTTTGAAAATTATCCCTAATAAGCGTTTGTTAAATTTAATAATCGTTTATGAATACGGGGGATAGACATTTAAAAATTTGCATTAACTTTCATTTAAAATCAACTTAATTTATTTCATCCATATAATTTATCTGTTCCATTTTTTCTTAAAATTTTTGAGCTTTTTTTAACAGTGCCCGCCCATGTTGTGAGAAAAAATTGTAACACTAAAAAATTTATTAAAAATGCAAAATACAATGAACAATATCACGGAAGATATACGTACAGTGCAACTTCGATAGTCCGCATATGCGCCAGTCCGGTCACTCCAATTATCGGACGCTTTTACATTTCAGACAAATTAAAATTTTTACCTCTACATTCCGGACAAATTTTTTTATGCAAGAACAAAAATTTCATGCCGTTGTTTTACCGTTTTTACCTCACATGTTTTGTTATTCATACGTTTATTCACATTTTGCACTGGCATAAGTTCAGTCTCGGTTCTTTACTTCGCAAGCGTGTTTGTCTTATTTTTTTACCAAGTACCTGCCATTTTTGCTAAATAATAAACGCAAACATAAAACATTCACTTTAAAAAAAAGTGTCATATTTTACAAAGTCTTGATGAGGGAAAAACTTTTAGGCAGCCAAAAAATTCTTTATTCCACATACAAATAATGGACCCGGTAACATTTGAACCAAAATAATGTTTTAACCTTTTTCATAATATAAAATTTTTTAAGAAAAGTTAAGCATACAGCAGAAATCCAGAATTAGAGCAAGGGCTTTACCCATTGTTTTGAAACAAAAAAACAATCATATCCCTACTAAATTAGAAATTTTAAAAGCAAAGGCCAAATTCTTATATGTAAAGATGACGGGGAAGGACGGTTATTCAGCGAACTCAGGCTAGTAAAATAATTTTAAGTTATGGTATGGTATTCGCCATCTAAAAATTGGTAGTGAACAAGTTTCCAAATAGTAAATTAATGTTTTAATTCTCTTCTCTTAGATCATTTCAATAATTTTTACTCCTAAAGTACGGACAACTCGATAATCCGACCGAGCCTAAAACATATGTGACCGGATTGTCGAAGTTGCACTGTATTTTGTTCTTGGCGGATTTTTTACATTGTTTAATTATTTTGCTTTTAACATTTTTTAAAAATAAATGAATGTTTTCAAAGCTATTTTGCAAATAACAAAAATTAAAGTCGCACTTTACATTATTTGGTATAGCCGACGGTTGTATTTTTAATGCCGTCATTCAAAATGTTTAAATTTTAGTAAATATTGGTTACCGTCACCGATATATGTGATTAACGTTTTAAACGTCTGCAATTTCACGTCGGCTTCCAGTGGAATATTATGAGATTTACAAGGTAACGACGTAACCTCTTTTGATAGTTTTTAAGTTACAGACAATTTTATTTTTTATTTTTGGAGAAACGATGGAATATTTTGTTTTACAATTTTTCAATGCGAGAAGTTCTCTCCAAAGTTACAGAAAATGGGTACAGTTTAACAAATCCACCATCTTTGTTTTTGCTTAGTTTTTTTATTATTAAATAGTAATTGGTTCTTAAACAGGGAATATTGTTTAGTTCTATATGAAAAAGCCATAATTGCACCACTAAGTACCGGGTGATTTTTTAAGAGTTATAGGATAGTTTAAAAAAAACACATAAAATTCAGAAAATGGCATGAAATCTTTATTTGAATCGATAGTACGGTCCATATAATTTAATGTTTGAAGATTATTTCATGCAAATGTTGACCGTGACTGCGCCTCAAATGGTCTATCCGCTTAGTCCAATTTTGCCATACTCTTTCCAACATTTCGGCCTGTATCTCATGAATAAATGCTTCAATGTTGTCTTCCAATGCGTCAATTGAAGCGGGCATGTGTGTATAGACATGAGCTTTAACATAGCCCCACAAAAAATAGTTTAAAGGCGTTAAATCGCACGATCTAGGCGGCCAATTGATCGGTCCCGAACGTGAAATAAAATGTTCACCGAACTCGCCTCTCAATAAGTCCATTGTTAAGCGTGCTGTGTGGTATGTGGCACCGTCTTGTTGAAACCACATGTCATTCAAGTCAAGCTCTTGCATTTTGGGCAAAAAAAAAGTTGGATATCATCTCATCATCTTTAAAGAAGTACGGTCCAATGATGCCATCAGCCCATAAACCGCACCAAACTGTGACTTTTCTGGATGCATTGGTAGCTCTTGCAATGCTTCTGGCTGATCTTTACTTAAAAATCGACAATTCTGCTTATTAACGTACCCATTAAGGCAAAAATGAGCTTCGTCGCTGAACACAATTTTTCGATAAAAAAGTGGATCGCATTTTGATAATAAAATTCAATAATTTGCAAGCGTTGTTCGTTTGTAAGACGATTCATGGTTAAATTATAGACCAAACTGAAGATGTTTGACAGTGGAACAAAACACGAAACGTACGTCAGCTGTTTAAACCAGTGTTGCCAAAAAGATAATAGCTAAAAAATCACCCGATACAATAAGATTTGTAATAGATTTCGTCAAAATCTCTTAAGTTCTAGATTTTGTTGCAGTGTTAACGGGCTATAACTGTGTCTGCTAAAGTCTTGCAGAGGATGTGCTTATAAGTCGGTAGTATTAATCTTTAAACTTTATCTGTGTATCTCTTCTAACTAAGCTGCTTTCCCAAGCGCATGTTGCTTTGTGGCACTCCTAAAGTCATCTGTTTTGCAGCTGATATGCAAGCAAACGCAACTAGCGCATTATTCAAATTGACTTCTTTTTTTGTTTATCGTTTCTAGTTTCCAAGAAAAATGCAATAACAAATACGGAATACCCCATACTGTATGCCATACTATTGCAAATAAGGAAATATCATGAGAGCATTTAAAAGCACAAGAGCAGATTTTTTGACCATACATATCCATATGTAATATGGAGTAAAAGTAAACTGGATGACCTTCCTTGAAATATGTTTTGAACTTCATAGTACCCATAAGCATGCAATGATATCGCGTGGTATTTTTGAAGCTGGTGATACTCATACGACTATTCTATATGGATTTTGGTAAGTTTTTTTTTTTTTGCAACTAGTGCTTGTGTCACATAAAAGTTCAGTCAGAAAAAAATAAACGTTCTTCAGGTCCTGCTTGTAATGCTATTTTCCTATAAAAGGAAGAACAATTGTGTAATCAAAACACAAACCAATTTAACAGTTCTCAAGAGCGAGTACTAGTCTAAACATAAAACTGTTAAAAGTACTAGCAGCGCTAAAGAAAAACAAAATTTTATTTAATAGTCATAAAAGTAAAAAAAAAAAATCAAATAAAATGAAATTTTTCTTAATTGTGAGCATTTTTATCTCCTACACTTTGGCCGAAACCTATTTGTATCCCGTGCCGTTGCAACAATTGCAAACACCTTTGCTGGTGGTAAGAACCCAACCACAGCCAGGATTACAAACTCAACAACAGCAACAGCAGCAGCAAGTTCAACAATATTTTACTCAGGATACTTTGGGTCAATATTCGTATGGTTATAGCGAACCGTTTTCGACCAAACAAGAAGTTCGTACTTTAGATGGTGTAACCACCGGTTCTTATTCCTATATAGATGCTAATGGTCTATTACAAACTGTTGATTATACGGCAGATGCTGAGGGTTTCCATGTAGCGGCCACCAATTTGCCAAAATATAATCCGGAAATTCCCCAACCAGTTCAGGAAACTCCAGAAGTTGCTGCTGCCCGAGAGCAACATTTAGCTGCACACAAAGCTATACTTGAAGGTAATCGCTTAGCTTCCAATATTCTGCCCAAACCTGTTGAGGATACTACTGAAGTGGCTGAAGCTAAAAAAGAATTCTTTGCTCGTTTCTCAGCCGAACAAGAGAAGCAGAAATTGTTGCAGAAGTCAGCTTTATTAAAAAATCGAAAGATTATCTCATCCTCTCCTTTTAATTCCGCAAAACCGACATTGACTGTTTACAAATCAGTTCCTAGTGCGAAAACAGCTCTAACGACTGGCATTGGAGGTTTTACTTATGGCTACCAAATTGGTGATGCTATTAAACCGACTCGTTATTATTTGCCCGTGGCTTAATGTTATAAAGCTTTTACTTTTCACTGAGTTGACTATTTGTATATTTTGGATAAAAAAATAAATGTTATTAAAGTTTAGTAAAATGTTTTATTTTATCGGTTCTGTTTTGCAAATCACGCGATTTCAAGTCACAAGCTTTTAAAAGCACACGTGTGATTTTGTGGTGTTCTGAAATTCTTACCGTTTTTGTGTTTGTTGGTGTGCTTTCGGCAATGTCAAAAAATCAAACCAAAACACTCAAAAACGGAACAACAAAATATCACACGCACTGAACCAAAAAGTGTTCATAATATTAACGAACAACGTTTATTAAAACGAATTATTCGTTAATATAATGAAAAATAAAATTATCAAGGTATTGAAATTTAAGTACTGTTTATTGACACAATGAACATGCATTTATTAAATATTTCATATAAAATGTACGTTAAAGAAAATAAAATGTTCTTTGAGGTAACGAAACATGTATTAAGTCTTGTTAGCGCCTATTACTTTTATAAAGCTTTTAAAGAACGGTCATTCATTGTTACAACGAACAAATTAATAAATTTTTCGTTTGCTTAGCGTACATTTTCATTGGTTTTTTGGTTCAGTGCGTGTGATTATAAATCACGTGATTTGAGTTAAGTGATTTTCAGAACACGCCTGTATAGAATCTTATATATAAATCGACAAAGTTAAGAACACTTTCCTCCACTGTTTGTCTAGCGATTTGAACAAAAAATACACCATCTGAGGGGGTAAAATAGGGTAAAGACGGGTAAATTCAGTTACCTCATATTTCCAAATCTAAATCGTTGTTTATTAGAAAAATAAACGAACAGGTATTTGGTACTTTTTTGAAATTCGTCTTTTTTAGGGAGGAAACGGGACTAACCTGTTTTTTGGAACTTCTTTGTCACACCATCTATCTTTTAAACGAATAAACATAATTGGACATAGGAACTCAAAATTAAACATAAGTGAATAATAATCTGTAAAGGGAAGCCTTTTGGTGCTTTTTCGTTTTACAGCTGGTACTTTTTTTAATTTTTGAAAATATTGGACCTAGAAATATAATATAAAACATGAAACGTCCTGAGTAAATGAGAATCTATAAGAGGAAACTTTTTGGTACTTTTCAGTTCTCAAACTAGTACTTTTTGACATAGAAACCTAAAATTAAACATGCAAGATCTTGTGTGAATGAGAATAGGTAAGAGGGATCTTTTTGGTACTTTTTCGTTCTTTAACTGGTACTTTTTGAATTTTTATTAATGCTGAACCTCGAAACATAAAATTCAACATGCAGAGTCCAAAGTAATTGAGAAACTATAAAAGAAAACGTTTGGTATTTTTCTGACTTTCTGACTTTTGTATATTTTTGAACTTACAATTTTAAATTCCACTCAAGCCCTTGAATCTTGAGTGGAAGATAACATGTGGAACGGAGATTGGTCCCTTGAAAAATCGATCCACCAAGACTGAAAAAAAACAAATGCTCGATACATGGATATTCATATCCTTGGCATTTTGACAAAATATCTTAAGTCAAAGTTTAAAAATTCAAAAAAAATTTTGTTTATCATAAGAATTTCAATTAAAAAAAATATTTGTTTGCGTTTTTAAAATTTTTTATTATAAAAGAAATTTTTCTTTCATATTGGTCATAGATGGGGGAAGTGCAGTTTCAATTCACACTTAGTGATAGTGCAAAAATATTGCAATCATTTTGTTGATGTTGAGTGATGAATTGAAAATTTGCAGCCTCACTAAACATGAGTGATAGTGATGTTAAAAAATTTTGCACTCAAAAAAAAATTGTTTGATTTAAAAAAAAGCAATCATCAGTTTATTGCAATTTTTTTTTCTTCACTCATTTGAGTGCAACTAAAATTGTTGCACTCAATTTAATATCAAAAACTGGGTTTTTCATGATTAAAGACAATAATTGTACCGTTATAGAAAATATTTCATTTTGTTTAATATCTTTTCTTATGTATATCCTCCAAAAAAAAAAAAAATCAAAAGCCATGAACATAAAAAGTTACATTTTTTAAATTTTAGTGATACAATATTTGAATGCAGCTTTTTTGATTGCAAGTCCAAATTTTGCACTATTTGAATTGAGTGCAGATTTTTGAATTCAATCTACGTTTAGTGATAGTGAAAAATTTGCAATATCACTAAAAAAATTCAAGTGGTAGTTAAAAAATAACAATCATCACTAAAGCTGGTAAAAAAGAGTGCAAACTAATTTCTTTGCAGTTTTATTTAGTTATAGTGCATTGTTGATTTAAATCAATATTTAGTGCACTACCCCGAACTATGATATTGGTTTATTTTATTATTTGATAAAAACGATTTTATTAAAAAACTTTTTTGCTATCTTATCTTAACTTAAGATGTTTTGTCAAAATACCACAGATATGAACTTGTATGTATGTTTTTTCATATTTGCATAAATCATTATGGTCGAATTTGGACCACTGGGCATTCTTTTCAATTTCTTGAATATGTATTTTCTTTTCCGTGCATCGTTGTGTTAAAATTGTATTATTTGCATGTGGTGTAAACCGCAATATCGGAGTATATGTGACATTTCTATTTTTCCATGCTCTCACCCCCCAATTCAATGGATATTGATAAAAAACCACTCCAAAAAAATTTAAGTACAATCGGCGAAGGCTAAGCCGTGAGGCCCGCCAAAGTTTAAGAAAAACAGTAAAGTCCGACTTGTATGCCTCATAACATGAACAATATTCAGCCTTATTCCGGTTGTCGTTGTCGTCATCGACAGTGTCGTTTTTTGTAATAGATTAAAGTGACACACAGCCTTTGTTCTTTAGTCTTCTTCAAAAAACGACACTGTCGATGTCGACAACGACAACCGGAATAAGGCTGATTAATTTTACATAAAAATTGTTTACCAAGAAGTTGTTATTTGTGAAGTTTTCAACAACTTTTGTCTTAACAAGTTTACTCTAAATCTCATATTTAACAAAACCTATCTAAAATAAAAAACAAACAGCAGCATTGATGCGAATTTTTTCTTTAGAAATATTTTTTCTTACACACATCCATTTAGCTTCAAGATTTGTGTTTGTGTGCGTTTGCTTACAAATAAAAGTCAAATGCATATCATTTGTTTCTAACATACCTACTAGGGATGCCAAACGGGATCGATTTTAACAAATCCCTGGATTTCGGTATTTTCGGGATCGCGGGATTTTCCGGGATTTCGGGATTTTTCGGGATCAATTTGTTTCTTTAATATACAAATTTTTTTTAAATTCAACAACACTTTATTTATTTATGTCTCAATTTTTAAAAAAGAAAACTTAACAAAACAATTATAAGAAAATTTTTTTAAATTAACTAAATTTTTAAAAAAGAAAAATTAACAGAACAATTCTTTTACAACTTTTTCTTATAAACAAAAGTTAAAATATATATATTTTTTTATTTATAAAAAAGAAAACTTAACAAAACAATTCATTTAATTTACAATTTTTTATGTCGTTATTTCTTAAATTTTTGTGCAACGATAAAAATTTTACGCTTACTACGTTTAAAACAAAATATTATTTAAGATACATGTTAAAAAAAAAAATTTTATTTTAAAAATTAAAAAAATCACATTTTTTCAACTTTAAAGTCCTGCAGCTCAGTTAATCTTTATCCGACCCACACGGGGAGAGATATCTATTCAAAATGTTTAATCTTGTACAATTCAGTTAAACTGTTCTCGAGATTTTTCGAAATACCTTAAACAACTGCTGAAAAACACGATTTTCGCGTATATCTCGAAAACGGTTCATGGGAAAAATAAATAAATGCCATATTCGTGTTCAGCAGCACCAATTTAGCTTAGACAATATCTCATTTCTGAGGTTCATTTTTTTGTGGCATAGTGTAATTGGCAGATGAGTGCTGGTTAGCTTTGCGACAGAATAGAAAACAAATGAGACATTGAGAAAACCAAATTTCTTTAATGTGCAGTTTTTCGTTGGGAAAAGGATAATCGCGTAATGAGAAAACGACCATAAAACAATGAATAATTAGAAAGTATAAAAATTCAATTAAACGAATATTTTTATACATATAAAAACTTTTGATACACAAAAGTTGTTAAATTGAAAAATCCCGGGATTCATACAAATAAATCCCGGGATTCGGGATTTTTCAGTCCCGAAAAATCCCGGGATTTCGGGATTCGGGATTTCCCGTTTGGCATCCCTAATATCTACCCGCTATCTCTATCCTTTAAGGGAGCTCCCATACAAAATTCTCAATACAGGCTAGAAATATATTGAAGAAAAAGACCCATTACTGTCAAGGAATCACTTCTAGGGAGATAAAATGTATTTCAAACCTCAATTAGTTTTTTGTCTTTAACATTTTCTCAAAACATACTTGCCCTTTATCACCACCCCTTAGAGAGGCTCCCATACAAATACTGCGTTTTATGAAATTTTTAAATTTAATGGAATTTTTTCGTCGGCTGTGAACAGATTTTTATCATTTATGGCAAAGAACAAAAATTTTAAAATTTAGCTAAGAAATTATTTTTTTTATTTGCCAAAATAAATTACGTTTCTAAAACGACTTAAAAGACATATTTAAAAGTAATTTTATTGCGGAGTTACGGTTTTTTTAGTTTATTCAATAAACTGAACCGTTTTTGAGTTACGCGAATATATGTGTATGTTGTGCAACCTTCCCCTTTTTTTGAAATAACGGCACATATATCTCGAAAACAAGAGCTAACCTGGATTCAGCGTATCCGAATTAGGTTAAAACGCCAGGTGCCCGGCTGCTCGATTTTTTCAGCTAGCACAGTGTAACTATTAAAAATATGGTTGTGTCTTCTTGATTGAGGACGAATTTAACCATTATATGGTTGCCGGTGACAATAATGTGGTTATATTAAACATAACATGTTAAAAACTTTCTTCAAAAATAGTTTTGTTGGCGGTGACCATATTAAAATACGTTTTTTCTCTGCATGTGGTTTATTCGATATTTGTCCGTTTATTTTGTTTAAGAAGAGATATAGGATAAACTTGTTAACAAATTTTCTACAAAATTAATATTCTTCAAGTTATGAAACAAAAAAGTCAGATTTCATGTATAAATATAAATTTTTCTCAAACTTTGGTGGGCAGGAGGGACGGCTTAGCCTTCGCCACCAAATTGACGGGTGAGACCTAAATAAATCCAACTTTTGATTTTAACGGTCACCCAAATGTGACATAATTGTTGTCATAAAAGACGTAAAAGAAAAAGTTCAAAATATTGAGGATAAAATATTTATTGAAATCTTAACAAAGTTTTTAATCGAAATTTTAGTCTTCAAGCGTTGACCAAATACAAAAAAAAAAAAAAAAAAAAAAAAAAACAATAATCATATATTCAATTAAAAACGAAACCTATGAATAATAATTATGAGTTTCAATATGGAAAATAAGTTTATATCGAGTATTATTATTTGATTAGTTTTTATCTTTAAATCTGTATATTATCGTATTAGTAACAACTTTAATAGAGACTAAAAGTAAAAAAAAAAAAAAAAAATTATCAATAAAAAAATAAAACCTTTTTTTATTGTAATAACTCAGGTCCGTCTCATATTGACTTAAGCTATTCTTCCATATTACCACAGATATCGGCGCACTATCTCCATGTAAACTAATATTATTTTACTATGCGCTAGTTACACCGACGTGATGTTGAAAGATTGTCACACGGTTTTATGTGACAATCGAAGATCATTTAAATTTGAAAACTTTTTAAGTTTTTTTTTGGGTAAACTTGCATGCATATTTTAAACACTTTTGTGCATAATTAACCTAGCCCTGCTAACATGTATTTAATTTTGACTAAGCAGTTACAATTAAATTTAGAAGCCTTAAGGTATACTGTAAAAAGACAGACAAATGCTTCAATATTATTTATGTTTCATTGGTGTTAAGAGAACCGTGCGAGGAGTCCGTTCCCAGCGGGAAAACTCAGAAGACCTTCTTACTTCAGGCCTTTTTAAAAGCCTGCTTAAAAGATTTTTTGATTCAATTACTATTCTTATCTAACTGCTAAAGAAGGCCTCATAGAAGGCCTCGGCTCTTTCGTATAAAAGATAAGATACACCTTCCACACTCACTTCTATGAAAAGGGAGTAACATTTTTTGTATTGCACAAGCAAAAGCAAAATCAATCCTTCTTATGTACCTGCTGAAGAAGCGAGAGCGGAAGGCCTTCTCCGCAATGACAACGTGTGTAAAAAATATATGAGTATGGAATGGAGCAAGAAGGCCTTGTACATCCAAAAGAAGGGGTACAGAGGCCTTCTAGAAGGCCTTCCTACTCCTTCTTTTTCCCACTGGGTTCTTTAATATTCCCATGATTATCATTATACATATGTTTCTATACGAACGTTTGTTTCAAATTCCTTAGTTTAATTAAAAATTTTACCAAAATAACTATTCTTTTAAAAATATTTAATGAGCGATTCCTGATCTCTTATGCCCGGACCTTAATTAACAGAAAATTTCTAAAAATCTATTTTCGGAGTTGTAAGAATATCTTAAAGCAAATGTTGAATAATTGTTTTTAGCAACAACAAAGGAAAAACTACAGTAAATGGTACATAGTGCAAAGCACATTTTTTTGGAACGTATTCTTTATGCCATCTAAACTCTTTTCTATGATAATATTGCCCTTTTTATAGATCTTCATTACAGATCAGTGTTGCCAAAACTTGGTGACCAAAAATGGCTAAATTTACGGGAAAAAATGGCTAAAAATGGGCTCAAGAATGGCTAAAAGCTTTTTTAAATAAAAATTTTTAAATAAAAAACATTAAAATTCAATAACAAAACAGAAATAATTCATTTAAAGTTGTTTACGATGAAATTGTAAGTTAAGATCAACTTGATAAATAAGAATAAACGTAAATTAATATTTTGATAGATATTTAAAAAATTAAATCATCGATAAATTCGTTATTGTTCATCTCATAGGAATTAAATAATTTAAACGTAAATCATAATCACGACAATATTTACCCTACCTTTTGAATCCAGATCTACAATAAAATACAAGTAAGAAAGTATAGTCGGCCAACCCCAACTATAAGTAGGGTATCATATTCAAATTGGAACCTTTGTACCAAATTTTATCAAATAATCTCCAAAATTGCGACCTGTACTTTTTGCACAAGGTTTACATGGACAGCCAGCCAGCTGGACAAACATCGTTAATTCGACTCAGAAAATGATTCTGAGTCAATCGGTATACGAAAAGTTGGGCTTAGGACCAATATTTTAAGGTGTTGCAAACATCAACACAAGCGCATAGTACCATCTCTACTATTGTGGTGTTGCTATAAATATTTTATTGTTATGGTAAAAATATTTACCTAATTGATAAAATCGAATTAACGGTTGCTAAATGTAACCTATTTCTCAAATTACTTTTAACAATATTTACTTGGCTAAATACCCTTTCTACTTAAGCATTAGACAATGGAAATGAGAGCAACTTAATAGTCAGTCAATTCTGAAATGTCTAAAAATTTTTTGTTGCCGCCTGCATCTCTTTATTGAAATCCTTGCAACCAGAAAGAAAAACCGACGTTTGTGTTGATCCATTTTATAAATTTAATATTGGAATATTTTTCCTTTTTTTTTTAAAGATTTTTCATAATCATAGTTTATAGCGATTTTCAACATTGTAAAAGTTGTGATTTAATTTAAAGGCGTTTTAATTGTTAAAAATGTTTATTTTACTTTTATAAATTTTTATAATAAAATAAAAATTATTCTTTTAAAAGAAAAACGGCAAAAAATAATTTTATGGCTAAACAAGTTGAAAAATGGCTAAAAAAAAATGGCTAATGGCTAAACTCATTTTTTAATGGCTAAACAGGGTGAAAAATGGCTAAATCTTGCCACTAAATGGCTAAATTGGCAACACTGTTACAGATTTTAGAAATTTCAGTATTTAGTAAACTAAATGAATACACATAATAATATTTTTTATTTTTTTATTTTCCCACTTTTAAACAAATTTCCACTTTTGATTAATAATAAAATCCATTAGAGTAATAATGTTTTGTTAACGGATAGCCATAACTGTATATCTTGGGTACTAACGACTTTGCAACTGGTACACTGGCCACAGCTACCGGTAAGGTAATGACAACATTATGTGGCTTCTGGTCTATGAAAACAGCGTTGGCTGGGGTAAGGGCAACCTTAAAGGAATCCGCCAGGGGCTGAGACAATTCCACAGAGCGAACATTGGCTGGATTTGTAGGAGATTTTGTGTGAGCGGTTGCAGACTCTGCCAAACGCAACCCGCCTGACGTATGAACTGCCTCACCAGACGTACGAGTTGAGGTATTCGATTCAGTATCGGTAACTGAGGAAACGATGGAATTTGTGGTATCGGCAGCTGGGGAAATTGTATAGGAAATTGACGGCTCTGCAGCGAGACGAAATGTCTCCTGTTTCACCGGTTTTGGCAAGTTGGTGGCAGCCACATGAAAGCCGCTATCATCTGCCGTATAGTCCACAGTTTGTAAGATATCATTAGCGTCTCGATAGGAATAGGAGCCACGGGTAACACCATCAAGCGAACGAACTTCTTGTTTAGTAGACAAAGGATCACTATAACCGTAGGCATATTGTCCTAGCTCATCTTGTGTATGATACTGTTGCTGAACGGGTGTTATAATGGAAGAAGTTTGAGCTCCATATACAAAAGGATAAGAACGTAATGCCGGAGCCACCAAATAAGATAAACTGGCTGCCTGAGTAACACCAACTAAAGCCAAGAAAGCAAAACAAATTTTCATTTTGTCCACTGTTTTAAGATTTCTTTTCTACTATTTTTTTATTTATTCACTGAAAGCGCTGCTAGATAAAACTTGAAGTTAACTAGAACTCGCCTTAAGAAGGTTTGATACAATTTTAAAGAATTCTTAATCCTTTTATACTTGTTCTTGATTGTTAGTAATCTCTGCCAACTTTTCAACACTTTTTTTGTAAACTTTTTTGTTGTATAAAAATGTTTTTATTGTTCCTTCACACAACTCTTTTGCTTTAGATATATTTTTCTTGATCTTGCTGTCGCATAAAAAAGAAGTTGATTGCATATTCTTCTTATTCTTTTACATATTCAGTGCGAACAGTTTGTCATTATGTTGGCTAGATGTTCGTCTGTCTCTCAGTCTGCCTGTATGTTGCAGTTGATCACACTTTTTTTTTATTTATACGCTCTATATATTTTTTTCTGCGTAAGATTTTGTCTGCAACTTAATTGATTTTTCAAAATCATTATTCATGTTGTATTACAGAGTAGCTTTTGTTTATTTTTTCTTCAGCATATTTTTCTTGGATGATTTGAAGTCATATTTCAATTTAACATTCGCTGCCAACAACGACATCTTTCTAAAGTTGGAAGAATTCCATTTATTGTCCCATGAAAAGTTTTTGATGAATTTTATTTTATGTTATTTGATGATTTCATGATTGATGTAAAATTACAAGAATTATTTCGACCTAGGCATCCAAAATATCTATTTTACTTTTATTTCTAATAAAGGGTCTTAGGTCGGCAGTATTAAAAAAAATATACACAGATAATTTAAAGAAAGTCATTAATAATAAATAAAATTTTTTGGAATAATAAATTAAGAAAAAGTGTTGTACAATTTTGAAAGAGCATCTCTTGGTGCTTATGCATTTCGGAGAAAATAAAACAGGGTACGAAAAAAAACTGTACATTTTCGTAACGTATTTTTCTAACACACAAACTATAAAATTTTTTTTTGTGTATGTGAATGTGTGCACAAACATATACGGTACACAGCGAGAGTGAGCTGACGCACACAAACACTACGATAACGTACATAACATCTTTTAACGTACATGTACAGTATTTTTAACGTACTTATCTGTACTTTTTATTGAACACGTATGTGTATTTAACGTGCGTGTGTGTGTGGTATGTATGTATTTTTAATATCAAAAAAGGCCAAAAATATGATTTGAAATCGAGTTTTATAACAGGAGTGCAGAAATATAAGAAACATGCAAAAGTTCTATGGAGCAGAGTATTGGTGCCTATTTCAGTAAACAATTGTTTTTGTTTTTTACGCGAAGAATGCACATGTGCGCGGCTGTGTTTAGCTTTGTTCAATTACAGTGTGTAAGATAAATGGTTATATAAGGAATTAAAAACATATTTTATGATTAATGTCCACAGTCTTTTATATTATTAAACATTTGAATGGCATAGGGAAAATGTTATTAAGAGGCATTATGATTATTTTTGTAGCTAAATTACTGAGTACACTGATAAGAAAAAAAGCTTTTTATTAGAATTGAAAAGAATTTTTGGCATGGTTAACAGGCGAAGAAAATGATGAAAATAAATCAGATTTTATTTAAAAAAAAAACAAGTTTTACAACCAAAACAATTTTTTGTGATTAAATATTAATAAAAATTTTGGGCTGGATTTTGCCTGTCACTGTACATTCTCTCGCAAAACATTTTTGTGCATCAGAGAAAATAATGTTGTAAGTAATGATCAGCGTTGTCAACTTGTTGCGTTTCGCACCATTTTGGGTGCTTTTTTAAAATTTTTGTTCGAAAAATACTTGGCAACAAAGCAAAGACAAAAATTTGTCGTTAAGCAGTCAAAATTTGTAAATCAACTATAATTGTCTTGAGGAGCTATTCTGTAATGGAATTTTATAAATGTCTATCGGTAACCAATATCGGTAGCTAACAACGCAAAAAAAGTTCTTGTTAAAAAAAACCAATATTATGTGTGAACAAAAAAAAAAAAACATGGTCAAATCTGGTCCGCTTTGCTACGCTGATTTAGGTTGCACCACAATATGTTTGTACCTTATAAAACCTAAATACCTAAAAACCAAGACAGTTTATGGGCACAAAAACTCTATTCCGGAAAGAAGTTTGTATGTAAGCTATGTAATATTATGAACCAATTCGCACCATTTTGAATAGGATTCAACCTTGTAACAATTAACACATATCCCAAATTAGATTCAATTTTTTCCAAAATTGCGAAAGTATAGACTTGCGCACAAGGTTAACTTTGAAAGACAACAGACCTCGTTAGATCGACTCTAAAATTGATTCTGAGTCAATCGGTATACTAAACTATTTAAATGTATTACACATACATAATAGTACAAACTCATAAAATCCTCTCCACATACAGTAGTGTGGGTATAGAAAGTAAGAGCAGAATGTTGTGCTGGAGTGGCTCGGGTTTATGACAGTTGAATGTGATGCCATTTGGACTTTGCATGCTTGGTGCACTTTGACGACATTATTGTCATGGGGAAAACACTTGACGAACACTTGAAAAATTTGGAAGAAATGTTGAAACGTATATCCACGGCATGACTTCCAAAAGGAAGTAAAGTACCTGGGACATCGCGTAACCTCCAAAGGCATTTAACAGATAAAGATAAAATAATACCTGTAATGGATTGGATAGGCTTAGTGCATACTAGTGATGTTACGAATATTTGTATTCGTATTCGAAATGCCGAATATTAACCT
The DNA here is from genome assembly GCA_963931875.1 of Pollenia griseotomentosa. Classification (NCBI taxonomy): domain Eukaryota; kingdom Metazoa; phylum Arthropoda; class Insecta; order Diptera; family Polleniidae; genus Pollenia; species Pollenia griseotomentosa. The sequence continues at coordinate 158,624,577 of OZ007562.1, read as the reverse complement.
GCTTTACGTTATTCGTACTCTCCAAATTCAAGGGAATATTTCGCGAATATTTTGTTAATGCCTTCCAAGGAAGAAAAAATACAAAAGTGTAAAAAATACATAAAATTAAACAAAAAGTATTAATTTTTATTAGAAAAGATTTTTGTCATTTTAACACAAAAAAATCTTCTATTAGAAAAGTGAAAAACAAACAAACATTAGAAGTTTGACCCGGTACAAAACTATTTTATGAAAATTACTCAAGTTTTAACTTCAACTTTTCCAGATTTATTATCATTTTAAGCAATGTGCTAATTATCGTAAGAAAATTATCGACAACCGGATTTCAAATTAAGTCATCGGAGTGAGATAATAAATTTAAATACATTTGGTAGTGTGACAGCTTTTTTACAATTTATTTTTTAAACGAAAATAAAAGATTTATTATATCGAGTGGCGTTTAAGTTCAGATTGGATATTCGCTGAATATTGGCGCAGATATTCGTATTCGCGAATATTAAAAATTGATATTCGTGACATCACTAGTACAAATCAATACAAATAAATTTGTTAGGTTTTTTTATTTTTGTTAAGTTCTATATTTTTTTCCTAAACCCCTAAACTGTAAAAGACTGCTTTATTATAATATTTTTAATACAAAAATATTTTACTTTTTATTTAAAATTACTCAAACAAACATTTTAAATTAAAAAGAAAGTCTAAACTTGGTGCGTTTCTATTTTCAAATGGCGCGTTTTCTTCACCTTTTTGGTGCGTTTTGAAATTTCAAAGTTGACAACGCTGGTAATGATAAGTTGTAGAGAGTATGCGTATATTTAAATATGTATAATTCATTGATGCCCACGGTAGTAGTATTGGTGAGAGTGACGAAATAACACTGGAAGAAAACAATTTTATTTAGTCGTCAGCGAGATTGCGACGAAAGCACATGTGTGACGGGTGTTGTCATTTTTTTTCTGTTTCTTTGTTTAACAAAAGGGAAATTTAAAATTAATGAATGTACATATTTAAGTAATACTCGTGGTGAATGTATTTATTTTAGTGAAAAATTGTATCCCACAAACTCGAAATTTTACAGGGGAAGGTTTTTTTTAAATAAAATCAGTTTGAATAAATAATATTTACATTATAAATTTTAAAATAATGGCTTTTTTCAAACTGATTTTATTTAAAAAAAACCTTCTCTGTAAAATTTCGAGTTTGTGGCATAAAAAAGTAAGCAATAAAAATAGTGCGAAACCAACAAGTTTCATTAATACATCAATAAAACACATCTTCTTACCCAAAAATTTTACCTGCTGTCACATTTGCTTTTATGTGTATAGGTTTACACATAAATTGTAGGAAAACAAGACTTTTTTTAACTTGTTTTTTAAATATTTTTACTTACTTAAGAAAAGTGTTTTCAAAGAAAAAAACCCACCGACGCGATTGGTACAGAAACAAAAATATTTTTACAAGCACAAAATACCAACAAATTATTGTGGTTATTTTTTCTTAATAATTTCTGCATTTAGGTACGTCTTTTTAACGAAAGTAAAAGTGACCCTTTTCAGGTACAAAGAATTTTTTTCACAAACAAAACACATATCGTTAGCGTAAATGCAAAACAATGTAGATATTATTTGAAAATTACAAATTAATAATTTAGTAATACTCTTTGTGAATGTATTTATTTATTTATTTATTTGCAAATAATTCATGTCTTTGTGAACATCTTCAAAATGTTTTTTTAAATTATATTTCTTAGTTTTTTTAAATGTCTTATGACAAATAAGACATTGCATGTCATCAAAAGCATTTTGTAACATAAAATAATTTTCGACTGACATCATTAATAAATCGCAATAATTTCAATTTATGTGTTAACTCACAGCAGTCTCGATGACGATTAAAATAAGACACAGAAGTTCTGCCAGTGTAGTTTGTCTCTCGCACTCAACATGCTGATTTCCTATTGGTTGATTGACGATCAAACAAAAGAGCGTAAGTATACGTGTGAGTTTCATTTTCTGATATCAGCCACTACTGGGCATCTTTGGTATAATTGTTTGTGCACATTTTTAAGTGGTAAACAGGGTTGCCGAACTTGGTATTTTCGTTTGGTAGGATGGTAGGCTAATCCTAATTTTGGTCGGTTTGAGAAAATTTACTTTTTCATTTTATAAATTGACTTTTTATATGTGGTAGGACATAGTCTGTTAAAGCAACTGACTATATCGCAAAGCAGGCAACAGAAAATAGAATATTTATTAAAAAAAAAACAGAAGATCTTCTTGATTGTTGGTGAAACTTCGGATGTGAGAATAAAGAAATGAAAATAAAAAATTTTTTACAACAAACAATATTTAAAAAATATTATTGAATTGGCAACAGACGGCGCTAACGCCATGGCGGGTAAAGTAACTGGAATAAAAAACTTACTTAGAAATGAATTTGTTTAATTTACATTAAGTGCGCTCTCCCCACCTGTGTTCAAGTTACGCATGTAAAAAGCTGAAGGAAAATATAGAGCTTCTTTGTTGTAATATTAACAGTTTTTTCCCATAGCCCTTAAAGAATTACTGAACTAAAAGAATTTCAGGAATAATGTTCGGTACCACCTCATAAGATATAAGCTGCTTCTTATACAAAACGCCTATTTTTGGAGGTTGTTATTGCAAGAATTTTTGAACAGTGGAATGCTTTAGTACTATATTTTGTATCCTGTTTTTACGAAGTCAATGGTTTAAGAGCTGTAGAACTCGCCGAACATATGTCTTATAAAGTCAAATGCCATTTTTTATTTGTGTCATATACAAGTATATTGCGATTCTGACTTGAAATCTTATTATAGGTGCTCTCTAAATCGCAATCGCAAGAAGTTAGCCATCTTCAAAAACCATTTAAGATCGGAAGCAAAACGCATGAGTTTTCGAACAACATGAAATAAATCTAGCGTCTTGCGACTTCAAATCGTGCGATTGTTAGAAAATGGCAGACATACTAGTCATAATTAATAATCTTAATATAGAATATCAACCAGAAGTATATCGTTTGTCATATCATAATCATGTTTAAAGTCCAATATTTTTACACATTTTTATTAATTTTATAAAAAAGGCGACACTAACATAAGTCGATTTCGATAAAAAAAAAATAATCATGTGGATGTCTTAAATATTTTTATTGACACAGAAGCTAAAATAGAAATATGTACTTAAATTTAAAATTGGGCTTCTATATAAAATAAAACCTACAGGGGTGTGCTCGAAATCGAAAACGTAAAACGTAAGAATTTTAACAGTCGTTTTTTACTTAGATTTCTGTAATAAAAGAATTGTATGAGAAACATTATACAAATATTTGTCTATTAAACAGAATTTAATAACAAACATTATAAAAATTGGATTTAAAGTGTATTAAAAAGAACTCCCAAATTCTTGCGTTTTAAGAAATTAAAATATTACAAATAAGTACTCCTTTTAAGTTATTGTCTAATCAAGATTTGCCTATTTATATAGTCACACATTCTCAAATTTTCCAATCTTGTAGATTGTTAGCTTAACAGAAATTAGCCTTTCAGTAGACTTAGGCAATGATATATTTTCGAATTAAGTGAATTCCATTAAAAATGGATTCAAATAAAAATATTTTACGATCATGCCAACTTTGTCTCTAATTGCATATTGCAAAAAATTAATACCTTTATCAAATAAAAATTGTGCTTTACATCAAAAAAATACATTCATATACATATGTAAATTTTTAAAAATTTGAAAAAATTAGTCGGTTTCAAAGGATTTTGGTAGGTTTTATAAACAATTTTGGTTGGATAAAAACTTGTAAGCGGCAACCCTGGTGGAAAATTGAACGTCGAAAATTGTTGTTGTGCTATACATTATTCGAGTTTATTTGAAGAAAAAAAAAATATTTTAACACTCATAAAATTATTACAGTAACTGATTGTGGGTTATAAAATTCGTTTTTCGTACTATTAAAATTGAATAAATATATAGTTAGTTTTCAAATAACTTTGTTTTTAACATTTATGTTTGTTATTCAAAAAACAACTTAGCAAAAAAAAAAGTTAAAGTTTTAAAAGCAACAACTATTAAATTTTACGGAATATGCTGTTTAAAAAATAAAAATTTTAAAATTAATGTAAAATTCATTTATTTTAAAGTAAAAATTAATTTTAAATTAAATGTAAAAATTTATTTTAAATTAAATAAATTTTCAGTTCTTTAAAATGAACTTTCTTTTTGAATATACATAGCTACATAATTTTTTGATTGTATGAATATTATACTTTGGGATGAGTGCTCTTGTTTCTTTTTTATAATTTTTTTTTGCAGTAAAAGAGTTTGTGTTTTTTTTTATATATTTTAGGTAAATCCTTTTTTTTACCTAGTTATTTTTGTATGCACTTGCTTAGACATTGGTTTATTTAGCAATACTTATGGCGCCAACTTTAACGCTGTAAAATAATTGTATACAACATTTGACACAATTGATGTGCATATGTACGCCTACCTAAGTACATATGTACAAATGTGAAGATCCTTTTTATGGGAATTTTTTACTTGTGCCTTGTATATTTGAAGAAAGAAAAAAAACATTTTTATGACTGATCTTGTTTTTTATAATAAACAATTTTTTTCAGTTAAAGAATTGTACATACATTTAAGGTAATTTTTTTTCTTGACTATTTTTATGAGCAATATTTATGGCACCAAACTCTTTCAGATGAAATATCATTCATAAAAAACGTAAAAGCAACAAATTCGCAGAAAATTAAGGAATTTTCGCGCCCTCAAAACAATTGTTTGTGCACATTTGTAAGTGGTAAATCAAAAGTCGAAAATTGTTATTGTGCTTTGCGTTATTCGAGTTTATTTGAAAAAAAAAAAATTTAAGAGTCCTCTTGTTTTTTATAATTTAAAATTTTTTTCAGTTATTTTTTATATTCATACATACCTTTTAGGTAAATGTTTTGTATTTAATTTTTTTGTATGCACTTGCGTGGACAATGGCATATTAAACAATAATTATGGCACCAACCTCTTTCGCGAAAAATTTAGGAATTTTCAGTTGACTTCAATCATTATGCATTTTAAGTGATCATTTAACATTTGATTGCAAAGAAAGTAAGATGCCGCGCCCTAAAAATAATTTTTTGCACGATTATTTTAGTTTAATCGATGAAAGTGACGTATTTTGTGATAATGGAAGTTGTGAAAAAAAAAAATTAAATAATCATACCGGAAATCTAGAAAGACATTTAAAACGGTTCCACCCTACTTTATATTCAGATTATGTTGCAATAAAGTGTGCAAATATAAATAAAGTCAATGATTTAAAAACCAAAATAGTTCCAACCTACTTCAATCAAACTAACATTGAATTGGCGATTGTAGAATTATTTACAAGGAATGGACGCCTACTCCGTATGGCGAAAGATAGTGCTTTCAAAATATGAGTTCAACCGGCTTTTGATTCTTTGGGAATAAATGTTAATGAGCATAACGTAGAATACAGAATACATTTTTATCATACTTACAAAACGTTAAAATTGTTTTATTTTGGCTTGACATTTCTAAATTTTTAAGTTTAAAGATATTCGCAGAATGGTTATTCGTAAAATAACTATATTTTTATTAAATTAAAAACGAACTAAATAATCTACAATCAATTATCGTAATAATTTTATGAGTGTAAAAATAATTTTTTTTCTGCAAATAAACTCGAATAACGTATAGCACAACAACAATTTTCGACGATTCATTTACCGCTTACAAATGTGCACAAACAATTACCTAGCGGGAAAAGTCAGAACAGCTTCATATTTAGGCCTTATTAAAGGCCTGATTTGACATTTTTTGATTCAATTACCATTCTGATCAAGGTGAATTGACTAGAAGGTGGGGTCAAGTCAACATATGGTTATTTTTTCTGTGGTGTAGTTGTCAAATATTGTATACAAGCTACAGTTTTTTATGTAAACAAACCTTTTTTTACTAGCAATATTTTTGACAATCGGACCACAGAAGCAGTGTTGTTGTAGTGCTGACTTCACTTTCTAGTGAATTCGCGTTGATTCTGATTTAACTGCTAAATAAGTTCTCTTATAAGGCTTCTGATCTTCCGTAGGTATAAAAGATAAGATCAATATTCCACATTCCCTTCTATGAGAAGGGAAAAGAGAAGGACTAAGATATTTAGTTTTTTTGCGCGTTATAAAATTAAAATTGCATAAAAAAAAGACAAAAACAGAATACAGAACAGTTAAATGAAAAAGAATAAATCATTTTAGTTGAGTTTAATACGTTAAAATTCCTTTTTGTTTTACCTAAAAATAACTGCTAAAAAGTATTAAAAAAAGTTTAAAAATTAAAAAATAAGTGCACAATCAAAACTTAATTGTTTTCTGATTTTTAGTGTAAAAACCATTTTTACCTTAAAACCATCTATTAATTATGTATAAAATATAATAAATATCCATTAAAAGTGCACAATTAAATTTCTATAACAAAGGAATTTGGCCCATTTTCCGTAAATTTGTCTAGTTTTATTTAAATTTTGACATAAAGAGAAAATTTTCATATACCATGAATGGTTTTTAGAGCCAATAACTTGAAGCTCTTTAAAAATACATTTCTAAAAGACTCTTTAAGATTACCTTTATTCTAATGCCTTTTGAAAACCATTCTCATCTCATGACAGCCTTCTAAAAGCCATTAATTTAAATGAATTTCAGAATCTCTGGCGAATGAAGCCAGAGTGGAAGGCCTACCCCTCAATGACAACGTGTGTAAAAAAGCTTTGAGTATGCAATGGAGCTAACAGGCCTTGTACATCCAAAAGAAAGTACTGAGGCCTTCTAGAAGGCATCTGTATGCCCGCTTTTTCCCGCTGGGTATACATACATATTTACATATACGCATACTCTTAACACTTTACAACTGATCATTACTTGTTCTTTTCTCTACTGCATAAAGAACTTTTGCATGTTTCTTATATTTCTGCACTCCTGTTATAAAACTCGCTTTCAAATCATATTTTTGGCCTTTTTTGATGTTATAAAAAAAATTTTTTTTGCTTTAAAAAAATACTTACACACACACGCACGTTAATTCTTCGCGTAAAAACAAAAACAATTGTTTACTGAAATAGGCACCAATACTACTCTGCTCCATAAAATATTAGTACTTTTGCATGTTTCTTATATTTCTGCACTCCTGTTATACAACTCGATTTCAGATCATATTTTTGGCCTTTTTTGATTTTAAAAAATACATACATACCACACACACACGCACGTTAAATACACATTCGTGTTCAATAAAAAGTACAGATAAGTACGTTAAAAATACTGTACATGTACGTTAAAAGATGTTATGTACGTTATCGTAGTGTTTGTGTGCGTCAGCTCACTCTCGCTGTGTACCGTATATGTTTGTGCACACATTCACAAACAGAAAAATGTTTTTTTTTTTATTTTGTACTCTTGTAACGAATGTGAATGTGTATTGTTCATGGTAAAATACGGTATGGTACTCTTAATTGTGTACTTTACAGTTTTTTTTCGTACTCTGAAATAAGATCTTATTTCAATACATTTGAATAAAAAAACGTTAGCTTGTTGCATATATGTATATTGCGTTATCCACAGCCATTATAACTAGGATTTCAGGGAATATTCGGTTTCGCATTCACATTTTCAAATTATTTGCCGTTTATATTTGCACTTGCATTCGCTAATATGTGTACGAATATTTAAAGCGTATATGGACATTTCCATTTTGACGTGACGTGATATTTCTACGACAAAATGTAAAAAAAAAATAAATGAAGAAGTCAACTCTGTAAAAAGGGTTTTTATATATGCAAAGTAATGAAATTACAGCAATCGACGCTAATGATTTGCAGATATAAGCAAAAAAATGCGCTGGCGTGACGTTAAAAAAACAGAAGTGGATTTTGACTTGCATTACAAAACTGAATAAGACTGCGAATTGAGCAAGACGTTTTGTATAAAATCTTTTTTAGTAAGCTTTGGACTTATATAGATTTATTTTTCAAGCTATCAAATTTAAAAATCTTTGCTCGTTTAAAAGTACATATGGCCATTTTCAGCGAAAAGTCTACTTTTTTTAATGTAACGCCAGAATATGGTTGTATTTTTATTACCATGTTGTTCAACCGTTATCCCTTTTGTTACTTATACTACATTTACATTAGGCCGAAATCTTGTAGATTTGATTTAAAATCTTCTTCCAAATCTAGTGCGTTTACATTATACTTTTTTGACATTAGCCAGATTTGGTTTTTATAACAAAACAGCTGACTAAAAGTTTTTTCATTACACATACAAACACAAAAAGAAATATACATTAAACAATTTGCATTACCTTTTATTAATAATCAACGATATTTATTTTATCAATATTATTCTTCTTTTTTATTTTGAAATTTTTACAATTTTTATAAAACTTTTTAATTTTTTTGTAACAACTTTTGTTTTGGTTTTTTTTTAAATGTCATTTTTTCTTGTGCAGGGAAGTATTTTTTAGTGCTATATTGAAAAAACCATAGTTGCATCATTAAGTACTACAAGATTTTAAGTATATTTCGTCGAAATCTAGTCACGAAGTAGATTTTGTTTTGTATGGGAAATCTAGTCAAAAACAACTAGATTTCTCGTAAGTACTGGATTTTGTGTAGGTGTAAATGTAGTATTAATGTAAAGCTAGTTGCGCTTAACACCAAAATATAAAAAACTAAACTATACATATAAAACTTTTTGAGAAACAATTTAAATAAAAAAAGTAGACTTTTCGCTGGAACTGCCCATATCTAATGATGGCAATATCGATAACATCTGGAAACGTTTCTAATAAATCAATTGTAACAAACGTCAAAAATACGAAAAGGGCGTGGTACTTTATGCATTTATTATTGGAAGGTATGATCATAAGCCAAGCTTAAAAAAAAATTTTAATATGCTTTAAAAATTAATAAAATATGCATTTATTCTTTAAAGAGAATTTGACAGTGTACTTATAGGCTTTTTACACTAATCAACATTATCATCAATAGGGCAAAATATCAACATCTTTACAAGATGTTCCTATCTCATTTTGTTCCATTCTACATCTTTCGACTATTTTATACCCTTTGTACACTTGCATACATTTCGGAGGAACGCATGGAAGATGTTAAAAATGTGAAATACGCGTTCACACTTGAAACATCTAACATCTACTATCAATAAAAAATGTCACCATTTCTGAAAAAAAAACTTATTTTTTTAAATATTTTTTTTTTTACAAAAGTGCCAACATTTTAAAAGATAATACCAAAATGTATTTCTAATTCATTTTGTTTAATAATTTTAGCAAAATTAAGCAAAATATGGCTTGCAAAAAAGTAAAATTTTGAGAAACTGTAACGCTGCTTTCAAAGCAACTTGGATTTTGTTAGTGATGCCACAATAATTATAGACTTTATTGCCACTTTTCTAGTGATGACACTAAAAGAATCGAAAAATGTAAAAGGGAACAAAATGAGATAGTAACATTCTGTAAAAATTTTGAAAAATTTTGATTTTTACCCCTATGTATTTCTTTTGGGAAAATTCCAACATTTTCGCAAATTGATGTTAAATGTTGACAAGTGTAAAAAGGCTATTAGTTAAATCACTAGAAAATTGGCATTAAGTTCTTTTAATGATGTGGCACCACTAAAAACAATTACGTTTGTTTTGAAAGCAGCGTTCACATTTCGTCAGCTTATTATTGGTTTGACCTACTGACCATTTAAAAAATCCCCATTTCTGAATCTGAAACTTTTTTTACGAAATTTTTAATGGTTTCTGAGATATTTAGCATTCATTTTACTCCATATCAACCTCTTTAAAGTTTATTAAGTATTGTTTTTCTCTACACGCCACTTTTTGGCGAATGCTGCAAAATTTCTGATACAAAAACGTGCAAAATAAATTTCATTCTTGCTTTGCTTCATTTCCGTAAGAAAAACAAGTTGTTGAAGCGAAAGCAATATAAAATGAAAACAAGAAAATAAATTTCACTCCTCTTTGCTTCATTGCCGTAAGAAAAACAGTAGTTAAAGCAAAATATAATGACAAGAACTCGATACACAGCAGTAAGTATAAGTTTGCAGCACAAAAAGCTACTTCTTGAAAATAAATTAATAAAAGTGGCGTATGCAGCACAAGGCAATAATTTTCACTTTCAATAAAATACTATTAATTGCTAAGTTCGATCGCTGTACATTTTTTAAATTTTTTATTAAAACGTATACCAGAAGCATCGGCGAAAATACAAAAAAATTCTATCGGTGTATTTTCAGAAAGCTTCATGATGTTTTCTCAGCCACGCTAAACCAAAATGAGCTGACGATTTGTCAAGTTTTCTCTATTTTGCAATGTTTTTCTGTTTAATTTTTTTTATTTTTAAACGAATTTAAATAAATGTTTTCTCTTCAAATGTTAGCACTTTTGTAGAAAAAGTTTTTTTTTTGAAAACAAAGCTTTTTTCAGATATGGTACCATTTTTGATTTGTTGTAGGTGTTAGATGTGAACGCGTTCCACCAAAGAATAAAAACATGGTTACGCAGTGCAATGCCCACCACAGAATAAGAGTCTAGCTACGCTTATGGTCGCACCACTAGTTAAACCTTTAAACTATCCTAACTAGTGTTCGAAAAAAAAAACAGAATATTATTTATAGTACGGCACACACCCCCAGGAACGATATCCTTAGTCCTCGTCCATATTATGAGACATTTGCTGCAAACTCTTTCTTCAATTTTGGTTCGAAACTACATTCGTGTCCATAGAATGAAATTTTTGTTTTGCAGCACTAAGTATTTTGTATGCCTTCTCGCTTTCTTCTTCTTCCTCTCAAAAACAAACTCACAAAAACTTTTTCATTCGTCTTTCCTCTTTCATTATCGAACTCAAATGTTTCATAATATAGACGAGGACTTAATACCGTTCATAGCTATTTTCAAGAATGTAACGAACATTATTTTGTATTCTGGTCTTCGTTAAAAACAGAACAATTGTAGTGGTTCTGTACACATACATTATATTGTAATGTTCAGTAGTGTTTCTTTTTTACATTGATAAAGGAATGAGCAAATAAAAAACAGCACGAACAGCTTGTGTGTGTATTGTGTGCATGTTTTGTTTGTGTAAATATTGTTGCTGGCTTTTTGTTATTTCTGTGGTTTTCACGAATAATCGCGTAAGTTATAAAACCAAACTTTTCAGGAGAGCAAAAACAATTATTTTTTTCAATTGCGGCTTCTGTAGATGCTTTTTTAAACTTTTTTCTTTACTATCCTCTTAACAGTGACTTTCTACGTATTATACATAGTTTTCATGAAAAAATCCTCACAGGATCACAATCTGTAAAAGGATTAAAAATGCATATGTTTGATTGACTCATTAAGTGTGTGCAATATGACATCATATCTCCACATAAGTTCTTTTTTGTGAAAATAAATTTTATCATTTTAATCACACATGACGACTTACGTTGTTATTTTTAGCACACAAGTTGGCGACATATTCAGAGTTTTTGATACTTATAGCACAACGTATGGACTTAAAATTACAAACAACCGCTCATCTGCTGTTGTTGCAACTAAAGAAGTCAACAATAAACGCACATGTACATATAAGTTGTTATTAATAGAAAAATTTTCAAAAAATACTTTCATATTTTTTGCACGAATAACAACATAACATCACATATGCTTTTTATTTGGAAACATATTCAGCAATTTTACAATTTTTGGCGATGTATGTCGACATAAATCGTTATAATAGCAAAATATTTTATTAAACAGTTAACTTAAGTTGTTTTTAGCAAAAAAAAAATTAATAATACTACATTATATTCTAAAAAGCTTAATACTTATAAAAACCTAATGCAAAATGTAGCACTTTGACATCATTATCTCAATTTCGGTAAAAACCGTATATGTATTTTGTTCTTATAACAAATTTTTGGTTTTCTTTACCAGCTCGAACTGTAAAAAACAGATGCCGTTTCGACACCACCTGTAGTTAATTCGCCTTGGAACGAACATTAAGTCCGATTTTAGATGTTTTATCTTTTGATGCTCAACTTCTTTTCAATTGCCTTTTGAAAATGCCAATATAATCGCACGCAGTAATCGGTTTCAACTTTTTTCGGTTCAAAACAACAACAATTTTATTCACAGCGAATCAATGAAAAAAAGAAAGAAAAAATTTACATGCAGCCATCGTTGTGGATATACCTACGAATAAAAACACAAAGCGTACTGACCGAGTACAAGCATCTCCGTACCAATCCCCTTTCTGCTCTCCCCTAAAAACACAAGAGTTGAACGTCAAAAGATGAAACGTGTGAAAGCAGACTAATGTGCTAAGCCGAACACAACGAAGTTTGTGGTTAAAAAAAAACAGAAAGCAATAAAATGTTCTCATCTTTTTGTTGGGTTGGATAAGTACAGTATTATTTTTGTGTTCGAAGATCACAGGCAGAGAAACGTTTTTGTTTTAAGATTTTCGTTTGTGTTTTCCACATATCTACCGAACCGAACACTAAAGAACAGTGCATAATGTTTATTTTCGAACCTTGATCCTTACTTTCTAATCTTTTGCAAATCACAGAAATGTTTGCTATTAACTTTGAAATCCCTTCAGATACATTCGTTTAAGTGATTTGCAGTATCGTTTAAAACTCTAATTTGACTGCTTTGTGAAAGATTTTTTCAAGGATTTTTTTTTGTTATCGATTCAAAATGTTTAATTGTTTTAATATCCTTTATCTAGGTTTATTGCTCTCTATTGTGTCAATTGATGGCATTAAATTTATGCACAAAATCAATTTTATCGAACTACGATAAAGACAAATTACATTTAAAATCTCCTACTTGTATCTCTCAATTGAAAATCCATTTAGCCATAAATAAAACATTCTTAAATCAAGATCTTTTGGTACAAATATGGGGAAAAAATTAAACATAACAATACGAATGTGCCTTTCGCTTTGTAGTCGCTTAAGTATTCACTTAAAAAAAAAAATGATTACAGGTCAGATCATTTTAGACGAAAAATGGTGGGGAGGGGAAAAAATCACCAAAATAAAAAAAAATAAAAATAAACTGAACAACAATTGGAATTGGAAATTGTTTATCGATTTGTTATTGCGGCACGTACTCAGGCTTTTGCACATTGGGAATTGAGATGATCATTTGTAATTGTAACGATTCAAATTGTTTTTTTTTCTTCTCTTTTTCTTCTCCTTGCCACCAATGAAAGGTTTGGAGAAGTCAACAACATTGGTTGGCCAGATCTAGAGTTTGTATGTAACGGTTAAACGATCAAATGTTTTTGAACTGTTTATTTATTTGTTTAAAATTCGTGTGAGAGTGTGTGGCGGGCGATTCATACGGCCGATTTGGTTGGCATTTCGCTAAAAAGATGTGCCACCAAAAGAGCTCATGAACCAACCATGTATAATAATACATGAACATGACAACACAATTCAAGGTAAGTGAAGGCCAAGGTCTGATCTCAACTGGAGTTAGTTGTTAAACAAAATATATATGCGCCGCGTCGTTCATACGTTCGTTCGTTCATGGCACAAGGATTCTGCCGTTAAATGAAGCTGCAAATATTTCGAGTGAGCGGACGAGTGTTGGTCGTGTCATGAACAATTTGCAATTGCATGCAACATTTTTTTTTTTGGACATATTGAAGGTGTTATTTTAACAACATACTTCAATAATACAAAACAAAATTAAATTTACCGTAAACACCGAATGAACATTTATATTTAGTGGATGTTGAGGAGTTTTTGTATAGGAATGTTTTCTTATTCTTATTTTTATGGCATCAAAGTACAATTTTAGAAAATCTTGTTGAATTAAAAATTAAAGGCTGTTTGATTCTTAGACATAATAGTACTGAGTTTTAAAGTATTTTATTATTTTTTCCCAAACAATTGTCTTGTTAATGCTTTTGGTCTTGTTAAAATTCTTTAAATTCTGTTAAAATAAACTTAAGACATTTCTGTGTAATTTTATAAGGCACAGTGGGATGGGGGTAATTTTTTAAAAAAATGTTTGTTTAAAAAAACTAATAGTTTTCTGCTGTTGTTTCTTTAAAATTGTATTTATATAAATTTCTATTATCTTACCATAGTAAAGGGTACCGTTCTTCAGATATATTTCCAAAAATCAATTTTTCCCGCGCCCACTTCGCTTATCCCGCCCATTGATTGACAGTTGCTGTGCATTGATAACCAAGCTATTTGTATCAAATTTGTAAACTTTACTTATTGTAGTTCTCAAGATATAAGAATTGTTGTGCCACGCCCACTTCTCTAAATTCACCCACTTTTTGACAGATATTGGGTATTGATAACAATGAAAACTTATACCAGATTTGCTAACTGTAGCTGTTACCGTTCTCCAAATATACGGAAACCTATATGGTCTTTATATGGCAGGTTCCACGCGCATTTATCCAATAACACCAACTTTTTTGACGGATTTTGTGTATTAACAACCCAGCTTTGTGTACCAGATCAGTAAAATTTTCCTTCCCTTCTCCAGACATAAAGAAATCTGTTTTGTGCCACGCCCACTTGTCCAATCCATCCCACTTTCTGGCAGATGTTGTGTATCATCTATACAAAGCAAAGTTGTTTAACAAAGTTTTTCTTGGGAGTGTTTGTCTAAAATTTTATGAATTTTATTGTAACCGTTCTCCAGATATAAGATTATTTAAGATTATTTATTTTGTTTTTATATGGGAGGTGCCACGCCCACTTAAAAGTTTAAGTTTAAAAATGTCAGGAAAATAAATTTAGTAGTTTAGTTGTCCATAGGAAACAAAAGAACACAAAAACAAACGCATTTTAATTTTTAATAAACATTGATAGATTTGACCAAATTCACGATCAAAATACAAATCAATTTTTCGGTACTTTCGAAGAAGTAGCAAGATCATTTAATTATAAAACAATATTCCTAAAGTAAAAATTTTTTTTTTTTTTTTTTCTAATTCAAATGTTAACAATTTTTTTGATAAGAGGCTTATTTTATTTTATTTACGTCAACTTAAAAATATTTTAATTTTGAATTTTTTAACAATTCAAAAATGTTATATACATATTTTTAATTAGGCTTAAGTTCATTTAATTATTTTTATGAAGAAATGAATTTTACAACATGAAAATTAATTAAAATTGTTATTGATAATCTTTCATTCTTGACCGTGGCCGGGATTCGAACCGCGGCCGGCAGGTTACCATGACATGTTTCGATCGCAACCACTCGATCTCCTCAAATGGATTTGCCGTTTTACATTCGTAGCCATCGACGACTGCTGACGTCAATAGTCAAACATCAATCCTTAAACCAAATTGTATTTTAACCTTTGGTAGATCGAAGTTTGCTTTTTTGAAAGATTATCCATTTTAATTGATTTTACATGTTTTTTCCTTACTTCTGTTTTTTCGTACTTTTGTCAAGAATTCTTCTTGAAGTCCAAAGTACATTTTTTGTTTTTTCTTTTTTGTCTTTCTTTTTCTTGTTGGCCTTTTTCAGCACAACTTGAAGGACCAATGAACACATAGAGCTCGTGCCTTAGCTTTAACAATAATTGGTATTGTGGTTATTTTGTTGAACTATTTGTGGTTTTAAATCCAAATTTTTAATATTTTTAATTAGGCTTTTAAGTTCATTAAATTTAATTTTCATTAAATTATTTTTATGAAGAAAGGAATTTTACAACATGAAAATTAATTAAAATTGTTATTGATAATCTTTCATTCTTGAACAGAAGTAAGAAAAAACATGTAAAATCAAAAAAGCAAATTTCGATCTACCAAAGGTTAAAATACAATTTGGTTTAAGGATTAATGTTTGACTATTGACGTCAGCAGTCGTCGATGGCTGCGAGTGTAAAACGGCAAATCCATCTGAGGAGATCGAGTGGTTGCGATCGAAACATGTCATGGTAACCTGCCGGCCGCGGTTCGAATCCCGGCCACGGTCAAGAATGAAAGATTATCAATAACAATTTTAATTAATTTTCATGTTGTAAAATTCCTTTCTTCATAAAAATAATTTAATGAAAATTAAATTTAATGAACTTAAAAGCCTAATTAAAAATATTAAAAATTTGGATTAAAACCCACAAATAGTTCAACAAAATAACCACAATACTAACTATTGTTACATACATATGTATATTAGTCTATGGATAGTATCAAAATCCCGAATTGTTTCACGATATGCAGAGACCCAATAAAAAATTGTATCATTTTGCGAAGCACTTATGGTACATTTAAAAAAATAAGCGCACAATTATGCGCTACGCAATAAGACATACAGAAATGCAGTAAAGTAAGTGAAAGAACTCTCAACAACTTTTATAAAAAAAATAACATTTCAAGTGCTACGTCATTCCCTTACTACGAGGTAGTTGTGTAAGGGAGAATACTAAAAAGTAACTGTATAAAAACATTCGCTGTGTAAAGCTGATCGTTACATCCAACAATTTTTTTATGCGCTGAATAATGCGCTTCATGTGTCAAAAGTGTATTGCTTCATATAAAAATTCATATACAATTCATGTCTTCCGTAAGCGCAATGGTAAGCGAAACTTTTAGGTTTCTCCCTTACAGACCTGCTTCGTTGGACGCTCTATTTTTTATTGGGGAAGCTTAAGTTAGCAAGGACGGTGTTTGTTATACCATAGAGGAGAAAAGCCTTGCGCCCGGCCGATTTCCTAACCATGCTATATGTTGCGCGATTTTTAAAACCAACTGCATGTTTTCAAACTAAAATAAACATTTTCGCTTAAAAATTTATATAAAAAACAAAAACAAATTCGAGGGAGCAAAACAGTACAATTATTCGGAACATAAAAAAACAGGGCCCAGATCGTCGCAATCGTGATCGAGTGACTTTAATCGAAATTTTACTTTTTGAAATCGTCCCATTCGTTATCAAAAAAAATTCGGGATATAAAAAACAGGGCCCAGATAGTCGCAGTCGAGTGACTTAAATCGAAATTTTAATTTTTGAAATCGTCCCATTCGTTATCAAAAACTTCTATCGAGAGATTATGTCATTCGATAACGAGTAATCGATCGAATTCCTTCACTCGAAATGTCATTCGATAGGTTAAGAACTTTCGTAAAAACATTTAATTGTTTTTTTTTTTAACAATTTACACAGTTTTTGGGAATAATTAGATTTCTTCAACAAATAGCTAAAAATGTTAGTATTTAACTTTTTCAGCAATAAGAAAAAAAATAATTATACAGTCAAAGCCCGGTTTAACGAATGATATAATGTTCAGACCTTTTGTTATACCGAGATATTCGTTATATCGATCAGTAATTTTTACCTTAAAATTTTATAAAAAAACGGTGGTCTACAATTTGAAAAACATTAAAAATTAATTGTATTTATAATTTAGTGTCGAAATAGAAATTTAATAAGATTTTGGTATTCCATACTTTTGGATATTACTGAAAGATTTACACATTTCTTATACTCTTCTAAAATCTTTAATTTTTTTATCAAAAGTAATTCTTTTTCGATTTGACATCTCGTTTTCACAATGAACCAAACCAAATTACAAAAACTTCAACGAAAAAAGCAACGCATCACACGTGTTCTTTCAATACAAACATAAAAATGTAACGGTTCTGTTAAGATTTTTTTATTTTGATTTGTCATTCGTTAAATCGGTACTATTTTTTTTTCTGCCATTCGCTATACAAGGTAGTTAATGTAAAAATTGGGCCATTCGTTATATCGGATATTCGTTAAACTGCGTATTCGTTATACCGGGCTTTGACTGTATTCAGTTTTGCAATTTTTCGCAAATTTAAGTCATGTTTGCGTTAGAAGCGATTTTTGTATTGTAAGTTTTTTGATTCTTTACAGCTTTAACGATTTTTAATAGATAGTAGACTTTGCTATTATGCCGCTGTTAGCAATTTTTGCAAATTTCCCCTTATTAAGCAACTTTTACAGATTTTTTTCCAGTCAATTTTATGGCTTGTTCGAATTATTAAAAACTTTCGCGAATTTTCGCTATTTTTGCAAACAAGTTTTTTTTGTTAATTGTTGACATTTTGTTTTTTCTCTGTAAGTTTTCTGATTATTTACAGCTTTAACAATTTTTAATAAATATGTATTACACTTTGCTATTATGCCGCTGTTTGCAAATTTTTGCAAAGTTCCGTTAATTTAAAATATATTTTTATCGAATTTTTGCCATTCTTTGTAGTTTTAGGGACTTTTAATCAATTAAATGGCTTGTTTGATATACTAAAAACTTTCGCGAATTTTCGCTATTTTTGCAAATTTTCTGAATTTGTAAATTTTTCCGAATTTTTGCGTTGCTTTGTTGCTCTTTTTGGCAAGCGACGCGGTTTTATAAAAAAGACCCATTAATAAACCGAAGTCACTTATTTTATAGGGCACTATCAACGCTGTTGATTTATATGGGGCGAAAAGTGCAATCAATGCCTTATGCCATTAGTATACAAGCATAAAAATCTATTACATTTTTTAAACAAATTTCGATTCGAAAGCTTTCGAATGCCGCAATCCCGTTTTTGATACTTCACGAAGTTTTATTCGATACGAAAGTTCATTCGAACACGTGTGCGACCATTTGGGCCTAGGATTTTTAAATTCTGGATTCAAAGCTTCAGGCAGATGGCCCCAACCCAAGTTTCTAATAGAACTTTCTTTGTGTTTTCTTAATTTCAGCTTTTTTCCACACTTTGCAGCGCCAATTTTTTTTATTAAAATTTAGAATGATTAGTTTTATTTCCGATTTGCAAATATGTGTTCTTAAGATTTTCGTTAATATTAATAAGATTTTGTTTATCGTGCTAAATTCGCAATTTTAATTCGTTTATATTAAAGATTTTTATGTTTTATAAAGAGACTATAGCGACATTTCTGATTTCTAGCACAAAAAAGAAGAAAAAAATGTTTCGAAGTATGTATTAAGAAATATAATTTTGAGGTGGGGACATTATAGGAGCATATCTAATTTTTTTTTTTCATTAATAACAAATTTTTAAGTCCGTCGTACTACTGTGCACGGTGCATATGTAGTTGTTTAATTTGCCTTGACGTAATGATCTCGTTACTTTTATTTCCACAGCACAATACTTATACGATCCTTCTCATTATTTAGTAAGTAGCGTTCTTATTTTGTTCTTTTTTTCCTCAACAGTACAAAGCATTTAATCTTTTTTGCTTTTGTTACAAAATACATAAGTGAACGTGGTGAAATCGCACACATACGCTGGTTGGTATTTAGTAAGTATGTACGTACCTCGACTTCATCACGGATCCCTGGATTTTATAGATTGCGTTTGTTGTTATTGTTGATATCTTAAGTATTTGCCATGTTGATCCATAATAAATTTTAAGGGAAAAATGTATTAAACCTCCACACAATGTTCTGCGAACATTTGTGGCTTCTTTTTGAAGGAGGTTAATAAAGTTGGATCAAGAGGTGAAGAAAAGGCACACACAGACAAACTAAATAAAGAAGGGCGTTGTAATATATAACATTAACGCGTTTGATAAAATCGAAAAAAAAATCGTCTCTATGCTGTAGAATGTAGGCTAAAGATATTTATTTATTTTTTCTTAGCTGGCAAAATGAAGAACAGAAACAAAAATTAAAGAAATATTTACAAAGTACATTTTTGTTTTTTTTTTTGCGTTGCTATCTAATGGATTTTTGTGGTTGCAAATATGCTGTAGTCTTAAATCCTAATGACATCTTTATTATGGAATAAAGGCAACAAAAAAACAAACAATGGAATTGGTAAAATGACAACCACCTGATGTTAAGAAAGCAATTAACGTAACATAGTATCCAAGAACTTTTTTGGCTGAAATCTTATTATAGAAATGCATCGTCTGGAGGTTGTGTGTAATCCTACCTTTTGGTGTTGCACTTTTAAAGATTATAAGGACAGCTATTATCTGGGGTAGATACTCCAAAAAATCACAAGGCTTGGTTAAATTATAACTCCATCAAGAAGCCACAACCATATTATGCTTGCCTCTAAGCATGTTATGGTTTGTTCACTGGTGGCGTCATCGGACCTTATTTTTCAAATAATATTGTAAAATGCAGGGGGGCTTCTAGTTTTTTGCAGACTTATAAAAAAGCTGCAAACATCACAAGCCATAAAGAATTCAAATCTGTTACCAACTTTTGATTTTATTCACAAAAGTCGAAAAATTTTAATTAATTTAAGAATTTCACAAAACGCACTATTTGTATGGGAGCCCCCCTAAAAAGTGGTGATAAGGGGCAAGTATGTATCGTGAAAATGTTAAGGACAAAAACCTTATTGAGGTGGGTCATCATTTTATCTTACTTTGGGCGACTCCTAGGCATTAATGGGACTTTTTTCAATATATTTCTAGTCTGCATTGAACATTTTGTATGGGAGCCCCCTTAAAGAATGGAGATAGCGGGTAGGTATGTTGGAAATAAATGATTGAGATAGGGGCATCCTAGGTGCGGAATTTCGGTTTTTTTTTAGTAATTTCAATAAACTAAACCGTTTTTGAGTTACGCGAATATATGTTGTACAACCTCCTCCATTTTCGAAATAATGGTATATTTTGAAAACAAGAGCTAACCTAAAAAAACGGTGGGCACCATTGGATTCAGCGTACCCAAATTATGCTAAAACGCCATGTGCCCGGCTTGTCTTAAAAAAAGTGTAAATTTCGAGCACAGTGTATTTTTTGTTATTAAAATATACAATTTACAATTTCAAGTTCTATTGGGCTTAAAAAAAATACCCCAATTAAAATATAGTTGCGTGTAGAATTTTAATAACAATTGTACCACCTCCGTTAGCTCCTCGTTATACTTCTAAAACTTAATTTATATTGTTTATGTAATAAATTTAAAAAAAAAAAGTGAAGAATAATGCCAAAATGCGTATTAATCTTAAAAAAGAAACTTCTCCGAAGTCATGGCGCCATGTAAAATTGAAGAAAACAAAATTAACTTTTCAAATTTACTGTGTTAATGGGATATTAGGGAGACATAATATTACAAGAGTGTCTATTGTCATGAAATGCACCAAAAATGTAACTAAATATTACTGAACATAATTGAAATGCAGTAGCTTTTTTAAATCCTAGTTTTCTATTTAAGAGATATTGCTAATAGGGCTGGCTCACACTCTTCAAGTTTTGCCCGTCAAGTCATGAGCAGCGTTGCCGTTTTGGTAACTTTTAACCTAAATTTGCTACTTTTTCTTTCAATGTGTACTTGTGTACCTACTTTTTTTCATTTTGGTTACTTTTTTCAACACAAAAATATGTATTTTTTTTTTTTTTTTTTCATTAAAATAAATTTCCTACGATATTTGTTGCTTTATTTTTTTGAACTTTTATTCTATACACAACCTAAACGCCTTAAGCTAAAAAGTTGAAATTTGGACGGGATTTTTGGAAATTCAATTGTTTAGAGGGTAAACACGTGTAAAATCGTTTACCGCATATCTCCTAAGCTGAAAGATATACAAAAAAAATTTAATACTTATCGTTGTTCATTAAAAAAAATAGTTAAGGAACTTTTTTTTATCTCATTTAATTTTTAAACCAATAAACATATAAATTCAAATTATATCACATTCGTAACTTACCTAAAAAATTACAAATATATTTTTTACAAAACATTTTTCTCCATTCATTGACATACAATACTGAAATTTTGTGATACTTCAATTGGGAGAAAAAAGTATAAAAAGGGGATATACGGAAAATGAAATTTCTCTCCTTTAACTTTTCCGTTCTGCACAGAAAAAATTATTAGTAGTTTTTTATCAATTAAAAAAATTATTTAAAAAGTATTTAAATTAAATTAATGTGATAATTATTCATCATCAATTATTTTTTTTTTGTTGAAAGCAAATTAAAAATATAATTTTGATTTAATTAACGTTTTAGTTGTTTTAAAATAAATTTTGCATTAAAATATTAACTAAAAACCAAAAAATTATTTCGTTTAAAATAAAATAATTTTAACTTGTGAAATTGTTGTTGGAAATTGTCAAAATCAATCAGCACATTGTTTGAAATGGCAAAGTTTTTTGGTCATTTTTTTAATTGAAATTAAAAATATAATTTATTGAAAAAAAATATTCAAAACATTAAATTAAATAGGTGCAAAATCATCAAATGGGTTGCTTGATTCTATGAATTTGGAATAAATTTGGTGATTAGAGACAATCTGTGTACATGTGATACTTTTGGAATTTTCTATAATATTGAACATATAATATAACAGGTGCGGGGTCCTAAGTGAATCTCTCAAATGTATTTAAAAAAACAATAACAAAATCAAAAAACATTTGATTCCGTACGGAATGTGCGATCAGTTTCGCACTTTGCTTTAGCAAATGACAGTTTCATAAAACTAAACATTATGGTTAGGCCTTTAATCAAAAATCAGTTTTCATTAAAAATGTAATCAAGTGAATAAACCGTTAACCTATATTAACAACATTAACTACTGCAGAAAATGTTGCTATTATCAAAAAAAAAAAAAAAAAATATTTGGTTTACTGGTGCAAATTTAATTAATTGTTTAATTAATATCAAACATTTTTTTAATTGAAAAAACAACATTATTTTTTTTTTTGTGTTTTCTAACACTTTCAAACATGAAAAGCTAATAAAAAAAACCTTTAAGATTTAAATAATTTAATAACAAACGAGGTTTAGTCTCACGTCTCCCTGATATTCCTAAACACAAAACAATGCCATAGAGAGAGCATAATTAATCATTCATTCAGAGTCGTACACACCCTGTGTTATGCATTAAACACATTCACCACAGCAGGCTACACGAACACATGACTACAAATGCTGCTGGGTGCAAATATAGTCGTGTACAATTAAAAAATTATTTTTAACATTATATTTCATCAAAAAATTGTAAAGTGCCACAAAATAAAAAATCGATGCAAAAAAACTTTAATTTTTTTTTTCTGTTGTGAAAGTGGTGATGTATCATAGTATGATTACTTCTAAACTTATAATGATAAAAATGACAATAATATGACTACTTCTTAACTTGTTATGGAAAGCATGGCCATAAGGGGAAAATATTATGATGTAACTCAGGTTTTAACAATATTTTATCGCAAGAATCATAATTTACAAAATTGTCAAACAAAAATTGCATTTAAAGATGTAAACACATGCGCCAAAACATTAAACAGCTGGTTCGAATATCGGTTTTATTTCAATTCGAAAAAAACAAATCCGACTTGTTTTCATGACACCAAATGAAACCAATATTGGTTTGCAAAACAGACAATGAGCAAAACCGAATTGGATTCAATGATACCCTGATTGTTATTAATAGAAACTACTTCGAAATATCTTTCACATGATGTATTAAAAATTCCGATTTATAAGCCCAGAGACAATTTAAAAAAAAATTATCTTGAAAGATTTTTCTACAAAACTTAAAATTTTGTCAAATAACACATAATATGTTTAGGGAAGAACACTTCAAGCTTCTAAATATACCATATTCTTATTTACTTCATCATATAAATTTTAAATTTATTAAGGTTTAAAAAATTATATTTTGGCAAATTATGCTTTAAACACATTCGAGACAGCAAGCTACCGACTTCAATATGTCAAAACTAGAATACACGTGTGCATATGGCAATGATTATTTTCACGACGACACGGATACATGGCTGCAGGTTGTTGTCTGTGCTTATTTTGTCGTTGTAGTCAAATTAACCCATTAAACGCCAATACCATTAAAAACAAAAAAGATTGAAATTCATTTATTTGTTTATACTTAAATACAGTTAATAAATATAGAAAAAACAAAAAATTAAAAAAAAAGTTCCTGGAAGTGTGTTTTAAGAGCTGTACTCGGACGAGTACAATGGCGTTATGAGTATGCTATTTTTTTAATTATGAAAAATTTTAAAGCATATTTTTTCAACACATAGAGCAACATCGCATTGCTCAAATACCCATCTTATGCTGTTATGACACTCACAACATCGTAACTCATTTGTTATCCTTTTAGAAAGGAAGTTTCCACCACTAGTTGCAACACCAGCAGTCAGCGACCGTTTGGAAACATTCACCTTCTGGGTATAGTTTCGCAAATAAAATCCAGCAATATTGCGTTGGAACCCAAGCCAGTCCATTTGAGATCTGTTTGCAACATAATCTGAAGATTTAGGGACGTTGTTCATAAAATCAAGCACGACTCGGGATCCAAGAGGGAGCTTTGATCTTTCTACTTTTATACCTTTGGCCGCACAGTTGGTATCGAATTGGTATAAATAACCGGAACTGCTCGTTAGCATCCTTTTTTAAGACCAAATCTCACTTGTTTAACTCTTATGAATTATTTTGAGGAGTGTCTACCAAAAAAATTAGTTTGATGCATTTGAATATCACAAGGTCTCGTTGTCTACTTAGGAGCTATTTTGCTTGATTTTGAAAACAATTGTTTGTCGCAACTGCTCAAGTGGGACATAATCTTTGATATCACTGCCGAAAAAAACTTCGACTCCACCTGGTGCATCATTTGGCATGCGATCAAAAAGAATATCCTCAGCATTCCCCTCCTCTTTATTTGTGTTATAGTCCGGATTTGGTTGAATAATAGCTATATCGAAACTTTTGTGTTCATCTTTATCTAGCTGTTTAAATTTGTAAAAGCTTTAGCATAAAAACTTGACGGTTTGATGGCTTGAAATTCCATTTTGGTCGAAGAAAAATTAAAAAAAAAATTATACATATCAAGCCATTGTACTCGGTTGGGTACAGCGATTTTGCTACTTAAATAACGTTATCGAATAAAAAAATGTTTCTTGTAACTTTTAATTAAATGTACACACAATCACTCTTCTTCAAAAATCTATGATAAACTTTAGTTTCAACAAATTAGTGTTTACTCTATGCAGATCAATTGTTACTGGCCTAGCTAAAAATCACAAAAATGATAAAGTGTTACAAAAACAAAAGAAAATACACTATAACGGTATATATTTTTTTAAATTTTCTTATGTGTATATTTAAAGCATAATGTATTGAATGCAGAAGCACAACAAACGTTTTCTAATTTATTTTGTTAAAAAATTTATGCGTACTTAAATATTGCCTTTTTTCTGTACCCAAGCGAGTACAATGGCTGGGAATGGGTTAAACTAATTTCTATTTTTGTCCACTACAAAACAGAAAAAGTGCTGCTAACATAAAAAAATATTTAAAAAATAAGTGCTTAAATTTTTTTTTTTTTTTTTTTGTTTAACAGAAAAGAATCGGCTTGAAACAAGAATATTAACTCGGCTCAACACCAAATTGTTATTTATATAATTTTTTTTATATCCTTGAAAGAAGTTCTATAGGAAGATGTTTTTCGCGCCAACGCTTCTAGTTCAGGAGTTATAGGTCGTAAAAGTTTCAAAATACTTTATCCATATCTCTTTAGGTATAAAATGAATCTATAAAATATGGGAATCATTGGAAAATTCTTTAAAGTGTGTTCCACATGGCGTTTATGGCACACCGATTAACCAATTAAGAGCCAATTTTATATATTTATACTCCGTGGCTGACTTTTTTTTTACAAAATTGGCTTTATCTTTAAATCATGACGATATAGCAATAATTATTTAACCCAAAGATATTTGCTTAATAAAGTTTTTCTGAATTGCGGTTTTTCGGCGTTGCAGAACACTTATTATTTATGTACATATTACAATAATTCAATCAGCCCAATCATGAATAAAAATTCTCCGGGAGTTTTTTCCCTTTTCCTACTTTTACAATTGAATTAACATGGGAAAAATGAGAGAAGGGAGAAAACTCCCGGGAAATTTTCATTCATAATTGGGATGAATATGTAAGAAGTACATAAATTATTACCAGATATATATTTTTAATCAAACTTTTTAATAAATTGACTAATTTTTTAAAATAAAATTTTTTAAAGCTTAATAAATTTAAAATTTTATATGATGAAGTTACTAATAATATGGTATATAAAAGATTAAGTGTTCTTCTCTAAAGATATTATGTTTTAATAAATATGTATATTGACAAAATTTTAAGTTTTGTAGAAAAATCTTTCAAGAAATATTTATTTTTGAAATTGGCCCTTAACGGGCTAATAAATCGGAATTTTTTAAAGATCAAGTGGATGCCATTTCGAAGTAGTTTCTAATAATACCACTACTTCTTAGATCCAGTTTTTACCTAAAAATTGATAAAGGGTACGTTCGTAAATGCAGTTGTTGGGTATCACTTGCGCCGAAGTAAAGTTTAATGTTCGTAAAAGCATCACTTGTAAGAAACTTGGCATTACTCTCATATGTCAAAAGTTTTTATGCAGTAATGCCGCAGCTCTGCAGCAAACTTTGGCAATTATTGCTTCAGTTAATTTTCTGAAGCAATAACTTTTGACAAAAAAGAAATCGTTTAATTTTCTTGTCATTTATAAGAAAACTGTTACTTTTTGGTTCAATATTTTCAATTGAATTTGTCATCTTTATTGTAAAAAGCATTTTTATTATTATTTAATTTTTGCTTATTAAACTTTTGAAATTTCAAAAATTCAAACTTTGCACAGCTGTTGTGCAAAGTATCAGCATTCAGCAGCTGTGCAAAGTATCAGCAACACAACTGCAACTGGTAATCACGCATCAGCAACAACATTTTGAATCACTGCAGCAGTGATACATAGTTCTTAAGCATTTACGTACGTACTCAAAGTGTTCTGAAACTTTTACGAACTATACCACGTGTGTTGAAGGAACAAATTTTCTTATTTTAAAAGCATTTTATATGTATTTTTTGTTTAATCTGCCGTTAAAATTATATTGTTTATTAGTTACAAAAACAACAAAATTAAAATATTTTAATTTTTTTTAAATAAATTCATTTGTGGATAATCTTAAATTAAGTTTGAATAAGAGTCTGCAATCATGCACGTTTTTCCATTTTATAAAAGAAAAAAAAATGATAGTGGCACCACTGAAATATAAAAACATAGTAAACAAAAACAGCTGTTTATATTTTTTCAATTGTAGCTGCCGTCTTCAACATAATTCAGTAGCTGACTACACGACTAAAATTTCAGCCAGCAGCATTTGTAGTATTGTGTTCGTGTAGCCTGCTGTGGTGAATGTGTTTAATGCATTACTCAATTTATTTACAAGTTTGAGTAAAAGTATATGTTTGGTAATAATTTATGTACTTATTAGATATTTAATTTTATTAGCGATTATATCGTTAGCGACAATTAATCGAAAGCCGATTCTTTTCTGTTAAACAAAAAAAATTTTTTTTTAAGCACTTATTCATTAAATAGAAAAAGTGTTTTCTGTTTTGTCGTGGACAAAAATAGAAATTAGTTTATTTGACTACAACGACAAAATAAGCACAGACAACAACCTGCAGCCATGTAGCCGTGTCGGCGTGAAAATAATAATTTTTATATGCACACATGTATTCTATTTTTGACATATTGAAGTTGGTAGCCTGCTGTCTCGAATGTGTTTATAGCATTAGTGTGATCATTATAATTTTGACTTATTTTTTTAGCAAAAACTTTTTAACAATAAAATCAAATTTTTGCCTGTTTAGGGTGGGTTATTGTATAACTTTGAACACAAAGAGTAATTAATATTAACTTATTGTTTAAGGCTCTTTAAAAGAGAGTAAGAGTGGTTACTAAAACGTTGTTGTAAATTCCTAAGTTTTCGTAAAGTAGAAACAAATTAAGGCGCCATTAACATATATATTTAGAGATTCTCTGTTCTTATGCACCAAAAAACACCCTCTCAATTAATTGGGAGTTAAAGTTTGGCGTTATAATTGCTTTGATAAAACTAGGGTTTGCAACAGCGAACTTAAAAATACCGAAATTTTAGAATATTTTCTTTAAATTAAAATATATAGAATTTTAATTTAAAAGATTTTGTTATTCGTGCTTAATTCCCAGTTTTTATTCTTGATAAAAAACACTTGAAATTTATTGTTGATGGGATAAGCTATTCCTATGCGCATTTCACTGGTTGCTTACGCCAGATCATCAGGAAACTTCATCCATAAAGATTTTAGAAAAACTAGAGATATAAAACCAAATAAAACTGTTAAGCGTATAAGAATCATAAGCAACAGTTCTACTTGTAACAATATCAAAGTTTAAACAAAAACATCAACAATAAATAAACAGTGAGTTTATCTCTTCTTACATTCCCCACTACAATTGATTGGAATTCTTCCAACATTAATTGTAGTTGTAAGAGCGGGTTTTTTACTTAGAGTTTAAACCAGGATCAATAGTAAGATTTGTTAATCTTATAATAAAATTAATCTAGCCTTAATCCCCTTTAGCGTTTTTGAGTGAAAGATTAAGGTTTTAGCATTGCCATATGAATTTACAATACTTTTATGTATAAGTATGGCAGTTAAAAACAAATGCCAAAAATTGTCATTAATTTATGTCAAAAACTGGCTCTAAGTAGATTAAATTTATCGCTGTTCATAAAACTACTATAAAATTTGATATACAACTTATCGAAAGCAACAAGTTTTAAAAATTGGTATAGATAAGGAAACTTTACAGCATTCTAGTGCAGTTAGTAATTCCATAATTTATAGACTTTTTTTTATGTTAAGGTCGGAAATATTAAGTCCATCGTTAACATTAAGATCTAAAATATTTGATTTTAATTTTAACGTTTATTAAACCTGTAGTTGTATAACCTATCTGTATCTGACATTCGGAGATATATTAAAGGGTGTTTTTTTTAGCTGCAAGAGAACTTTAAACGATAATACAAGGCAAAAATATTGTAGGAATGAATTTTTTTTATCATAATCTCATAAAACAATTCATGGCATTTACTTTTAAGTATGATATCCGGCATATGTCAGCCGCGGCCACGAGTAATTTGGTCCATTCGATCAGTCTAATTTTTGACAATTTTTTCCAATAAATCTGGCCGAATGGCGTCAATGATGGCTTGAATATTGGCTTCTAATTCTTTACAAGTTGCCGGTTTGTCGGCATAAACCAATGAATTAACATAGCCCCATAAAAAGTAATCCAGAGGCGTTGAACGAGGAGCCAGTGAACAGGACTAGCACTGGAAATAGAGTTGTTACCAAAATGATTTTGCAATAATTCGATTGTTTAGAGCCTTGTTTGACAAGCTGCGCCGTCTTGTTTGATGTTTAGCTGATAAATTTTGGAAAAAAAAAATCAGTCAGCATGGCTCGATAGCGGTCGCTATTCACCGTAACGGCAGTTCCTTGCTCATTTGGAAAGAGCGGGTAAACTGCACCAAACGGTAAATTTTTATGGATGTTATGGTGATTCGTTAATGGCTTGAGGATTTTCTTCGCTCAAAATACGGCAATTTTGCTTATTGCCATAGCCACTAAACCAAAAACGAGCTTCGTAACCTGGACAAAGTGCTCTGTGCACTTCGGGAACAGATTTATTTTTTTAAAGTAAATTTTCACAATTTATTGAACAGAAATGTCAACACAATTTCACATTCTCAGCTATCAAACTATTGCTATCGATATATGAAGAAAATATTTTAAAGGATTTGACTTGACTTGTTAAAACCTTTATGTATTTCAATGCTTTAAAAGTTTTTTATACTGAAGGAATTGTATGAAATTGTAATGTCTTGAAATTATTTTTTCTTGAGGTAAGTCAAAAATAACAAATTTTAATTTTCGAAGTCGAAAGTTATAAGAGATAAGCATGTCGCTAACAGTTTTATAGAATTCGTCTAGATCATTTTACATTGATAGGAATTTTTAAGATCGGGCTTTTAATTCTTTAAATTGATCGTTTTTAATTTTTGTTATAGCCGATGTTCCCTACTTTGGGAACTTTGGCGGCCCTCTTAATCCAAATCAAAAACATAAGCTCGAATGTGTAGCTTTAACAAAACAATAAAACCAGCATAAAAAGTCTTATTATTTAAGGACTTTTTGGTTGAAACGCAAAAAACTTTTTTTAAACTATTGTTAAATATTGGAATATTATGATAACAAGACATGATAGTATACAGTTTGAATTCCCCTAATATGTATTTGGATACATACCGAAAATGCCGAAGTATCGGTATTAAAAATAATTTAAATTTGAAATACAGATTTCCCAACAGCGGTTCGGTTATGCAAACCCTAAATAAAACCCATAAAAAACAATGTTTTGACGGGGATTACACACATAGAAACCAACTTACTACGAGCAGACATATTTTCATAAAATATATGTGCAATACTTGTTTGGTATGTGTATATTATCCAAAAACATTTGGCAGGGGATTCTGTCTGTTTACTATTCAAAACACACAATAATATATGTATGCCTGTAATTTAAGTAAATTCAAGTTTAAACTCAAAACAAACAATTTTTGCTTTTTTGTAAGTAAAAACTACAAATTACTCAATCCCTATGTGATAAATAAAATTTTTGTGATAAGAACGCAGAAAAAGAGCTTAATTATGAGTGTATTCTTTTGCGCTTTTTGTTATTTCTCACAATTTGACATGTTATTGTGGATTTTATATTTTCGCTTCCATTTGTATACAATCAAAATTGTTTAGGAATATATTTTTTTTCAGTTTCCATTTATTTGAATAGAGAATTAACCAATGAAGTCATCGTTACCAAAATATACAAGTATTTTTGTGTATTTTATGTTGTTGGTAGTGGTGATACTTTATGACTTTTAAAATATTATAATAATATTTCATTAATTAGTATGTCAGATTTTTAGTCAAAGTCTATAATTTTTCGGAGAACAGTTTGTTTAATTAAAACTATTAAAAAAAACAATTTTTTGGCTGTAGTTATATGAGATTAATTACAAAGTCAATTTAACAATAAAATACTTATATCTTTTTTTTAATCAGGAAGAAAATTAGTAATTAAAAGAAGTTTATTGATTCAATTTACGAATACATAGATAAAACAAAGACAAAATTCAAAGCATATACCTAGCTCTAAATAAAAGTACATTGTTTCAATTACACAATCTTTCATCAACTTAATAAAATCAATGAATAAAGATTGCCTGGGAATTTATTCCGTTTTTCCATTTTTACATTTAAATTTTAAAAGGAAAATTGGGAGCCGTGAAAAAATTTGCGAGATATTTTTATTTATAATTTAGTTGAATAAATGAAACACAGGAAAACACAACGACAATGTATTCTGGTAGAGGCGACAAAAAAATATATGTTTGTCGGTTTTTTGAAAGATCACTTTGGAATTTTATTTAAAAGGGGGTTCAAGTTTTCCCCTTTTGTCCTGTTTGTGCAGCGTATCGGTATATGCAACAGAATTCTGAGCTGACGATATGTATGCTTTAAGGGGTCTGTACACGCATTTAAGCATTTCTCATCAAACGCTATAGTAATATTAGTGAAATTGTGTTTGTATGTGTGACACCGACGATGCTGGATGGAAAATCAAAAAATTTAGATAAGACGGCGAATATAACGTCCTGCACACGTACACGAGTGAATTCGCCGGGACGTCAAACAATTGCATCTGAATTATAGAGTACGTTTAGCAACTTTGTAGAAAATATTACGGCAAATATTTTTGTGGAACATATTAACCCTCTAACTTCCCTTTATAACGATTATTTTTGGCTCTATTCTAAAAAGAGGGAATTTTGGCCATTATATTAAATTAATGCATATGCGAAAACACACTAAAGAAAAAACTAAACACAAACAGCAAAAAGCCGCCAGTTCATCGATTTAATGAAAAAGTTAATTGTTTTAACAAACAAAAATAGTTTTTATCAAAGTTATTTACGGGAATACAAATGTTTTTTGTCGGCAAAATGGCAGGTTTAAAAAAATGAGAGCCAAATTTTAAGGCATGACAGTTTCCCCAAGGGAAAAAAGTTAATGAAAACTCAGTGCAATAGAACTAACGATTTCTCAGTAGGGCTTTTTTCTGGAAAAATGCTGTCAAAAAGCCCCCAAAAAGAGAAAGAGACTTATTTGAATATTAAAAAATTTTGTACATTCATTTATGGTCGGCAGGATTACGAAATTTGAAATTAAAACTTAAGATGGTTATGATCTTATCTCAGCCTTATTACAAGTGTTATTGTCGTGGTCGAAGTCGTTTTAAATTTTTTCCCGCTATCATTTTAATTTTACGACAAGGACAGTGTAAAACACATCGAAAGAATGTCGTTAAACGACTAGTCTTCGATAAAGACATCCATAATAAGGCCGAATATTTTAGTAGAAATTCGATCGAAAGCTTAGCAAAAAATTCATAAGAATTGTCTCAGAAAGAGCGCAACTAGAAAAGCAACGGTAGCTGAACTATTGAAGATATTCGGTTTCAACATAAATTTCCAAAAAGAAATTCTTTGTGTAATTTTACATGGCTTGAACAATTTTTACCAAACGGCCGTGTAACTTTTTGGTTCTGTGGTGGTATTAACACTGATTTGTTTGCATGTTTAAATTGAAAAGCAAGCAACAACAAAAGTACACCAAAGTTTGTCAAAGTAAAAGAAAATTAAAAAGACTGTCGAAAAAAAAATAAAAAAAAGAGAAAAAAACTTTGCGTGTGAAATCTCAAACACTTTGAATAAATAAGGGCGGTAATATCCCAACAAACACAGAGGATTGATTTCAAATTGAAAATGCTTTAAAATATTTTTTTTTTTAACAAAAATAAGGCTAAAAAGCACTTTAAATTCCACTCAGAGAAAAATATATCTTTATATTGATGATGTTCTAACGTCAGAATTATGACATCAATGTTAGTGCAAATGGCATCAATGAGACAAAAAGTAAGACCAATCCAATGACGAACGTCATCATGAAATTTTGTCATATTTAATACGTCATCTATCTATGCTATGAATGCAGTGACATAAATTCGATGCCACATTTTGTGTATGATAAACATTATTTTCATGTTATAAAATAAAAGAAGCAAAAATTCCCACATTCTATTTGTTTAAATTATTTAGTTAAATACATCAAATTTTCAAAGTAGAATGATTACGAAAACTATATCGGGGATGCCGCTGGTGTCTTATAATTGAGAGTTTTTCTGTTTACAAAGGGCGGGATACAACAAAAGTGAAACAAACATGTGTAACGGGTAAGTAAATAATAATATTCTCTTACTTTGACTTTCGTCAATTCCAATTACTGAATTTAATGACAGTTTGTCATTAAATTAAGCCTAATAAGTCCTTTCTTCGATGTTACTGAGTCATCGCACTAATGACATGTTTTATTTAACTGACTCCGATTCGTCATTTTTTTGTTGCTGATGTGTCATCCCATTGATAACATAATAATTTAAATTTTTGACCGCGATGACAATTTGGCCAAGTGAAGTTAAGGCTGACAATGATGAAAAGTGTCATGGGGTCAAAAACCAAGACACTTGTCATAGTAATGATGTCAAAATACATCCCCGTTATGACACGTTTTCTATCAGTGTAGTAAAAAAATAATTTTTCACATTTTTCTTTATTAGAAACTTCTGGAATTTTGCGAAAAAAAAACCGAAAAAAAATTATTTTTTAATAATAATAAACATAAAGAAATGCCAAAATTCTCAAATCTGTCCACAAATCAATGTTAAAATCAACAATTAAGGGACAAATTCCCTCAGCTGGCAACACTGAAAATCAAACCGTTGAAAAAGGTTGAGAATAATTAATTTATTTTATATCAAAGGTTTGACTTTTTGCTTGCTGAGATTAAGGTTGCTAATTTTAATAAATTCTTTGTATCGGGTGTTTTTTTTTAGCTGCGTGAAAACTTTTAATATCGGTAACTATGGTTTGACAGCTGATAATGTCAAAATGTGTTGACATTTCTGTTCAGTAAGGCTAAGCAGGTCACCATGAATCGTTTAACTCTAGAACAACGTTTCACAATTGTAGAATTTTACTTTGAAAATAAAAAATATATCTGTTCACGAAGTTTACAGAGCACTTCTTTCATTTTACAAAGCTCATTTCTCGTTAAATGGCTACGCCAATAAGCGAAATTGCCGTATTTAGAGCGAAAGCAATCTTCAAGCCGTTAACGAATCACTATTATATCCCTTTAACTAGTTGGTGCAGTTTACACGCTTTTTCCAAATGAGCAAGGAACTGCCGTTACGGTGAATAGAGGGCGCTATCGAGCCACGCTGACTGAGTGTCTATTTCACTAATTCAATTCAAATATCACTTTTCATATAATTTTATTTTTTTATTTTTGACATGAAAAACTAATTTTAAACATAGATTTATATTTAAATAGAATTGGTGAAATAGGCCCCGAATTTTTGTTTCCAAAAACTAATAACCTGCTAAACATTAACGGACGCGCGCTTAACAATCGAATTATTGCAAAATCAGTTTGTGAACAACTTTCTTTTCAGAAGTGGTCCCGCTCACTGGTCCCCTTTCTCGTGCTATTTAACGTCTCTCGATTACTTTTTGTAGAGATAAGTTAAGTCACTGGTTTATGCCGCCAACCAGCAACTCTTGAAGCATTGGAAGCCAATATTTAAGCCGCCATTAAGGCCATACGGCCATATTTCTTTGAAAAAGTAGTAAAAAATTGGACTGATCGAATGGAGCATGTAACTCTTAGCCGCGGCGGACATATGCCGGTAATCGTATTCAAAAAATAAATGCCATGAAATTATCTCCCCGCAGCCGTAATTTGTAATTCACTAAAGCTAAATCTTTATCGCTAAAAATCTATAAAGTTGAATTAGCGAGTTTTTGTACGAATGCAACTCCGTGACGTGCATTGCTAAATTTGGCTATGCCATACAAATTTAATTCGCCGCAGTTTTAGCTTTTAATGTCATCGCTAAAATTTGTAAACTTAGTATTCCCTAAGGCATTTTAGCTATCGAGATTTAGCTTAAGCTAAGCGAATTACAGACTACGGCTGCTGATTATAATAAATTTTAACAATATTTCTGCCTTGTATTATAATTTAAAGTTCTCATCCAGCTTAAAAAAACCCTATTTATAGCCTTGTAATTTGTAGTTTTTTATGTATTATTTAATACTTATTTGCTTTCTGTTTCTTTGTTTTTTTTTTTTTTTTTTTTAATTTACGTAAAAAACGTTTATAGTCAAGTCAATAATAATAAAAACTTCTATATTTTATAAAAAAACAAATAAACTAACTCAAAAACTATAAATTCATAAAAGTCACACACTATAAAAAAAAATTGGTCATAAAGGTCTCCCCAAAAACCGGGCGAAAAAACTCACTCAAGTCATAGAGAAACAAACGAAATTACACTCATTCTAATGTTTTTTTTTTTTTTTTGTTTTTCATTTTGTTGTATAAACTTTAGAAAGCTTTTTACGTCTTTCAACAATTTAGTTGTGTATCAACAATATTTCCGTAAAGTTAAAAATTCTAAAACATTGAATATAAAACGGTCAACATAAAATAACGATAAATTAATAAAATATTTCAAAAATATAAAAAAATATATAATAATAAAAATTAAAATCGTTGACCAGTAACATAAAAAAATATAGTAAGTTTTTTATAAAGTGTATGGAATTTTTGAAAATGGACAAAAATTTCCATTTAAAATTTTACTGAAATACAGTGAAAAATACATACATATTAATTGTGTCTCAATTCCTGACCTAAATAACAAGATATTTTTTTAAATGTCTTTATCGTTAAAAAAAACATGGATATGTGTATAAAATTATGGTCAATTGTTTTTTTTAATAAAAGAAAAACCTAATCAAATTTCCAAGTATTACCTAGAAGGTTGGTTACATCCAGCTACAGTATTGTATTCCTATTTAGTATTTAAAATTTCTATTAATCATAGTCTTCTTAGATAAAAAGGAACGCATCCTTTTTATCTATTTGTGGCGCAAAAGAAAGAAATTGTAATAGGAATGTACATATTAATGATTAATTCACTTTTATGTATGTACATCATATTATACATGATGATAATGAAGATGATGACGCTGTTTATAACTAAATAATGATGTTTGTTTGTACTTATGAATATACATACGTCCAATGTGTAGCATCAACCAGCTGTAACACTCTTCAACGAACATCCTCATTCATGTTGATTATTTCTGGCCAAAACATGCGCACTTTATTATATATATTCTATTTGAATAAGGGGTATGATGTCATGCCATTCCTCACACCCTCTTCACCATTAAGTTTAAACTAGAGTTTGTTCCCGGCATTTCCCGTCCCGGGAGTTCTCGGGATTTCCAATTGTTTTCAATGCCCGCTTTACCGAGAGTTAAATGCGGGATTCCCGATAAATTTTGAAGAACAACTTTTTTAAAAACTTGCGTAATGCTATGTTCACACTTGGGTTTTTAAACGCGTTTAAGCAAAATGTTGATTAAGTTAATCAAAGCCGTTCACATTACATTTGAGATGATTAAGAAAAAAACACAACAAACAAATTTATATTTGTTTAAAGTATTAAAAATGGATAAAAATACTTTTATAAAGTCATCAGGAGATTATTTTAATCATTTTAATGATGAAATTGTGAAAATTTATGAATTGCGCATTTCACTGGTTGCTTGGGCCAGATCGTCAGGAAACTTCATTCATAAAGATTTTAGAAAAACTAAAGATATTAAACCAAATAAAACTGTTAAGCGTATAAGAATCATAAGCAACGTTCTACTTGTAACAATATCAAAGTTTAAACAAAAACATCAACAATAAACAGTGAGTTTATCTCTTCTTACATTCCCCACTACAATTGATTGGAATTCTTCCAACATTAATTGTAGTTGTAAGTAGGTTAAGAAAAAACAAAATGCAAAAAAACAACTTGCAAAAGCATGCTGCCAGTTAAGTTTTTTTTTAGGCCGTGCACTGCCCAGTTTATTATCAAAAGTAATTTTTGGGAATACAAAACTTTAATTTAATTTTTTTATGAATTATTAAAAAAAAGTAAAAACATTAAGCAGAAATTGTGGCCGGTTGTACAATTCATGTTGGCCGACTCTACATTATACTCAGTTTGAGGTATGTTCAGTGGACTCTATGTGATTAATGAAGTGATTTAGTTGTTATCGTGTGATTAACAAATCACTTCAAAGTATGGGTAATCATCTCGATTTTGATGTGATTAGAGTTTAATCACGTTCGAGTTGCTTAAACGTGTTTAAGAACCCAAGTGTGAACATAGTATAAATCTATGTGAGACTCGTGTCTTAAGTTGTTTTATCCACCTGAATTTAACAACAATATTAAAATTTGCTGCAGTTTAATGCTACATTCGAGTAACTAAATAATGTAAAATCAATTAAAATGGATAATCATTCAAAAAAAGCAAATTTCGATTTATCAAAGGTTAAAATACAATTTGGTTTAAGGATTGATGTTTGAGTGTAAGACGGCAAATCCCTCTGAGGAGATCGAGTGGTTGTGATCGAAACATGTCTGGGTAACCTGCCGGCCAGAGTTCGAGCCCGGCTACAGTCAAGAATGAAAAATTATCAATAACAATTTTTATTAATTTTCATGTTGTAAAATTCCTTTCTTCATAAAAATAATTTAATGAAAATTAAATTTGACGAACTTAAGCCTAATTAAAAATATTAAAAATTTGGATTAAAAACCATAAATAGTTCAACAAAATAACCACAATACTAATTATTGTAACTAAATAATAAAATATTTTGGGCGGGAATCCCGGGATTCCAGGAATATGTTATTTATTCCCGATTTCACCGGGGAAAAAAGCGAGGAAAAAGAAACTCTCGTTTAAACTAAACTCATATGTATCATTCCCTTTTTTTTTTTTTTAAACGAGGAAATGTTAGTTATATGTTAGAAGTTTTCCCTTTGGTGTTTTTGTTACAACTTAAGTGAAAGTACATTTCATTTCAACTTGAAAAGATTAACAGTTTTTTGAACTTTCTGTGGTTTTTGTTTAAAGGAATAGTTGACTTTAAACAATAGAAATCAAAAAACTGAAGGGTGAACATAAAAATGATCATTAATGAAGAATATTGATTTAATAAATAAAAATAGTTTAAGAGGAAATCGACAGCTCAATTCCAAAACATGATAAGTCGATTTAGCATATTTTACCATTTTGCTGAGTTCGATAACAAAGCTTTTCATAATTTTTGAAATAATGCTTTGTTCAAACGATGGTCAGATCTTACAACATTGTCATTATTCTGACAATGATGCTATTGTCAGATGCATTAATTTTACACATCTGCCAAATGAAATGAGCTTACAATGTTCACACAGTTGCAAGGCATTTTTAGGCAATTTTAATGACAACATTGCAAGATCTGACCACCGCACAGTGGCGCCATTTGAGTTTTTTCGTTGCAAAAATCATATCTTTTGAACCGAATAAGATAATTGAACAGTTTAAACAGCATATGATAGATAACTGTTCAGCCTATGAAATGAGCGTTTGGAAAGGGTGCTACGCTTTGTAGGGGCCTACTTATGGGTTATCAAAGTTAAAATTAGTAGAAAAATCAATTTTATGGTAACTAAAAAAAATTATTTTTACATTTTTAGATTGTTTTTATTTTTTTTCTTAAGGGTTTTATGTTTTAAATTATTACCCAACAAATTAAAAAGAAATAATTTTTTTTTTTAAATTTTTTTTTTCAATTTTCTGTAAAATATTCATCACAATTCGTAAGAGAAGGTATATCTAAAAGACTAACTAACCATTTCTAAACTATAATTATTTTCTAACTCTATTCGTGACTTCACATGCCGCCAAAGTATTGTTTAAGTGAGGTACGTACCTGCTAATTTCAATGAGTAGTTTTTTTCAAACTATTAGATCAAACTACTGTCAGTCAAAACATATAAGGGATGAACGCCATACAATTTCTGCAACCATGTCTTTTTAACCTATTTTATCTCTAGAAGTCAAACGGGCACGTACGGGCAGATAAAACCTTTTGAATTATGTAAAGAAATAATTAAAGAACTGGTTTTGCATATATGGCAAATATAGAAAAATATAGATTTTTTTTATTTTCCGTCAAAGTTGAAAAATAGTGAAAAATGGGATAGTTTTAAAAAAGTGATTTACCAGGAGAAACACAAAGCAAACAGTTAATTTTTTTTTTCATTATACATTTAATAAATACATCAATCAATGCAAACAAAAAATAAGGCGATTCGTTACCTATTTTTCGTGATATTACACCTGAAATCGCAACAAATTGACTAAAAATTGTGTGTTTTTTTGAAAACCGAAAGTCGGTCAACTTTGAACGGCTATATCTTCTAAAATAAAAATGTGGTATTATTAAGAGTGGCAGATTTGAAATCGTTGAAAAGTTTCCTATAACATGGGTTTATTCAAAACTTCGTCGGCGCTCATGAAAATTTTGATTTTTGCAACCTCGTTTGCACCGTCTGTACGAAGCTTAACACAGTATAAAAAAAAATTGCTTAGAAAATTGTTTGGTTGAGAAATTTAACTCTACAAGCGTTTGATAACTTTATAAATATTAACGATTAAAATCGTTATTAAATATAAATTAAGAAAAATTGAAAATTTATTTAAACCCTAGGAAACTAAACAAATCAGATTTGAAGACTTGTATGCATGAACAGGGGATGTTTAAGAACCATGACAAGTGCAATACAAGGGAAGGTCGATAAGTCCTTGATTTTTTTTTTTTTAAATGAAACACAGGTTTTTGAATAGAAAATTATTAATTTTTTCAACGCAGTCTCCTTAAAGCTCAATACAGTTTGTCCAGCGTTTCTCCATTTTCTTTTTTAATTTGCCAGGTCAATAAACAGAGTATTTGTTTGTAAGATGATTTCATTGTTGAAATCAAATCTTTTCGGCCGCGCTATTTCTTCAGGTTTGAAGCCAAGAAATATTCACTTGGGGCTAAGTCTGGTGAAAAGGGCGGATGAGATAGCAATTCGTAGAAGGATTCATGGATTTTTGCCATGGAATGCTTATTAAGCACACGAAATTAATTTTTTCCATTTTCTTCTCAAATAACGAGATAACCTGCTGTCAAACACAAACTAAATGACGCAGCTTATTAAAATTTTGACAGGAGCCAACTGGCAGATATCCCTTTCAAAAAATAAGATTTGGCTGTTACCAAGTTTATTTTGTGAGATTATTTGTTTGTGAGATGATTTCGTTGTAGTGTCTTCAGGTTTGGAAGCAAAAAAATGTACGGCAAATTTCACCAAGTTCAGTTGAATCTAACTATTACTTTAACTTCCAGTTAAATAATATGTTTTTGACAGCTATAACTGATGGTCAACTATAACTGAACTTGGTGAAATTGGCCGTTTATTATTTAAGGCACACTTGCCACTAAGAAGTATACGTGTTATTGGAGAATTAAGTAACTAAATAAATAAGGCATTTTTGGGGCGGGAGTTCCGGCATCCCGTCGTATCGTATATTTATAGAGTTCTAAATGAAATATAATCGTATGGCTTAACCGAATTCCAAATGAGGTTCAAAAGACGGATTTTATCGAGTTTTCATAGGGTTTCATAACGTCCAACGTTCAGTTAAATCGTACGTTGTTTCTGAGTTAACACTTTTTAAGCCCATCAATTAAATTAGGTGTCAACCTTTTAAGAGTTTCGATTAAGGTTAAATCGTTAATCTTTATAAAGTTTAAATTTAAGTTGAATCGCAGGTCTATATAAGGTTCCAACTTAAGTTTAATTGTACACCGAAGCGGAGTAAATAGTACTGTAAGTACGGATTTCCTTAAATCAAGTACAGAATGCTTGATTCA
Organism: Pollenia griseotomentosa; assembly: GCA_963931875.1. Lineage (NCBI taxonomy): Eukaryota > Metazoa > Arthropoda > Insecta > Diptera > Polleniidae > Pollenia > Pollenia griseotomentosa. Next base: position 158,583,678 of record OZ007562.1, on the reverse strand, counting down.
AGTACGGATATGCAACTGCGAAATACTTAACTTATCCATATTTAATCCTGAATTCTTGCTTGAAATAATCTGAAAATGAGATTGATTTAAGTAAAACTAAGATTGAATCAATCTCATAATGCGCTTGATTCATTCTTACCTAAACACATACCCCACAGAACCAGAGAGAATGTTATCATTTAACATTAATGTTTATTTCCATTTTGTTGCATTCCGGCCTTTGTTTACAGAAGAATTCTCAATTATAAGACACCAGCAGCATACCCAATATGGTCCTCGTAGTTACTCTACCATGAAAATTTGATGTATTTAACTAAATAATTTTAACAAATAGAATATGGGAATTATTGCTCCTTATTTAACTCTCTAAATATGAAAATAACGAGGCATTTTTCTTCTTGTAGTGTTCTTGTTGTTTCTATACAACAAACTTTTACAAACAAACGTTTTTAAAAATATCCGATTTTGGATTTTTTTTAAGTACTTTTAAGTGTTATTCGCACTAAAATTTTTGAGTACGACTCGTACTAAAGTTAGTAAAAAAAAAACTTAAACTTAGAACGAGTTTTTTCAATCCGTGTAAGTTCTTCTAGAGTCAGTTGAACCTCTTTGTAATGATTAAGAGCGGGTTTTTTACTTACTGTCTTTGTTTTATATGTTATTTGTGCGAACGTAAACGTTCGAGTCACATCGTGAAATAGGCAGTTAGAGTTTAAACCAGGATCAATAGTAAGATTTGTTAATCTTATAATAAAATTAATCTAGCCTTAATCCTCTTTAGCGTTTTTGAGTGAAAGATTAAAGCTTTTAGCATTGCCATATGAATTTACAATACTTTTATGTATAAGTATGACAGTTTAAAACAAATGCCAAAAATTGTTATCAAATTACTGTTCTTAACGTGAAAAAGAAGGAGAAAAGGCGAGAATTTTGTATTATATAATATTATATATTTTTAAATAAATGAAATCGAAAAAGAAGCAAAACAATCAATCAATATTTTATCTTACGAGGTGGAATATTTAATAAAACTCTAAATAAAAAAAAATTGTCATTAAATGAATAAAAAAATATGGCCCTATTCTTATTGCCCTTGGTCTACTAATATTTGTGTTGGTTAAATTTTCAAATATTTTTAAGTCTTTTTTATTATTTAAAAAGTTCCTTTTAATAATTTTATACAAAAGTTTTATTTTCATAAGTAATATTTCCTTTTAAAAGCTGTTCGTACTTTTGAAAGTTCTGTCGCAAGTTTAAACCGTCAACTTTGGGCGTTTAAACTTGGAAACAAAATGAAAAAATCGACTAATCAAAAACGATTTTCAAAGATTAGTTATAATTTAATCGCTGATCTTTATGTCAAAAACTGGCTCTAAATAAAATTCAAGTTAGATTAAATCGATGCACTTTATAGAGTTTTAAGAAAGTTAACTTAACAGGTATGCAATCAAAGCGATTCAAACTATGTTTTACGGTAGGGCTTTTTTTAGCTTCGTATATCGTATAAATTTGAGTGCCCAATATCTAGAACTATGACAGCAACTATTACAAATAATAGTGTTTGCTACTTATTCTCTTAAAAAATTATTAAAGACAACTTACGAATTTGATCTTTTAATTCTTATAAATGTCTGCTAGCAAATATAATTCTTTTCATAAATAGTATTTCATTTGTTTTAATAGTGTATATATTTTTCACTCCCCTTCAACGAACAACCTGAACTAATTAAATTTTTTTTTCGCAATTTTTGTACTCAAAAAGAATATTAATCATTAGATTAACGTCAAAAATTTAACTTTCCATATTTAGAAAATCTTTATATATAAGTTAAATTTAAAACAAAGTTTGGTAATAACAATAGAAATAATAAATTATTTCTTATCGCTGTAGTTTGCGCCAAATTTGGATAATGTGTTTTAGGGTTTCTACCCGAAAAGATTTTTCCGGGAATTCCTAGGAAAAATATTACTTTGATTACCGGAAATTTTATTTCGGGAAATTTGAGGAATTTTATAAAACAATCTTACATATGTAGTCAAATTTCAAGGCAAACATTTTAGTAGAACATTTCAACCCCGTCCTCCTACTTCTTAAGGGTGCCCCTTTCAATTTGTTAGAAAAGAGCCAAAAACTACCGCTATAATGGAGAATTTACCATAATATTTTCTACAAACTTGCTGAACATATCTTACAGATCTGATGTAAAGAACATATGTACATCTATGCTGCACGAACAAGCCAAAAGGGGGCATTGTAACCCCCTTTGTAATTAAATGCGATCTTTCAAAACGACGGCAGACGCATATTCTTTTTTGGGCTAACTTTCCAGAATCCATTGTCAGAACCTTGTTATTATGGAAAAATTATGAAAATTGTTGAACAGTGTAATTTTAAGAGAGTTTAAATTTATCTAATAAACTTGTTTAAAAAATTAATTTTTTTCCTTGTATCTGCGGCGCGACAATATTTGTTTAGAAATTTTTATTTGTACCTGACCAGGCCCTGCACTATAAAAAAATAGACTGTAAACTCAAAACAAAACGTATAAAAAAGCCACGCAACACGTCAGAATTTTTTCTTTACTTTTGTTTCAAAGAATTATGCCAGTTGACAACAAAATGTTTTCGCCGTAACCATAAAACTCCTGGAGTTTTGGGTGAGTTCTTGTGATAGCCATGGAAACTATTTGTAAGGGAGCGGGAGCGTTAACAATAATTTAATCGTGAGATTTAAAAATTTTATATGCGTGATCGTGAGCCCAAAGCCACTCACACTCACGGCCTTATATAAAAATACAAGATCTTCTCTACAAACGAACATATTTATTAATCAATCTAAACCACAACAATTCCACAATTTTCTTTACATTAAACTCCCGGAAATAGGAAGAATCCCAGCAAATAAGAAACATAAAATATGCATAATAAAAGTATCAAATTTAAATTGACCAAAACTTGTTTTGTATTACGAATTTTAAATTATGTTCCAACATATTAGGAATAAATGATAAAGGAAACATTTGTGTAAATTCTAAATAAAAATCCAAAATAAACCATAATAAAGTTTAAACTTTTACATAGGTTAATACATATGTACATTAGGGCAATAACCAAATTTTTGGCATAGTACCACGGAGTGGCCAAGAATGTTTTAGTAATGAAAACACCTGTCTCCCGTCGTTTTGCGAAAAAAAAACTCACGCAGGGAAGCAAATTTCTAAAACTTTCCATGAAATTTCGAACCGCCATGAATTGTATACCGTAGGAAAATTTTTAAATCTAAAGCAGTGGATAAATTCCAAAATAGCATTTAAGTGATACGTATAGAAATATATACAAATATCAGGTTTATATTTTTTAAAATTTCCGTGAGATAAAAATGGTTGTTTCAAACTTCAACCCGATCCCTGCCTGAACTTTTTTAATAATCCGAAAAATTATCATATTTTTTATTAATAACTTTTAATGTTCTACACGACTATAATATGCCGTTTTTCATATTCGCAAAAAGTGTGAAAAAGTTATGGTCCTAATGTACATATACACACAGTTTATTATGTAGAATGTTTACATTCTATATACATTGTATACAATATACATGCATTTGATGTATTTAAATTTAAAAATTATTAAATTTCATATGGATAACAAAATAAAAATTGTAAATAGAAAAAATAACAATAAAAACTTGTAATTAATATGGAATTATAAAAAAAAATATTACAAAAAGACCTCATTTAAAGCCTGTTTAAAAAAATGTATTACATCAACGAAAATAATTATAAGTATAATAGGAGAAACATTTAAATCAATTATTTAAATTGTTTATTAGTTGACAAAGGAATTGATTTTGAAATATTTGACATTTTGAGAAGCAAAACGATTTAGTTGTAATTATAACTAATTTTTTTACATCTGCATTATACAGAAGAGTACTGACTGTTTGTTTAAACCTAAAATTCTTTTGTATTTTATTTTTTGTTCTGTAGGTAATGAAATAGCTAAAAAGGTTTGAATAACGTGAAAACGAATATTTTGTTAAGGGTCTTTTATTAAGCGATTTTGGAGATGTCGAAGTATTTTATTCGTTTGAAACCATTATGAAATTTATCATAGTGCAAGTGTTCACCGTAGCTTCGCAGCTTGGCGCGCTGAATTTGAACGATGGCATGGGATATGTTGGCTTTGCAGGACTCAGGGTTTTGTGGCTTTTATGCAAAGACATGCTACTTAAGAAAACCCCACGAGAAAAAGTCTAACGAAGTCAAATTGCACGATCTTAGATCCCAGTGCACATCACCTGCACATGTGATGAACGTGCCCAATATGGCATGAGCTGTATGGCACGTAGCATCGCTCTGTTCAAACCATATGCTGTAGTGTCCATATCATCACATTAAGGCCAAAAGAAGTTGTCAACGTCGTTCACACAGAAATTTGAATCAGTGACGCCGCCATAAGATAATTTTATCATTATTGAATTTGAGAGATGTAGCTTTAATAGGGAGATCGATCGAATAGTATTCGGCCGGGTTTAACCGGTTATTTTAGTTTTGCCCAAGTCGAAAATTTTAAAATGTCCATTTTTCGAATATCGAATAAACCGGTTATTTTAGTAAAATAAACCGGTTATTTTAGTAATGTGTAATTTATATATTTATGTACCCGTAATTTAAGTATTTTTCTAATTGAATATTTGGCAAACTTAAACTTTTTATAAAGAATGTCAAAACAAAATGTAACAAAAGTCAAAAAAGCATTATGGGCAATGTAAATACAAATCGCTTATATAACCAAAAACAATGCAAAATACTACAAAAAAAGTTCAGCTTAAAAAGTAGTTAGCAATTTGACAGTATTCTAAATATGTTATCTCTGGTGATAATATCGAACTGATTTAAAAGTCAATGGTGCTTAAATGGCGCTAAAATGATAAGTTGCAAAGGTTCTTCAATCTCACGACTTATTAATCAGTTTTAATTAGTCTACAAGCTTGACATTAATATACGCCAAGTAAAACTTGACTTCGTTCCAAGTAGTTTTTAAGAGACTGAAAATAATACTTTACTAAAAAATGCTGCCAATAATGAATTAAAAACTCTTAAGTAGTTCTAGCATATCTTCATGCTTAAAACTACACCATACCGGCGAAATCAACGATATGGAAAAATTCTTCAGTTTTATTAATTAAATTACCAAGAACTTAAAACAAAATTGAAGGAATCAAACAATCTCATTGAAGGGTTTAAGTTGTGATCGACGAATTGACAGATATTTCATACAAAAAGCATGTTCATATTACTATTGTTTCTATAATACTGAAACAAAAAAAATCCTGAATAAGAGGTTTTGTTTGCAACTTTTCAAAAATAAGGCTGAAGTTTACTGATTCATATACACATGCTTAGCCACCAACAAATTAAAACTCCTTTAAAATAAATTTGCGAGAATATCTGAAATAATAAATTTATTAAATTCCTATAATTTTTTATAACCAAAGTTTTTCCAAATTTCTACAGCTATGTTCACACCTATTAAATTATTGACGTCGTACACGTAACCACTAGTTTTCTTAAAGAATTGTTTGGCTAGAGCAAACATTATTTAACTGTTTCTTAACTACATTATATATAAATACAATTATCATCTTAGACATAAAGGTAAGCAAATAAATAGAAATTGTTAAAAATAAAGCTTAAGTTTTATCAATTTACTGGTCACGCTTTTTTTTTTTTTTTTGATTTTATCGTCAAATATTTGTTAGGTCTGAACATACCTTCAGTCATATCTATGTATTTTGTTGGTTCCTTACCTTCGCGAATTGTTTTGTTTTTATTCTAAATAAATTTTTATTACAAAAAATAATCTGATTTTTGTATTTTTATGTACTCGAATTAAAACCGGTTAACCGGTTTTTTTTTTAAATTCTTAACCGAAAATTGGTTTTTTTAAAATATCAACTATTCGGAATATTCGAAAACCGGTTATTGAAAAAAGTCTAATAATCGACCACCCTAAGCTTTAACAATATGACTAATATTAACTGTCAAATTTTGGAAGTTGCTTTGGAAGACCCTTAATTAGATTTTTTTTATAGACTGATGTAATGGAATTTACAAAATACAGGGAGAACTTATTTCGAGAGATTTTCGAAATCTAACCAACCTTAAAGTCTGCGAAACTAACATTCCAAATATTGCCTGCAATCCGCCGGTTATCTGATATATGGAAGTCTGAAATTATGAAAATCTTAATACTTTATTGATCATTAAACATTTTGAAAATTTATTACCGGTTCTTAATTTTCAAATATCAATTAAAACCTTCGTTAGAATCTCGACAATCGGCAATTCTCTTCAGTCACATTTGAATCATTTAGAAAAAACGTTTAATTTTTAGTATGTGGTTATTTTGTTGAACTATTTATGGTTTTTAATCCAAATTTTAATATTTTTAATTAGGCTTTAGTTCATCAAATTTAATTTTCATTAAATTATTTTTATGCAGAAAGGAATTGTACAACATGAAAATTAATTAAAATTGTTATTGATAATTTTTCATTATTGACTGTAGCCGGGCTCGAACCCTGGCTGGCAGGTTACCCTGACATGTTTCGATCGAAACCACTCGATCTCCTCAGAGGGATTTGCCGTCTTACACTCGCAACCATCGACGACTGCTGACGTCAATAGTCAAACATCAATCCTTAAAAAAATTGTATTTTAACCTTTGGTAGATCGAAGTTTGCTTTTTTGAATGATTATCCATTTTAATTGATTTTACATGTTTTTCCTTTACTTCTGTTTTTTCGTACTTTTGTCAAGAATTTTTCTTGAAGTCCAAAGTACATTTTTTGTTTTTTTCTTTTTTGTCTTTCTTTTACTTGTTGACCTTTTTCAGCACAACTTGAAGGACAAATGTACACATAGAGCTCGTGCCTTAGCTTTAACAATTATAAGTATTGTGGTTATTTTGTTTTTTGTTATCAAAATAAAGGACTTTAAAAAAGCCATAGATTTTAAATATCTTTTAAGGCTGGGTTTTTGAGATCTCAGTTAAACTAGGTTTAGTTAATCTGAAAACACATTTGTACCGCCATTACCAAGTCTGTATAGAAAATTTTGACGGAACATCTTAGTTTTGCTTAAAATGTTGGTCTTTAAGGAAACAAAAAAAAAATCACGTTCCCCGGAAAAATCAGAGTTTCAGCCTAAGTTAAACTAAGTTTAACCTTAATCCATATCTCAAAACCCCGGTCTTAATAAACATTTTCAACCAATCTGTCCTACGAGGACTTGACATGGTAAGAACCCGGTCTCGAGTTAAATTCAAATAATATTCAAGGCAACTGGATAGTGACGAGTTCAGTGGGAGCGATTTGTATGCTGATTTCAAAAGTTCGGTCGCGTAATTATACACACGGGGTAGCCTTAAATGGGCTATATGATTTAAATGGGTTAAAACATTTTTATTTATGCGATTATTATTGCTTTTCTTTTATTACAGCATATTATTGGGGAATATTTTTCAATTATCCTTAAAAATTATATCCTGTAAGTGATGTCCATTTTCTGTATTCTCTCAGAAAGTCTGAATTTATTAGTGAGAGGGCAAGAGAACTTGATATTATTCTCTTCCATCTCAGCAATTAACTAAGACTTTCTCAAAGAAAACTTTTATAGTGTGTACCCAGCACTGTTGCCAATTTAGAGATTTTCCCGCTATATCTAGAGTTTTTAAAATGTCAATCGCGGGAAAAAATACGTTTTAGCGGTAAGCGGGAAATCTAGCGATTTTCAAACAATTCTCAGCGGCACATTTCCGCTACAAAAACCTTTCTCAAATTTAAAATTTACAGATTTTTTACTTTTTGTTTTTCTGGCTAAAGCTACTTGCTTATGTTCACGGTTTTAATTACTTTTGTAGTTTTAGTGAACTGAAGATTGAATGACAATTTTTTTTTCTATTTTTGACTAGTGGCGGAATGCACATATTGATATAAGATTTTGCACAAACAAATTCATCCTATATCACTAGAAATTACACTGTCAACTATCGATCAGATCGGTCCATAACTTACCATTGGCCTCAGATAAACCCTACTCTCGGAAAAAGCTTTAGTACGCGTAGAACCGTAAAGCTCTCAATCTGTGTTCTAATATAATAACATTTGGTCAGTTAAAGTTTAACAAGACTATAAGTTACTTGTTCAAATTTCGTGAAGATCGGCCCATAATTTACCATATGTCCCATTTAAAGACCACTCCGGAAATATTCTAACTGCAGGTGGAGGATATCAAAGATTCGGCACAGCTGCATACATAACTCTAACTTATTATATTTTTGGGAATTAAATAAGTAGGGAAGTTGAAAACCTTAGTATGTAACGTATTTGAGAGTCATATACCTTTGAAAAAGCAGCCTTTATCTAGATTTATATAAAACTTTTAAAAATGTTTAGGTTTTAGCGGTATTTTTGAAAAAATTACCGCTAAATTAAATATTTAGCGATTTCTAGCGGTTTTGAAGTCCGATTTGGTGGGAAATGTTCAAAAATAGTTGGCAACAGTGGTACCCAGACTTAGAAATGAGATTTTAAATATTTCTAAAATCAATAAAATTTAAGAGTTTCAATGGTGTTGAACCCCTCAAGTTAACCAATTATATACAAACATATTACAAAAATTTTTCCGAGCAGCGTAATATTTTTAAATTCTTGATATATACAAATACTTTAACCTTAACCTCTTTGCTTTTTTTTTGTAAATCGAAAACACGTCTCTTGCTAAGAACACTCCCTTTGTTTCCTTTTGTAGATTACATTCGTTCGAATATGATGTCAAAATCACAATGACATAATTTCTGTATACGCTGTTCTATATTTTTTATGTAACGATGTGCACTTTTTGTTAAGTTAAATACAATTTTAAAACAGTTTTGTGTTCATGGATGTTTCTACAAAAAAAAATGTTTTTACAATTTTTTGTTTTTTTTTGTTTGCAAAAGTTGATGTCAGCGGGATGAAAGTAAAAAAAGAGTGAAAGTGTTTTTTTTTTTTGCACACAATGAGTATTTTGTTTATGGGTGGTTGAGGGCGATGATGACATGCAATGCTGCTAAAACGCAAATCACATCATATAACGGATTTAATTTTGAAAATCATATTTTGAGGTAAATTTAATCAACCTTGACCTTCCCAAGAGGGTATGGAAATGTTTATTTACTTAATATTATTACAATAATAATAAGCAAATTAATAATAGAAATTGAGTAAATGAATGATGATACCTTTTTTTAATTTTAAACTTGAAAAAAATTAATTAGAATATTTTGAATAACCAGCACAAGAACAAGTTCTGCTTTGCATCAAAGTCTTCTTAAAGCACTTCGAGAACGAATTCATTTATTTATTTTATTTTTTCCTAATTTAATAGCTATAGTTTAAGAACTAGTTTCTTTATCAATTTTTTTTTTAAATAAAAAATTTTTTAAAAACGGGTATTTTTATTATAAAATATTTCCACACCATTTCTACTTTACTTTATTTAAAACATATACATTTCTTGAATTTTTTTAAATCTTTTTGTTTAAAAAAAAATGTCTAGTTTTTATTAACAACTAGCTTTTACCCGTAATTTTGTTCACGTAAAAGTTAAAGCAATATTTAAAGAAAAGGATTTATCCCAAAAAAAAAAAAATTACAGAAATTGTATGAAGTTTTTACATCTTTATTTGTTTTATGTTAAAATATTTTAATAAGCAACTTTAAAGGAATTATTATTTTTCGCCAGTACACACATACATACTCAACTGTCCAGTCCATTAGAAGAGAAAGGGGCCACTAAATTTTTATATTCTGGCCACTGGACCATATGCAATCTGCATATCCAATTTATTAAGAAGAGAAAAAGTACCAATTTTATCCCGTTTTTACCCTCCAAAAAGTACCTTTTTTATCCTTTAAAAAGTAAACTATATTTTAATTTGAACCATATTCAATCTGCATACCAAATTAATCAAAAAGAGAAAAGGTACCAATTACCTATTAGGAATAAAAAATAAATAAAATTATAATTTGACAAATGACCATAATATGGTTAATATTGACCATATTATTGTTAATTCTGACTATATTATGGTTACTTTTGTGAAAATTCTGGGAAGTTTTGACCATATTTTGGTTAAAATTGAACATAATATGATTAGTTTTGACCAATTTTATGGTTAATATTGACCAAAATCTGGTTAATTTTGAACATATTATGGTTGATTTTGGGAAAATTCTTGTTGATTTTAAACATACTATGGTCATATTAAAACATAAACATTGTTTAAATCCAACCATAGTATGTTGCTCTTAAAATATGGTTACCTCTAACCATATTTTTTTCTACGTGCAGTAGATGTTTTTTTCGGATGTTTATTTGTCGAGTTATGTAGTACTAAAGTGATAAGATAAGTGATTCTTAAAGGAAATCGTCTTTTCAAAAAAAAAAAAAAAATATTAATAATAAAACTTTTCATTTGCAAAACCAGCAATTTAAATTATAATTTTTCGAACTTTGTAATTTTTTTTATTCTTTTACTAAAATAAGCCTTAGGTGTCCTTATTATACTGTAAACTTTTTAGAATGAGTTATGCAAATTTCTTTATAGCCGCAAGGCACTTTTAAACCGAAAATGATCATTTTGAAATCCAATTTTTCTATCTTAGTCCAACTTTTTTTAATCTTATAATACTGTAAACATTTTAAAGTGGGATTTTCATTAGTTGAAAATGTAGGCCAATAACTATCCATAGTTGTTGCACTGCGAAACCGGTAGTGACCAATTTTAATAAAAAAATTTCGAACTTGGAAACCTTTTTTTCTTTTATTTTTTTTTTTTTAATTTTCCTACAGTGTCCTAATATATAATATTGTAAAAGTTTTAAAATGGGATCTCCATAAGTTTTAAAGCTATGCAAACTTATGTACAAATTTTAGGATTTCCACAACCCCCATGTTTGTATGGAAGCCCCCCTAAGGGGTGGAAATAAGAGGCAAGTATATTTTGAGAAAATGTTTAGGACGCAAAACTTATGAAGATCAATTATAAAATTTACCCCCTAGGGGTGACTCCTATTCAGTTATGGGACTTTTTCTTCAATATATTCTTCATATAAAATAAAAAAAATATTTACATTTTTTTTTTTGCTTAATTTTATAAATTTTTTATAGCTTTTAAATTTTTTTTTTTTTTTTGACACGTTTTAAAAATTTTTCGCGATATATGCGCTTGAATTTGGCGAATTAGAATACGAATGTCCTGAAATAGAATATTCGTAACATCATGATCATGAACTTATGATTTAACTGTAAGAAGATTCGTAAGTGTAATTATTAATACATTTTGAAAAGCGATTGTTGTAACTGGTGTAAAAACAATGTAAAACGATATTTAATACATATTTTAAAAATATTCAGTATTATATTATAATTAATTTTGAATGATCGGCTAATTAAACAACTGACATTGTATTCATTTTCATTATTATCACTGTTATGATCGGTTATATTTAGTACAACAAATAAATTTTATATACAAAATAAATCAAAACTTAATTAACAAGATTTTATACAAGATTGAAAAATATGTATACACATGCATACTTTTCATCTACTAATAAAGCCTACGGTTAAATGGTCAACAAAAAAAGTTCCAACAACTGTTTAACACAAACGAAATTAAACTTCTGGTTTAAAAACCCAACTGACCACCAAAAACTAAAAAATCGAAAAACTTTTTTTCTTTTTATACCCTTCACCACAGGTGCAATGGGAAATAAGTTTGTCAATGCGTTCGTAATTTCTACAATAATGATCTTAAGGTATGTTCACATTTAACAAATGTTTGACGAAAAAAAAGCGTGACGTCTAAATTGATCTACTATTAACTTTCGTTTTAATAATTTTAATTGATCTTTTAAAATTTATTAATAAAAAACATTAAAGAATATATAATTAGTAAAATGTTAAATGCTGTTTGATCTAGAAAACGTAAGCAAAATCAAACAAATCTTTAATACCAATAAGGTGGCATGTAATAACGCCCACTCCAATAAGTGTCACAGTGTAAATGGACTTTAGGACACTTTTAAAAGTGCGTCCACGGACGTTATGACACTTTGTAGAGTGTCATAATGTCCACATCATGTTTACTCGAAAGCGAAAGGATTTTCTCCTTTATGGTATAACAAATACCAGCTTCGATCACTAAAGCTTCTCTTCACAGCCGGGCTTCGGCTGGGCGCAAGGATTTTCTTATCTACGGTATCACAAATACCGGCTTCGCTAACTGCATAGACGGCCTTCGGCCGGGATTTTCTCCTCTATGAAAAACAAGTACCGGCTTCGCTAATTAAGGATTCTCTTCACAGCAGGCCTTCGGCCGGACGCAAGGATTTTCTTTTCTACGGTATTACAAATACCGGCTTTGCTAACTAAAGCGTCTCGGCATAGACGGCCATCGGCCGGGCACAAGGAATTTCTCCTCTATGATTTTAGTTGCTTAACTCAGCGAAGCAGGTACTTGTTAAACCATAGAGGAGAAAATCCTGTGCAGAGAAGCTTTAGTAAGCGAAGCCGGTACTTGTTTTATCATAGAGGAGAAAATCCTTGCGCCCAGCCGAAGGCCGCCTATGCCGATACGCGTTAGGAAGCGCAGCCGGTATTTGTTATACCAAAGAGAAGAAATTATTACATTTTTCAAAGTGTCACAGTGTCCATGGACTTATTAGTCCATGGAAACTATGACACTGGACGTTATGACATGCCACCTAAAATAAATGTATGGGGCGTCAATTGTTTCTGTCCGCGTGTATGTTAAAATGGGTTTTCCGAAGACCCCAGAAATAATGTGGGCTGGGTTGCCACAATTTTATGTCACATATACTCCGTTAAAGTTTGCTATTGAAATTCAGCCAGATCAGCCAGAATGGCTGAGATGTGAGCAATAAACCCCGACTGCCTCTAATTTGACCAATAAATCCTTTGTTGTAGTTATTTTCTATATGTCTTGCGAACGCCAAGAGTCAAAGGTTCCAAATTAGGAGAGAGCGTCGTCGCTATCAATATGCAACATCCGACAAATTGTGGGCGGGAGTGGAGAAGTAGCCGTGGCACAAAATACATTTCCTAAAAACGGTATGAGAAAATCGTTGAATTTCGGTACACATTGCTGGGTTATCAAAACACCAACTGGTTAAAAAAAAATGGACGGGATTGGAGAAGTGAGAGTGGCACTTCACGTTCAGACATTTAAGATTTCTGCATGTCTGGAGAACGGCAGGAGACAAAATTTCTAAATTAGGTACAAGCATTTGGTTATCAATACACAACATCCGACAAAATTTGGGCGGGATTGGAGAACTGGGCGTGACGTAAAATAGATTTATTTATATTCAAAGAAATTTTTCAAATTTGGTACACATAGATTGGTTAGAATATAAAACATCATTAGAAAAATGGACGCCATTGAAAAAGTGGGCATGGCAAAAAATACCTTTCTTTATATCTGGAGAACGGTAGTTATCCAAATTTGGTGCACATACATAGCTGGGTTGTCAAAACACAAAATCCGTGATAAAGTGGGTGTCATAGGATAAGTACGCATGACAAACACAGAAAAGATCAGTAAAAGTTACAAAATTAAGTATTAATAGCTGTGAAACCACTAAAAGAAAAAAAAAGTGGGCGGGCTTGGAGAAATGGAAGCGGCACCAAAAATTTATTTTTATATATCTGGAGATTAGTCGCGGAAAATCAAATAAGTCTTTATTTATATAATTTTCTGTTCTTATCGCATCATGGTGAAGGGTATATAAGTTTCGGCATAGCCGAATTTTTAAATTTTTTGCTTTCACGTAAACAAGTCTTAAATTAATGACTTTGTAACAATTGTTTGATGTAAATTGTGAATTCGTTTGTATCTTTATACAAGCGGTAGTGCGTATAAATTAAACTTTGGTTTTGTTTAAAATAATCGTACATTTTGTTAATCATCATTGTACATATTAATAAATATAAATTTTATAGGTTTTATTTTTACTTGTGCATGTGTAAAATTTATAAATTTTTTTTTTTCGTTTAAACTTTATCAGCCTTAGGCTGGACAATTATTTCAAAATGATTTATTTTTAAAATTGGTAGTCATACAATGAAAATTATTAATAAAAAAATCAATTAATGAAAAATGGTTTTTGTTGTTGTTTTTTTTTAATACATACACACATAGTTTTGTTGTAAAGGAGGTGTAACTTTTGATTGAGTGCGTGTAGGTTATTTAAGGATGTACTTAAAAAGTGTTTTAATTATTTTTAAATTTAAAATAAGTTAAAATCAATAACAGTGAACTGACACATTATATTCATAAGCGTTTAAAAAACTGCAGTCAAAGTAGAAAAACTGCGATTTCTTCCACTTTTTTATATCTCATTGAACAAAAAAAAAAATAAAAACTGTTGCTTTCGCTTCTGATTCATTAAGGGCCATTATTACAACTTACAAATAGTTATTTTTAGGATGCTATCTGACAGATAAATAGTTTTTGGTTATTACAAGTTAACATTAACCTAAAAAGTGACTGATAAGCTAACATCAGGGGCCAGATTCTGGCATTCGTGATCGAGTGCTTTCTCGCTCCGAAAGCAATTTAATATATAATTATTTCAGTCAATACTGAACGAATTGGAATTATTTTTCGTTATTGTAAAGCATTCCTTTAAGTTTCACAATACTGAAAAAATAATTTTGATTCGTTCAGTATTGACTGAAATAAAATTGCTTTCGAATGGAGAAAGTACTCGATCACGAATGCCAGAATTAGGCCCCAGGTTTGTCCTCATGGTAACTTTACAAATGAACTTTAAAAACTTGAAGATGCCATATTTTCTGCTGAAGATATGGTAACTTCAATGATAGTCTTAAATTACTCAACTTTTTCAAAAAACAAAATTTAACACAAAAAACAAAACAATTTACCATTAAAACCAAAAATAAAGCACAGAAATTTACTTTTGTTTTTAATTAATAAATAAAACAAAACTAAGTCGTTGCCACTACGTATTTTAAACAACCAAAAGTAGTCGGTATATACTGCAATGTTGCCACAGTATATAAATTACATTTTTTATTTTATCGGACAGTTGTAATAATGGAAAAAACTTATTGGTCACTTTATCGTTCAAGATAGCTATTGTTCACGTTAACTATCAGCAACTTTATCATTAGGTTGTAATAATGGCCCTAAATGTCAACAGTTGCTGTCAAACTAAGCAAAACGAAAAGTTAAAAGTTGTATACAAATTTTCGTTTTTTGTTTGACAGTTTTTAGTTTCGACTATAGTTTTTTAAATGCTGATATTCACATGTAACAAAAATGAACTTCTTATTTTTGTTTTCCTTTAAAAATTTCGAAAACGCATTTTTTATTACAAAGTGTGTTTTTTATAGAGCGACACAAGTTTAAATCATAATAAAACAAAGAAATATATTTTAAATATCAATAAAACTGGCTTTATTGGAAAGAACATTTTATGAAATTAATGTTTAAATATGATTTCAGCCATGTGGCCGCCACGGCTGGCGCGTAGAAGGCGCAAACTGGAACACCAATTTTCAACAACATTTGAGGCCAAAGAAAATAATCCAATGGGGTTAAATCACACGATCTTGTTGGCCATTACGTGAAATTATTTTTTCATCAAAAGTTTCTTTGAGTAAATCAATTGTAGCGCCCGCTGTATGGCTCCGTCCTGTTGGAACCACATATCAGCAAAATAAATGCCACGTAATTGAGGTACGAAAAAATTTCGAATCGTGTTCCTATACCGTTCACCATTGACAGTAACATTTTGGCCATGATCGTTTTTAAAGATATATGGGCCAATGACCCCGCCAGCCTAAAAAGCGCCCCAAACAGTAATTTTCTGTGAATGTAATGGTGTTTCGAGAAAAGCTTATGGATTCTCCTCACTCCAAATGTCATTTTGAATGTTAATTCAAAATCGATATATATTTGTGCTTCATCCCATTCGCCGCATTATTTTGATTTAAAATTTTAACAATTTGCTCGCGTTGCAAATCAGCTGTTAAATGGGTGCTCAAATAAAGCAGTGATGCCAACTCAAGGTGTGACATTCTAAGAAAAACACCCTTTGTTAGCAAAAAAGAGGCTCTAAAGAAATAGTTGCATACTTTAAGAGTAAAACTGTTTTGATTGCTAAGATTATATATTAAAAGGACTAGGCCAACTCCTCTACTCTTTTAATCTGCAAATGTACAATAAAATAAAAGACAAAAGTGAATGATTTACCCCCTCATATGTTTTACCCCCGGCATATTTAATCGTATTTTCGCTTGTTACGATCGAACGCACTTTGACCATGGTTGGAACAATGCATTAAATAGCCTCAATAGGTAAAGCGAACTTTCAATTCCGTTAAAATTATAAAAAATTGGTTAGAAATAAACAGTATATGGTCCATTTTTTTCATTATACCCGTTTAATTAAAAAACAAAACGGCGCATTTTTATTCTTTGTAAAACGGCCTGAAAGCTTTAAATTAAAAAAACTATCCAACATTAAAAAAAAAAACTATAAGTTTTCATATTATTCGAATTTTTATTCTAAGTCAAATTGCAATTCTCAAAAGCTTTAATACTTTAATACAGCATTCCACGGATAATTACCTCGCCAAAAATGTCAATATTTTTGGGTAATTATGCGGGGTAAGCATTTAAACGAATACGCTTAAATACCTCGTTGAGGTAATTATAAGAATACGTTTAACTACCTCATTGAGGTAATTAAGAGAATACGTTTAACTACCTCATTGAGGTAATTAAGAGAATACGTTTTAATACCTCAGTGAGGTAATTAAACGTAATAAAAAAACAATGGGAGTTGCTGTCTTAAATTTTATCTGTAATGCTTTTTGAGATGTTCTGTCATTTCCTACTAACAAAAGCGTACTCATACATATGTACAAACTTATGATCAGGGAAACCGTAAATATGCAAAATAGCATGGTTTTTCTTGTGCGATAAATGGATGCAGAAACAATATATTTATCCGTTTTTAAACTTTATAAATTTTGGTATCGATTTGTTTGTGAATAATTTGCATATTTTAGCTATTGCTTAAACAATTTGTAAAACAGATGAATTTTCTGTTGCTTTAATTTCGCCATCTACATTTAATTTTCACTCTACAATTGTAAGCCTAAGCAAGTCTTCGTTAAAGATAAATGTTATTCCAAACTGTAAAGTTTTATATAAATATATGCAAAAATTAAGAAAAAGGCAATTATATAAATTTGTGCTGATCATAGAAATCTACACGCATCGTTTAGTAAGCCGATCGAACCAAAAACACTTTTTAAAGTGATCTTTTCGTGTCCGTCCGTCAATCTGGCTGGTTGTCTGTCCTTGTGCGTTAAGTTAGCAGTTTTTAGATAATTTGATAAAGTTTGGTTAATACGTTTTAGTTGTCACAAGAACGAAACCTATGTTAATTGTGAGAATCGGTCTATAATATCACAAAGTCCCTATGCAAACTTATTTCTTTATGTCCATAAACCATTAAATAATGTTCGTATTAAGCTTAAATTTGGCTCAATATATCTTACTGCAAATTAAATATGGTTGAATCAGATTTAACCATACTGCTTCCATTCAAATTGCAATCCCTAAAATATTCAAGCTATTTTATCCTTTTAAATGTTAATGTAATTTAAAATTTAACGATCTTTTCTTTAATCCCTTTAAGACAAAATATCTCATTATATGAATCCTAACCTCTTAACGTAACTTTATTCTGGTGAGCACAGAATAAAGTTTATTTTAATGCAAATATGAAATTGTGGAATATTTTGCTTTCAAATAAGCCATATTTTGTTTTTTGGGCATATTTTTTTTTAAATTTTTAGTGCATATTTTCAAATTATTAACATGTAAACTTGGTTGCATTGCTTGCCGTGTTGTTGTCAAATAGTACTGAGGCAATTAAACGAATGAAATTAGGTGTAATTTTGTTTTGGGAGTTTAATCTTTAAGGCAATTATCCGAATTGGGTAATTAAGCGTGAGGCAATTAAACGTGGGTTTTTGTTTGAAAAATGGAAGAAAAAAAACGGGGATTTAAAACTCAAGGTAAATACGCGTGAAAGGCAGTTAAGCGTGGGGTGATTAACCGGGTTATACTGTAGTCTTATTCCTTCAATATTTTCCAGGAATATTTTCTATGCACTATCAGAATTTTCATTTGTATATTTCTGTTGAAAAAAAACTTGGTCTTATAGAGTTTGAAAAAAAAAAAATTTATATTTTAACAAATTACTAAGAAACCTTTAAATACAACAATACCTAAACGCTATATTTTTAGTGTATGTATTCGTTTAACTTTTTTTTATTTTTTAACACACAGCTGATAAGATTTCTTTCTTATTTAAAAAAAAAATGTTCATATAATTTTGGCATAACATCGGCATACACGGTGCTTTAATTTATTTGTAGCATTTAGCCATTAGGGCGTTGTAAAAAAGAACAGTTCTGCGATTTTCTGGAATAACAACGTATGACCAATTTTGTTGTTCTTAAAGCTGTTTGTATAAAACCCACTTAATTATTGTATTTATTCCGGGGCTGTGGAGTAATGCTTTCTTGCACTAACAAAGTATGTCGACAACCGCTGGCATGCTAAAAACTTCTCAAAATACACAAGCAGAACGTAAAAACCGTTCCAGCTGTCTCAGAAAACAGTCAGTTATCACTAAAACATCTAATAGTCTGCTTTCACACGTTTCAACTTTTGATGCTCAACTCTTATGTTTTTAGGTGAGAGAAGAAAGAAGAAAGGGGGTTAGTACGGAGATGCCTGTACTCGGGCAGTACGCTTTGTTTTTTTTCGTTGATATATGCACAACAATGGCTGCATGTAATTTTTTTCTTTTTTTTCTCTTTGATTCGCTGTAAATAAAATTGTTGTTGTTTTGAACCAAAAAAAGATGAAACCTATTGCTGCGTGTGATTATATTGGCATCTTTAAAAGGGAATTGAAAAAAAGTTGAGCATCAAAAGATGAAACGTGTAAATTTAGACATACAGACTTTGTTACACAACTTTTTTTGCTGCAGGCCCCCATGAATTGTATCATGGATGATGGGAGCTACTTTACAAATATATGTTATCGCAAATACTCACAAAGGGGATTTAAGAGGCTATAAGTAAGGTGCCTCAAAATATGAAAAAAAGCCCGTGGATGTGACTAGATAAGTTAAAGTTGTGTATTTTAAAAATTGCATTTTAACTTTGATTTTTTTAATCTTGATATAAGTTTTTTATTACTGCTAATGTGTCAGCCAATATTTTATTCCGCATAAGTTAGAGAAAACTACCAAAATCGGTTTATAAATGGCCGAGTTAGAGATTTTTTTTTTTTTTTTCCCCCAAAATAATATTTTTGGCACAAAAGTGCCCATATCATTTGAACTAATAGGACTAAATTTGCGCCAGATATTTCGTATATATAAAAAGTATTTAATATTGAAATTTATTTCACCTGGCCCCTTCCTGAATTTAGTGCTTTATGTAAATGGTAACGTACAATCTTGAAGCTTTAAAATTTCTATAAACTGCATTTGTGTGTATCGTCCACAAAAATCGACTTGAACTTTTGTTTTTTGATGAACAACGAAATTGTTAACACAAGAGTGTTATTTACCGGTACCTCTAGAAATGTATACAATTATTTTATACCTATACATAAAAAGTTTTTTATTTCAAAATATTTTGCTATGATATCATCCTAACTGAATAAACAAATATAACAGAACTACAAAAACAAGCATATTGTCACCTAAAACGCAAAAGGCCCTATCTAACAAAAATTTCAAAAATCGACTTTTTCCTAACACCACAAATGTCCTCAAAAAATTTTCAAAAATTTTTCGTTCCCGCGATAATTGGGTCTACGTAACGGAACGGCTCGGAGCAACAATTGCAATACCAATACAAGCTGTTACAACAACAACAACAAAATTTTGGGATCTTTCAACCAACATTAGCGATTTTATGGACAAAAAAAGGCCCTATCTATAGCATTTTCAGTTTAAATTAAACCTTTTTCAAACTAAATGAAACCTTTTTCAAAATGAACGAAACCTTTTTCAAAATAAATGAAACCTTTTTCAAAATGAACGAAACCTTTTTCAAAATGAACGAAACCTTTTTCAAAATAAACGAAACCTTTTTCAAAATAAATTTAACTTTATTCAAACTTTATTCCACTGACCGCTTTAGGAATTATCATGATCATATCCATAACATAGTTCGCACAATCATTTTGATTAATTTGTGCGACACTTTCCTCAATTACACTTACTATGTTATGCTCTGTGGTCATTTACAGTAATCGGTTAAAAAAATATTTGCAAATCAAAAAAAAATACAACAAAATATGATTAACCTGCAAATTTTAAAACTGGTTTAATTTAATTTGAAAAATTTTTAATTCAATTTGAATAAAGTTTAATTTATTTTGAAAAAGGTTTCGTTTATTTTGAAAAAGGATTCGTTCATTTTGAAAAAGGTTTCATTTATTTTGAAAAAGGTTTCGTTCATTTTGAAAAAGGTTTCCTTAATTTTGAAAAAGGTTTCGTTCATTTTGAAAAAGGTTTCATTTATTTTGAAAAAGGTTTAATTCAAACTGAAAATGCTATATAAAAAATTATATGGTAAACGCTAAAAGACCTAACAAATAGTTTGTATAATATGCAACATTGGTAATTTTGAAAACAACTGCTAGGTCTTACAATAGAAGAATAATTAATTAAAAACAGTTTAATGTCATTTATCAATTTATCATTTATTCAATAGTTTTTTTCTTCTCCTGTAAAATTATCAAAATGTAAGATAGGGCCTTTTGCGTTTTAGGTGACGTTAAAGAAATAAGACTATTAGAAATTACTTTTCAAAAATTTTATTTAACATTCAGTTAAGTTTCTCTTGAAAAAGACAAAGAAGTTTCTTTCAAAAATTGTTAGCAACGAAAATATATTCAAATTATTTACTAATTTTCGATACAAATCAAATACATATAAACTTTAATTAAATTCAAATTAAAAATTGATAAAAAATTTTACTAAATAATTTTTATTATTAAAAATTGGAGCGGTAGAAAGAGTAAAAGTGTGTTGCAGGAATTTTTATTTTTAACCAGAAATACTTGGATTTGTGACATGAGTGTTTAAATTTGTTGTGTTTTTAATGAAATTGTTTTTTTTTTTGTGATAAGACTTAGTTTGTCGATGTTTGTTCTAACACAGTTAATGTCAATTAAAAATTGAGACTAAATAAATAAGAGAAAACAAGAAATGCTATTAAAACAAAAATTTAAATATTATTGTTACTTTGAAAATATTTATCTGAATGTATAGTGTTTTCAATTAGCTGCTTTATAATATGATAATCTATGATATTTAATAGCTTTGTTGTTAAATAACGACCTTCAGCAAAACTAAATAAAAAAAAAATATGTCTATTATGGCCACTAAAATTGTGTAAACGAAAAACCATAGTTGGGGGTAGTGCACTGAATATGGATTTAAATCAGCATTGCACTATCACTAAATAAAACTGCAGAGAAATTAGTTTGCACTCTTTTTTACCAGCTTTAGTGATGATTGTTATTTTTTAACTATCACTAAAAAATTTTGAGTGATATTGCAAATATTTTCACTATCGTTAAACGCAGATTTGAATGCAGAAATCTGCACTCAAATCAAATAGTGCAAAATTTGGACATGCAATCAAAAAAGCTGCATACAAATATTGTCTCACTAAAATTTAAAAAATGTAACTTTGTATGTGCATGGTTTTTGATTTCTTTTGATGATATGCTTAAGTAAGAAACATTAAACAAAATGAAATTTTGTCAATAACGGTATAATTATTGGCTTTAATCATGAAAAAACAAGTTTTTAATTTAAAATTTAGTGCAACAATTTAAGTTGCACTCAAATGAGTGAAGAAGAAAAATTTTTCAATTCATCACTCAACATCAACAAAATGATTGCAATATTTTTGCACTATCACTAAGTGTGAGTTGAAACTTTAAAATGAGTGCACTACCCCCATCCATGCGAAAACAACCTATGTCAACAAGCGTAGCTCTCGTTAAATAAACATTTTGTTAATAAGTAATACAAACTAAAAGGTGGTCCAACCAAAACGCCCGATGTTAATTGTAAATAAAACAAAAAGTTTTCATTTTTTATTATGATACAAGAAGAATCTATGACGGCTTCTGTGGAATATTTTCAATGACTCTGAGATAAAATTGAGGTTCAATGTTGTTAATGTGCCGAATTATCCTATCCTTCAGCTCTTGAATTGTTCTTGGCCTATTGACGTACACTTTTCTTTTTAATATTCCCAAAGAAAGAATTCCAACGGTGCCAAAACACATGACCGTGACGGCCAATTAATATCGCCACTACGTGGGATAACACGGCCATTGAATTTCTCTCGCAAACGGCCATTGTTTCGTTGGATGTGTGGCCAGTTCTTAAGTCAATTTAACCACCTTGTAAACGGGTTAATTCAAATCATTATTCAAAATTCGCATCAGTGATTTTCGTGAGATGTGCAATTGTTGGGCACGACGACGACTCGAGGCTGACGGCTCTCTGCTACACTATCGCGAACAACAGCAAAGTTTTCCGCAGACCGAACTGGGTGAGCACGCACAGGTGTTTTCGCATTTCCTACAGACCCGGTTTTGCTGAAATTTGAGCGCAATTCACCCGATTTTGGACACATTTGGTCGATTATGCTTGCCAAAATAATCACGAAGTGAACGAAATGCATTTTGATTTGAACACTCATTTTCGTAAAAGGTTTCAACAATCTTAACACGCTGCTCAATTGTGTACCACTCCATCATTAAATTTGTCAAACACTGAAACAAAAAAATGTTAAATTAAGTTGGTCAAAAAAACTTGACGTTGAGGTGGTACTCACAATTAACATCGTGCATTATGATTGGACTGGCCTTAACAAAATTTGCAAAAGCCATTTATCGATTCTGTTTAAAAACATCACCGTATGCGCATTTTGTTTGTGTATTTTTAACAAAAGTAAAATAAGCACATACGTTGTTTGTGCTATTTGAATTTGTACTAGGATAAATTACGTTTTCTAGTATTAAAATTTAAAGGGAATATAACAAAAATGGACATTCGTGCGTGGTCAGAAAACCACATATTGAAATTAAAAACAAACTCGGTCATACAAAAATGTTTTTAAGGTTTTTTGATAAAAAATAAAAATAAAAACTTTAAAGCCTGACCCACAATGTCGAAACGAACATTTCTTTCGTATATTAACATTAAAAACAAAAACCAATTTTTTTTATTGTTGTTTTCAATATACATAAATATAAGAAAAAATGTTTTTGTCGACATCGTGGGTTCTGCTAAATTATGTATGTCCTAAAAGTATGTTCACACTAAACACATACAGCCCAATTATGAATAAAAATTCCGCCGAAAATTGTTCCCTTCTCTAACTGTTCCTATTTAAAATTTGATATTAAAAGTGTAAATTTATGTTTGATATACAGGGGTGTGCTGGAAATCGCAAATGCAAAACGCAAGAATTTTAAAAGTCGTTTTTTAGTAAGATTTCTGTAATAAAAGAATTTCATGACAAATCTTCTACAAACATTTCTCTATTAAACAGAATTTTATAACAAAAATTATAAAAATTTGATTAAAAGTGTATTAAAAACAGCCTCCAAATTCTTGCGTTTTGCGTTTGCGATTTCCAGCACACCCCCCATAGATAATAACGTTCTAAAGAAATCAAACAACTTTGTGTTACAAATAGTGGTTACGTGTGGGGCATCAAATATTTGTTGAGTGTTACCATAGATTATTTCTGTATACAAGTAGGACGGACTAAGAAAAAAAATGAACTGAATTGAAAAACTCAAATAAGTGTAACTATGGGTGAGTTGCGAGGCAACTCGCTATTTTAGATGCATTCTATAATGCAACCGTGTGGAATTTTATTTTTTTGTCCCAAAGTGCACCAAAAACTGTACATACATCGTTAACCTTAATGATGCATTTTTGACTTTGACTGCAAAATTTTATAAACATCTTTGGAACTCAGCCTTTTTGTTCATCTCAATACAGCTTTTACTTATCTTTTTGCCTGTGTCGCTTTCTCAAAGCTACATTTGCCACACATATCGTCAGCTCATTATTGGTTTGGCGCATACGCCAAAAAGTCGTAGTGAAGAAAACGACAATAAAGGTTTACATAAAGTTTTCTGATAATATACCCAAAAGAAGTTTTTTGTATTTTCACCACTGCTTCTGCCATATGTTTGGAAGAAAAATGTAAATTTTCGTGAACGTTCATAAACAAAGTTAGAAGTAAGTAGTATTTTATAAGAAGTTGGTAGTATTTTATTAAATGTGAAAATTTATGTTTTGTGCCGCATTCGCCACTTTTCTTAATTTCTTTATAAAAATTAGTTTTTTGTGCTGCATGCGTATAAATGTGTACTAAGTTGTTGACATTTTATTTTTCTTTTGCTTTAACTACTTTTCTTCTTACGGCAAAGAAGCGAAGCAAGAGCAAAATTGCTTTTCTTGCTGCCTTTTTTTTTTATTTCGCTTTAACTTCTTGGTTTTCTTACGGCAATGAAGCAAAGCAAGAGCGAAATTCATTTTGTACGTTTTTGTATGAGGAATTTTCTGCACTCGAAAAAATCAGTGGCGTGTAGAGCAAAACAATACTTGATAAACTTTAAAATAGTTGATATGGAGCAAAAATTAATGCTTTATATTTCCGAAATGATAAAAGATTTCGTGAAACAGGTTTTGGACAGCGTTTAAAAAACTGCAACCAAAGTAAAAAAAAAACTGCCATTTCTTTCACGTTTTCATATGCCATTGGCTAAAGAAAACTGTTGCTTTTGCTTCTGATTCATTAAATGTAAACCGTCTCTGTCACAACAACTTAAAAAGCTAAAAGTTGTATAGAAATTTTCATTTTTTGTTTGACAGTTTTTGGTTTCTACTGCAGTTTTTTAAGCCCTGGTCGGTAGGTCAAAAAATCATGAGCTGACATTATGTAAAACTCTTTTTTCAGAATAAACGCTAGAAATCTTGTAAGGTATGAAATATATTAATTAAATAAGATATTTATAGTTACGTTAAGATTTGAGTTATACTCAATAATAGGATAAAACCTTGATTTAAACTCACTTCCAATACGTCGTCAAATCTTGGCTTTAAAATGATATTAATTTGACTTCAAACCTGTTTTAAAACTATTTTAAATTCGAACTACGAATTTAACCTAATTTAAAAATACGAATATTTTTTTACTCACTACTTTAGGGTTATAAAATCTAAATTAAAACTAATAGCAATTCTTTAAAAAAAAAATTATATACAATTAAAAGTCTGAATTATGCATAGTATGATTGCTAGAACTGCTGCCTATAGGTAAGTATTAACTCTAAATTAAATGTCTTTTTTCTTTAAATCCATCCAAAATATTTTAAAACTTAATTTAAAGTTCAGTAAAACTTTAAGGAATTCCTGATTTTGGTATTCTTTTAAGGGATTTTCAAATAGCATTACGAAGAAATTTTTCTTTACACATCTAAAATAAAAACTTAATGCAAATAAAATTAGGGTAAATTAAATTAAATAAATTTTTTTTTAAATATTTTCCTTAATTTCAGAACCACAATGTCTGATGAAGCTACAAACGGAAGTGCCTCCCCTGCACCACCTACCACAGAGTTGGCTGAGATGGCTTTGGAAGAACCTAAAGTTTCATTTCAAGATCAATTCAAAGCATTTTCCAAATTCGGTGATACAAAATCCGATGGCAAATTGATAACACTTTCACAAAGTGATAAATGGATGAAACAAGCCAAAGTTATCGATAAGAAAATCACTACCACCGATACTGGCATTCACTTCAAAAAGTTCAAGGCCATGAAAATCTCATGTGCAGATTATAATAAATTCTTAGAAGATTTAGCCAAAACCAAAAAAGTGGAGTTGTCGGAAATAAAAAATAAAATGGCTTCTTGTGGAGCACCAGGAGTACTACACGTATCGGTAGGTTTTAATTTCTTAAAAAGTAAGGAAAAATAATTTACTAAATAAAATTAATGGTTAATTTTAGGCCGGCAAAGCTGCTTCTGCTGTAGAACGTTTAACTGATACTAGCAAGTACACCGGATCTCATAAGGAACGCTTCGATGCAAGTGGCAAGGGCAAAGGTATTGCTGGCCGTAAAAATCTTGTAGATGCTTCTGGTTATGTATCTGGCTACCAAAATAAGGATACATATCCTTCAGCTGGCAATTAAATTTTGACTATAAGTCTTTTTAAGCTAAATCAAAACTTTTATATATAAATTTTACTAATTTAAAAAAAAAGAAAATACAACAACAACAAAATATTCGTTTAAGCCTCCGCAATTTAGTTAAGTAAGTTGGACTTAAATTCCTTTGCCTAAAAAGCACATATTGTTTTAATTTTTTATCAATATAAGAAATGTTATTACAGTACTTTTCGTTTATAGTCACTACCGCTTATAGTCACATAAGCGATATAGTCCATTTTATCTGTTTATTTTGCCGCTATAAGTTAATTTAATATAAAGTATTAACGTTATAGTCTATTTAGCGCTATAAGCACATGTGCCATATATGCCATTTATCAACAGTCGTTAAAGGGAAAAGTAAAGCAAATTAATGGCGTTATAGTCACATTAGCAAAATTTACTAAGTTCTTTTTAGTTCTCGAATCCACAATCCATCCAAAGAAAGAATGAATTAAATCGTTTAATTTTTGTCATCAACTCTCTACTCGTAAAAAATTAGTTTTTTCCGTTGGTATCAGTTACGTTGTATCTTGTTATTATTTTAACTATTTTTTATACAGCATGCAACTCTGTTGCAAAACCATATCCCTGTGTAATTTATAGGAATTTTTTATTTTCTTTATTCACATAACTTGATTATATTCGAATTCGGTTATATGCCTCATAGTGGCATATATGTGAATTAGCCTTTTAGTGACATTAGCGATGTAGTCCACGTTATGGTTGCAACTAAAGGATGTGACTATAAGCGAAAAGTACTGTAAAAGGTTTTAAGTTCGTTTTAAGTTTCTTTGCAATTCTATTGAGTTTTTTTTTAATAAATTGTGATGTGATATATTTTTTGTTTGATAAATATTTGTTTTCTCTTTTTATTAGATTATTCTTACAGTAACAATTCTACCCCTCCAATTTTTTGGAAACAATTTTGTACCCAAGAAAATACATTTAATAGTTCAAATTTTTTTCTATAGAATTTTTGAAAAATACTCTCATACTATATTTAACATACATATTATTCAGATTTAAACAAAATGTATTAAATATTTATAGAATTTAATAAAGATTAAACTAAATATAAAAAGTGAACGCAAGAATGTTTTTTGTGAAAGTTCAAAGATTTATAGAAGGGTAACATAAATACAGACTTTAGGTTTCTCAAAAATAGCGGTCTATGGAGGGTTCTTTTAAACTCGACTTAATTCTTCGTCGTCTTCAGACTAGAAACTAGCCTAGAGGCAAGACAAGACTTTCGTCTACAGACTACAAAGAATCCTCTATGAGTTAGATAGAAGTTCTTAACTGTTCTTTTGAACATTAATTAGTTTGTCATTTTTATTTGCGTCACAACTACGCAGCTTAAAGCGACAGTGGTAAACGTTAGACATTGATTTAAATTTCAATCTATAAATATTTTAAACAGTTTCTAAGACTTCTCTATCGGAGGTTAAATAATTTTTCAAAGAGATCAACAAAACAAAGTTAATTTAACTTAAACACTATAAGTAAAACCAAACAAACTCATTTTCCCTCTTACAAAATAAATTAAAAAAAAAAAACAAATGCAACACCTCATTGATTGGGGGAAGTAGAAGTAATCATAACATTTTGAAATTAATATCTCAACTACACCTGCAATGGTTAGTTACATTTTACAAAAAAAAACATGTATGTATATAAAAAAACCAATATGGAATATCATGTATCACTCTTGACAAAAGGTATATAAAATCGGCCTTACTTGAATAAGTCAACTGCATTTTTAATCTAAACCCCAAGCAGCAAAGACCACAGTGGATTCCTATTTTAATATTTGGCGTTCAAACACGAAACACAAACAACAAAAGGATATACATTTAAAAATTGTTGAAAACAACAAAATGGAGTTTAAAGGAAAGCATGCTTTAGTTACAGGAGGAGCCAGTGGAATAGGCTTACAAGTGGTTAAGCAATTATTAATGCACGATGTTCATGTAAGTTTCTTAATTGTTTTTAAGATAAATATAAATTAATGTTTTAATTATATTTTAGAAAGTTGCCATAATAGATTTACAGGATAATTTGGAAGAAATTGTTATTTTAAGAGCTGCTTTTCCAGCCCAACACCTGTTGCTTATCAAAATGGATGTAGCCAATGCTAAGGGCGTAGAAGCTACTTATGAAGAAATTTTAAAAACATTTGGTCATTTAGATATAGTGCTGAATGTGGCTGGTATCTTTAATGATACAGAGGTACAACGTACTCTATTAGTCAACTTGGGTGGCATGATCAATTCCACTTTAAATGCCATGAAAGTCATGAGTAAAGAAAACGGTGGCAAAGGAGGTGTAGTTTGTAATATGTCTTCGGTGGTAGGACTGGATCCCATGTTTTTGGTACCAATATATGCTGCAACTAAAGCAGGAATTATTAATTTTACCCGTTGTTTGGCTGTAAGTACAAATATTGATTTATTGAGTACAAAAGTTAAATGCTTTTTTTTTATTAATTAGAAAGATATTTATTATCAGCGTAGTGGGGTTAAGTTTATAACTGTGTGCCCCGGAGCCACAATTACCGATATGTTTACAAATTTCACAGAAAAAATGTTATATCCAGCCATGAGCGATGAATCGTATTTGGTATTAGATCGTTTAAATAAACAAAGTGCAGCGGATGTATCACGCTGCATTTTGAATGCTTTGGAAAAAGATGAAAATGGAGCTGTTTATATAATAGAGGGAAAGCGTTTGTTTCCCGTTGATATGAAACGATATTGGACGAGTTTTGAAAATGAGATTAATGAGTAAAAAAATGCCATTTTAATGTGATAGAAAATAAGAGTTTTAAAATTTGTTTAAGCGTTATTAAAATAAAATAAATTTAACATACCTGTTCCATAACACTGGTTTTTTAATTTTCTTGAACTCGTTGAGGTTCTGAAATATGTTTTTGAGTTTCTTAAATAGTCTTTATTATAAACAAAAAGGTTAAACATTGCTTTGCTAATCATCCCGCCAAGTAACTAACACTTCATCAGTGCGAAATCTTTGGGTGACAAAGGAATCATTAAATTCCATACGAGTGCCTGATTTAAACATTTCAGCACCAGCATGAGCAATCATTAAGCCATTATCTATGCAATAACGTTCATCGATAGCAAACAATTTTCCATCTCTTTCTTCACACATTATTCTCATCATATCTTGTAGACGTTCATTACAACCAACGCCACCCACGATGAGAACCTTTAAAAAGTTACAGAAAAAAGGAAAGATATTCAAAATATTTATTGTTTTTCATTTTTATCTATAATAATTGTCTTTCTAACCTCATTTGATTCACAATGAGCCATGGCTCTTTCTGTTATTTCCACCAACATAGCAAATATAGTCTCTTGTAGAGAATAACACATATCAGCTTTAGTATATACTGGTTCTTCGGGTTCGTCCGCCTTTTTACGTTTATTACGTCTCTTGGATGGATCAGCAATTTCTTCAATATGTGATAATATTCCTGAAAAACTGACATCCATGCCTGAGGAAGAAAATTTTTACATCATTTTATTGAAAAAAAATTTTTAAATACTTTGCTTTTGCAAGTTTCTATTTAAAATAATCTTCCCAAAAAATATTAAATAATAAAATATTTGTATATCTTAAAGCTTTGAAACTTTAATCTCAGGTGAGTGAAAATTATTATTCTTTCAATTACTTTTTTTTACCAATCTTTTGGATCTAGCAAAAATTATGACAGCGACATACAGCTTAAAGAAATCCGATTAGTCGCTGAATTTAAATTTCATTTATTGACCTATTTAATTTTATAATTCTGTACACAAACTTACCCTTTACTACATATGGCAACTTTATAAACAGTTTTCCTTCCTTGGCCAATTGTTCGATATTATAACCAGGACTTGGATCATTAGACAATTTAATAATTCTCGCGAAACGATCTAAACAGTTGCCCACAGCAATATCAATGGTTTCACCAAAAATTCGGTAACGTTTATTAGAATAAGCAATTACTTGTGTATTACCGCCACTAACATATAAAACAATAGGATTTTTGGCGCCAGTGATAAAACGTCCCATTTCAATATGACCTATACAATGGTTAACACCTAGCAAAGGCTTTTCCCACAATAAAGATAGTGTACGAGCCACTATCGCACCCACCAATAACGGCGGCGCCATGCCAGGACCCTTAGTATAGCATATAACATCTAAATCTTGTGGCGACAACTTCGATTCTGTTAAAGCCGACATTATCAAATTTAAAATTTGTTCACGATGATGTTTCGCAGTTTCCTTCGGAAGAAACCCTTTAAAATTTATAAATTAATATTAAATTTACAAAAAATATGTTAAAAGAGAAATGCGTACCTTCACCGGGGGGTGTTATGTATGTTTTTCTAACATTTGCCAAAACTTCACCATCTTTGGTAATGCCTATGCCAATTTTATTTGCACTTCCTTCTATGCCCAGCGCACAAACCATTTTTTGTTAGTTTTCTTTGCCTAAATATGCTAAAATTGTATTTATTAATTATAATCAAGTTGCAACCTTTTTTAAAAAATTTACATTTAAAAACCAGCTGTTTGTAGTCGCTTTACAACACTGTAATAAACATCTGTGTTCTGTGTAGAAACGGTCTTGAGGTGTTTACACTGAAAAATGCTGGTAGGGAGTATGGTACACTCAGTGCTACCGGTTTGATACTAAAGTATCAAATTGACCCTTTTTCGACGGTTTTGATACCCTTTTTGACCCTTGTTTTAATTTAACCTTTTGTATCATTTTTAACTATTTTGAGCCACGTTTGGACCCTTTTTGGAAAAACACTCACATTTTGTTTTTTGTCAACACTTCTGAACAGTATTGCTTCAGCTAAACAAGTGTTTTTAAATTAAAACGAAACTTTTTATCAGACTCAAAGTAAAAACTTACAATTCTATGCTTTTTTCTCACAATTTGCTTAAAGCGGAGATGGAGGAATGGACTTCAAGTGAAGATTCAATAACAAAATATAGAACGCACATTCCTAAAAAGTAGTAAGTATTCGTAAAAAGTTTGTGTTAAAACATTTTTTACGACTTCTAAATTAGATTTTCTAAAGAAAAGTACACATTAAAGTACAATTTCTCTAATAGCAAACGTAACTCATATTCATACAAACATATTTGTTATTTTATATATATATTTTTTTATTTATTGAATAACTTATGGGCTTTCTTGTCAACAAAAAATGTGACGTTTTATTTAAAAATGCAATTTGGTGTTCGTTTCTTAAAAATGTTTTGCTCTCCAAAAAGGTAATATGTTTTATTTTAAAATAATTCCCCCTTTATAATCGCATTGGGCATTGCCTCGTATTAATCGACGGTGTTGAAAGTGCCCTGTAAAATAAGTGACTTCGGTTTATATATGAGGCTATTTTTAAAACGGCGACGATTTCCTCAAAGAGCAACAAAGCTATGCAAAAATTCAAAGTTTGCAACTATAAGCGAACATTTTTTTATTTCAAACAAGCAAGTTAAACAAGTTAAAAGTCTCTAAGCCTAAAAAGAATGCCAAAAGTTTGGTAAAAACTGCCAAATTAGCGGAAATTTGTTAGCCGCGGTATGATAGCAAAGCCTAAATTTTATTAAAAATCGTAAAAGCATTAAAGAATCGCGAATATAGCTTACATTCGGGAACAATTGCAAAATTGGAAACAAACCATAAAATTTATTTGAAATAATTAGTATTGTGGTTATTTTGTTGAACTATTCATGGTTTTTAATCCAAATTTTCAATATTCTCAATTAGGCTTAAGTTCATTAAATTCAATTTTCATCAAATTATTTTTATGAAGAAAGGTGTTTTACAACATGAAATTATTATTTGAATTATTTGAAATCTGTAAAAAAAAAGAAAATGTCGAAATATAACATAAAAAGCATTAATAAATTAGCTATAATATTGAAGAACAAACTTTTTGTCAGGTGCTAAGAACAGGAAAGGGCATTCCATAAAAAAAGTTAAGTTAAAAAGAGATGAAAAAATATTTTTGGTTCGTATATAAAAAAATTTGGTCTTATTATTTTCTTTAAAATGGGAAATACAACTTATAAGAAACTTGACCCTTTTTTAATTGAAATACCCTTTTTTGTCCCCTTTTTTCTTTAAAATCCCCTTTTTGTTACCCTTTTCGAAAATTTCCAACGGTAGCCCTGGGTACACTACATGCAATTTTCGTTGCAACAATTCCTAAATTTGTAAGTCATCGTTCAGACAAGAATTTTTTTTAAATTCTGCTATGAAATTGCACTAGTGTTCAGATTATGAAATTCTAGAGCTTTAATTTTCGTATTTTAATCTTGTTCGTTTTATATTCTGTATATACATAAATAAAAATACACCTACAGCTAACTTCATCTTAAAAAGTGTGAGAATAACAAACCAAATTATAAATGCAATCTTAGCACCGCTCTCACCAATAAACTAAAGAACTGTTACAACAAACATTTTAAGTCAAGACGATGACTAAGTGGTTGTGGTAAGTCATCGTCCAGACTTGCAATTTTTGTTGCAGCAATTCTTGAGATTGGGAGGGGTGAGAACATTGGGGAGCAGTACACAGTTTTATGTACTCTGCAATCCGGCTTTGTTTTGTTATTCACACACTGTAGTTGTAGTTGGATGTATGTGTATATATATAATTATAATATACAAAAAAGAGAGGAAAAACAAGACAAAAATACAAAAATTGCAAACCTATAACTTCATAATCTGGACACTAATGCAATTTCAAAGCAGAATGTTTAAAAATTGGAGCAACAAAACATATATTATGGCGACTTTTTTTAAATTTATGGCATTTTTTAGCGATACTGAACAAATTTATTTTTTAGAATTTATACAAAATATTTTTTGTCATTCTAAAAATATGTATTTTATTGCCAAAAACTTAAAAACAAAGGCTTTGGCGATTTTTGACATTGAATTTGGCGAAAAAGATCAAAATAAATCTGACACCCTGCCCGTGGTATATAAAGTCGTCAATAGACTGTAAACCAAACAATCCTAAGCGTTTTCGTAACAAAAAAAAATAAATGGAATTAAGCTTTGGGAAATTCGTGATAATAATAATAACGTCGAAATACAAAAATTGGAATTAAACCAACTCCAGTAAAATTATGACAATTTTTAAACATACCTGTGGGCGATCGAAATTAAGCAATATATTCGAACATAGACGAAATCGCTAGGAAATATACTAGTAATCCTTGCGATATCAGTTTCCTGTAAAGTTAGTTTTCTAAAGCTTAATTAATAGGAACTTAGCAAAGAAAAAAAGCTTGTAACCGAATTCCCAAGTCAAATTTAGTTAAAATGATTTCAAAATAGATTTTCAGCTTCGATTCAACGGTTTTACAAAACAAAACAAGAGTCGATTGAAAAATCACAAATCGATTTTTTAATCCGATTACCATTCCCTAGTCTGAACCAGCACTTTTTTATACATTAAAAAGCACTAAATGGACCTCACTGAAGAATTTAGTGAAATTTTTTACAGTAAACAAGCACGTAGTAGAAGAAAAATCAAGATATGCAGTTAATTTAATAAAAAACAAATACATTTTAAATGTGAAAATTTATAAGTTTATCTACATTATGGAAAATGAAGAATTTTTTCAAAATGTCACAACAAGTGACGAAAATCTAGAAAAACAACATTCCATTGTAAGTGGGCAAAAAAACAAATTAACGTCAGCAACAATTGCTAAAACGCAGCAGCTGCTGCAGAATGAACAAGAGCTGGCAGCGGGAGAAGAAACTGCAAAAGATTTAGCGACAATATTTGAAAGTGGAAATGATAATAGTGGCACAATTAACTTTGTTAAAGCTATATTGTGTGAAAAAAATTCAACACAAATTCCCGCAAATACGGAAAATGTACAAAAATCAATAACGTCTACAACTGCTAATGTACAGGTAGCAAAAGTAGAGGGTAATGAAACGGTCACAAAAACAATAAATTCACAAGAAAATATCTCAAATGCTAATGCCATGTCTGCCTTCGACAACAAAAATGATGATGTGGGTGAAGAAAATGGATTTTCAAGTCAAACTAAGTCATCCAAAGTTTCCAGCCCATCATCGGTTAACAACTCTCCGTCTATGCGTTACACTGATTTGGAAAAACATCATAATGTTGTGCCACAAGCGAAAACTGATGAGTTAGAACATGAAGAGTGTGATTTAAAATTGCAACAACAAATGCTACAATACGAACAACAAATGGAACAACTTAAAGCGGCTTTGCAGCAAAAAGATGATATGATTACACTGTTTCAAAGAGAAAATGCAATTTTAGAGAAAGAAAAAGAAGCAGTAAGTGTAGGAAATGTAAAACTAACTAACATTATTTTTTAACTAGGTTAAAATAGTTGATAATGTTAAAGCGGAACTATGTATTAAACAATTATTTAAACTGAAGAAATTAATTAATTTATTATTTTATTTATTAATTGCATTTTTAGTTCCGCAAAGAAAAAGATCTTGCAAATAAAGAGAAAGAGTCGACAGTCATTAAGTTTGCCATGAAGGAAAAATCTGTAATCGACGCTAAAAAAGAAAAGGAGATGGTGGAAAAACAACTGGCCGATGCTAGAAAGGAAATAAAAAATTATACAACAAAATTTCAGGCATTAAATGAAGAAAAGTCCCGCGTTACGTATCTGATGGATGAAAAGGTAAATAAGAAAAAATTAAAATTTTACATATTTCGAAAATACGAATTTTATTATACATATGTACATACATAAATTACAATGTCCAAAAAATTAATTTCTAAATATTAACAAAATTTTTCAGAATAAAAGCTCCGGGACAAAACAACTAGTTTTAATTATTTAAAATTTTTTTAACGTTTATTTAAAATTTACTTTTTGAATCTAATTTCGATATTTTAGAACTGTTTACTGTATGTATTTATTTTTTACAAATAGTCACCTAAAACGCAAAAGGCCCTGTATAATAATAATAATAATAATAATAATAAGCCTTGTTCTTGATGTTGAAAGAACTGCCTCTATACTGGGCATAGGCTGTCTATAAATATCTTCCATCTTTCTCTTCTAGACGCTGCTTCTCGAAGTTCTCCTATGTTGTTGTAGTTTCTATCTTCGGATGTACTATTAATCTCATTAAGTGTCGACCTTCTCCAGGTTGTTTTTGGGCGACCAGGTCTTCTTGTACCTTGGGGGTTGTAGGAGAGAGCTTGGTGACATATTTCAGTGGGTGGTTTACGTAGCGTATGGCCAATCCACCCGAACTTTCTTCGGCGTATCTCGATGTTGACGTCTCTAAAATTTGAGCGGTTCCATAGCTCTACATTGGAAATACGATTCGGCCAAAAAATTTTCAAAATTCTTCGTAGACACCGATTGACAAAAACTCGGAGTTTGTTTTGTATTTCATCTACTA
Organism: Pollenia griseotomentosa; assembly: GCA_963931875.1. Classification (NCBI taxonomy): domain Eukaryota; kingdom Metazoa; phylum Arthropoda; class Insecta; order Diptera; family Polleniidae; genus Pollenia; species Pollenia griseotomentosa. The sequence goes on along the minus strand of OZ007562.1, from coordinate 158,547,766 downwards.
CGTACCAAGTTTCGCAACCATACAGTAGAACTGACAGTACACATGATTTGAAAACCTTGATTTTTGTTGCTGCGCTGTACATATTGTTATTCCACACTCTATGCAGTGTTGTGTATGCTCCCAGTGCTTTTCTTATTCGGACATCTACATCCTTCTCTGTACCTCCTTCTTCAGTAACTATGCTGCCCAGGTACTGGTATTCTTGTACTTTTTCTATTTCGGTTCCATGGAGTGTAAAGGGTTCATTGGTGTTTACGTTTATTCTCATGTCTTTAGTTTTAGAAATGTTGATCTTAAGTCCAACTTTTGAAGATTCAGCCGCCAGATCGTTTAGCTTTTCTTGCATATCACTACGCCTATGAGCGAGTTCGCATTTGTCGTCTGCGTAGTCGAGTGACTCTAACCTTTCGTTTGGGTTAACTGGGTTCCAAATAATACCACGAGGTTTACTTTCTGTTGCGCGCCTTGAAACCGCATCTATTACAATCAGAAATAGTAGGGGTGAAAGCAAACATCCTTGCCTGACACCAGATAAGGATTGAAATGGCAAAGACATTTTACCGCAGTGAAGAACACAACTTTGAAAACCAGCATAACTACCGCGAATTAGTGAAATGATTTTGTCTGGCACACCGATGTTTCGTAGTTCTGCCCATATACATTCTCTACTTATTGAGTCAAAGGCTTTTTCATAGTCAACAAATAGTGTATATAACGGGGATCTCATTTCTAAGGACTGTTCGATTATTATTCTAAGCGTGTTTATTTGGTCGACGCATGATCGGTTTGCACGAAAACCAGCTTGTTCACGACGTAGCTTTTCATCAATATGTATCACCATCCGTTCCAGTATAACCTTCATAAAAATTTTCATAACAGACGAGAGTATAGTAATGCCTCTCCAGTTGTTACAAGGCCCTGTATAACATTCAGAAAATTTTACAGGAGAAGAAAAAAACTATTAAATATGATAAATTGATGAATTGCATATAACTGTTTATAATTAATTTATCTTCTACTTTTTTTTTTAAACCTACCAGTTGTTTTGACAATAGAACTTTTAGCGTTTCTCATAAATTCTTTTGTAGGTAGGGCCGTTACATCCGATTTAATAAAAAGTCGATTTTTAATTATTAGGTAGCAAGGGCTTTTTGCTTTTTTAGATAACGAAATACATATTCGAAAACCTATAAAATTTTGCAAAATTCATATACAGTCGACTCTTGATAATTTGAAATTCAAGGGACCAGAGAAAAAGTTCAAATAATCGAGATTTCATATTAACGAGAGTTCAAATCTAGAACATTTTGCATTTGCGCTTTCGCAGAACCTTTTGCACCAAGCACTTAATTCCGCAAATGAGCAAAAGCAAAAAGAAAAGCAAAGAAATTTTATTTTTTATTTAACATAGCAACTGTCGATGTGTTGTGTATGCTAAAAGCAAACGATTTTAATTTTTGTTTTAAAAACAGAAACAAAATCACATTACGAATTCAAATTATAGAGTGTAAAAAAACTAAACTTCAAATTATACAACGATGTCGGGCAAGATATCATTTCTATAAAGCAGCGCATATAAACTAAAATAAATCATTGTTTTATTTATTTTATATTTTGCATAAAACACAGCACATTAAAATAATTCAAATTATAGAGCGTAGAGCCAAAAATTATCAAATTATAGCGTGTCGGCGATAAATATGCCATTCAAATAAATTCAAATTACCGAGGGGACCAAATTACATAGATTTTTTTCAATTTATTAAATGTTTTTCAAGGGACCTGGAAAACAGTGCAAATTATCGCGAGATTCAAATTAACGAATTTTCAATTATCAAGAGTCGACTGAATGTATTTATACTTTTGCTCTTATCTAAATAATTATTTAATTTACTTATTCATTTCTTTATTTGTTTACAAACTGACAGTGCAACGAAGTACGCAAATACCAAAGAGATTGTGAAAAACTCAAAGCCGATTATGGTCACTTGGAATCAAAACTAAAATATCATATGAACAAATTAAATATGGAAACTGAAGCCAAATTGGTTAGTATTGAACTAAAATAAAAGTATTGCATATTTTAATTTGAGCTCAATGTAATTTCATAAAAGGCATTGGAAAAAAAATTGGAGGAAGAAAAAAATGCTCCCAATAAATTTGAAGAGAAAGCTAATGGTATGATAATAATCGTTTGATATTTACCAGAACTCATTATAAAAAAAACATTGTTTTAGAAAAACTTAAAATAGAATTTGAGGCCCAATCGATTTTATTAAAACATGAAATTGCCAATAAAACTGAACAGCTGGAAAAACTTTTCAAAGAAACAGAAGTACAAAAAGATCTTATCAAACAATTGCAGGAGCAATTAAACAAAGAAACGCAAGAGGTCAGGAGGGAATTGCTAACAAGTATATAAAAAGCTAATTTTTCCTTTATTATTTTCACAGAAAACCCAATTAATAGCAAGCTATAATAGCTTGCAAGAGGAACACAATCATATACAAAATTCCTACAGTGAAGAAATTTTAAATTCCGCCAAATTGCGTGGTCAATTGGAGGAATTACAGGTTTTAAAAACTCAAAATACCTTGTATGTTTTAAAAAAAATAATTCATTTGCTGCCTTAAATAGTTAATTTAATTAAAAATGTATCATACTTTTCAGGAACGAAGATAAAATCTTTACCCTAACTCACGAATTAAATGATTATTTACAAAAATTACAGGACAATGAACAAGATTTACAACAATTACATGCAAAGGAAAAGGAATTGTTAAGTTTTAACAAGGAAATGAGTGAAAGTATAGTCGATTTTCAAAATCAAATATGTTTATTAAAATCTAAGGTGAGTTTAAAAATAAAATATTGTTATTTTAAGATTTTTCAAATTAAAAAAAATTGTGAATCATTCTTGATTGCAATTATTTCTTTAAATAATAATCAAGCGTAAAAGAGTCAAAGTATGTAATTGCAATAGAGAAATTTTCACGCGCAATTAAAATTTAAACGAAAATTTTTATTTTAGTTTGAAAAACAGGCAGTTAAAACAAAATAGGTGTAAAAAAAATTAATTTTAAAATATATAATAAAAATAAATTACAAAACAAATTTAAAAAAAAAAAATATATGCCCCGGGTGAGGCTCGAACTCACGACCTTAAGATTATGAGACTTACGCGCTGCCTACTGCGCCACCGAGGCTATAATAAACATCAATAATAAAGTTGTGCATTATACAAAAGCTTGAACCACTGTTGGGATTTGTGGTACAACTGTACCAAACTTGGTACAATCGAAACTTTTTTGGTACACTGGTACAATTCATCCGTTTTTTGGTACAATTTAAAATAAAAAGCCACGAAGCTTTATTATTTCTTTGAAGTGGATTAACTTACTTTTCTTTTCAATAATAAAATTTTTAATAACATGTCTCCAGCCCTGACCAGAACTATCAAAAATTGCATAATTGTTAATTGGTGTTCATGATGTTATACTTACATATTAAGTACAAACATACATAAGTATATGTACTCATATCCCTGTATAAATCCTGGGATCAAGTGTCTCGGAATCAATACATTTTGGGGACACTCTCTACACTTTTGCATTCCTTTGATAGAAAAAGAAAAAGAAACAAATTTTGGATTTACCACAATATTGGGGAGGGTATTCTGCGGTTCTGCTGATGTGTGTAACGCAAAAAACTATTGGTCCTCGACCCACCTTTTAGTATCCTGATCGACGTAATATCACTTTCTGAGTCGATTTGACGATGCCCCTCAGTCCAGGTGGCTAGCTGGTTGTCTGCCCATGAAACCTTGTACGGTAGGTACAGGTCGCAAATATTAATTTGCGTTCAATTCATATGGACGACACATATTGAAAATGGTGAGAATCGGTTCATAATTTCACATATCCCCCATACAAACTACATTCCGGAATAGTACGTACACGTGTTTGTGCCTATAAATGTTGTTATTATGTTGATATTTGAATTAAATATGGGCCAAACATATTTTATTGCATCTAATCCATCTCACTAAATTTTATCGGATCGGTCCATATTTGACGATATCTTCACCACACAATTACTACTCTCGGAAATAGCTTTTAATGCCATATATTCCTTATAAATATTGGTATTGACATACAAATTGGCTACAATAACTTTTACGATAGCTACTACGTCATGAGAAATGTGCTGACCAAAATTATCCATATGTCGCATATAAGCGCCCTCCCTAAAATCACTTAAGGGCACACAAATCTCATAAAGACGAAATTATCTAACTAATAATCGTCACAAAGAACTTTTACATGAATCTTAATTTCCTAACATTATTTTGTTCTGGCGGGCCCATGATTGTCCATGGGTCTTTAAACGATGTTGTGTAGGGTATCGAAAGGCGGGCTTGACCAACAATACTTTTTTACTGGTTTTAATTTCGTTTTTATTTTTATTGAATAAAAATGCCTTATAAATTACTTTGTATGCTTTTTTATTTTATAGCGAAATTTTGGTACAATCTATGTTAATTTGGTACAATTTTGCAATTGATACGGTACAATTTAAGAATTGTCAGATCCCAACAGTGGATTGAACTCTTGACAACCACAGTCTAAAACTTCTCAGATCTAATTGAGAATTAAATTGAGTAAAATTTAAACTGTTGCAAAAAAAGTTGCCACGCTGTTTTTTTTTTTTTTTCAATGATATAAATGGATTGTATCTAATTATATAGGTGAAAATCTTGGAAGTACATATTCTTAAGTGATACATAAAATAATGTGTTGTTTCCAGGTGACAAGCAAGTTATTGTGTAGTAAAATTTATAAAAAACAGCACTTAAGTTTTTTTTAAATAAAATAATGTCTTTTTTTAAAAATTTAATTTTGTTTTAACCTCTTAGGCTCAGGGTACAGCGGCCGAAAATGAGTTATTAAAAAAAGAACGTTTGGATTATAACGAAAAATTTTCCACTTTAGAAAATAAGCTCAAGCAAGAACAAAATCAAAAGAACGAAGAACGTTTACTGCTGGCCAAACATCTGTCAGAAAAGACAAAACTATATGAAAATACTAAAATTAAACTCGAAAACGTTTTGGGCGACTTTGAAGCCACTAAACATAAACATGCCACTGTCGTTAAGGAATTTCAAAGAGAAATAGCCAAATTTAAAAGAGCTGCTGGACAAAATGGCGATAATCATCGTAGCTTTATTTGTTCCAGATGTCAAAATCCTACACAAACTAATGGCTATCACCATAAGGAAAACGAGGATAAGGCATCATCGGCCACAGAAACTTTAGATGTTAAAAGATCCCAAAGCCGTCAAAGCAGTATTAGTACAACAGGAGGCCATAGTGCAGCAGGTAGTAGAAGGGGAAGTGAGTCTTCTGAATCGGATACAGTAACGGGAAGAGAAATGGATTTTAAAGACGATAATAAAGGACCTTCCAAAAAACATTTAGTAGAACGTATTTTACGTTTGCAACAAGCCTCCGCCCGACAAACAGAAAAAATTGATTTTCTCGAACAGCACACACTTTCTTTAGTCGCTGAACTGCAAAAAAAATCCAAAGTAGTGCAATATTATATGCTGCGAGATCAGGCAGGAGCCTTGACTTCCTCAAAAAGTGACCAGAACAAAAGTGAGTTGGCCAAATATGGCAATGGTGTTATGTCCGCGATTTATGGAGGCATTAAGGGTGTTGAAAATAAAAGCATGTCTTTGGAATTATCTCTGGAAATTAATAAAAAATTACAGGCTGTCTTGGAGGACACATTGCTTAAAAATATTACTTTAAAGGTGAAAGCAAAACTTAATAAAAATTGTTTTTATTTTTTACTAACGATTTTTTTTTTTTTTGTTTTGTTTTCTAGGAAAATTTGGATGTTTTGGGTTTGGAGGTAGATAATTTAACACGAAAGTTAAGACAACTTGAGGCCAGACAATGAAGCCAGTAGTAATACGTACTTGTCTTAATAGATTGTATAAATAATAATTGTATATTGAGGTTATGTAGAGGATTGCCAGTTAGAAATATTTCAAAAAAAAAAAACTCAATATTTTTTAATATAAAAATAGAGTAATTAATAAATTATTTACCTGTAATAAAGTTTTATGAAATTTTATTTTAAACATGCAAGTCAAAAATGTTCGATCTTAAAAATACAATTGAGTCGACTTATTTGGAAACACTTACAGCCTGTTCAACGATTTCGAACATTAACGTTCGCAAAGAAAATTACATTTAAAACAAAAACAAATTTTAGAATTTTGTTTTTGTTTTTGTTGTGAATGAATGAACTACAATTCTTATTTCCCTTGTACCTTACTTTAGTACGTACATTATAGTACTAATACTTATTGCTTTGTAACACAACTCTGTTTTACTAATTATCTATTACATTGTATTCTTATTAGTTAAGCCTATAGTACACGGAATGTAAAAAGCCACATGCGCATGGGGTTCTGACGTAATTTTGACGTCACAACAAAGCCACAATAGCAAGTTTGTTTGTGTAATGACGACAAAACTTCGTCAGAATCACATGCGCATGTGGCTTTTTACATTCCGTGTACTATAGGCTTTAGTCTTTTAATAAAACTCAAACCAACAGTTTTAAATGTAATTTTCAATGCGAACGTTAACGTTCGAAATCGATGAACAGGGTGTTAATCAAAAATAAGTTTTAGAATAATTTAACGTCAGTAAGCGTAATAAAATGAAAACGATTTTAGAAGTTTTTTTATATATTGTCAAAACCTAATATAAGTAAAATAGCTGTGCCGAAAGAAATATTTTTTCCATATTCTGAGAAAACAGGGAGCCTAGATGAAACCATCTCCAAAATAAATAATCTTTTTTGAAGTTTTGCAACGAGAATTTGTGAAACTTAAAAAATGGATTTGTAAATATTATTTATTTGCTAAATCAATATTATGAACCTTAACGGTATACGGATCAAGATTAGATAGAAATTGTATGTCCTTAATAAGTTTTAGGTAATTTAATATATAAAATTAGAAAACTTTAATTTTTAAATAAATGTGGTGGTAACACGAAGTTTCGCAATTTTTATAAACGTCAAAACGTTAAAATGGCGATAAAAACAGTAAGTAAAATGACATTGTGTTTTTTTGCATGTACGTACTATATTGGCAAATCCCGGACACAGTCCACCAAACAAAAATTTTTCAAATTAATTGTTTTTAATGGAATATAAGACTAGCAGCCCAATTATAAATAAAAATTCCACGGGAGTTTTTTCCCTTTTCCAATTTTTACATTAACGGAGTTCAGTGTTTGGTGCAAATGGTCTTGCGAAATGGAAAATGCTAAATTTCGTAGCTTTTTTATAAACAGCCTAATTATGAATAAAAATTCCCCGGGAGTTTTTTCCTTTTTCCCATTTTTATAATTGAATTAAAATAGGAAAAATGAGAGAAGGGAGAAAACTCCCGGGGAATTTTTATTCATAATTGGGCTGAAAATTTCACTGAAACTCTGTGTATTTTGTTGTTGGATTTAACAAAAAAGCTATGCTATTTTGCATTTGCTCTTTTGCAAGACCATTTCCACCAAACACTGAACTCCGCTATTGAATTAACATAGGAAATATAAGAAAAGGGTGAAAACTCCCGGGGAGTTTTTATAGATAATTGGGCTCTAGATGTATAATTTCATTTTTATATTAAAAAATATGTATTTCGATGATCATTAAAAAACACACACTTCAACTTTTAAAGCTACTTCCACTTTCCGTCACAAAAACCTGAAAAGAAATTATGATATATGCCATTCGTAAGTACATATTAATGTCACTAAATACTATAAATAAGTAGAAGCTTTCTCTTTGGAAAGACCAAAAATGTTTATATATCAAGCAGTCTACATCTACTTCACTAATATATATAAAAACATTAAAATTCACTGATGCAGCGCAGTGATGCATTTACGAACATGCCCAAATATTATTATAAGAATACAATAGTTTTGTCTAGCAGATATTTATTATCATTACATAATAATAGTTAAACCCCTTTTTAAAATTTTCTAAAATGTAAAAAATACTTCTGAAATTTGGTTTTATAAAGCGAAAATATTGTTACGAAAGTAACTTTAGTTAAGAATTAGTTGTAATTATTGGTTAAGAATTGGTTATAATTGTTGGTTATCTTGTATTTATTAGTTATCTTGTATTCATAAGTAATTTTATTAGTTTACATCGTTTTTGTTATAATTTAGTACACTTCAATCCCAATGTGCAGAAAGCCCTAGAAATTACCGTTAAAAAAGCTTCAGTATAAGAGGTAAAATTATGTAAACATAAGTGCTACCATAAATCAAATTATTAAAGTGTGGTGAATAGAAAAGCCTCGAACCTTCGAAAAACATTTCGAATGTTCTAGACAACCAAATTGCAGTATAAATACTAAGTTCAGACTTTGTCAATAACGTATAACGCTGAGAAAATTATAGTTGGTTGTGAATAAAAGCTATAAATTACGGTTGTTAAAAAGACTTTGTACTAAATAAAGTTGTGTTAATTGTAAACAGTGTTAAAAGTGTTTGTGTTTTATTTATTTTATTAAAGTTGCAATAAAGAACTCGTAACGGTTTATTATAAAGGAAACAAACCAAAACGTTATTGAAAGGCAGTAACGTAACAATATTGTTTTAATAAGGCCTTAAGGTTTTATGAAGGAAGGCCCATTACCCTACGATAAACAACTGTATACTGAAAAAAACTTTGCGTAGAGGATTCTATGAAAAACCACTTTCGGAAGGAGGTCAACATGAACCTGACCTTTAATCCCACATAGTGAATAAATTTTTAATGGGGAGGTGCTTTCGGGCTTCTTTTGGAGACACTAACTCCTGCCCAAGTCCCAGTGTTTTTTGATTGTTGAGATAAACCTGAATTTTAGTCGCCTGATTTGCTATGCATTAGCTACATTAAGTCAAAATTTTAGATTTGACTAATGAAGTTGTTGCAGCAAATAAGAGATATATTTAAATATAAGTTTTTATAAAATTATAGAAAATTGATTATAAAAAAATAGTTTGGACATACATATTTAAAATTAAATTGGCTTGATTTACAGAAATATTTTATAATTCTTTTTATATTAAAAAATTTGTTTTTGCTTTTAGACTTTTTATTAAACAAAATTGGCAGAAAATGAAATTATTCAATTATAGAATAAAATAAAAAAAAGTTTAATAAAAAATATACAATAGATACTGTATTAAGTCAAAATAAAAAATTTTCAGAAGATTCAAAACAATTTTCAATTTCAACTTTTCAATCGGTTTAATAAAGGTTTACAAAACAAATTTTCAATATTTTTATTAAATAGTGACCATTGAGACAGGGAAACATTTTGTTTGAAGCAAATTACGGGTGGGAAAGAGAGAATGGTTTTTGTGTTCGGTACACTGAACCAAAAATTTACCTAAACAAGTTGCAAGGTATATTTACACAAGGTAGACTCATTTGGGAGTGTAGACACGCTGCTCTATAAAAGGAACCGAATTGTCAAAATTGTCTTCATATAAAACAAAAACAATTTAACGCACACATGTACAAATTTTGGCTCATATACACGCAATTTGACGTTGGGGTTCCAACTAAGGGTAAACAGCTGACAAACATATGGGCCAACGAGTTTACCTTGTGTAAATATACCTTGACAAGTTGAAGAAAAGTAGGTTATTATGCAGTCAACGAAAAAATTAATCAAGACTACGGTTGCTTTTCGTATATTTAGTAAATTAGTTATTGTGAAGAAATTTCTTCAAATTGATTATTGTGTTTCGTTATTTAACGGGATGTAAATATGAAGAAATTTTAGTAAATTTGAATAAAGAAATTAGTCAAATTTAATCATTATTTTAGTAATTTCTGATTCATATTAAAGATTATTATTCAACTTAACTAATAAATTTAGTCAATTTTAGTGTATTTTTATTTATATTGAAGAAATTTTATTCAATTTAAGTCTTTAGTTTAGTAAATTTCAATAATTCTATTATTTATATTGAAGAATTGATCTTCAATTTAACTACTTCATTTTACTCAAATAGCAAACCCCAGAAGGAATTACTTTTATTATTCTTTATAGAAATTTAACACGAATTTTTGCAATAAATACATATTGTTACGGTACTGCCTTTCAATAACGTTTTGGTTTATTTCCTTTATAATAAACCGTTTCGAGTTCTTTATTGCAACTTTTATAAAATAAATAAAACACAAACACTTTAAACACTGTTTACAATTTACACAACTTTATTTAGTGCAAAGTCACTCTTACAAACCATAATTTATAGCTTTTATTTATTACCAACTATAATTTCTTCCGCGTTATACGTTATTGACAAAGTCTGAACTAAGAATGATTTTATTACGCTAGTCGCCGCTAGTATTTATACAGCAATTTGGTTGTCTTAAACATTCGAAATGTTTTTCGAAGGTTCGAGGCTTAACTATTCACCACACTTTAATTTGATTTATGGCTGCACTAATGTTTACATAATTTTACCTCTTATACTGAAGCTTTTTTAACGGTCATTTCTAGTTGATAAATTGATTTATCATAGTTTTTAATAATTTATATTTTAAATAACTAAATAATTTAATTTTATGTATTTTGTACAAGAAACCTAAAATTACTTATTTCACGAAAAAATTAATTTACGGGTTTTCAGTAAATAAGAGATAACAATTTTTTACAAAATAATGCCAATAAAGGCATTTTCGTGCAAATGTATATGTATAAATGTATAATTTAGAAATAAAACTTACTATATTTACACTTATAATTCAAATTTGTAATTTACTTACATATATGTACGAGAATATAACTTAACATAAACACAAATTCGTTTGTTTTAATAAAATTAAAAATAAATTAAAAGGAATTTAAACTGAAAATTAACTGCCTGCTTATCGATTTCGAACGTTAACGTTCGCCTAGAACTTTACATTTAAAACAAAAACATATTTTAAAATTTTGTATTTTTTTTTTCTATGCAAACGTTATCTTTTGAAACCAACGAACTGCCTGTTCGTTTGAAATAAGGGAATTTATTTGGGGACTGCTGTAGTCAGTATTTGTTGTTATATTATAAAAATGATTCTGAATAAACGACCAAACTAAAATAGATTCTTTCGGATACTCTAAGTTAAATACGAAAAATATTTTGAAGCAAGTGTCTATAGCATTTAACGCAGAGTTCATGATATATTTTATGCCTTCATAATAAATTACAATTTCTTTTGGTTCTAAAATTGAACTCGATATTAATATTAATGGTTGAATTTTACTTTCAAATTTTTTTATTAACTCTTGCTCGCAATCAGTGACCGAGTTGCCATCAATAATAAACCTTCTTTGTGAATCTCGTATAGAAAAGCGTGTACATAATTTTTTCCCGTTGTCAACATTAAAGACTTTTGTTGATTGAACCAAAATATTGTGAAGAAGTTGAAATATGCCAACGCAACGACCATCTGAAATGATTAAAATATTGAGATAATACAATTTAAAAATAAATAATGTACCTATAAGAAATAAGATAAAAACCTTCTTTCGCTTTAGCTTTCCATTTTCGACATAGTTTGAAATAAAACTTTGCTCGATGGGTCTTTGATACGATCTTCAAAGACGTAGCCGATTTTTGAACAAAAATTCTGAAAATTTACATGCAGGCTCTCTGCTTTTGGGTACAAATGTTTGAAATCTATGTCAATCTACAAAAAAATACATATTAGTTTAAAAAAGTATAAGTCAAAACCTTAACGTACTAGCTTGAAACCCAATGGTTTTTTATACTGCGGCCATTTACTTATTATATCATGTGTACTTTTTAAAGTAAATATTTCATTCATCCGATGGTTTTTGGTTGCAGCCCAATGTCTTTCAATTTCCGCCCACGAGCAGTTGTCCATTATAATTGCTTCGATGTCATGATCAATATTGTCTTCTGGAGGACCTATATGTACAAATGTTCAATAAATACATAGGCGGCACAATGGACCAAAATGGTATTGGGCCATGTCACAGAGTGCAATTCCGTTCGGAATTAAAGAAAACATATTTGTTTATTGATAAAAAGTTTATTTTATAGTTTTTTGGCCTTTCAGATACAGAAAACTCCCATTCCGTTCATGAAAACAAAAATGGTTTTATTCCGAAAATTTTTTTCGTCATTTTCTGAAGCACCAAATAATGGAATGAATTCCATTTTTATCGCAGTCTTTTTGAACGCTAGAGTTATGTTGTTGTTGTAGAAGCTCAACATGTAATTTTGGCGCAGCTGAGTTGACAATCCTTGGTCGAAGTTTTTTGGTCGAATCGCTCTGCTGCGTAGAAACGATTGCTAAGGGAACTCTAGAATTACGGAGATTTGTATGCTTCCTTGTAATGTGCCGTTTTAAAGAATATATATATATATATTATGTCCTTTGGTTCCTAGTAGGAACAAAGGGCCGCAAAGAATGAACATAGCTAAATAGTTGTGAGCATGATTCCTCACAACACTGGAAGGTGCTATTTGAGGAAAGCGAATGGTAAATCTTTAAGTGCACCGTTAAGGCTTCTATTGAACAAAACTTTTTTTCACATATAAAACACTTCATTCTCACAAATTTTGTTAAATTCTTACGTTTGTTATTTTATTTATTTTTTAATTTGTTTCACTTATTATTTTTTCTTCACTTATTTAGAAGCGTGTTTTATTAAGTAATCTCGTTTTTAATTTTCGTTCTCCAAAACTTAAAAAAATTCTTCAGTTCTACATGCTTTTATTCATATTTACTAAATCAAATTAATTAGTTTGAAGATGTTTCTTAAACTTTACTAAAGCAATTTAGTTAATTTACTAAATTTCTTCAATTCTACTGGCATTTAGTCAATTTGAAGAATGTCAATTAACCAGTTTAGTTAAATTTTACAAAATTTCTTCAATTTAACTGGCCTTTTTTGAATTATTTTTGCTATTAGTCAGTTTGAAGAATTTTCTTCATATTTACTAAAAAAAATTGCTTTTCTAAAACTTAAACGAAATTTTATTTAATTCAACTCCTTAATTGTTTATTATTATTCTTCTTCTTCATTACGTTAGAAAATATTAAGAAACATATTCAAATAACCTAAAATTTTATTCCAATTTATTTCCATTAGGGAGGTAAACTTAACTAATATTGTGCGTTTTTTCGTTTACGATACGTTACTACTACTTTTACTAAATTTTTGTTGTTCTAGTAGAATTTTTATTAATTTTTTAACAAAATTTTATTCAAATAAACTATTTTTACTAAAATATATTTTTTGCTAAGAAAATTGTGTATATTTGAAGAAAATATGTCAATATGGATAAACCGTCAGTTGATTTAAAACAAATTTTAGTTTATTTGACTATTTTTTTCGTTAAAGGTTTACTAAATTTTTTCGTTATTATTACCTGTGTTATTTTTTTCTGTGTACAGTGTTGTTAGGCTTTTTTCTTCAAAAATCGTCAAAATTTTTAACAAAATTCGTCAAAATCGTCACGAACATTTAACAAAAACGTCAACAAATCGTCAAATATTTAAATTTTGCAAATATGAGACTAAAATATAAATTTTTAGCAAGAAATTCTATTTATGATGAAGAAAGTGATATGTGTTAGTTTTATTCTATTTATTTAAGCAAGTGGGCTGAAATATATTTATTATTTTAAAAGAAATACACAAAAATTTTTTTTTTTTCATAAAAACCTAACAAAAATTTAATTTTATTGTGGTTATTTTGTTGAACTATTATGGTTGAAGAAAGGAATTTTACAACATGAAAATTAAATAAAATTTATTGATAATTTTTCATTCTTAACTGCTGCTGGGCTCGAACCCAGGCTTTTACGGACAGTTTAGCCTTACATGTTTCAATCGCAACCACTCGATCTCTTCAGAGGGGTTTTCCGTTTAACACTCACAGCCATCAACGACTGCTGGCAGCCAATATTCTTGGTCCCTTACGGAACCGTCAGGCACCGGGAGTTCGAAATTTTCCAATTTTTGTAATGGGTTTTTCAGTTTGTTGATTAGAAATGTCGCATAGCATTCGTGATTTTAGAACGGAAGAAGAGCTTTGGGAGTTTGTCAATTCGGTTGAGTGGTCGGACAGTGATGTTTCTTCTGACGACAGTGATTATGACCCAGATTTCGATTTTGATGCTGCTTTCCGAAATAAAAATTTTAAAGATGACGAGCAAATATGCCATTAACATGATGAAAACGAAGCGATGGAAGTTGCAGATGTTCAGAACAATGCAGCAGTGAATTTGTGTGTGAGTTGCACATTGCTTGACAAAACTTGGTACTGAAATGAAAGTGGGAAAAGGTCGACGAAGTAATCTTGAAGTTGATACTGTTGCGAAACATCATCACCTAATGTCTGCTCCGATGCCGCCGCATGACATTCGCCTAGATAACGTTGGGCATTTAACAAAATATGTCAAGGAAGGGAAACCGCGATGCAAGATCCGAAATGTACATCCCAAACAAAAGTTAGATGCCAAAAATTTGATCTCCGGGTGCCTAGTGGTTCCGCAAAGAACCAACCAGGTTTTTTTTACCTAGCTTAGGTAAATAAAACCCATGCACAAAGTCGCAGAACAAAAATTGTTCAGAAACGCGTGTTTTAAAACATAAAATTTTTTCTGCTCAAAAAAATAAATCAGGCTATTAAGTCCCAATTCACATTATACGATTTTTGTCGTTGCGATTATTGTCGTTTCCTCTTTGAAGTCGGTCTCATATTTACCTTGTACGATTTTTGTCGTAACAACCTTAACACATTTTTCGTCAAATGAGAGAAAATTGAGAGAACGAATGAATGAACAAAACGAATCGAAGAGTACACTCGCTTCTGTACCCCTTATAATTCCTATCACCCCTCTTGCCTGTAAAGTAAGAATCGCAACGACAAAAATCGTATAATTTGAATGGGCACTAAGGGTTAATATAAATTTTTAAACGAAAATTTTTATATTAACAAATAGAATCTGGGAATTTATTTCTCTTGGTGAGTAACATTCAATATATAAATTTTCAAATTATTCGAATGTGTATTCTAAGTCAAATTACAATCCTCAAAAGCTTTTATACTTTAATAGGCTTATTCCTTCAATATTTTCCAGGAATATTTTCTATGCACTATCAGAATTTTTCGTTTGTATATTTCTGTTACGAGGCTTACTTTAGCTATCCTTTGGCTAGCAATGAAGTAAATTGTAAAGAAAATTTATACAACTATTAGATACCAGCAATTTACAATTTACTTCATTGCTATCTAAAGGATAGCTAAAGTAAGCCTCGTAACAGAAATATACAAACGAAAAATTCTGATAGTGCATAGAAAATATTCCTGGAAAATATTGAAGGAATAAGCCTATTAAAGTATAAAAGCTTTTGAAGATTGTAATTTGACTTAGAATACACATTCGAATAATTTGAAAATTTATTTTTATATAAGTTTGAAAAACAGGCAGTTAAAACAAAATAGGTTTAAACAAAATAAATTTAAAAATATATAATAAAAAAAATTACAAAACAAATTAAAAAAAAAATATATATGCCCCGGGTGAGGCTCGAACTCACGACCTTAAGATTATGAGACTTACGCGCTGCCTACTGCGCCACCGAGGCTATGATCCACATTAACAATAAAGTTGTGTATTATACAAAACCTTGACAACCACAGTCTAAAACTTCTCAGATCTAATTAAGAATTAAATTGAGTGAAATTAAAACTATTGCAAAAAAGTTGCCACGTTGTTTTTTTTTTCAATGATATAAATGGATTGTATCTAATTATATGGGTAAAAATCTTGGAAGTATGTACATATTCTTAAGTGATACATAAATTAATGTGTTGTTTCCAGGTGACAAGCAATTTATTATGTAGTAAAATTTATAAAAAACAGCACTTAAGTATTTTTTAAATAAAAAAATGTCTTTTTTTAAAAATTTAATTTTGTTTTAACCTTTTAGGCTCAGGGTACAGCGGCCGAAAATGAGTTATCAAAAAAAGAACGTTTGGATTATAACGAAAAATATTCCACTTTAGAAAATAAGCTCAAGCAAGAACAAAATCCAAAGAACGAAGAACGTTAACTACTGGCCAAACATCTGTCAGAAAAGACAAAACTATATGAAAATACTAAAATTAAACTCGAAAACGTTTTGGGCGACTTTGAAGCCACGAAACATAAACATGCCACTGTCGTTACATAGCGTCTTCAACTGACAATTTTTTGTCATACCAAACGTCAAAGTCTATATAAAAAAAACTCGAAAATTTTTGTCAGCGTTTTTTTAATATGAAGTTTGACGTTTGGTATGACAAAAAATTGTCAGGTAAAGACGCTATGTTAAGGAATTTCAAAGAGAAATAGCCAAATTTAAAAGAGCTGCTGGACAAAATGGCGATAATCATCGTAGCTTTATTTGTTCCAGATGTCAAAATCCTACACAAACTAATGGCTATCACCATAAGGAAAACGAGGATAAGGTATCATCGGCCACATAAACTTTTGATGTTAAAAGATCCCAAAGCCGTCAAAGCATTATTAGTACAACAGGAGACCATAGTGCAGCAGGTAGTAGAAGAGGAAGTGAGTCTTCTGAATCGGATACAGTAACGGGAAGAGAAATGGATTTTAAAGACGATAATAAAGGACCTTCCAAAAAACATTTAGTAGAACGTATTTTACGTTTGCAACAAGCCTCCGCCCGACAAACAGAAAAAATTGATTTTCTCGAACAACACACACTTTCTTTAGTCGCTCAACTGCAAAATAAATCCAAAGAAATTCGATATTATATGATGCGAGACGAGGCAAGAATAGGGAGATCGCTCGATTAGTATTCGACCGGTTTTAAGCGGTTATTCTAGTTTTGCCCAAGTCGAATATTTTAAAATGTCCATTTTTCGAATATCGAATAAACGATTTATTTTAGTAAAATAAACCGATTATTTTAGTAATGTGTAATTTATATACGTTTTCCTTACTTTTGCTATAAATGTACCCGTAATTTAAGTATTTTTCTAATTGAATATTTGGCAAACTTAAACTTTTTATAAAGAATGTCAAAACAAAATGTAACAAAAGTCAAAAAAGCATTATGGGCAATGTAAATACAAATCGCTTATATAACCAAAAACAATGCAAAATACTACAAAAAAAGTTCAGCTTAAAAAGTAGTTAGCAATTTGACAGTATTCTAAATACTATATATATTTTTATAAAGATGTTATCTCTATTGATGATATCGAAGTGATTTAAAAGACAATGGTGCTTAAACGGCCCTAAAATGATAAGTTGCAAAGGTTCTTCAATCTCACGACTTATTAATCACTTTTAATTAGTCTACAAGCTTGACATAAATATACGCCAAGTAAAACTTGACTTCGTTCCAAGTAGTTTTTAAGAGACTGAAAATAATACTTTACTAAAATATGCTGCCAATAATGAATTAAAAACTCTTAAGTAGTTCTAGCATATCTTCATGCTTAAAACTACACCATACCGGCGAAATCAACGATATGGAAAAATTCTTCAGTTTTATTTATTTAATTACCAAGAACTTAAAACAAAATTGAAGGAATCAAACAATCTCATGGAAGGGTTTAAGTTGTGATCGACGAATTGATAGATATTTCATACAAAAAGCATGTTCATATTACTATTGTTTCTATAATACTGAAACAAAAAAAAAAATCCTGAATGAAAGGTTTTGTTTGCAACTTTTCAAAAATAAGGCTGAAGTTTACTGATTCATATACACATGCTTAGCCACCAACAAATAAAAACTCCTTTAAAATAAATTTGCGAGAATATCTCATATAATAAATTTATTAAATTCCTATAATTTTTTAAAACCAAAGTTTTTCCAAATTTCTACAGCTATGTTCACACCTATTAAATTATTGACGTCGTACACGTAAACACTAGTTTTCTTAAAGAATTGTTTGGCTAGAGCAAACATTATTAACCTGTTTCTTAACTACATTATATATAAATTCAATTTTAAAAATGCTTAACCGAAAACCGGTTTTTTAAAATATCAACTATTCGGAATATTCGAAAACCGGTTATTGAAAAAAGTCGAATAATCGATCACCCTAGGCAGGAGCCTTGACTTCCAGTGTTGTCAGATGTGGCGATTTCTCGCCAAACATGGCGATTTTCAAATTTGTTTGGCGGCCTAATTTTTGATTTGGCGACATGGCGATTTTGTTGGCTATTTTTGATGAGCTATTCATTTGTTTTGAAATTCGTTAAACTCAATACTGAGAAATAAATTTATTTTTATGTATGAAATTTAAGGCATTCATATGTATGGTCAGTATTTAAAAAGTATGTTCAAATGGCTGATGAAGATAATGAATATCTTCGAGAAAATAGTTTTCATATTTAAAAGTGTTCTTGAAAGAATCAATAAATAGAATTAAACATAAATATATTTAAAGTCTATGAAAATTTTTTCATTATATGTATGTGGCAATTTATTATCACAGATACAGTTGTTAGTGATATTTTAAAGATTTTTATGAACTCTTACATACCTTCGGACATTTTTCAAACACGATGGAAAAATTAGCGTTAGTTAATTAGAAAGATAAATAATGACTGTCCTTTATATGCTGGTAATTATTACTAGTAATGCTTGTGTTTAAGCTATGAACTCCACTAAAACTCGCCTTCGAAGTAGAATGCAATACGAACATCTAGACGCGTTTTTACGAGTTATAAGTTGCACTTCGTTTGTACCATCGTTAAATAAATGCAATACCCTTACAATGTATTCCAAAAAAAGAAGACAAATAGGGAGCTTTGCCGGTGAAGCGTTTTAGATAAACGTATAATAAAACTGCAACTATATAAAAATGTATATCCAATATTTGTTTAATACTAGCCGCAAAAAATCTTTTTTTGTTGCTATAAGTAGACTACTATAAACTATTTTACAGTAAACATCGTACCATTTTTGTGTCCACTAGCTATTTGTACTTTTTTCTAAATAAAAATTAAGCAAAATATATATCATGGCGACTTTTTTTTAATTTTTGGCGTATTTTAGCGATACGGAACAAATAATTTTTTTAGGATTTATAAAAAATATTTTTAATATTAAAAAAAATATATATTTTACTGCCAAAAACTTGAAAATAAAGGCTTTGGCGATTTTTGACATTGAATTTGGCGAAAAAGGTCAAAATCAATCTGACAACGCTGTTGACTTCCGCAAAAAGTGACCAGAACAAAAGTGAGTTGGCCAAATATGGCAATGGTGTTATGTCCGCGATTTATGGAGGCATTAAGGGTGTTGAAAATAAAAGCATGTCTTTGGAATTATCTCTGGAAATTAATAAAAAATTACAGGCTGTCTTGGAGGACACGTTGCTTAAAAATATTACTTTAAAGGTGAAAGCAAAACTTAATAAAAATTGTTTTTATTTTTTACTAACGATTTTTTTTTTTGTTTTGTTTTCAAGGAAAATTTGGATGTTTTGGGTTTGGAGGTTGATAATTTAACACGAAAGTTAAGACAACTTGAGGCCAGACAATCAAGCCAGTAGGAACACGTACTTGTCTTAATAGATTGTATAAATAATATTTGTATATTGAGGTTATGTAGAGGATTGCCAGTTAAAAATATTTCAAAATAAAAAAAACTCAATATTTTTTAATATAAAAATAGAGTAATTAATAAATTATTTACCTGTAATAAAGTTTTATGAAATTTTTCATATTATTCGAATGTGTATTCTATGTCAAATACATTCCTCAAAAGCTTTTATACTTTAATAGTCTCATTCCTTCATTATTTCACAGGAATATTTTCTATGCACTATCAGAATTTTTGTTTGTATATTTCTGTTACGAAGCTTACCTTAGCTATCCTTTGGTTAGCAATGAAGTAAATTGTAAAGAAAATTTATACAACTATTAGATACCAGCAGAATGTAATGCATTTTCTGGCCCGCTACGGCCTTCGTCAGCATTCTTTGTATCTTATAACTGGATAGTGCCTATTGTAAATTTTTTATGTATTTAACTTAATTATTTTATCAAATAGAATCTGGGAATTTATTTCTCATGGTGAGTTACATTTATTATAAATTTTTCATATTATTCGAATGTGTATTCTATGTCAAATACATTCCTCAAAAGCTTTTATACTTTAATAGTCTCATTCCTTCATTATTTCACAGGAATATTTTCTATGTATTTGACATAGAATACACATTCGAATAATATGAAAAATTTATAATAAATGTAACTCACCATGAGAAATAAATTCCCAGATTCTATTTGATAAAATAATTAAGTTAAATACATAAAAAATTTACAATAGGCACTATCCAGTTATAAGATACAAAGAATGCTGACGAAGGCCGTAGCGGGCCAGAAAATGCATTACATTCTGCTGGTATCTAATAGTTGTATAAATTTTCTTTACAATTTACTTCATTGCTAACCAAAGGATAGCTAAGGTAAGCTTCGTAACAGAAATATACAAACAAAAATTCTGATAGTGCATAGAAAATATTCCTGTGAAATAATGAAGGAATGAGACTATTAAAGTATAAAAGCTTTTGAGGAATGTATTTGACATAGAATACACATTCGAATAATATGAAAAATTTATAATAAATGTAACTCACCATGAGAAATAAATTCCCAGATTCTGTTTTATGAAATTTTATTTTAAAAATGCAAGTCAAAAATGTTCGATCTTATAAAATTCGAAAACTTTAATTTTGAAATAAATGAGGTGGTAACACAAAGTTTCGCAATTTTTATAAACGTCAAAACGTTAAAATGGAGATAAAAACAGTAAGTAAAATGACATTGTGTTTTTTTGCATGTACTACATACTATATTGGCAAATCCCAGTCACAGTCCACCAACCAAAAATTTTTCAAATAAATTTTTTTTTTAATGGAATATAGGACTAACAGTCCAATTATGAATAAAAATTCCCCGGGAGTTTTTTCCCTTTTTTACAATGAATTAACATAGGAAAAATAAGAAAAGGGTGAAAACTCCCGGGGAGTTTTTATAGATAATTGGGCTCTAGATGTATAATTTCATTTTTATATTAAAAAATATGTATTTCGATGATCATTAAGAAAACACACTTCAACTTTTAAAGTTACCTGCTAGGAAATTATGATATATGCCATTCGCAAGTACATATTAATGCCACTAAATAGGTACTATATATAAGTTGAAGCTATCTCTTTGGAAAGACCAAAAATGTTTATATATCAAGCAGAAAACGCCTGCGAATGTAACGTTCGTTACGCGGGATTTGCCCAATATGTAAAAGTTGAATAAATTTTTTTTTCCATATTTTTATTAACTTCAAATCAATTTTCTTTAAGATTTACAAAATTTTTGCAATACATTCATTTAAGTAAACATCTACAACACACCCTCGTATAACTTTTGACTGACCGCTGCTGGTTGGCCCACACTCATAATCGTTTGTATGGTGGGCTTTTCACCGTCCTTGGCTAGACGCACAAATTTATTATCATTTGCCTTAAAGTGTACCTTCATCATGGGATTCTGTTGACCGGTTTCATGTGCAATAAATTCACGCAAAAGAGGAGGAAACTCTACTTGGTTGGACACTATTTTTTCACTAACTTTGTTGCTGTTTTGCAGAAATTTATGCTCATCTTCTTTATCAATCAATTCATAGTCCGGTTTGTAACTAGTGCTATAGATTTCAATGGGTTTTGGCAAAGTAACACCACGCCATGTCTTTTCCACCGTAACCTTAACTTTGCGCACAGGATCCTTTGAAAAAAATAATGAAAATTTGTGCATCTTAATTTAATATTTTCCACGAACCTCATGATCCACTGGCTGTACTTTTAGAATTCTTAAATAGCAAGGCTCGGGGTAACGTTGAAACATGTTGCGTATAACCATACGACCGACACCATAATCTTTTAAATCTCCAACAATTTCCCATAAAGTTTTCCCTTTAAAATCATTTGTACGTCCCACATATTTAATAACAGTAGTAGTAGCCATTTAGTTTATTTATCACAGCGAAACAAATTTTATTTACTTTTTTCCAAAAATCTTTTATGATTACGTTAATATCGGCATGCAATTTCTGATTTCTTACTAGAAAAAAAGAAAACAAATGCAATCAGCTGTTTGGCCGTAAGTACACTACGTAAACGTTTTTACAGTCTTTGTAGTAGTGTAATGTAGATAGCGGTTTGAGCGGGTAAAGTTATTAATTATTTTGGAGATAGGCATTTTACAAATTAATAAAAATTAGTGTAAAATAATAAAATATGTTTAAAATAAAAGTGCATAAATATATAAAGTGAAGTGCTTGCTTTAATTTTTTAATAAAATCATTGTGGTAAAAGCTCTAAAGGTTAAAAAATATAAGAGCAAAATAAAGGGTCAATTATAAGTCTGTGCTGTGCTGTAGGTTTGTTTGTTAATAAAAAAAAGGTAAAATAGGCATATGAAGCTGTTTATTTATTTAAATCAGCAGTTGCCATAGCCAATAAAAGTTATTTTCATTTAAGTTCAATGAAGCTAGTGTATTTATAATAGTTTTGTGTTGTAAAAGTATTTGAGTTTTTTTGAAATGTTTGTTAATAAGAAGCGGCCTTGAAATATCCACTAAAGTTTTTCAATTTCTATGTGAGATGCAAACGGTCCGGAAGGTGAGTTCTTATTACAAATATACAAAATTGTATTTTAAAGAAACTTTTTTTTCAAATTACTAAAATATGCTAAACTCAATTGACTGTAAAAGAATTGGGATGAATTTTTGCAAAGATTTTTATTATTGGAAGCTTTTTACAACGCATTTTTAAGCAGGAAACATACAATCGAAAAATTTAGTCATAATAACAGGAAATACCTATTTATGATTATTTTACTAGATTACTGATAAGTAAGGAATGACTTTTAAAGCGTTAAGGAAAGTCCCAA
The DNA here is from genome assembly GCA_963931875.1 of Pollenia griseotomentosa. Classification (NCBI taxonomy): domain Eukaryota; kingdom Metazoa; phylum Arthropoda; class Insecta; order Diptera; family Polleniidae; genus Pollenia; species Pollenia griseotomentosa. The sequence continues at coordinate 158,524,724 of OZ007562.1, read as the reverse complement.
ATGACCCTCAGGAAAAAAGTTAAGTGTGACAAGCATACAGCATCGTTCCCTTACCAATAAACTGGGCCTGTCCGCCTAGAAATGTCTTAGTGTACATTAGGACTAAAAAAAATTTAAATATTAAGCCGACTCTCGATAATTTGAATGTATCGTTTGAAATTTCCCGGGTCCCTTGAAAGAAATGAACACCCTTATGCAAAAAAGTTACAGTTCACCAATACATTAGGACCAGTAAGAGTGTATGAGCTTAATGTTTAGGTTAACTAATGTAAACTTTAACTTTTTTTGCATAACACAGTAAATAATGAAAAAAATCGATTTAATTTATTCCATTCGTTAATTTAAATTATACGATTTTTTCTGCTCTACACTCCATAGATTGAATTGTTTTATTTTTTTTTATTTTTATTGTTTTACAAAATAAATACGAAATAATAATTTCAAGTTTAAATTTGAATAATTTGTTTCTGCTGTGCTAATAAAAAAATAAATAACGAAATAATTATTAGTTTTATTATATTATATGAAGTTTTGCTCCTCTAAACTCTATAATTTTAACTGATAACGTGAAATGTAGAAAGGTTAAAAAAAAGTCTGAAATTTTAATCACTCCTAATAATTAAAATATTTTTCTATACCCCCTTAATAATTTAAACTCTTTTTAATATGAACTCTCAATTATTTCAACTTTTTCTCTGGTCCCTTGAATTTTAAATTATCGAGAGTCGACTGTGGCACAGATTTTATATTAAAATTTTTTGAATATAACCGTTAGATCAAAATAGCACAGTATGAGAGTAGTAGCTAACGACGTAGATACGTTGTTAAATTAAAACTTAATATTTAATATAAACCCACACAATAGCTGGCCCAAACTTAAAAGTGTCGACTTAGATATTATTATATTACATACGAAGGTCGCACAAAGGGACCAATTGGGGACCCAAGTGAGCTGTCTTTTGATGGCTGCCCATGGAACCTAAGGTCGCATTTTGTCATAGAAAATTTAAAAAATTAGTAAGAGTGCTATATTCAGCTATTCCGAATTTAATTTACCCTTCACTATGGTGCGATAAGAACAGAAAGTTCTTTAGATATAAATAAAACTATTTTGTACCACGACAACTTTTCCAATGCCACCCACATTTTGTCGGATGTTGTCAATTGATAACCAAAATGCTTTTATATAATCTTTTTAATTAAAGCAAAGCATAGAAATAAAATCGTTTGTATTTTGCTTACGTCAGAGGTCTTGCAGGTCGCCTAAATTTGTCAAAATATTACCAATTACATATTCAAATTTTCTGAAAAATGTGTTACTAAAATTTTAAAGTTTATAATAAAATTTCATACCGTTAATAAATATTTAACAAAAATCTTGGAAAAAATTTTGCCTTTTTTTTTAAAGGATTTTTAGAATCTTCTGGCCTTATCTTTTGCAAGATTTAGCTGTAAAATACTTTAAGATCTGGTCACAATGAGAAGTATGCAGGCAGAATGAAACTCCCTAGAGTAATTTCAACGACTTCAAGTGAAGAAGACAATTTGCCACCGTGTAGAATAATTTGCTTTATTTTTAGCCTTAATCTATTTCAGTGAACATTTGTTTTCCACAAAAGATCCTTTGAGTCGGGGTGCTAATGGCTTCTACAAAATTATATCTTTTATAGATATAAAAACGTTTGTGCCGTGTATGTGCTCCTAAAACTCAAGAACCGCTGGACCGACTGACACCAAACTTGGTCAATCAATAACTTTATTTGGCTGAAATTCACAAAATATATTTATTAAACAAAATTAAGTTTCCTCATAAAATTTTGACCCGGTAGATAGCGCTGAGGTTAAGTTATTAAAAAAATTCTCCAGTATTTAATTTTTTATTTTTATTTGGAAAATCCCAATCAGCGCCGGGACCAAACAGCTAGTTACGTATACAAATTATAAAATGTTGAGTGGTGAAGACGCGAAATTGGTAATTTCAAATCAATAATGTTAAATACATTTAGTAGTGTGACAGTTTTTTTCTAATTTATTACTATCGACTCTAACGGGGGGCTTTCATTGGCCCTTGACCCATCTTCAAGTACCGAACCACTTTCTGAGTTGACTTAAAGATGTCCTTTCGGCTGGCTGGCTGTCCATGTAAACCTTGTGCGCAAAGTACAGCTCGCAATTTTGGAGATAATTTGATGCAAATCGGAACATAGGTTTTAATTGGCATAAGTACTAAGCCTATTGAAAATGGAGCGAATCGGTCCATACTTTGACATAGCCCCTATACAAGCTTCTTTCCGGAATAGGATCTTTGTATCCATAAACCATGTTATTATATTGGTTTAAATTATTCCAAACACGTTTTATTGCAATCAAAATCATCTTATCAAATTTTATTGGACTCGGTCCATATTTGACCATAGCTGCCATACAAATCCTACTCCCCAAAATGGGTTTTAATGCCCTAACTTCTTTAAAATTGTTGTTAACATAACAATTGGAGATAATAACTTTTACGATAGCTACTATGTCACGATGAAATGTTGCCCTGGTAGGTCCAAAATTAGCCATAGGTCCCATATAAATCCCCATCCTAAAATCTCAAATAGGTAGATGAAGATATCTAAATAATATTCATCACAAAGATAATTGTGTACACTATCAAAAATTAAATATGGTCGGGCTTAACTAACTATAATTCCCTACTTGTTTTAATATATGGTGGATGAACTTTAGATAAACTCCTTGTAAAAAACTTGCATTACATATTATCAAAGTGATACCTCATTGCATTGCTGTATATCTCTTGTAAAGTGGCTTATACTTTTTAATTTTTATTTTAAAATTTTCTTTCTTAATCGATTGCTACTTGAATTCTGAAAAAAGTAAACAACAGCTGTTTTCTTAATACTTGGTCGTATTTACATTCACATACACATATTAGTACCATAATAAGCACAGTTGAATTTTCTAGCCGTTTGTGCACCTTAAAATACCAGAAAAATCACTCCTGCGTTTCCGCACCATATTTACAGGATAGAAATCCGGTATACGGCAGGAAATTGTATTTGAAATTTAAAATTTTGATTCGTAAACGTATGTACCAGGGACAGAAAATAACTGTTATTTTTAAAAATTTACATCAAGAAGCACACATAAAAAATGATAGTACAAATTTTGGTTCTTATCATTATGATACATAGGTGATGTATATGCAAATTTTTGTATGACTTAAATTTGTGCCTTTTTTGATAAAAGCCAAAAAATAACTTTTATTTTTTAAGGCAAAAATTAAAAGTTATTTTTGACTTTTATTATTTTACGCAAAAAATAAAAGTTATTTTTTCATATTTTTAGGTAAAAATAAAAGTCATGAATTAAATATTGCATAGTACAGTAGAATCTCACAAATTAGAACCACTTTGTGCACCGGGCAGTTCAAATTTCTGAAAAGTTCGAATTTCTGGACATTTTTTTTACAGAAAATGATAAAATTGTGATGGAAGAAATTAAATTCATAGAAGAACATTTAAAAAGTTTTTTAATTATTAGGTACTTAATTGGTCTTAAACATAAAATCAGTGATACTTGTTTGTTTTTTCGATTTATTCAAACTAAACGATTTTCACTCACGCCTTCATTAAGTCTTTTTAATATTTTAACTTTAGTATCTGAAGATAAGGTATTTTTTTACGTTTGTTTGTAATTTTTTTTTTATCTTTCACACGTATGAACACTTCACTTCAGTTATCAACTGACCCAAATTTGTACAAGCATGTCAAATTTCATACGCATATCACCGAATTGTACACACCACCAATAACTCGGTGATTCCCCGTTTTATTTTTACTTAAATGAGCGAAAAAAAATAGTTTGTAGTGAAAATACAAAAAAAAAATTTTAGAAATTAGAACCCTCTGTTCTAATTTTAGAACGTTCAATTTGGTTTTTCGCATATTAGGTTCAAAATCATAAAAAAAAATAATTTTTCTAGTAAAAATAAAAACAAAAAAAAAAAAAAAAAACATTTCCAGAAATTAGAATCACAGGTTCTAATTTCAGAGCGTCCAATACATTGAAATGGCCGGTTCTAATTTCTGGACGGTTCGAATTTGTGAGATTCTACTGTAATACGCTAGTTTTATTGCTTTTAATGCTATAAATGATAAAATATCCGTTATCACAATTTCAAGAGCATTGCAAAACAGAATTCTGTTATTTTGTTATTAATAATAATTGTTGTAATAACTGCATCACTGTTAATTCTTTCAGTATATTTCTTTCAATGTGAGTTTAATATAGAATTGTTTAACTGATAACAAATGATAACGTTCAATCGCGAATTAGAAATCGTACGATATAGTGTTATTTTTTTATTTTCAATGGGCAATGGGTAATGGGATAAATTGGAGGCAATAAAACTAGCGTATTACTATGCAATACTTAATTCAAGACAAAAATAACTTTTAATTTTTGCCTTAAAAAATAAAAGTTAAGAAATAACAAAAGATTTTGTTATTCGTGCTTAATTCCCAGTTTTTATTATTAATAAAAACACTTGAAATTTATTGTTGATGGGATAAGCTATTCCTATGCGCATTTCACTGGTTGCTTAGGCCAGATCATCAGGAAACTTCATCCATAAAGATTTTAGAAAAACTAAAGATATTAAACCAAATAAAACTGTTAAGCGTATAAGACTTATAGCAACAGTTCTACTTGTAATAATATCAAAGTTTAAACAAAACACATCAACAATACACAGTGGGTTTATCTCATCTTACATTCCCCACTACAATTAGTTGAAATTCTCTCAACATTAATTGTAGTTGTAAGTAGGTTAAGAAAAACAAAATAAAAACAACAACAACTTTACAAAAGATGTTGTCAATTAAGTGTTTTTTAGGCCGTGCACTTGCCTGTTTATTATCAAAAAGTAATTTCAATTTTTGGGAATACAAAATTTTAATTTCAAAAGATTTTGTTATTCGTGCTTAATTCCCAGTTTTTATTATTAATAAAAACACTTGAAATTTATTGTTGATGGGATAAGCTATTCCTAAATATTTTTTTGTTTTTTTTAAAAAATTTTTTAATTTTTTTTTTAAATTTAAAACTTTTTTTTTTATTTTTTTTAGCCAAGTGTTAAATTTAAACAAAAAATTTAAAAAATTTTTTAAAAAAACAAAAACAATTTTTTTAAAAAGTTTGATCAAAAAGCTATCTAAGCTACTAGGGACAAATTTTGCTTACACCAATAGGTAATAAGTTACATTGATGAGAAAGAACACCTGTATGGCCAAAATGTCAAACTCTGACCCCCTCTAACTCAGAAACTTTTTGACCGATCTTGTTGAAAATTTGTGTCTAAGCTACTATCTAACAGTACTAAAATTGGTGTAAATTTCATTTAAATCGAAAGACATCTATTTCAAAATTGGGTCACTTGACATTAAATGCCCCTTTAATATATATAAAACGTATATAAAATGTTTTGTATTTTGTTTTTATTTTCTTAATTATTTTCTAAGATATTAGTCTTAGCAAAAAACTTTCTTGGAGGCTTATGTTGCTGACTAGAAGAGCTAAAATATTGCCATATATCATATTCTTGTAAAATGTTGTTTTTAGAAGATAGTCATATGCAAACAAATTACATTTGAATAAATGGCTTGATGGCAAACTTTGAGGGACGGACGCCCCCCCTAAAACACAACTTATCGCTACGAAATTTTTTTGTATTTTTTTTTACATAAAAATGAACCGATTTAGGGGGGGAGAATATAAGAAATCAAAATAAAAAAAATAACGGCCACCCTAATGTACATATTTATCAAAAAGTATTTTCTTAATACAGTAGACTCGCGATAACAAAAACACCGCCTTACGTGAACACCGGCTAGCATGAACATAATTTTTTTTACACTGACTACTCTGTAGCGTGAACACAGTAAGAAAGCCCTATAACGTGAACAAATGTAAAATTCATGGAACATAGAAAAAGTTGTTTTCTTTTGAACATTTTTAAGCAATCACTACTTCTTTAAAAACTGGGAATCCCCGTAAATGATTGCTTATGAATATATTCTGGCATTTTGTGTAACGCGAGCTGTTGATTTGCTTAGTTTGTTTTTAGTTTGATATAAAGTGTGTCGTGAAAAATGTCGCAAAAACTAAAAAATTTTTTAACTTTAAAGGAAAAAGTGGATGTAATAGAAAAAATAAAAAAAGATCAAGCGTGACTAGCGGTGTTCAGCTTTTTGCAAAAAAAGAAAATCCAAAAAAAGATAACCCATTTTTTTAAATAATTTTAATGTAAATTGTTTTTCTTAACAAAACAAATACGAATATGAATTAATGAATATGAATTAATAAAAAAAATATATGAATTTAAGTTAAATATTTTATTTTTAAGATGTAAAAAATTACACCTTCGTAAACATGAACAACTTCGCAAACGTGAACACGCTTAGGTTTTAATAGTTCACGTTACCGCGAGTCTACTGTAATAGTTTGCTGTTTAATAATTTTAACAAGTTATTTATTAGGGGCTTACCATAATGTGTATAAGCTGGCTTAAGCAATTGTGCGAATACATGTAAATCATATGTATGTTTGTGTCAAACCATATTTAACTTAAGGAAACTTCGTTTAGTTTAATAAAACTGTCATTTGCTTAAGCAAAGTACGAAACTGATCGTACTTTCCGTACGGCATCGCACGTTATTTGTTGACAGAAGCTAAAGCTAGGCTATGCATATTATGGTTGGACTAAATTATATGTATGTATATATATATATATATATTATATATATAAAATATATATATATTTTTTTTAATATCTATACATTAGTTACAATATAATTTTCTTTTTATCAAGGTGAGAACATTAATAATATTTGGGAACACACAAAAAACCATTCAAATATTAAACTTAAATAAGCCAGGTTGGCTTAATAGTGTTCTTTTTTAATAATATTAAGGAACATACAAAAAAACCATTCAAATATTAAAGTCAAAAAAGCCAGGTTGGCTTAATAGTGTTCTTTTTTAAATGAACGTTTTGACTTCTTTTGATGTCTATCAACAGAGGATGAGTGACTTGAAGCACTGCTGTGTTGTGTGTGTTCAAATGGTTTGGCATCTTCATAAGAATCATCATCACTTGAATTATTTTGCGCATTTTCATGCAGCTCCAACGTAGCATGTGCTGCAGCTTTTGAAGCATTCACTTGTGCTTCTGCTGCGGACGAAGACGCCTTAAGTGTAGCTTCTTTTGTGGCCTCATAATCTATGCTGGCTTGTTTCAATTGTTCTTCCACTTGATCTAGTTTTGTCTTAGCCTGACCAACCATAGCAGATTGCGAGGCTAATTGATTGGATACTTCTTGCGAGGCTTGATCAGCATGTTCAGCCACTGATTTGGCGTTGTTTAAGGCCGCAGTTAGCACCGATATATGATTGTGGGCAGCTTGAGCAGTCTGCTGGGCCAATTTGGCTGCTATCTTAGCTGCCTGCAACTGTTCAAGTTCACGGGAGAGAGCTTTATGAGCATCTGCCGCTTGGTGCTGTAGCTCAAGCAAAAGAACTTGTTTACCTTCTAGGGCTGCTTGAGCGGTAGCTGCCGCTTGTGAAGCAGCCTGAGCTAAACTATTTTTGGCTAAAAAGGCGGCTTGTTTTGCTGCAGCATGTTGTGAGGCCACTGCACTAAAAGCTTGATTAGCTGAACCTTGTGCTATGGAACGTAAACCACTGCCTAAACTGTAGCCCTGTTTAGGACCATTTGAGTGCGGTTCACTAACAAGATGGTAAGGAGGAGAACTCGCTGAATGTGCTGATGGTCCATTGGATGAACTTATTTTATATTCATAGTAACTATTGTCATATTTGCTATCAACCGTACTACCACCACTTCCACTGGGAGATTCATTATCTGGAGCTGTGTGCGGCTCTTCAGGCACAAATAACGCACCACTTCTATGCGAATGACCAACTTGTGTTTGGTATGTACTATAGCCATTACGTTTTGTCAGACGGCCCACTGATTCTTGAGAACAGTGCAGTGCTACAAGAATTCTTAAGTAGAATTAGATTTTATCTCTAATTTTCTTCCGACCTGACTTACCTAAGATGACGCAGGCTATCGTCTGTACTTTAATCCCGTTATACATAACTATTCAACAATAATTTATGGAATGTCCACTAGTTGCTTGTAATACATCAATTTTATACCACGGCAATAGAAACATGCATACTTCAAGTTAGTCAACCGTCAATTTTCCATGTTCAATATTTTGTTAGCATGTTGGTAGTTATTTAAAGCAAAATTAAATGCATTATGTTTGCTAAAAATGCTTAAAAAAGTATTTTTACTTTTTGCACTCTATCCCATTGTATCGTTTCTATTTCTCGTTAATTATTTCAATTGATTATTTGCGGAAGCTTTAAATATATTACTTTTAGCTAATAAGAGTTTGGCACGTATGTATAAACTATAAAAGAAGGTGTTTTTGCTTACAAGTGGATGTTTTAATTGTTAACACGGGGAAGTCGTTGTGGATTGCTACAATTTTGTTTTGTGAAGAGCGTTGTCCTAGCGTAAAGGAATAATTTCAAGAGCAATTTCACTTAATTGAGGAATTAAGAAAAATAAATTTTATAAATATAAGCAAAAACTCATCCTTAAAAGAGCAGTACGCTAAGCTTTTCAGCTGGAGGTCCACACCAAGCGCTAAATGCGTTGATGCATTTTATGCATCTAGGTATCAAAAATATAATTATTGACAACTTCCAAAGCAAAAGGCGTAAAATGCAATCGAACGCATGAAATAGGTTTACTTTCTTCATTTGCAAGCGTCTTTTAAAAAGGTCAGAGACTATCAAACGTATAGAACGCGTTGTATGCACAGAGCTTTATTTAAATCTTAGAATTGTAAGAGATCTCCCTTAACTTTTTTTCCTATTCTTCTTCTTAAATATAAATTCGGTATTCATAAGATTTCCGTATGACGTGCTAAATTCCCAATTTTTCATATTTGATAAATACACTGAAATTTATTGTTGAGGGAAAGCTAGCTTCTATTTGGTAACTTGCAGTTGTATTCTATCTATAGTTTAACTGACCATTTGGCATGTTTCGCAGAATGTTTGACTGCAAATTTTATGTTGTAAGAGTTGTTTTTTGAAGGCATAGAATTAAAAAAAAAACACAGAAAATTCAATGAAATGACCAAAAATTTCATGGCATTCCTCCGCGACTGTGCCTTATGAACGCCATCCTGTCGGTTTAATTTTGCATCACTTTGTCGACACATACCTGGTCTTATTTCGTCATTAGTGTGTGTCGAATGTTGGCTTCTTAATGATCAATCGTAGCTGGCTTATCAGCATACACCAGAGATTTGACGTACGAACACAAAAAGCTTTACTATTTGAGAAAGTTGTTTACTGTTTGTGCAAAGAAATTTCAGATTCAGCATTTCATTTGGTACAATTTTTGGTCCTTCCACATTCTTCTGTAAATTGTAAAGAATTTTTTAATGTAACAAAGTTTTAATGTTCACTGGAAAATTAATTTTTGCAAACTATTCTTTTTTTTTAAAGAAAAGAAAAGAAAAGAAAAGAAGAAAAGAAATTTAAAGAAATCATCTGGCACCCCTGGTGACCACATAAAAAAATTTACTTACTGCCTGTTTAACGATTTCGAACGTCATCGTTCGCATAGAAAATTACATTTAAAACAAAAACAAAGTTCGTAGAATGTTCGAATTTTGTTTTTGTTTTAAATGTAATTTTCTATGCGAACGATGACGTTCGAAATCGATGAACAGGCTGTTAAAAAACAAAAACACAATTAAAAACTATTCTTATAGTTATCTACTTTGTATATTTATTTTAAATCCGATAAAACAATAAAAACAATTATTAAAGTAAAAAAGTAACTTTAAACACTAAAATACTTGAAAACTAAAATCAAACATGGTCACCTGGTACTGATTTGTTCGTATGAAATAGAAATAAATCTATTGCAAAGTCGCCGCGTATGACGAATTCCGGCCGACGACATGATTGTGTTTTTTTTTGTAATATTTTTGGCGACGAATATTCGCGGCCAAAAATTCGTCGTTCGTCCCAGTTGTGTTCCTAGCATAAAGATGATTTGACCAGCGTTTAAAAAAACTGCAGTTAAAGGAGAAAAACTGCCATTTCTTCCACTTTTTTATTTGCCATTTGGCAAAAAAAAAAAAAAATTGTTGAAAAGCGAAAAGTTGTACACAAATATTCCTTTCTTTGTTGGACAGTTTTTTGTTTCGACTGCAGTTTTTTAAACCCCGGATTTGTCAATTAAAATCTGGATCAACTTTCAGTTGAGTCTCAGCCTGTTCACCGACGCAATTTATGGTCCGCTGACTTTAATTCTTGCACCAGTTGAATTTAATATGGTTGCAGGACAATTTCTTTCCTCCAAAATGTCCAAGTTGTGGACAAGCAGAGACCGAGTTGCTGAGAACGGCGTCGGATCGGTTAAATTCGAGTCCTCTGTCAAACTCAAGTCTACAACGGCGATGGCTTCTTCTCTACGCATGGTACGGGCTCGATGGCGATGAATTTTATTTAACAGAGTAAATTTGGTCATGAATCATTCCATAGTATTGCGTATTAGCTGCTCAGAGGGACGATAATGTGCACCGTTAGCTTGAATAAGTGCTCTATAAGTTTGCCGAACAGGGCGCGAGTCTTGGAAATAAAATGTTCAGGAGTTGCAAACGTTGTTCTGAAAAAAAGTCAAATACACTTCATTAGCGTGCACAGAAAAAATGAAAAACCAACTTCAATTAAATTATTTGTTAGAAATTTGTACTATTAATTAAATTCTGTACTGTACGCCTGCAAACAAATTGATCATATAAATTAACGCATTTGTAAGTTTGAGCTTTTCTTGCTGTTCAGTTTCAATCAATAGGTTTAATTGAAATTTGACCACCGGTAAAAGAGGCTATATAAAACGTAAACACAAATCAAAATATTTTTTTCAATCAACACAGTTAATTAAAACTATTAAAAAATTGTTTGAGAATTTAAAATATTTTGAAGTTTGTGTGTATGGTTTCACATTGGCAAATAAACACACAAACATTATAATTTTTGTTTTCAATTAAGGCAAATTAATTGGAACAATTAAAAAAATTATTTAAAACAGCATTATTGAATTAATTGAAAAAATTTTGGTGAAAATTTTTTCTGTGTGAGAGCTAGTTTAACAGTTACCTTATAGGAAGTTCTGAGCTAAAAACAGCCTTTATTATCAGCTTCTTGATATTGTAATAAATTTCTAAAACATATCGGAAAATCCACTCTTGCCTACACTTTTATATTCGTCTGAAATTTTTACTGGTTGTAACACTAAGGACATGAGAAAACTTACCGTTACGTACAACAACATCATCCGCTATATATTCTCTTTAAAGGTTTCAGGTTCGATAATGTATCGCAATATTCCTGTCGTATTTTCAGTATATCTTTTTCAAACTATTTACAATTTAAAAATCTTATTTTTCTTTACAAAATTATTATGACAAAGGAACCAGATTACCTTACAAACGTTTACGGTTTACAAGATCGTGCAGAGGAAAAGGTATACTTCAATTTCGTCACCGTGACCATGCATCTGAATGTCAATTCTTTATATTAACCATACGTCTCTGGAATAAACTTCCAAATAATTTGCAAACCACTAGCAACGCAATAAGGTTTAGAAAATTGCTGTTAGAATATTTTTCGTAATACTTGTTTGTTTAATTCTAACGCAAAATTATTATATTATTTATGTTATTATTTTATTTGATTTTTTATTATCTTTTAATTCTGTAGCTAAATTTATATTCACTGTTTTTGCAGTATCATTTTTAAATATTCAACTCAATTTGTTAAATTTAACTTGTCTGATTCTAATACTGTAATTTATAAGATATTGTGTCTTGTTGTATTAGAAAATCTACTTAATAAATACAAAAATACAAATCCCACATGCCTGTTTGTATTGTAATTGTCGTATTGTTTTGTGTCTCGCTAATTTGCTTAAAGGATACATCAAAAGTGGTACAAAATCTTTTTAAAATGTCTTTGCTTCCTGAAATATATCGTCGGCTTAACATGCAAACCTGCTAACTCCTTTTCAGCACATTTAACAGAAGAGACAAAAAACTTTTTATTTTTTCTATGTGCTGCTTGAAAGGAAAACCAAAAATTCAGTTGGTTTTACACACCTCAAGACTCAAATTGGAGAAAAACGACATGCTGGTCGACGAGGCGTTTCTTTCTCTACCACTCGGCATCCAAATCTCAATTACTCAAAAAGTGGATTAAGCAGGTTTGCGTATTAAGATGACGATATCTCGTCTGTTGACCCATAAACTATAACCAAACTATAGCCAAACAAAGACCAAATAAGTTATTTTAAATACAAAACTTTATTTAATTAGAACAATAAATTAAATACATTATAAAAAAAATATTAAATAATAAAACCTAATTGATTTCTAACGGTCTTAACAGATCAATAGATCTCTTGACCAGCTTTCTCAATGCAGAAAGATAGCCAAAGATAGTCTTATTTCGATCACGTCTACAAATCTCAATCGATAACAAAATGTATAAAAACAAAAACAATAAATAGTTGAGAGCACGCTCGCTTACAACACTAATAAATTAAAACACAATAAATTAAAAGATGTTTTAAAAGATTGGAAAACAAAAAATACAAAAACATGGCGATTTAGAAATGAAATTCAAATATGTCACGTGAGGAGCAACAATTGTTGCGTCGCGTAGTTGTATGTGAGGCAACATTTAATCATTTATAGTACTGAGTGATTTGACGGATCCAATCCAAGTAGTGGGCTACCTTAACGTAAACACCAGGAACATTTACTTGACCGCAGCCAATACCCCAGGAGACAACACCTACAACATTCCAGACACCAGCACGTTCGCAAACCAAGGGGCCACCACCATCACCTTTGCAAGCATCTTTGCCTTCTTCACCACCAGCACAAACGAAACCGGGATTCAGCTTGTAACTATAGCCCAAACGAGTTTGACGCAATTGATTTTCACATTGGTGATGGGATAGAATTGGCACATCGACTTCCTTGAGAATATTTTGGTATTTGCCCTGATCGCCGAAGGCATCCTTGCCCCAACCAGTTGTCCAGCAACGAGCAGCAGTGAAATCAGAGAATTTATCGGGTAAACAGGCGGGACTAATGTGGGGATTCTTGGTAAAGTCTACAGGGTGATCCAATTTCAAAATAGCCAAATCATTATCCAAAGTACCGGCATAATATTCAGGATGAATGTGAACCGAGACAACATCACGTTCAATGTAGGGAAAGAATTCAACATCATGATTAACATCCCATTCACCCAAACGAGCTCTTAAATCGAAACCATTTTGTCTAAATAAATTAAAGAGAAAATTATATTGAATTTTTTGTATATTTTCCAAAAAACACTTAAAGAAAATCCTTAACTTACGATTTAATGCAATGAGCAGCTGTTATTACATGTAGTCCATCAATCAGGGTACCACCGCAGGCATAAATCGATTCTTTGGGATCCTTTTTCAAAATGGCCACATGCCATGGATATTCTCCAAACTCACTGTCACCATCTACATACACGGGATTCTTAATACGGCCGGTAATGCCAGCAGCGTTGCGTACACCACAACGACCAAATTGCTGTTGAGGTTGTTGGGGTGGTTGCAATGGACGGCGACAACAGACTTCATTAACACGGCAAGTTTTTTGTACAGGACGGTTGCCATAATAAGCACGCTAAAATAAAATTTTTATTAAAAAATATTAGTTTAAATTGGTTTGAAATTAAGTGCCCTGTATAAAATTCCTTTAACGCCCTATACCTCTTGTATTTTAACGGTTTCAGCTGAAACACTACTACTACGTTTCTCTGCCAGCTCTTCATGTTCTTCAATACTACGTCTTTTGCGATCTCTGGGAAATGTTATATGAGAACTACCTTCAGCTTCCCCAGGAGCTTCAGTTGGTATTGGAGTGTTAAAATCTGTGTTAGTGTACTCCAATTCTTTGCCTTTACGATAACGTTCTGATTCAGAGAACGTTAAAGATTGATTAACTCGAGCGCTTCGATCATATAGATTTGCAAAATCTGGGTTGTCTTCAAAACCACTAGTACCAAAACCAGTATAGTGAGCTTGTGGTGTGTATTCGTGAACTGGTGTGCTCGTAAGCGGAGAAGGTCCAAAATTTGCGCCTCCAGTTGGAAAGTGACTCGAGGTGTGTTGGTAATCACTGCCTGTCGCAGGATACGCATTAGAGCCGGATCCAGTACCCACTGTGGGATACGATATTTGACCAAATGAAGTTGTATGACTAGACACGTGTTCATAATGCTCCTTATGATGATCAAAACTAGGTTCTGTGTATATTTGAGGACCTGAATGATATTCGAATATTGGTTCACTGGAAATCATTTCAATTTCATACTTGTTAAAACTAGGTCCTGTTAAGGGAAAATGTTGTACTGGTCCCGGACTAGTAAAAATATGACCTTCATGATGGTGATCATGTTCAATTCCAGAAAAATGGTCATGATGATGGTAGTGATTATTGTGCACTACATGAGGCTTTGATTTGAATAAATTTCCTACTGCATCGAAGATATTGGCACTTGGCGTAATATGTAGATTAACCAATGGTTTAACTACTTTTTCTCCATATTCAGTTTTCTGAACTTGTACTGACACCAGTGGATTTACATTAACTAAGCCCAGACTTAGACCATTTGGTCCAATTGCACCAAAGTGAGGATTTTGAGCGGGATAATAATCGCCCAAAACATTGGTAGGATAGCCACCAGGATGATTGGGATAGGGAAGGCCAAAAGACACACCATAAGTTGGCAAAATTTTGCGTCGTATCAGTTCAATGGCTTGTAAAGCCGGCAATCCTAAACGCTAAAGACTCAAAATGTTTATTTTATTTTTGTCAACGCCCATATGCGACATTAAAAAGTGCGTGCAAAAATATAACTCCATGATAGTGCGGTTAGCATACGATCGGACGATCGGTTTTAGTTAAGATTAGTTACGTAAAGCACATACGCTACCGCACACAAACTAAACACACGCACTTCAAGTATGCCCTCCTAATAAATTTTCGACGAGAGTTACCGATCCGATAAGAACATGAAGACGTTTAAGTTTAGGCAGCGTAGTGTGCAGCATTATTAGACAAAACCGCTTAAACTGAAGGGGTATTAAACTGTTAAAGGCTTTAGTGTTTTAGGGTATTATTAGAAAAAAATTGCTAGCTTTTGTTAGGGAATTAAAAGTGTTAAAATTAATATTTAAACTAAATTAGTACTTACACCTTCAGCATCTTGAGACAAATCACTAGCAGCGTCATCTTGTGCGCTGTCATCTTCTTGGATAGCCTGACGTTTGCTACGTTTCGTGTCCTCAGTCTTATTATACTCAGATTTGTTATCAGTTGATTTCTTTTCGGGTGTAGCAGATAGAGTAATATTGGCAGCAGCTTCGTCACTTAGAGCTTCAATGTCTTTACCCAAATTACGAGGATCAATAGGTAAAATCAAATCCTCTTTGCGGCCAATGCGATCTGCAGCAGGACATTGGTTGAAGGGAACACACTGACAATCAACAAATTGATTGCGAGCAACATCGTAACCACCATTGAATTGTTCATTGCCATAGCCGGAGGATAAGCTATTGAAATTGTTGCTGGAGGAAGCGGCTAAGCCACCAACATTATGCAATTCCTTTTTGTAGTAGCCAGGATTTTGACTATGGTAGCTGGGGCTAGATGTGCTAGGCTGCCCATAACCAGACTGACCGAAACCGAGTTGGCCAAAGCCAGTAGATAGGCCAGCTGAAGGTTTGGTATACAAATCAACATTAGGCTTGAAGCCGTTTAGACCTTGTTCGAAACCGGAAGCACCTTGAGACAATAGACCACCTTGCGAAGCACCGTTAAAGCCAGCAGTAAAAGCGGAATTCTGGAAGGAACCCTGAGTTTGTGGGGTAAAAGCGGTAGATGATTGAGCTAAAGCGGAGAAATCAGTATTAATAGTTTGACCCGATCCTACTGGTATGGCTACAGTGGGAACCTTGGCGGCATCTGAGTCATCAACATGGTGATAATGATGATGCACATGCTGTTGCAAGCCAGCAGCACTCGAAGAGAGAGCAGCTCCAGTGGGTGGACCACCACTCACCACAACCTTAGTACTAGAAGAGGCAGCTGAGGCGGAAGATTGATGACTGTAAAAATTATTAAGTTGAGAACCGGCTGTTTGAATCTTTTGTGGATTTTCAAAGGCATAAGGAGGAGGTGAGGGTCCATGACCGGTGTAGACAGGACCTGGAGGTTTGCTGCCATAAATAACGGCACCAGGTGGTGGTCTGCTGAAACTGGCGGATGACAAAGAACCGTCAATAGCTGAGGGAGGGGGAGATTCCAAATAAGGGCCATTGTAATTAGGGCCAGGTCCTGAGGGTCTATAACCAGGTTTGTAGGAATTTTCATAGCCTACTTTTCGTGGTGGACCAAAAGAGTTCACTGAAGAGGGAGGTGGTGTCATGTGAGGACGTCCATTGAAGTAAGATGGATGAGGCATAGGCTTAGGAGCACCATAAGGACCACCACCGTATTTTGGAGGACCTTGAGCATAAATATTGGAGTAGTAGGGACGCTTGGCTTCTTCGCAGCTCATCAAACCTAAAGCACACAATTTATCGCGAACCAAATTACGAGCTTGCATATCATTGCCTTGCATCAAAGCCTGATCCACATTGCCATCCTCATAGACGCGATCGTATTCATTTAAAATTCTTCCTTCACGACGAGAATTGATAATTTGGTCAATGATTTGATTGACATCGGTTTCATTGCTATAAACGGGCTCATAAACGGCATAGTTGCGACCTTGCACATCTTCTTCTCCTTGTTTGGGTTCGGCATCAGCATCAACAGCCCGTTTGCTTAACACAGAGTCCTGGGCTGGCATTGACCAGCTGCCGCTCCATGACGATTGCTCCTCAGCTTGTGTATATAAAACACTAGCCAATGCAACTGTGGCCAAAAGTACCCAACTCAACGAAACTCTCATGCTGTAAAAAGAAATAAAGAGAAAAAAAATAAGTTTAACCTTCAAAATATTAATAACGCTTAAACCATTTGATAAATGGTTGATGAATATTAAGTAATAATAATAATAATAATATGTTTTTGGAAAGACACCTCCATCATGGCCTTAATACTCCAACACTCAAGTGGTCATTGTGCTACTTTAAAAAAAAATTGTATTGTGCTTTTAGTTGTTGTTGCTGTTGGACAAAATTTCAAAACAAATCGTTAAAAAATAAACAAAAGAAAAAATGTATCTTCCATTAACACTCACTCTAAATAAATACACTACTGTGCGCAACTCAACCGGTTTCTATGGTTCGGTTTATACGATTAACTTATGCGTCGGCAAAGAAAATTATTTTTGGTAAAAAAAAAATAAAAACAGACAGCCAAACAACTGAAACAGCAACAGAAAAGCAACAATGTACTTTTACTTTCGTTTTAAGGTCATTAGCTTAAAGCCGGCAAATAAGAGTTGCTTGTATTGGTAGCTGAAATACCTGGCGGATTCATAAGCTCAATGCATGACTGTCTATCTGACTGACTGACTGTCTGGTTGGCCGACTACATATTTCGGAATTGTGCAAGAGATTTTTTGTTTTAAAATAGACTTTGATGCTTGTGCAAAGATAGTTTTAAGCATCACTTTGTTTTCATTGTTGAAGTATGAAGTAATTTCGGTTTCGTTTCCTTCCCTTTTTATTTGAGTACATATTTTTTTTTTTTTTGAAAAATTTTGTTTGAAATTATTTTGTAATGTTTGTTTGCTCAAGCCAAGCGTTGAGGGCAGATTTTACTACAAAATTAAGCACGACTTTTAGTCTTTAGCTTTTGACAGCTGCCAAGACATGAGAGTCATTTAGATGAGTGTTTCAGTTGTACTTTATTGTGCTTTTAGGGAACACATATACAAAAATAAAACTTACCGCCCCATGAGTTTAACGAATGTCTTGCCTGTTTTTTTTTCTTTATTAAATTTTTCGTTATGTCATGGATTGGCTTGGATTAAAGCTTTTTTCCTTTCGGTGTGTGGGTTGATATTTTAGGTAATTATGCTTTTTTATGTACTTTTTTTCTGGTGCGCAAAAAATTAAAAATTGAAGTAGATTTCAACTCTAAATAAAATTGTTTATTTATTTCTTTGTACATATGTATATTTTTGCTTTAATACGAGTACTTATGTATATTGTAACGGTTTAAAACCGGATATGTTGGGTGAATATATTAAAATCTTTGTAAATTGAATGTGCAGTGTTGCATTTTACAGACAATAACTGAGAAATAAACAATAGTCTATTGAAATGTTAATTTTTTGCACGTTAAATACATTAACAAATTTCTCATAAAGACAGTTAAAAGTGATTGTTAAATAGATAGAATTGCAAAATCTATTTAGCTTAATTAAATATTCCTAAAGTTAATAGAAAGTAAAATTATAAATTGGGCTACCCTGGTGTGTAAGAGTTGCGGGTTCAATTTCCGCCTGAGTCTCTGTTCACTATTTATAAAAATTTTAATTGAAATTTAAATGTATTCAAAATTCTGAAAAATCAGACTTAACACTTAAGTTTAAAAGAGGATTAAAAATAAACTTAATTATGACACTGTTGAATCAATTACTTAATACATTATTTAATAAATCTTTATTCGACTAATATATATCTAGATATTCTTAAGTGTCTAGAAAATTAATTCCTTGGAAGTAAACCATATTATTTTGATAAATCTTTATAAGGCTGATCGTCAACACTTTTGATTACAAACTAAGAAAAAGATATTTGGGATTTAAACTGAATCTTATGCTGGGTACAGACAGTGCAATCTATTTCAATGCAACCTCAAAATATAAAAGAATTTTGATGTTGATGCAATCTGGAATGAATGAAAAATTAATTTAATTTGCTAGATTGAGTAAATGCATTGCATAGTGTGTACCCAGCATTAAAGGCTTTAACCGCAAATGTTGAAAAAACGGCCAAAAAGCACAATCTTATTCTTTTAAATATTGGCAAATCTAAAATTTGCCTGTGTTGCCAGTTTAAAAAAAGTGTTTAAAAATTTGCATAAGTCTGGTTTTACATTTTGAGACTTTTCTTTCAGAAAGTCTGAGCTTATGGATGAGAGAGAAGAGAAGAAAAGCATGTTCATTTTTCATTCATTCCAATATGAAACAAAATGGAATCTTTAAACTTTACTGATTGGAATTAAAAAAAAAAATTATACTACAGTTGTTTTCAGTTAATTGAGCCCCGCTTTATTGAGTTTTTCGTTTTATTGCACTTAAAATCATGGAACGAAATCGTTCAGTATAACTGTCTATGTAAAAATACCCGTTTAGTTGAGTTCCGTTTAATTGCATCACCCGCTTTATTATTTCGCAAAATAAGACCGCATTGCGACAAACCAGAGCGAATGTTTCGGTAAATTGTTTCCGTCTACTTAACGTGTTTTTGCTTCACAAACGTTAACAAGTTATTTTGCGGCAAGAAAGATTGTACGATGAACTAACCTGATTTTTATTTTGTTTCAAAAAACCTAAACCATTTTTTAACTTAATAAATAAAGAAATGAGTTTTGTTTTCTATCTACACATGGTTGTTTCGCTTTATTGCACATCTTGCTCAATTAAGCGATTTTCGTTTTAGGTCGGCGATTCAATTAACCGAGTACTGCTTAATTGATTTCCCTTTTAATTGCGTCAAAAGTTGTGCATTTTTAGAAACTCAATTAAGCGGAAATAACTGTATCACGTTGCCAATATGCTTAAAAAGTTGTTAAACACGTGTAACTGACTAAGCCTTTTTTGAAGTTAAATTGCATTGCCAACTGTTACAAAAAAGCTCATGGAAAGTATGAAATTTTTATAAAACATAAAATTAAAGCCTTTACATTGCCAACTTTTTAGAAGACTAAACTAAAATTGAAAATAACATTATAAAGTTTTTAAAAAAATCGGCTATTCTAAATAAAAATATCGTTGCCAATTTGATACTCAAATTTAGTTGAAACTTATTTTTAAAAACACTAACAACGTTGCCAACTTTTTTGATAAGCAGCCATGAAATTATATTACCCTGCAAATTGTTACAAATAATCTCAGGATCAATAGGAAATTTTATCTAAGCACAACAAAAAATTAAAGTCTTTAAAATAAAAAAAAAAAAATTTGTTATGAATTTGATAACAAAATTCAATTGAATTTATTTTTAATAACATTAACAACGTTGCCAACTTGGTTGATAAGCTGCTTTGAAATGAAATAACCAAAATAAGCCAATGGTTACAAAAAATCTCATCTTTGATAGGAAATTTAAGTTAAGCAAAACCTAAAATTAGTGTCTTTACTTTGCCAACTTTTGTAAAGAACTAAATTAAAATTGCTAACGAAATTCAAATTAACCAAAATTAACAAAATTCGCGTATGCTAAATAAAAATTTCGTTATCAATTTGATAACAAAATTCTATTGAAACTAAGTTTTTATAATATTGGCAACGCTACCAACTTGTTTGAAAAATTGCCAAGATAATGTAAGTCTGGATTCACACTATGAAAGTTTTCTTTCAGAAAGTCTGATTACATTGGTGAGAGGGTGTTCTCTTCCCTTATTCTTCTTTCTATTCTACTCACCCCTCTCAAATATAAACTCAGTGATTCTGAAAGAATACTTTCAATGTGTAAACCCAGGCTAAAGGACTAAGCCCATAATAAGTTAAATTGACCTGCCGATTGTTACAAACATAAATTTAGAAATTTAAGTTGAACAAAACATACGATTAAAGACTTTACGTTACCAACTTTTTAAAGGAATAAATAAAAATTGGCCATAACTATACATATTCAATTTAAAGAAATCGGCTATTCTAAATAAAAATTTCGTTGCCAATTCGATAACAAAATTCAATTGAAACTAATGGGTCGATTATAGATGGCAACTGAACTGAAGTTGAGTTGCCAGTGGCGAAGTCAGGCATCACGTTTAAATATAAAATAGAAAAAAAATAAATTTGTACATTTTAACATGAGCCGCGTTGCCTGATTTCCGCAATCGACCAATTAATTTATATTGAGAACGTTGCCAACTTGTTTGACAAGGCTGACAAAATCATCTTAAGACAGGCCACTTGGCGGTTTGGCAAAAACAAGGCACATTTATTTTTTTGTATACATTTTGTTTTGGCTGAATTTTATAGTTTTTTAAACAACTTTTTGCAATTATAAAATTGAAATCCATTATAAACTTCTCTTAACTTTTAATTTTTTTTACTTTTAGTTTTATTTCAATATACAAATTTATTTTTTTATCTCTTTTTGTATAACTCCACTGTTTAGTATAATCTTTTTTGTATCATTTCTTTTACTTTTTTCTTCTGTTTTAATACGAATTTCATAATCATCAAGGTCTTTTAAGTTTTCTTTATTCATTTCAATTTTTTTGGGGTTTGATCAAGTTTCATAATAACACAAAACTTTTTTTAACTTCACTTGATTTTTTTTTTCATGTTTCATTATTTATTTACAAACTCACTTTTTAGCTTTTGTTTCTTGTAATCCTTATGTAATAAATAAAATAAATATCCTTAAGTTTCTTATTCACACCACTTTTGATCCACTTCGTTTGTTGTCTGTACGTTGACTGTGCTGTATCGCCAAGATTTGCTAGTTTTTATAGAAAAAAAAAAACAAAAAAATCAAAAAGCCAATCTCATCAGTGTCTCAGTATAATTTTGTCTGGTACAATTTAGGCTTTAGTTTAAAATGCAAACAATATTAAAACCTCTGCAAAACTACAGAGTTTTGCTTTAGCATGAGTCCCCTGTATACAAATTCAGTTGGTTTTTGTTAGTGTGACGTCATACATTAGTTTTGGTTTTTTTAAAGTTTGTTTTTTTTGGCGGGTCTAAGCGTGTTTGGTTTGGCTTAATTCTCATAATTCAGTTCAATTCTACGAACGATTGGAGGACGTTTTTGGTTTGATTTGAGGAAAAAAGTTGTATGTTAAATGAAAAATTTTAAATTTTAGTCAGAATAAAGATTGTTTTCTTATCCTTGGACAGAAAAAAATCACTTTTGATGCACGCAAAGAAATCATATTTTTCCAACCAAAATACTTTCAATAAAAAGTTTTAAGACATATTATGGTTACATTAACCATATTATTGTTACCGTTAAATTTATTATGGTCAAATAAGTCCTCCATTAAGAATCCACAACCATATTATGGTTGTCTCTGAACATTGCGTGTTTTTCCCATTATTAATTGTTCGCGTCCTTTGTTGTCGGGACCTAACTGCGTATTAAAGTCACTTATAATTACACGATGTCATCCCGGGGAATTGCGGCTAAAACACTATTTGCATGGCTGTAGAAATTTTCTTATTGTGACGCTTCGGCGGTTTCAGTTGGGGCATGGCGCTGCTCGCAGGTAAGGTAACGAGCTCTTGTATGCAATCTAGCTGCTATTATCCCGTCTTCATATGGCTTCCAAATAATCATTCCTTTCTTTTGACTTGTTCACCATGAACAGGTCTTTTTTCGAAAGTAAACTTTATGTGCTATTTTTGAAAAACTATGAACCAATCTTTAAAAAAATCTTGCATTAAAATTTCTACTAATGCTAGAAGCACAATTGACTCGCACGTCCTTAAAAATATGAACGTACGACTGTAAATTTCTTAAAACACACCTAATCTTTCCTCAATTTTGCCGTTATGTTTTTTATTTGCTATTGAAAATAATAGGTCTGTTCATTTACTTTACTAGCAAAAACTTGCAACACTTACTTTCAACGATTATTGAAAAAAATTAATAATTTTCAGTTCTTGAAGAGAGCTAATATAAGAAAATTCGAAATAAAGAGGTTTATTTTAAAGGAGTGTGAAGAAGTTTTTTTAAGCAAAGTTTGACAGCTAATCCTACCAGCTGTCATACTCAAGTCACTTTTTGACATTTATGATCTGTAAAATTATCATGGATAGATTCACGATTTAACAACGCTACTAAATTATCCAAATTAA
This sequence comes from Pollenia griseotomentosa, assembly GCA_963931875.1. NCBI lineage: Eukaryota > Metazoa > Arthropoda > Insecta > Diptera > Polleniidae > Pollenia > Pollenia griseotomentosa. The sequence goes on along the minus strand of OZ007562.1, from coordinate 158,501,522 downwards.
CTTTTGAAAATCGGTCGGCGATTCGCGCAACTTATAGACGATTTCGTGAATATTATTGCGCAGAGCACATTTTTAGTTTAATGGGCTCTACAGACTCCATTGCCAGGCAGCAATGCTCGATAAAGTGATACAAAACTAATCGTCCAGAATGCGATTCTTTTGAAACAGCCCATATGCCTAAAATCATCTTTAAATGTCAAAGCCATGTACTGATCTGTGGAATAAATTTTTTTGATTAAAATTTACTTTTATTTTTATCAAAGTTTTTCTTGGGAGTCAAAAAATTAATTAATAAGCGTTCGTTTAAATGTGCTAAATTTCCATTTCAAACTATTGATAAACTGAAATTTATTTTTGATGGGATAAGCTATTCCTATGCGCATTTCACTAGTTGCTTAGGCCAGATCATCAGGAAACTTTATCCAATAAGATTTTAGAAAAACTAAAGATATTAAACCAAATAAAACTGTTAAACGTATAAGAATTATAAGCAACAGTTCTACTTGTAACAATATTAAAGTTTAAACAAAAACATCAACAATAAACAGTGCGCTTATCTCATCTTACATTCCCCACTTCAATTGATTGGAATTCTTACAACATTAATTATAGTTGTAAGTAGGTTAAGAAAACACAAAATGAAAACAAAAACAACTTGCAAAAGCATGTTGCCAGTTAAGTTTTTGTTTAGGCCGTGCACTTGCCACTTAACCTTAACCTACTTATTAATGTTGGAAGAATTCCAATCAATTGTAGTGGGGAATATAAGAAGAGATAAACTCACTATTTATTGTTGATGTTTTTGTTTAAACTTTGATATTGTTACAAGTAGAAATGTTGCTTTTGATTCTTATACGCTTAACAGTTTTATTTGGTTTTATATCTCTAGTTTTTCTAAAATCTTTATGGATGAAGTTTCCTGATGATCTGGCCTAAGCAATTAGTGAAATGCGCATAGGAATAGCTTATCCCATCAACAATAAATTTCAAGTGTTTTTATCAAGAATAAAAACTGGGAATTAAGCACGAATAACAAAATCTTTTAAATTAAAATTTTGTATTCCCAAAAATTACTTTTTTTTCACAATTTCTTTAATTTTTTCTTAAATTATATTTTTAAATTTAAAATTTATTAACACAAAAATAATTTTATTTTATACTAGCATTTAACCCGTTATTTCGTTAGCGTCTCTATTTTCTACGTGGATAGATCTGTATGCCATAGTTTATTTTTCGAGGTTTTTACTTGTTTAAATTCTAGCATTTAACCCGCTGCTTTGAAATCGGGCCTTTTCTTCCATGAACATATTTATATGCCAAAGTTTATGTAACTTGGTTTTAACAAAAAAGTTTCAACATTTTTCATCTCATATGTTGATATTCACCTATAATTCTGAGTTCAATGTTATAGAAAATGAAAGAAATTTAATTTTATTATCCTTTTTGCATCTTGCATTTTATGTTTCTAGGTCCAATACTTACGGAAATTCAAAAAGTACCAGTTAAAGAACAAAAAAATACCAAAAAATTCCCTCATCGTATCTACTAGGACATTGCATGTTGAATTTCTTGTTTTAAGGTCCAATATTAATGATATTTAAAAAAATACCAGTTGTAGAACCAAAAAGCTGAACAACATATTAAATTTCCCGTATTTTCCATTTTGGTACTATTTTTTCCCCCATTAAAGTATCAAAAATTGCAGTATTGTGGTGGGGGCCCATAATTTAGTACGAATATGTCAATGAATAAAGAAAAATTTTTTGTAAAAAAAGCACCAAAAATAGTTACGATTTTCACCCCTTAAACTTTCGAGTTTCAAAAAAGTACCAAATTTGTATTTGTATTTTTTAGATTACTTTCGAATGTAACATGAACTTTCCCCCATATTCATAAAAACATTTCAGGTTTCAAAAAGGTTTATGAAACGAATTTTCTATGGAAATTTGTTCAAAATCCTTTTGTAAATCAAAAAATTTTTTTTATGAATATGGGGGTTTGTGTCTATGTTTATACGTAACAAAAAAAGTACCAAAGCACAGGGTTTACCCGTTTCCTCCCTGAAAGGGCCGAATTTCAAAAAAGTACCACCCACCTGTCCGCTTATTTTTCTAAGGAACAACGATAAGTACTACATTTTTTTGTATCTCTTTTAGTTTTGGAAATAAAAGGTTACCGAGTTTACCCTTTTTTACCCCCTAAACATTCGAATTTCAAAAAATCCCGTCTTAGTGGATCGATCTGGGGAGATACCCACCTCCGGTCCAAATTTCAGGCGTTTAGGCTGTGCGATGATGAATCAGTCAGTAACTTTACAATTTTATATACATATATACAATTTTTTTATGACAATACGTATGCCCATGTGCGTTTTTCGTTTAAGCTTGACAAGGTTTCTACGTCGTTCGTAATTACAGTATTATGGCTCGATTAATATGCCCTTAAGCAAGAACATTTTCTTAAAGTTACCTACAGATGACTGCGATTCTAGCGGACTAGAATTGCCTTTCAAGCATCGCCCAACAGATGTTTCATTCACTTTTCTTCTTGGTCACCTAAAAATTGTATTAAATATTATTAAATTCACTTTATATATAAAGAACCGATCACAATTAAAGTCGGTAGTATAATTTCTAAATATAGAACCAAGTCATAAAATGTAATACATAGCTCTATTTTCTGAAACGGACTAAATCATAAGTGTTTCGTTTCTCAGGTAACGGTAATACACCCAACCCAATGGCTCCAGAAATGAATGGGAGTTCTCTTATACCCTTTGTACACTTGCATACATTTCGGAGGAACGCACACAGAAAAAAATTTTGCCCCAGTAAACGGATTAATCAAAAATAAAATCAGTTTTAATCAAAAGTTTAATCAAGTGAATTAAACGTTTAATCAAGTGAATTAAACGTTATATTAAGTGTATTAAACGTTTAATTGATATTATTAATTTGTATGCTGTTGCAAATTAATCTGATTAAACGTTTAATTCACTTGATTAAACGTTTAATTCACTTGATTTAACTTTTAATTAAAACTGATTTTATTTTTGATTAATCCGTTTACTGGGGCAAAATTTTTTTCTATGCATGGAAGATGTTGAAAATGTGAAATACGCGTTCACACTTGAAACATCTAACATCTACCATCAATAAAAAATGTCACCAATTCTGAAAAAAAAAACTTTTATCTTTTTTAAATACTTTTTATCTACAAAAGTGCCAACATTTTAAAAGATAACAGCAAAATGTATTTATAATTCATTTTGTTTAATAAATTTAGCAAATTAAGCAAAATAAGGCTTGCAAAAATGGAAAAACTTGAGAAATGGTAACGCTGCTTTCAAAGCAACTTCCATTTTGTCAGAGATGCCACAATAATAATAGAATTTATTGCCACTTTTCTAGTGATGACACTAAAAGAATCGAAAAATGTAAAAGGGAACAAAATGAGATAGTAACATTCTGTAAAGATGTTGAAAAATTTTGATTTTTACTCCTATGTATTTCTTTTGGGAAAGATCCAACATCTTCGCAAATTGATGTTAAATGTTAACAAGTGTGAAAAAGCTATAATAACTCAAACTTAAAATATTTTCAACTCTCGAAATTATCGGTTTTATCGATAGTTTTATCAGAAACCATCTAAAAAGCGAATAAAGCGATCAACGAAAATGTTGCAGCTCTAATAGTGGAATCAATGTATGAAATTAAACTAAATTCTCAAATCTGTGAAATTCTCCACTATCTTTTAACATTTTTTTGAGGAAATTAGGGCATTAAAAACTTAATTTAGGTCACATATAAAGCAGATAAAAAAAGCATTTCACATCATTTAAAACTCGTTATTTGTTTTAACCATTATTTCTTATTTTCAATTTTATTTTTAACCAATTTTTATGATGATTCATTATTACAGTTTTTTTTCCCAAGCGATCGTTAATTCAAAATATTTTTGACAAATTGTTTATCGACGACATGTCCAGAAAATTGCGTGAAATGCATAACAATTATTGAAAATATAAAAATCTATGTTTAAACGTTTTAAAAATTTATTATTTTTATTCCATTAAAGTATTAAAACATTTAAAGGTTATGAAGGCAAATTTAAATAAAAAACAATTATAACAATAAATATTAATTTCAAATCACATGTTTAAGAAGTTCAAATTTCCAATTCTACTATAAGTTTTTGTTTGTTTTATTATTTTTTAAAAAGAGACCTTAACAAGTTCATAGAACTAAAAACTTTTGAAATTCCCAGAAATTATTAAAATACATAGTTTCAACATGTATAGTTTTGAATTCGTCCAATTAACTATTGGCACACTTCAGGCAGATTAATAAACTCTTTGTTTTTTTTTTTTTTTTGTTAATTAAAAGTTTTTTTTTCTAAGAAATGTTTCTTTCAAAAGTTTGACAACGCAGCAGGGATGGCAGGTACTTTTTTTCTTGTCCTCAAAAAATAAAAAAAATATCCCTAAAAATCCCCAAATCCCCAAAAAAACAAAACCTTAAAAAGTTAATATTTTTTGTTTGTTTTTTTTCTGACCAAATTTTAAATTTTTTTTAAAAAAAAGTTAGAAAAATGTTAATAAGAAATCCCCAAAAATCCCCAAATAAAAATTATTAGTCAAAAAAACAATTTTATTTTGTTTGTAGCGACTGCTTTCGGCATGTATTTTTAATTCCTTTTTATGCGATTCCAGTAAGGAATAGCAAGCAGAACAATATGCTGTTATTGAAGACGAATGAGCCAATTTAAAAGAATTTGGAGCTTGTTCAATCAGTGTAAGCCATCCTTATAATCAACAATAAAAATACATATATCCGTCATTTATTTAGTACTTCGATGCGTCATAACTACTAACTAATAGCCTAGCATTTTTTCATACTTACTTAATTTTGGGGAAGACATACATATTTGCTTTAAAATTGTCTTTAAAAAATCAAAAATTTTATGTGTTGTCAACGGTTTTAGTTTCTATTTTTAAATTATTTTTTTTTAACCCTCACTACAGAAAAATAACAAGTTTATAAAGTACCTTTTACACACTTAACATAAATGGTAATCTTAATTAGGACCCTTTACATTATATAAGAGTAAGATAAAAGTTTTGCTTCTTCTTTTTATATTTTTATACGAAAAAAAGAAAAATAAGCGTAAATAATAAAAGTGTAAGATCCTCAAAAAAATCCCGGAAATTTTTTTTAAATCCCCAATCCCCAAATGACTTTCATTGTCCTTTTTGCTCACATGAAATCCCCCACTTTGGGTATAAATCCTAAAGTCTGACAACACTGCAAAGCAGAGTCGTTGTTTGTTAAGAAGGCTAAAAATAAAACACAATTATTTAAATACTGACCCTAGTCAACGCCAAATGTTACTAGTGAAAGGTAAGATAGAGACAGAGAGAGAGAGAGAGAGGGTGAGAGAAGGAGATAAAGCTAGTAATAAATTTTTAAATATATTAAACAAATATATTTTTTTTTTAAAATACAGAAAAATGCTTTAAGCGGGAGTTTTGAAAATTTGTATACACAATTTGATAAAGTAAACAAATGATTATTGGTTATTCCGAATGACATTTTAACCCTTTAATGGTAATTTTCTAAATATATCGACAAACTGTAAAACACTAACCCCCTTATGCAAAAAAAGTAAAAGTTCACATTAGTTAACCAACACATTTAGTCCAGCAAAAGAGAATGTGTTTTTGTGTGTTGGTTAACTAATGTGAACTTTAACTGTTTTTTGCATAAGGAGGTAAATATCGACAAAAATTTATTAGACTTAAGCCCTTATGACACTTCATTTCTTCTTTTTTGAATTGATATAGAATTGATAGAAAGAACAGCAAATGTTGGAAAGAGCAAACTATAAAAAAATCCAAACAAATTTTTTTTTTTCAAGTGAGACGTTTAGAAAACCAAATTTCTTTAATCTGCAGCTTGTGGTTGGGATAATCGCCTAATGATAAAACGCCCATAAGAAAGTTAGAAATTTTTTAATACTTAAGGGCATAATAAACCACACAAAATGCTTGGCAAACACACACTTTGTTTCCGTTTGGCGTTTGCCAACCAACAACGCAAATATACTCCATACAAACATTATTTTTTTATTTTTGTTTTGTTTTCAATGAATGCAGACGCCGATAGTGCTGCGGCAATTTTGTTGCTTTTTGCTTTAAAAGGAGAAAAAATATAAAATAAAGAGGCATAGATTTAAAAGAAAAAAGTGATTTAAACAACGAGCTGTTTTGTTGCAAGCAATACTGCTCAAAAAATTGAGTTTACTATTTAAAATTATTTAATGCTTCTTTTTTAACGTCTTCACTCTGCAAAGTTTTCGATGAAATGAATACATTTAACATTAGACGCCACAAAAAGTTTGACAAATATCCAACATGTCTGCCAAATATTAAAAAGTTTTAATATTTCTACAAACATTGCTTCAAATGTTTGTACAAACAGCAAACACTCCAATTAACAACACAAAATATTTGTACAAACGTAAAATTTTGACATGTTTGCCAAGCCATTTGTGTGGTTTATTATGCCCTTAAGACTGGAGTATTTAACAAAATATTATATATGACCCTATGGGCTCGGTTTTTGTGTAACATTGAATTAATAATTAGCAATTAGCCTTTTCTAAAAAAATAATAATTGACGATTGGATCAGTAAAAAAAAATTTTATTTTTTTTTTTTATTTTATTTATTTTAATTTTAAAATGAAAAAAGTACATTTTTATTGGGACACCTGCCAAGATATCGGTGCTCCTTTCAGCACATTCTACTCGTCGGAAAAAACAACGCCAGAGATAATTTTTATTCAATTGTTTTAGAAAATCGCTGTGAAATTTTATAATACCACAGCGATTATTGTTTTTAAAATTAACATTAACCAGAATTCGATGTGCTCGATGTATGCGGTAGTGTCATTGAAAATTTAATCTCTTCAATTCAGGCAAACTTTAAAATATTACAAACATCGTTGCTGTAAAATATATTTTTTAAATACTTAGCAATTTAGACCCTTTTTAACACCTTTCCCTTTTAAAGGGTTACGCATAAACTGCCGGCTTTTTAGCATTTAAATGTCTGTACTAAACACACATCAAACATTGTGAAAGATTTATTATTTTTAGCTTTAAAATTCAAATAAAGTTTTTTTCATTGATGACGTATTTACTGGCATTGGGGGCTTTTTGAATTCAATCGCTTATAAAGCTATAATATAAAGGGTCATACCTAAGACTCCATTAATATTTAGGAACCTCTAATTAGTCATTTACAAGTTCCTTGGCTCAATGAATGAATTAAATTAAATGCATGTGCGCTCTGTGAAGTTAAAAGGTTTTTGTTGTTGTGTGACGTCAAATTTTTATAACTGTGACTATTTATGTGATATTTCTCTTGTTGTAATTTTTAATTAAATATGTTTGTTTTTTATGTTATTTTATATTTTATTTATATACGTGTGTGTAAGTTTAAAAAATTTGGTTCATAAATCATTTTGTTGCTCATTTTGGTGTGTTTTTGTATGTTTTCACAAGAAGTCGTCATTATTGTAGTTCATACTTGTATGTTGCTAAAAACTGGATTTTGAATATACCTACAATTGGTTTTAATTTTTAACTTGACGAGTCTTATTCATAGTAGTCACAGTTATTTTTTTTAACAAATCTTGCATAATTTGTCTGCTTTTCGATTTTCATTCATAAATTTAGTTTTTCTTTCTTTTACTACGATTTTGAAATTCTTTGTCTTATTTTAATTACACTTTGTCTGTTGTTGTAATTAAATTGTAATAAAATTAAAAATAATATAAGAAATTATTATTGTTATTTACTTAATCTTCGTACAGACGATGGTCAGATCTTACAATATTGTCATTTTTCTGACAATGGTGCCATTGTTAGATGATTAAATTTAACACAATGAAAATAGCGTACAATTTACACACAGTTGCAAGACATTTTTAGTCAATTTTAATGTCAACATTGTAAGATCTGACCACCGTCTGTACGAAGCTTAAGCAACTAGACTATTATAAGACTATGACAAGACTATGACTAGACTATGACTAGACTATGACTAGACTATGACTAGACTATGACAAGACTATGACTATACTATGACTAGACTATGACTAGACTATGACTAGACTATGACAAGACTATGACTAGACTATGACTAGAATATGACAAGACTATGACTAGGCTATGACTAGACTATGACTAGACTATGACTAGACTATGACTAGACTATGACTAGACTATGACTAGACTATGACTAGACTATGACTAGACTATGACTAGACTATGACTAGACTATGACTAGACTATGACTAGACTATGACTAGACTATGACTAGACTATGACTAGACTATGACTAGACTATGACTAGACTATGACTAGACTATGACTAGACTATGACTAGACTATGACTAGACTATGACTAGACTATGACTAGACTATGACTAGACAATGACTAGACTATGACTAGACTATGACTAGACTATGACTAGACTATGACTAGACTATGACTATAATATGACTAGACTATGACTAGACTATAACTAGACTATGAATATACTATGACTAGACTATGACTAGACTATGACAAGACTATGATAAGACTATGACTAGACTATGACTAGACTATGACTAGACTATGACTGGACTATGACTAAACTATGACTAGACTATGACTAGCCTATGACTAGACTATGACTAGACTATGACTAGACTATGACTAGACTATGACTAGACTATGACTAGACTATGACTAGACTATGACTAGACTATGACTAGACTATGACTAAACTATGACTAGACTATGACTAGACTATGACTAGACTATGACTAGACTATGACTAGACTATGACTAGACTATGACTAGACTATGACTAGACTATGACTAGACTATGACTAAACTATGACTAGACTATGACTAGATTATGACTAGACTATGACTAGAATATGACTAGACTATGACTAGACTATGACTAGACTATGACTAGACTATGACTAGACTATGACAAGACTATAACTAGACTATGACTTGAATATGACAAGACTATGACTAGACTATGAATAGACTATGACTAGACTATGACTAGACTATGACTAGACTATGAATAGACGTATGACTAGACTATGAATACACTATGACAAGACGATGACTAGACTATGACTTCAATATGACTAGACTATGACTATGACTATGACTTACGGGTACCTTTGAGCTATATTTTTAGCAGTTATAAAAACATCTTTAAATACAGCCTCATATTATATTCAAACATCTTAAGCATTTCATTTTAAGAAAAGCGTTTTAATGTAAATAACCAAACATAAAATTAACAAAAAAAAACTATTGCAACTATTTAGTTTTAATAATTTTACACTTGAATTCATTTGGAATAAAAAAGCTATTTAGTTTTTTAATATCATACAAAATATTTTTGTTTTCATTTTATTTAACAATAAAAAGTTAAAAGAAAGAGGTATTAAAAATTTTTATATCACTCGTATGTATGAACAACAATAAAAAAAAGAGCAATATTCAAATCAATTGCTAAAAAGTGTGGTAACGTATGAATAAATTGAATGAATCATATTTATAGCACTCAAATAATTTGTATCTACTCATCTTAATAATCAACATTTAATGAATACGAGTAATAATTTTTTTGCCAAAAGCGTGTGAACGCGTTTTTGTTTGTGGGGTTAAAAATGTATGATAACAGCACAAAATAAGCAAAAGAAATAAGTCTTTTATGAATGTACATATATCGAAGATATGCTAATGCCCGTAATTTCTACAAACAGATATCTGGTCGTGTTCGTGCCTAAAAGTTATCTTTACCTATTCGGTAAAACTATTTTAGTAATTTCAACGTTTATTTTGCCTACGTGTTTTTTCCTTTAAGTTTTCTTTTAAAATATGGCAACATGTGTATTTTTATTAATTTTTTGAATTAACTGTCAAGAATCGATGGTGTAAAATACACTACAGTTTTACCAGTAGGTAAAACATACGTGTTGAAATTAAGAAAAATTCGTTACACCATAGATATCTATACACAGCTAGATATCTATTTGTAGAAATTACGGGCATAATAAGTATAACATTTAGGTTGTGTTATTTAATTTTTATGATTTATTTTAAGTACAGGAATTTTATTTGAAAAATGTGGTACAGTGTTTGAAATGTTTCACCATTTGTCTTTGTTGAACAAGAAGTATAGCGCATATAATGTACATTTTAGCTCCATTTATACAATAGTCAACGCTGAATATATTTGTTTTTGATCATTTACCAAAAAGGCAATAACCACTAAAATATACACTAGACTTTAATATTGAAAACAACAAGGTTATTATTTTTTTTGTTTTAGCTATGATATTTTGTAATAAGATATTTGCACAAAATATCAAATATTTAACATTCAACTCGTCTTAAAATTTAACATTGATTTGAAATTTTTACAATGTCTCTAACAATAAGCCCAAAATAACAATAAATGGTAAAGAACACCTACACACTTAATCGGAACTTAAACATTAAAAATGTTTTGTTATCTGCAACTTCAAATATAATTTCCAAATTAAAAACCGAAACTATATTAAAAACTAACAAGATTCGGGTTCCCTTTATTATTTTGTAAATTTTTTTAATGCGGATATCAGCAATGCAACAACGTATTACGAGAAAAATAATGAAATGGTAAAACCATTTGATGTTGCAAAAGGAAATCGGCTCATAATATAAAACAAGAAAAACTTTAAGAAAAACCATTCATGCAATAATTTAACTGGAAAATCCCAGTTGAATAACAATCAGGCATTAAAATCAAATAAAAAAAAACACAAGAGATTTTATTTAAACAAATTTAAGTATGTTTTTTCTATACGCTTTTTTACTTTATACTTAAGTTGCTTGATATTTTGTTTTGTTTTTGCTGATTCTTTGGTTTTTAATTTTTTGTTAAAATCTCGTTTATTTATTTAAGTATCTATTCTTACTTTTTGGCTTCAATAATTTTGTTTTGGGTTTTTACCCAAAATAAAACCTTGTGGGAAATTCCCTGCATGTACAATTAATGTCTGGGGCACGACTATGTAGCAGTAAGTTTCTTTATGATTCACTTTGCGATTATGCTCAAAATATGAAGCCAACTATTTGTTCAGTAACACACATTGGTTTTGGTTTGAATCTGGTTTCGGTTTTGCACACACAAATTTAGTTTCGCTTGCAATTCATCAATGCAGGCAGCATGACATTGTGACTGAAATTTTTTTGGGAGAAAAAAACTGTGCATACTAAATGCTTACTGGTTTTGAAAACAAAAACAAAACGAAAGGTTTCAGAAATTTTTTTATTGTAAAATATTTTATTTACGCTAAAGCTTAATTTTATTAAGATGGATTGTCTTTATCTGTTTCCGTTAGATAGACCGCTATTTCTAAGAAAAAAATATTTATACGGAAGAAAGGTTTTAATTTAATTTATTATAAAAAAATTATGGGTTAACCAAACTTAATTTGAACAAAAAAAAATAAAATTAAGTGACCACAAAAGCGTATCATAGTCTAGTCATAGTTTAGTCATAGTCTAGTCATAGTCTAGTCATAGTCTAGTTATAGGCTAGTCATAGTCAAGTCATAGTCTAGTCATAGTCTAGTCATAGTCTAGTCATAGTCTAGTCATAGTCTAGTCATAGTCTAGTCATAGTCTAGTCATAGTCTAGTCATAGTCTAGTCAAAGTCTAGTCATAGTCTAGTCATAGTCTAGTCATAGTCTAGTCATAGTCTAGTCATAGTCTTGTCATAGTGTATTCATAGTCGAGTCATAGTATATTCATAGTCTAGTCATAGTCTCGTCATAGTCTAGTCATAGTCTTGTCATAGTCTAGTCATAGTCTAGTCATAGTCTAGTCATAGTCTAGTCATAGTCTAGTCATAGTCTAGTAATAGTCTAGTCATAGTCTAGTCATAGTCTAGTCATAGTCAAGTCATAGTCTAGTCATAGTCTAGTCATAATGTAGTCATATTATAGTCATATTCTAGTCAAAGTTTAGTCATATTATAGTCATATTCTAGTCAAAGTTAAGTCATATTCTAGTCATTGGCTCGTTATAATCTAGTCAAAGTAGTACTAAGCAATAATAATGAAATAAAATATGACGCCATGCCCATGATGTTCCGTTGGATGGCGTAGTTTGTCCCTGGCCAATAACAACAAGCTGCCATAATTGTCCATGACATAGCTTGTCCAATAAGCGCAGAAGATTTCAACTTTGTTTTTTGGATGGCGTTATCTTGTATTTCCATCATTCTTTTTTTTAACTATGTATTGTTTTTATCTCTTTATTTTTTGCTATGAAACAACCCACATGGAGATAAATGACAATAATTTAAAAAAAAAATTTTTTTTCATACCCAGCGGTAAAGAGAATGACTGATGAGACCTAACAAAAGGCCTTATTTAACACAAGCACTCCTCTCCGCATGCCATACTTATTTATTTTTTACACAGGTTATCATTGGAAGCATCCCTTTCTACCAGGGCTGTGGAGTCAGAGTTGAGGTATTTTTACCGGCATAAAAATAAAAAAGATTCGGAATTTAGCACGTCATACGGAAATCTTATTAATAATAGATTTTTTTTTTTTCTTTTTTTTTTTTGCTTGTTATATTTTCCAAAATAAAAATTCTTTGAAATTGGCTGTGCAATATTTAAAATACCGATCTGAAATTTTTACAGAATAATTCTCTTGATGTATTTAAAAGGTACTGCATTAAAAAAAAAGAGATAAGAGTCAAATAAGGGCCATTCTCATCAGCGTTACCACATATTTTTTTAAAAAAAATCTTTTATCTCAGAAAAAAAATTGTTTTCTCAAAAACAAAAACAAATATTTACAAAATTTCCAAATTTTTAAAAGAAAATACCTAAATGTGTTAGGAATTCATTTTATGCAAAGATATAAAAAAAATAAATAAAAACTGGTTTAAAAGGAACTATTTTTTAAATAAATACCTAAGATTAATTAACAATACATACAGGGGTGTTTGGAAATTAAAAACGCAAGACTTTGAAAGTTACTTTTAATACACTTCTAATCTAATTTTTGTTATAAAATTCTTTTGAATAGAGAAATATTTGTATAATATTTGTCATAAAATTCTCTTGCTACAGAAATCTTTAAAATTCTTACATCTTGCGTTTTCTATTTCCAGAACACCCCTGATAAAATAAAATTTTAAAAATATCTCATATTAACACATACATTTTTTATTTGCACATTGTCTAAATAAAATTCTTTTGATTGCTTAAAGTGTCTTCAATGTCTGTTATTTTTTTTAATTAGTCTTTTGTCCGTAAAGTACCCATCAATTTTGAATTTCTCATTAGTTTCTGACTTTGTTAAATTAATTTTTGAAAAATGCGCTCTAAATTTTCCTGTATATATTGGTAACGACAAAATTAAACAAACTTCAAACATGGAAAAACTTCGGACTTCAGACTCATTACAACGTCTTACTTTAAATACTCCCTCCCAAAACCTGTTGCAGTAATAAAGGAGTGAGAAAATATAAAATCGTTTAATTGGATTTAAACGTCACTTAATATTTTTATCAAATATACTGCAAATTTTAAGTCATCTACATATATATATAAAAGAGACGTGTTTGTTTGTAATCGCTAAACTCAAAAAACTACTGCACCGACTTTGACCAAAATTTGTGTGTTTGATGTATGAGGTATGAGGAGTGTTTCTGTGGAGTTTCGTATTTATCCGATAGATTGTACCACGTTTTTATATTTTTGTCATTTTCGTCGTAATCGCTAAACATAATGTTTTAAAATTTTGATGCATCTATATATATAAAAGAGACGTGTTTGTTTGTAATCGCTAAACTCAAAAACTACTGCACCGACTTTGACCAACATTTGTGTGTTTGATGTATGAGGTATGAGGAGTGTTTCTGTGGAGTTTCGTATTTATCCGATAGATGGCACCACGTTTTTATATTTTTGTCATTTTCGTCGTAATCGCTAAACATAATGTTTTAAAATTTAGATGCATGGTATGTCACTAAATCTTTATCAATATACATTTATCAATTCAGCGGTAATTCACTAAAATACGCTAAAATCACCAATATGAAAAAAAAAAAATTTATATGGTTTAATAGCAGGGTTCGAAAATATTCATGTATGCATACTAAAAATCCAACATACATGATAAACTGACATGAATATTGCTTGCAAAATTTTTTGTTTTATTTTCGCACTGTTAAATGAATAGCTAAGAATTTTTTTTATTTTTAAGCACATGCATAAAATTGTTTTTTATTTTCTAGTTTGTACATATGCGCGTATGTGGATAATCATAGGCTAATCGTTGTGTTTTGCTTTATTCGTGTTTAAAAACACAAAAATCTCTTGCATCCTTTGTTTTTGTTTAATAGTATTTGTAGCCTTACTTTGTACATGATAAAATTGTTTTTTCATTCATGTTTATTCATGTTGCTTTTATCGTTAAGAAAATAAAAATACTTGCAACTTTATTTTAAACAAATTTGATTTTGATTTTTTTTTTATCTAAATTTAAGTACAAATTTTAATATTTAATTTTAACTTTTTTTAAAAAATTATTTATTTTAAAAGTGTTGCGTTATGTTCTTTTAAAGCTTTAGTAAAAAAAATATACATAGGTATGTATAATAAATTACATATCATTTTTTTTGTTTCTTTTACGTGCAGTAGTTTTACTTAAAAAAATTGTTTTCTCCAAATTTTCCTTTCTAAAAAAAGAAATAAAAACACTAATTGCTTATAGGTACATAATTTGTTTTTTTTTCTTTTTCAATGTTAAATTCATGTTTTTAGTAGAAACAAAAAACAATACAAATACAAGAACAAATACAGCAAGAGATTTTTTGAGTTTTTAAACACGAATAAAGCAAAACACAACAGAGATTATGATGTAAATACCAAGCGAATATTTGGAAGTATGTCTGAATGCAAGACGAACAAAAGAAGTTTAAAAAAAACAAATCTCACATGTACAAATATATAAAAAGAAAAATTTCTCTTATAATCTCATGTGTTTTGTAAAAACAAAAAATAATGAAAATACTTTTATACAAGAATAAATATAGCAAAAGTTTTTTTTGTGTTTTTAAACACGAATAAAAAGCACATAACAGTGTATAAATTTTTTTATTCGTGACCATGAGTGAATAGTGAATGAATATTCGGAACTCTGTTTAATAGCCAGTTTTATTCCAAACATTTATGTTAATTTTAGTTTACAAAAGTCCATTTCCACTTCCATAAATATACGCGGTTAGGGTATCCAATAATTTTAAACAAACATGAAGAATCTAATAGCATTTGCTGGTAAGTAAAACATTTATTATTATTTTTTTTTTTATGTTTTGAAAATCAATTAAATACGTTCATATTTTATAAAATTTTAAATCTTTACTAAGGGCCAGCAAAGCGGACCGGGTCCAGCTAGTGTATTTATAAAAAGCTTAAAAAAACTTTAAAGAAATAGAATCTGGGAATTTCTTTCTCATGATGAGTAACATTTATTATTATTATTATTATAGGGTTTCTAATTTCCCGAACTTTTTCTATTCCCGGGAAACGAAATAAAAAAAATCTCATTCCCGGGAATGCCGGGATTTTTAGAAAAAAACAATGATTTCATTAAATGAGTTCAAGACACAGGTTTTTACATTTCTAAAAGAATATACATATGTATATACAACAGTCTAAATAAATAACCTTAATTAAAACCACAGAAAACCAAAAGAAAACCAAATAAATTGTAACATTCATATTTACATACATACATATTTTATATGTATGCAGCAACTTGGTAAAATTAATTTTCTTTTAAGAAAAAACCTTTTAGTATTATTAAAGCTTTTAAAAGCTCATCACAGATTATATTTCTAATCCTTGTTGACATGTATATTGCCTGCTACGGAAAACGCACTCTCGCTTTCTTCAGACGTTGGTTTTATAGTAAGAAGCGCATCATACAAAGATTTTAAATTTGTTGGCCCGTGACTTCATAGACGTCAAATTCTTTTTTAAAATATTTTCAGGCTTTTGTATTTTCTTAACATTTATTTTTTTAGAATTTGATATAGCCTTTTCAAGGTGTTCTTAAAAGATAGTAGATGGTGTATCGTGTGATGGTGTATCGTGTACGTTTTCATTTTCTACTTCAAGATGCTTTTTAGACATTTCATCAGTAATTAAAGAGACCGTTGATTTATTTTATATATTTTTATTGCTCGTTTTTTGATTTTAACGATGCTAACAAATACAAATTTAAAAAAATTAAATTTGAAATTCCTAAAAATTCCCGAAAATAATTTCCCGGGATTAATTTTAAAAAAGTGCCCCGGAATTCCTGGGAATTCTTTCCCGCGTAGAAACTCTACTATTAAAGTATAAAAACTTTTAAAAATTGTAATTTGACTTGTAAGTCAATACACATTCGAATAATATGAAAATTTAAGCTTTAAATAAATTAAAAACCGTTTGGCATCTCAAAAAGCTTGCAAAAAATGGGAAACTTGACAAATGGTAACGCTGAGTCTCATATTCATTTAGCATCATTGTAAGAATCGGAGTCGGAGTTGGAGTCGGATTTGAATAATTTCAGCGGTTTAAGTCGGAGTTAAAACTATTCTTTGACTTCTCCGCAGCCCTGCCTTGTACACTGCCTTCTTCTTACAGGAATTCTAAAAGGCTTTCAGATAAAGGAATATTAAAAGGGAAAATAAAAAATGTTGCGGTCGACTTCAATGGTTACCAAAATTACGTAGAAGTGTTAAATGCGTTAAAAGGAAAACAGAAAATGTGTCAAAGTTTATAATAATAAATAAATTTGAGCTTTTTCTGTTTGTGCGTTTTGTATAAAAATAAAAAAAACGTCATGTACTGTAATGTCTTTTTAGAAGGTTGAACAATGACAAACGCAAAAAAGAAGAAACTTTATTGAGAACAGCTATTGATACAAAACTACACTTTGATTTAAAGCTTATGTTACTCTAAGCTTAACTCTAAGCTTTACTCTAAGCTTAAAAGAGATAGGGCTGCCATTAAGTAGCATAATTACTTAATATCCAACACGCTCTCCCTTAAGTTGTTATATATATATATATGTTAAAATCTATTTGATTTTTTTTTTTTTATACATTATATTTTAAACAATACTGTAGTTTCTACTCCTTCCTTTTTCAATTCATTATAATTATAGCTTAGATTTATAGGTATTATATATGTAGATATATATATAGCCTTATTCATGAAAAATAGTTAAGGTTTATAACGAAAATTTGTTTAAAAAGCGTTTTATAATTCAAATGTACTTTTTTTTATGAATAAGGTTAATAGTATTTTTTTTATTCCATACTGTTTAAAATTTCATAGATATAAAATATTAAAAAAAATATATATGTATATATGTGAATATAATTAATAAATATATAAATCTCAAAGTTACCAAAGTTGAAGAGAATTAAAAGTAAAACTATTTTTGTTCTGACTTATCTTTTAATACTCTTCCATCACGACGTGGCCGTAATGATCTTTTAGAAGCTTCATTATGATTCAACGTATTAGAATTAATATTATTATTTTCACTTGGTATAATCGAACCAGCTTCACTCTGCTCATCAGAATCATGAACTGGTGTAGATGTTGGCAAGTGTTGTTCTTCAGTTGCTTGCTGTATTTCCGTTGAAGCAATTTCACTGTTTGCAGTATTACGGTTTCGGATTTGATCCAAATGACGTTTTATTTCTCTGTTGTTATGAGTTATGATGCAGCTATACGATAGTGAACCAATTTTTTTTTTAATTGTGGCTGGAGACCAGCCCTGTTTGTTTGGATCGGTATAATCACGAATCAATACTTCCTGCCCCTTTCTAAACTCTTCCATACGTTTACCTTTATAATTAGAAATAGCTTTTTCCTGACTGTCCAATATTAAATTTTCAATCAAAGGTGGTTTTAATGAACTAAATCGCGTCTTTAGAGATCTACCAAAAAATAATTTTGCGGGCGTTTCGCCAGTTACACAATGTCTAGTGTTCCTATAATCACACAAAAATCTATTTATGATAGTGTCCATTAGAGTATCCAATCGATTAATTGTTGTTCGATTAATCGAGGAATTTTTCCGCCATTATTTGATCGAATAATCAAAATAGCCAATTTCGAATAACGAATAACTCGAACAATATGTGTCAATTAATCGATTAAAATTAATTTCTTAGAAAATTCTACTTTTTTAATGTAAGAAAATTTTGTTTAGATTTCTTCTAACCTTAAACTAAATTACATGTTGTTACCTTTTGCATGTATTTTCATTACTAATACTTTTAAACATATTTAAGTCCATTTTTAGATTTGAGAATGTGTGAGAAATTATGTTAACAGAAAACGAAAATTTGTGTACAACTTTTCGCTTTTTGAGTTGGTTTCGACTGTTTCCATTTAATGAATCAGAAGTAAAAGCGACAATTTTTTTGGCCAATGACAAATGAAGAATGGAAGGAATGGCAGTTTTTCTACTTTGACTGCAGTTTTTTTAAACGCTGACTATAAATGTCAAATTCTTAAAAAAAATTCATCAGTAGTTATAAATGTGTAAACCATGTACTGTCAGATTATGGGTTAACTGTTATTACCCGAATGTCAATTTTTTTATTACTTTTTCTAATCGGCTGGATGTTGACATTTGAGATATCATTAGATCCGTCTTAACAACCTAAGTGCCCTGTTTGAAAACGAAGTGTCTGATTTTTGTCGTGAAATAGTAATACTTAAAAAAATAAATACACCAAACATATAGATTAGATTTTTTAAATAAAGGAAATTTCAAGGGAATTACAAAAAAGTATATATTTAAAAAACGGTCCTGTTTAAAAGTTTATAAAAAAATACTTTTATAAAGAGTGAACATTGAATTCTGAAAAACTTAATGGAGAATCTCCATCGATTTCAATTTCACTTGATTTTAAGAAATAATTTATTGGTTTAAAAAGTTTTTCATAACTGGCGGGCATCTCTCTTTTTCTGTTTATTAATAAATAAAAGTATGAGTTCAAATAGAGATGTTTGGTTTTTCCCATTGGATACAATTATTTGAATTCTTCGAGTTATTCGAGTAATTCGAACAATTTAAAACCTTTATTCGATTAATCGAGCAATTTTAAAATTCAAAAATCGATTAATTCCTTACTCGAACAAAACCAAAAGTCGAATAATTGGATACTCTAGTGTCCATATCAGTACCATTATCAGCTCCTAAACTAGCATATATTGATTTTTTCAAAGTTTTTACCATATTTTCTGCCTGACCATTTGTCGATGGATGTCCAGGTGCAGTTAACACATGTCTTATGTGATTATTGCTTAAAAATTTTCTAAATTCCTGCGAAGTGAACTGTCGACCGTTATCACTCACGAGGGTGTCCACAAGCCCATATCGACAAAAAAGTTCCCGCATTTTATTTATGGTAAAAGCAGATGTTATTTCCCTGGTTCTAAACACCTCAATCCATTTGGAGAAGGAATCTATAATTATAAATAAGAATTGATTTTTTATAGGACCCGCAAAGTCAACATGAATGCGACTCCAAACTGAGCCAGCCGGTTTCCAAGGAATAAGGGGGCTTTTCTCAGGACTCGCTTGGGTTTTTTGACAAGAAAAACATTTTTTTATCATGTTTTCAATATCTTGATTTATTTTTGGCCACCAGACGTAAGAACGAGCTAGTGCCTTTGTTTTCACAATACCTAAATGAGATAAATGTAGTTCTTCAAGTACATTTTTACGAAATTTTTGAGGGATAACAACCCTGTACCCCCACAGTATGCAGTTACTTTCAACTGTAAGTTCGAGGCTTTTATTGCGAAAAGCATCGAATTGATCGCCTTTCAAATTAGCGACAACCCCTTTGTGTATTGCTTCACACAATTTTGCTAAAAGTGGATCACGCCTTGTTTCCTTAGCAATATCCTTATAGCATAAATTAAAACAACTATTTTTTTTAATATAATCTATGTAATTACATCCTTCTAAGTTTCCGCAATTTTCATTTTCAATTTGTGGCATTCTTGACAAACCATCGGCATCATTAAAAGTTCCTTTCACATATTTTATTGTATAATTGAAGCCTGATAGAATAAGTGCCCATCTTTGAACCCGGGCTGCTGCCATAATAGGCAACCCCCTACCTTCACCAAAAATTGACAACAAAGGCTTATGGTCTGTTTGTAGAAAAAAATGAATGCCTAGTAAATACTGTTTCAATTTCGTAACAGAAAAAATTATTGCAAGTGCCTCTTTTTCAATTGCACTGTAATTGCGTTCACTTTTCGAAAGTGCTCTTGATATAAAGGCAATCGGCCTTAAAACATTATCAAATTGGTGCGACAAAACACCAGCAATTGCATTATTGGAAGCATCGGTGGATAAAATTATTGGTAGTTTTGGATTGAAATGCACTAGAACATTTTCTGACGCAATGTCCTTTTTGATAGTCTCATATGCTTCCTGACATTTACTAGACCAATGAAACTCATGATTTTTCTGTAATAATTCATATAAAGGGTACATTTTTTGAGCAAAATTATTAATAAATTTCGAATAGTAGTTGACCATTCCCACAAAGGCTTTAACTTGAGACACATTTTCAGGAACAGGTGCATCAACAACACTAGCAATACGTTCCTTTGTTTTACTTAAACCGTTTTTGTCTATAACAAATCCTAAATAAGAAATTTTTGATTTAAAAAAATCACATTTTTTTAGGTTTAGCTTCAAACCAGCATACTCTAGTTTTTTTAAAACTATTTTCAGTGTTTTTATGTGCTCATTTAAATTTTTACCAGTGACTGTTATGTCATCCTGGTACACAACAACTTGGGAAATATCCCTTAGTAAACTTTCAATGGTTTTTTGAAATATTGCCGCTGCCGGCTTAATGCCAAACGGCATACGCTTCATTTTAAATGTACCTATGTGTGTGCTCCAAGTGCACAAATTTTGAGACTTATCGTCTAGAACTAATTGATTATACGCATTTGATAAATCGAGCTTTGTAAAAAGCTCGCCACCCGTCAATGAAGAAAATATCTCATCGATACGAGGAAGTGGGTACTTAAAATCAATTAAAAACTTATTAATAGTGACCTTATAGTCGCCACAGATACGCAGGTCTCCATTGGGTTTGATTATCGGCACCAATGGTGTCCCCCAATCTGAACTTTCAACTGGTTCTAAAACATCTTTTTCAATTAAATCACGCAACTGCGCTTCTATCTTGCTCTTCCAAGCAAGTGGAACTGGCCGAGGTTTAAAAAATACTGGCACTGCAGTATCTTTGATTGGGAGTGAGATTTTATCTAGCTTGTAAGTCCCTAGTTGCTGATTAAAAACCTCAGAAAACTCATCCTTTAATTCTTCAATAATCACTGAAAAATCAGCTTCTGTAACTGAATTCACCTGGGCCAACTCAAAGTTGAATGCCCTTAAAAACGAACGACCTAACAAGCACGGGTTTTTTAAATCTGAGACTACTACTCTAACCTTTCTAGAAACACCACGATAGCAAATTGTTGCATCAAACTCACCCAAAATTTTTATACGATTACCACAGTAGCCAACATACGGAACCTGACATTGCTTTAGCGGTTTATTTCCATGAATTTTTTTATAAAATTCCGCTGGAACCAAATTACAGGGAGCACCTGTATCACACGCCATTTCCACATCTACCCCGTCAAAATTTACTGAGAGCGAGTACAGCTCAGACGAGTTACCATCAGTTACACTATAAATAGAGAAATCAAAACTGTCATTAACGCTTTCTACATTACAACTATTATTTTCTTCCGAATCTGATACATAGTTTATAGATTTTCTGGTTTTAGAACGACAAACATTAGCTAAATGGCCACTTTTACCACAGGAATGACATTTGTAGTTTTTAAACTTGCATGTATGTGACTCATGATTGCGCCAACCACAATGAGTACACGCTTCCTTATTTCTCATACTATTATCTGGATTGCCAGAACCGCTGTTTTTCGTAACCCTTCTGTTGTCTGTACTGCTTCTATCATTCTTGCCTTCTTTGTTGTTAACCCATCGCATTCCGACTTTTGACACTGTTTTCCCACTTCTCACAAAATGTACGTCAGATTCATGTCTTGTTGACTTTAATGAAAATTTTGTTTCCCAAATCATGGCTTTTTTTAACGCATCGTCAATAGTAAGAGTGTGACTTTCTTCACACATCCTTTCGAAGAGTTTTCCTGTTAGTCCCATCACAAATTGGTTTAAAATAAACGCATCTAAATCGGACCCAAAACTGCAGTTTAGTGCAAGTTGTTTCACTCGAGCAAACCACTGAGCAACAGATTCTTCTTCGCCCTTACATGAAGAATGAAATTTTTTTCGCTCACTGAATATAATTACAGGTGGGGTGTAGTGTGTCATCATTATTTCACATAACTCCTTGTATGTTTTCATTACAGGTGAGCTGGGACTACATAAATTATGCAGCAACTTATATGGCATTGCTCCAATCGATTTTAATAAAATCGCTTTTTTTACATTATCTTCTGTGCAATTGATTTCACAGAAGTGTATATCCAAACGTTCCTTCCATAAAAACCACGAGTCACGCTCGGGTATAAATTCTGGAACATTCGATGCCACAATTCAATTGTTCTTTTTTTTTTTATTTATTAATAAAATATCTGTATTG
The DNA here is from genome assembly GCA_963931875.1 of Pollenia griseotomentosa. Lineage (NCBI taxonomy): Eukaryota > Metazoa > Arthropoda > Insecta > Diptera > Polleniidae > Pollenia > Pollenia griseotomentosa. The sequence continues at coordinate 158,478,687 of OZ007562.1, read as the reverse complement.
TACAGTTTAAACTTCGCAAAATTTGCAGTTTTATTATACACACATGTTCTTTTCTTTTAGCATGTGTGTGTAAAGCTTATGTTACTCTAAGCTTAACTCTAAGCTTTACTCTAAGCTTAAAAGAGATAGGGCTGCCATTAAGTAGCATAATTACTTAATATCCAACATGTACATTGATGGAACGTTCGCTCTATCACATAATTAAACATAAAATTCTTTTACACCGGATACTTAAAAACAGAGAAAATTTTTATTATTATCAGCTTCATCCGTAACGCAACGTCACGTTTACGCTAGAGTACCTATTTATACATAAGCTTGGTAAGGAAAACGGAACAACTGATCCGTATCGTATTCGTTTACGTAAAATTAAATAGACAAAAAAATATATATAAAAATAAAACAACTTTTTTCCCTTTCCAAAGAAGGGAGTAACTAACATAGCGTTTACATTTGCCAGTACTGGCAAGACAGTAGCAATACATGCAAACTTTTTTACTAATACATGCACACTTTTCCAACTGTCTTGTCTACTGTCTAGCAAATTTTGCAGACAGTAAAATTGGACAGTGATTTGAAGTTTTGTTCGAAAAAGAAAAAAATCAAGAAGTAAGAAAAAAATTAACATATTTTGCTTTGATTTTTTATGTTTTAGTTAAGTGCTATATTTGATCACATAATAATGCTATTTTAAGTTATTTTTAAATTTGTTTAGTTCATATAAAACATGTTTTAGCTGGACTTCCACTGCAACACTTACGTTTGGCATATTTTTAAAAGTGAACTGTCTTAACTACTGTCTGGACGCCTACGTCACAAAGACAGTTAGTAGTGTCTTTGGCAATTAATATGTATTTTATTACTGTCTTGCCAGTACTGTCAAATGTAAACGCTGTGTTAAAACAAAAAAAAAAATAAAAAATTAAACTGAAATACTTCGTTTCTCCCTTATTCAAGAAGAGAGTAGAGAATATATAATGAATATCTTGAAGGTCTTTTTAAAAGAAATTAACAGCCGTATTCATAAAAACTTATTGATGATTAATTGACCGTTTTTAAGCAAAACTTGCTAAAGATGTATTCATAAACGAAAAATAGTCTATTGAACCTTTAATTAGCCATTCATAAAGTAAAAAAATTTATTGTTGGATTTGCCCTTCTTTAAACCAAAAATAAAATGACATTTTATGATATTATTTTTGTGAAATATGTTGAAAAATATTGACAAAAATGTTTTATTTATTACAACGGACATGTTAAATACATTTTACTAACTTTTTTTTTTATTTTAGACAGCCAATTTAAAGTTATATTGATAATTATTTAAAAAAAATTTATATGATTTAAATGAATAAGTTCAGAAGCAAATGCAGATTTTCTCTTTAATTATTTATTAAATTATTGCAACAAGTTGTTTTTTTTTTTTTTGTTTTGTTTAAAACAACAAATAATTGTTGAAAAATATAAAAAAGAAATAAAATAAACAAATCATAATAATAGTGATGTTAATAAAAAGTAAACAAACTTTATATTCGATTACTTTCTTATCGTATATTTAAAAAAATTATAAAAAAAAATTTAATATAAAATATCATGTAAACCGAATAGAAGTTTCGTGCATCACTAACAATTAAATGGCAGCCAAATATAAAGAAAGTTGCCATACTTAAACAGAAAATCGCTGCAAACAGTTAATAGTAAAAAAGCTTTTATTGTACGTTTATGAATACAAATTTTTATAAGAGGTTTATAAGACAAATAGCGTTTAATAGTTATTACATACTATAAGCTTAAAATAAGAACTTTTTATGAATATGGCTGTAAGTGTTTAAGAGAAGGCAAATCTTTCAGAAAGGAGTATAGAGGCCTTTAAAAAGCCCTGCTACTTGCTGTCGTCCCAATATTTACCGCTTAGTATAAATAGTTTCATATTTTCGGTTGTGTTTCTTCGTTTAAAAAACCAAAAACAAGTGAAAGTGAAAAATTATTACTTTTGTTTGTATTTCTACATTGTTTTTTTTTAATTTTTGTTTATTATTTTTTTTTATTATAATTGAAATCATTGTTGTCGTATGAGTGTTGAAAATACCACCAAAAAAGTAAAAAATTTAATTTTAATATAATTTTTGTTTTATAAACAACCATCACTTAAACGCCAAAACAACTTTTATTTGTTTACAATTTTATGCTGGTTAATCTTGAGATATTATTTTTTTCTTAGTAATTTTATTATTATGCCATAATATGCGCTCTGTTAAATTAAATATTTAATTGAAAGCAAAATTGTTTTTATTTGTTTATTATTTACTGGAAAAAGTTTACTTTTATAGGGGTAAAAATTGTTTAGATTTAAAACAAAAAAATAGTTAACAGACCCAGGGGGTTTAGTGGAGATTTAGCTATAGTTCTAAAATCTTAAGAATTATTATTAATATATTTGACTATAAAGGCTAAAGTAAAGTAAACATAAAAACAGATATTTAAAAAATGAAGTTTAAAGAATCTATCAGCCCACAATGTAAATGATGTAACTTAAATTTCCTTTTTTTTTTTTTTTTAAGAAAATTTCATACAATTTCCAACTTAAAATGCCAGCTAAATAAGTGAAATTTGTGACTAGGCTTCACAAAAATTTCTGTTTTCTTAAAAATTCTGGCAAAAAGGGGGAATAACAAGAAATGCAAATTGTACCAATTACGAATATTGTAATAAATCTTTTTTTGGTCAAATTACTGACAAAATAAAGTCAATAAAACATTTATAATGAAGTGGGAGGTAAACTGTTGTAAAGAAGTCATTGAACTTTTGTTTTATAACCAACTGTGAAAGGTATCGGGTCGTATTTTAAGAGGCTGACAACTTAAAATTTGCAGTACTGTTTTCTTTGATAACAGTTGGTCAGTCTGACTATTTTTATTAATCAAATATATTTCATTAACAGAATGATGAAGAGTCAAACGTTTAAAGTAATTTTTTCATTACTTTAATGAAAAGGTGGTTCAACGAAATTTTTAATTTGTTCAATGGCATAAATTCATTGAATTAATAACCAAATTTCGTAATTTTTAAAAGTCTTTTATTAGTTTAATGATTATTTTGGTAATTTATTTTATTCTGTGTCACTGCCCCAGGCTGAGATGGCTAGGTAGAAGGTTCATAGGCGAATTGGGAGAAGTCTCGGGCTGTGGGTTCGAGAATCTCACGGGAATCGTAATGGGAAGGACCTGGCTGTATAACAGGCGACTGAGTACGGGGTAAATGTAGAGCAGTTTTTTTATTTTTGGTTCGATTTTTATCTTCCACTATTTTTTCTTTTTACTTTTTTATTACTCTTAGTCTCTTCTTATAAGTAATCTATCACTTTCTAAGGCGTCACAATACTGGCTTAGGTGAGGGTGTGAAGTTGACTTCGCACCAGCCAAACCTATTACGTCTTGAGTTGTGATTTTTATTTTGGTTTTTTGTTATTCCTGTTACAAATCATCAAGTTATATTATTATTATTTCATTTTGATATTCCTGTTACATCGTGTTATGTTTTACTTTTATAAGCTTACCTTTAAGCAAACTAACTTTAATTCATTTTCCAGCCCGCGAAGACCTTCATCAGTATTGTTTCCATTTTACTGGGTTACAATACTACGAAAATCTTGTGTACTTAAATTAACAATTAAAGAAAAAAGAATGTGAGAATTTTTTGCTCTTGTTTTTCCATTCTTTTTTGTGTTATTAACAATATGTTAAATTTACTATTTCGTTTTAGAAATGAGATTTTTTTCTTTGATTTTATCAATCATTAAAATTAGTATTACCACAAGTTTTCATGTCTTTTGCCAAAAATTTAACTAATAAACGTTTTTAGAACAATTCTAGGAAGAAAATATTTTCTAGTTATAAATATTTTGTAGTTGCACAACTTTATTTCGTTTTCATTGATTCAGTGACATTTTTCATTGAAAATCTGATGTAAGAAAAGTTACCTTTTTAAATTTAAAAATATTTGAATATATTAATTATTAGTTCATTTTTATTTTAAAAATCTATTGAAATAATGTAAGTATAACAATTAGTTGAATTTTTCTTTTAAAGTAAATATCAAGTTGTCATTAATTGAATGAAAAATTTTCACGAAATTACGAAACTCAATTTCGTAGTATTAACGAAATTGCTTAATTAAATTTGTAAAATTTCATTTCCGTAATGAAATTTTAAATTGGTTTACAGAAGAAAATTTAATGAAATATAATCATTCGATTTATAAATCATAATTCTACCAGTGCATATGTCCTTACAAAGAACGATGTTGAGGCATGCTTACTAAGTTCTTTCAGTACTGACAACATTCTTATTATTGATTCTGTTTATTTTCACCAACAGATAAATCTGTTGTTTCTATAAGGATCATATGGTCGTGAAACTTGTATATGAAGAATATATACTTCGGAGAATATTAAATTCCTTTAGCTCATTTCGTTTGGGTGCTATCGTCAAAAATCTCTACAATGAGAACTTATTTTTTTAAAGACTTGGTGGATCGATTTGGCTCATTTGGACGCCAAACTTGCATTGCCTATTTGAAATATGCATTTATAATTTTGTTATAACAGTGCATTAGTGTGTAGCCGCTATTAAACCCTTTTTTTCAGGGGACATTGGAAAACAAAACGTAAAAGGAAAAGTAAATGTCGAACTCCATTTTACTTTCTCTGAAAAACGTTTGTTTTGACGAAATAATTGTCCGAACTGAGCCATTTTAAATACATACCAAACTAATTTGTTATCTAAAAACTTTGGCGAGTTTAAAATTGGTCCTAGATCAACATTTTAGTATACAGATCGTCTTAGAATCACTTTTTGCATCGATCTAACGAAATCCGTCCGTCCGGCTGGTTGGCTGTACATGCAAACCTTGTGTTCGAACTACAGGTCGTCATTTTGGAGACAATTTGTTGAAATTTGTTTTTAATTGTCACAAGGACTAAGCCTATTGAAAATGGTGAAAATCGGTCCATAATTTCACATAGCGCCCATATAAGATTCTTTCCGGAATAGAGCATTTGTGCTTATAAACGTTTTTATTATGCTGGTATTTATATTAAATTTGGTCCAAACTGGTTTTATTGCAATCTAAATCATCTTACTAAATTTTATTAGACTAAGTACCATATAAACCCCCATCCAAAAATCACTTTAAGGCAAGCTCATCTCATGTAGATGAGGATATCTAAATAATATCCGCTAAACTGTCCGTTAACGATTTTGGGTTTCTCAATATACATACCAACAAAAAACATTGTTTCCAGTTGGCAACACCTCTCAAAATGTACATGTAGTCAGCTGATTGAATTTATCCGTACGGCAAATAAAAGGAAAATAAATAATTGGCAGATGAGTGCTGGTTAGCTTTGCGACAGAAAAGAAGGAAATGAGACATTGAGAAAACCAAATTTCTTTAATGTGCAGTTTTTTGTTGGGATAAAAATAACTGCGTAATGAGAAAACGGCCATAAATTTATAAATTGGATTTGGCGGCTGTCCTGACTGAATTTTCACTATTTAAATCCCCTCTTAACTAAAGACTGGATCCGCCCTTAAATTTAGATCGAATTTTTTGAGTTGAAATTTCACCTCTAAAAAGATATTAAATACGAAATTTCACATAGTTTAAAATCGGTTTCTCCTCAAAAAGTCCTTATTTGTTTTTACTTGTAAAGGCGAATAATTATAAATTTAGAATTTAATCTTCCTATTTGTTTTATATAATGTCTAAAAATCAGTTAAATCTAAATTAAGTTTCTTCAAGATTTAATAATTTATTGTTTTGTCTTAATTAAACTGGCATTGGCTGTTTGCAAATCAAGCTAAACTGTTTACAGAAATGATAATAACAATATGATAAAATAAGGGGAGTTTCATATAACGAACTCTGGTTAACATTTTTTTTTAGCTTTTTGTCTAAGTTATAAAACCCTTTTTGCCGCATGAAATTTTTGTTTAATAAAGGTTTACAAAAAAACTGTAGACATTTTACTTAATAAACGTTTGTTAAATCGTTTATAATAATAGTTTATGAATAAGGGGGTTTGAATATACCTGAAAATTAAACCGGGAACAAAATCTAGATTATTTTTTTGCCGTTTTTATTCTTACAAAATCTTTAAAATCAAATGCTTTGTCTCAAGTTTTTTTTAAATCATTAATGTCGGAGACAGATTTCTTTACTTCTTTTTACACGAATTCAAGTATTATTTTTTAAGATCTAATCACTTATAGCCAAGCTATATTTAAATTTGATATGTCCCTTAAATATGGTAAAATAAAAAACTTCCACATATGAAATTCCCCTAACAAACAATCTTATATCTTTTGTATACCAATTTCAAAATAAATACAAGTATCAAGAGAAAATTCTTTTATTGTTCACATAATTTGCTAAATCATTATTATTTCAATAGAAATTAGATAAACTCCTGTTGTGAAAAATACTTGTAGAAAAAATAAAACAAACTGAAATAAGAACATTACGAACGAGTAGTCAGTAGGGAGATCGAACGGTTATTATTCGACCCATTTTAACCGGTTTTTTTTAAGTTTTGCTCACGTCTTTTATTTTTAAATGTCAATTTTTCGAATATCGAATAAACCAATTATTTTAGTATAAAAAACCGGTTATTTGAATCATGTGTAACTCATATAAGATTTAAAGTGTTTTTATACCTACACGACAGTAGTGGAGAGGGTATAATGCGTTTGTGCTGATGTTTTCAACACCTTAAAATATTGTTTTTACACCCACCTTCAAGTAACGCAATCGACTCAGAATCACTTTATGAGTCGATCTAATGATGTACGTCCGGCTGGCTCGCTGCCTGTCCATATAAACCTTGTGCTTATTTGATGAAATTTGGTACATCGATCTAATCTAATTGCCACAAGGACCAAGCATATTGAAAATGGTGACAATGGGTCCATAATTTCCCATGGCCCCCATACAAGCTTATTTTCGGCATAGATTCTTGGTGCCCAAAAACCATTGATTGCAATCTATATCATCCTACCAAATTTTATTGGAATCGGTCCATATTTGACAATAGTTCCCATAAAAATACTACTCCCGAAAATAGCTTTTAATGTCATAAATTCCTCTTAAATGTTAGTATTGACATAAAAATTGTCGACAATGACTAAATTACTATGTCATGACAAAATGTTGTGGTGCTCGTGGGTCCAAAATTAACCATAGGTCCCATATAAACCCTCTTTCTAAATTCACTTAAAGGCAAACAAATTTCTTATAGATAAAGATATCTAACCTCTTAAGACTTGAACATTAACCCACTGAATTTTTACATTTCTTATATATTTGTTATTCCTTTTGGGGAGCAAATAAGACAACTGCATATTTTTTTTTTTTAATTTTTTATTTGAATTCTTAGAAATTACTGGTGCACATATGTGTACCTCAGGTTTTAAAATATGACTAATTTCAACGTAAATCCTTAATTTCTTAAAATTTGAACTGAACCGATTGAGTAAAGGGCTTATTAACAATTTTTTTTATCTTATGAGGTGTAATTTAAATTTCAGTTTTTATTTTTTTTTAATTTTTTTTATTTAAAGTGGTAGAAAAAGAGGTGCACATAAGTGTACTTCAGGTCTTAACGATTAGTTATTGAGAAAAAATGTCCAAGCAGTGTGGTTTTTTCAAACTGTTAAATTTAAATGTAAAAATAGTGGCTAAAACTTCTAAGCCCTGCCATTTTTTGATATTTTTTGAAGCGCAGTAGCTTAATAAGCTTAGGTAAACATATGTGTACCCATGGTCTGCAGAGGCTAAATAATATTTGGCACAAATAACTTTCACATGAGTCTTAACCTCATAACATAATTTTGTTCTGGTGGGTTCATGATTGCCCATGGGTCCCAAATAGGGTACGTTCGCAAAAATTTTGATCTTATATACTGTGATGTGGAGTATCACATAGTCGGGCTTGACCGACTATATTTTCATACTTACTATAATTGTAATATTGGGCAACCTTAAAGGAGAAAATAAACCACACAAATTTTACGTTTGTGAAAATATTTTGCGTTTGAACAAACATTTGAAGCATTTTTGTTAAATTATTAAAAATTCTTAAAATTTGGCATAGATGTTGAATATTTTTTTTGTTAAGACCAGCGACCCCTACTAAGTCATAGCATTAATATTAAGGAGATTAGATTGAATATATGCTTTGTTCATCGGACATCATATTGTATCCTATACCCAGAACCCATATATACAGATGGGGCACCTTGATCCTTCGCGCGTTTATGGGTCAGCATGCAACATTGTGTCGTTCGGGTATTTAAATCCACCCTATTCACACGACCCCAGTCCGAGATTATGGCAAGGTCTCGGCCAAGCGCATCATTCATGTCAAACTTTTTGTGCTGTTTAGTGCTAAATGTAATAATTTGCGCGAACACTTTGCAGAGTGAAGACGTTGATTAAAATTATTTTCAGTGGCATTGTTTGCCACAAAACGGATCGTTGTTTAAGCTATTCTCTACTTCTAATATATTCCTTTTTTATATGTCTTTTCCGTTTTAAGAAAATAGCAACGTAACCAGTGCTACCACAACGAATACAATTTTTACAACCAAAATTTTTGAAAAAGTTACTAAATGTAAAAAAATATAACCAAATTTAAAATGCTTTTTATTAATTGAGAAAATCATTAAAATCATTTTAATAAATTGTAACACAAAGGTTATTTGCACTTTATAGTAAAACAATAATTATAAATCAAGAAAACAAAACAAGAAATGTAATTCTTTTACATATTAAAAAAATTACGTTAAACTTAATTAAAAGTTTTTATTTATTTGAGACTTTTTTCGTAAAAAAAATTTTTTTATTTTTTGGCGCCCTACGCTCCAGGGACAGTTAGAGGAATATATTTTAAAAAATAAATTGAATAATTTTTAATATGCCAGTCGTAAATAACAAAAATGGATAATAGTTTTCCGCTTTTTAGCTGTTATTGGCAGGACTGTCAAATGTGGCGATTTCTTAATCATATATCAAATATTTTGTAAATCATTGTAAAATATTGCTGCCTTTCGTAACGTACATTCAATGGGGAAAAAGTATATGACTGACAGGCATAAGTTTTTTTTTTTACCAAATAACTATCTTAAAAAACATTAAATAAATATACATACCGACAAGATATAAACAGTAAAATTTCCAATTTCTTTAAACTTACAGCCATTTCTTAAAGAAAATTCCATAAATTTTAAAATTATATTGATAAAAATAATGTAATTTTAAAAAATCTTTAAAACTCCTACGTGTATTTTCAAATATGTATATAAATATACTTCTGGAAAAAAAATAATTGAAAATCTCCATTGATTAAAACTTCATTTGTTTACGATTTCAGATCATGGCGTTTTTAATATAAAAATCACAAATGGCAATATTTTCTTAGCAAAAGTCTTAAAAAAATTATTTGGTTGCTGTTCTGAAAGGGATTATAAAAAACTTCCGTTCATTGGTAACAAATAATGAAAAAATCGTAGTACACAGTACAAATTATTCGAGCTCGTAAATAATTGTACCAAGAAAAACATATTCGTTCGTAATTATTATTGTTTTAGAAAAAAGTAACCAAAATTAAAAAAATATTCACATCTCCACATTGAAAAAAAATATAACCAATTTTGGTTAGAAATAACCAAAAACGGCAGCTCTGAACGTAATCGCAGCATCACTCTCATTGAAAACGAAACAAAAAAAAAAAAATTAATGCTTGTACGAAATATGCTTGTGTTGTTTCTTGGCGATCACAAACCGGAGACAAAGTGTGTGTTTGCCAAGCCATTTGTATGCTTTATTTTGACCTTAAGTTATAACTATGTATTTTGTTGGTTCCTTACTTTTGTGAATTGTTTTGTTTGTATTAAAATTTATTATTTTTCATTTCAAAAACCAATTCAATTTTTGAGTTTTTATTATTCGAATAAACCGGTTTTTTTTTTATAAATAGCAACTATTCGGAATATTGGAGAACCGGTTTTTGTAAAGACTCGATTAATCGGTCTCCCTAGTAGTCAGTATGAGGTCGTAAATAAAAAGATCTGTTGGAGACAAGAAAGACTATTAAAATTTCTTTGAGAACTAATGAATAACAGTAATTGATGTTTGTTTGAGTTTCTGTAAAAAATCTGATGAAATCACTAGAAGAAAAGGATAGTAAAAATAAATTTGCAAAGAATCTATTAAATTTGTTTTTCCTTGAAAGATTTAGGTAGTTTTTTTTTAATCAAGAAAAAAATCATTGAAAAATTTTATTTAATAAAAATAAGATAAAAATGATTAAAATTTAATACATTAGAAGTAAAAGCAACAGTTTTTTTTTGGTTAATGACAAATGAAGAAGTGGAAGAAATGGCAGTTTTTCTACTATGACTGCAGACAAAGTAAACAGTCGCTATTAAGCCAACTCGAAAAGCGAATAGTTGTACACAAATTTTGGTTTTTTATTCGACAGTTTTTGGTTTCGACTGCAGTTTTTATAACCCTTAAAAATACATTAAACTCCCATTGAACCCGCTACTTTATTAGCGTCTCCCTTTCTTTCGTGGACATATTTAAATACCAAAATTCTAGGTTTCTAAGTTTTAACAAAAAAGTACCATTATTTTTCATCTTATAGGTTCTCATTGACTCAGGACCCTGCACCTATAATATTATGTTCCTAAGTTTAATATTATACAAAATTTAAAAAGTACCACATGTAGAACGGAAAAGTAAACAAAAGAAATTTAATTTCCCATACTTCACCTATTTAATACTTTTTTCTCCCAGTTGAAGTATCAAAAATTCCATTTTTGTAATGGGAGCCCATAATATAATACGTTGATGTCAATGAATGGCGAAAAATGTTTTGTAAATAAAGTACCAAATTCGAATTTCGAAAAAGTACCAAATTTATATTTGTATTTTCTAAATAATTTTCGAATGTGATAAAATTTTTCATCTATGCTTATTGGCTTAAAAGATAGATGGGGGAAAAAGGTCCAAAATACAGGTTTTACCCGTCTACTCCCCAAAAGGGCCGAATTTCAAAACAGGACCAGACACCTGTCCGCTTATTTTTTAATGAACAACGATATGTATTAAATTTTTTAGTATTTCTTTTACTAAAGGAGATATGAGGTTAGGGAACTTACACGTTTTTACCCCATAAACAAACTTTATTTCTTAAAATCCCATCTCAGTGAATCGATTTGGCGAGAGACCAACCTCCGGTCCAAATTTCAACTTTTTGGCTTCGGGTGTTTAAACTGTGCGATTAGCGGCAAGCAAAATATTGTTATTTTTAACAAATAGCATGTTTAAAGGAAATTATTATATGATTGTGTCTTTTTAATGGAGTACTTTTTTAACGATAAAATAATTGAAAAATGCTTAAAATTTTTTAATTTAAAATGGTTTTTTTTTGGGGTGATCGAAAAATATGTTTTCTTTGCGTGTATATATTTAAAACTGTCCGGAAAAATAATAGTGAAGTAAATGAGCGTTATTTATTTTAAAACAAGGGAAATCACTTAAAACGCATCAACGCATAGAATGCGTGGTGTGGACCTACAGCTTTATCCATTATGTTTCTTAGACAATCCAGCAAAAAAAGTATGCATCGATCGCACATTTTTGATTGTGTTTTTCATTTGTAGTCAAAAGATTCCGTTTGCTGACAAGAAAAAGGTTAACTTAATTTTAAGGGCCGATGTTGATTTTGAATAAAAAACAAATTATTAAGGAAATTATTATCATTTCTTTTTATTATGATAATATTGGTATGGTTTAATTATGTATGGAACAAAATATCGGCCAAATGGCCGCCGCGAACTCGGCGGCACACTTCCATCCGATGTTCCAAATTTTCGATGACGCTGAGGCATAATTAAGGTTCTCTGCCGTTAATGTGCCGAATTATCTCATCCTTTCGCTCTTGAATTGTTGCTGGCTTATCGACGTACACCTTTTCTTTCAAATAACCCCAAAGAAAGAAGTCAAACGTTATCAAATCACATGATCTTGGAGGCCAACTGACATCGCAACCACATGAGATGACACGGCCATTGAATTTGTCGCGCAAAATAGCCATTGTTTAGTTAGCTGTGTATCAAGTGGCACCGTCCTGTTGAAACCACATATCGTCCACATCCATATCTTCCAATTCGGGCCATAAAAAGTTCATTATCATCTCACGATAGCGAACACCATTCGCAGTAACTGCCTGACCGGCCTCATTTTGAAAAAATACGGCCCGATGATGCCGCCGGTTCATAAACCGCAACAAAAAGTCACTCTTTGTGGGTGCATTGGTTTTTCGACAATCACTCTTGGATTATCATTCGCCCAAATGCGCAATTCTGCTTATTGACGAATCCACTGAGGAGAAAATGGGCCTCATCACTGAAGATGATTTTCTTCGAAAATTGATCATCCACTGTTGCCATTTCTTCCCACCTTTCTGACCATTGACGACGCTTAGAATGGTCAAGAGGCTTTAGTTCTTGAGTCAATTGCACCTTGTAAGCGTGTAAATGCAAGTCTTTGTGCATAATGTTCATCAGCGACGAGCGTGGGAGGTGCGATTGTTGGGCACGACGACGAGTTGAGGTGGAAGGCTCTTCAGCCGCACTATCGCAAACAGCGGCAATATTTTCTGCAGTACGAGCATGCACTGGTGTTTTCACATCTCCTACAGACCCGGCTTGCTCAAATGTTTGCACGATTTTTCCGATTGTACGCACATTTGGACGATTAAATTGACCGAAAAAAATACCGAAGTGCACGATATGCATTTTGATTTGAACGCCCATTTTCATAAGAAGCTTGAATAACTTAAACGCGTTGTGTTTTTTTTTTGTTGACATCATGAGTGACACTGTTTTGAAAGTGGTAATATATAAACCACAATTTGCGGCAATACAAATAAAGATATATGCCAGGTTGTCTTCTATATTACTTTTATGACATCAACATACATAAGCGCCATGTTATTTATTTGTTCCTCTTATAAAATTAAATAAGCTACAATTTACACTACGAAGTCGCTTAAAATCTTTTTCTCACTTTATTGAAATCTAAATTTATTTATTTATCACATTTTGGAAATAATTTATTTTCTTTAAATGAAAACGACAGATGTCAATTCAGTTAGCGAGCACGTTGATATAAAAACTAATTTTCGAAAAAATTGCAGATATCACTATTTGAATATAAGCCCTCCGTATGTTTTATTTTTAGCGACAACTATTCCCGTCAAAAGATTCGTCGATCGTCTTTGTTGTGTTTCTATCATAAAATAACAAAACCACATTTTTTTGTATATTTTAACTGCTTAAAAATTTTTTAAAACTTTTATTTTTTGCCAATTTTTTAATTTAAATTACATTTTCATTGCCCTCTTTCAGGCTTTATGTTTGCTGTGTTTTTTTTTGTAGTGATCGCGTGTGTTTATTTTATCAAGTCTCCAAAGAGAAAAAAGCTTTCTGTTAATTTTTTTAAATCAGTAAGCCACTCTATAATGGGAAACTTCAGCTGGTGAAGCATAAGTCAACTGCAAAAAAGGTGAGTTTCAGTATTATTTTTTTTATTATTATTTTTATTATATAAAAAGAAAAAAACTGTAAAAGAGACTCACATAATTTGAGGCATAAGCGTAAGGCAAATGATGTACTGTGGTCAATGTTGAGGGTATAATGGCAGCTGTGGCTATAATTGGTGTACTTTTGAAAACAGGAGTTAAAGCCTCCACATAGCCAGCATGTTTGGTGCTGGCAGGAGCTAAAGATGGCTGAGGTTCCAATTCCGCTAGAAGTGGAGTTGAGATCGAGGCCGATGCTGTTAAACTGACCAAAGCCACAAAAGTAAACTGTTAAAATGGTTATTTGAAATAAATTTGTTATTAACAAAAAGTCTTTTTTAAAACAAAAAATAGAACTAGTTATAAAACTTTTTTAATTTGCTTTAACAAATTTTATTGTATTTTCTTACTAATTTTAACATATTTTTGTTTTTTTTTTTTGTTGGTTTCCAACTGCAGTCTTTTCGAGGTTTGCGTTTTTTTTATAATACTATTTGTTATCCTGGTTTGGTGTTTGTATTTATACTAAAATTTAGAGAGATGGTGTGGTACTTTAAAAAAAAATTCTTGTTCGGGATTCTAATTTTTCCTTTTGTTGTATTGAAAACCTTAAAACCTGTTGTGGTCGTAGACAGTTGTCAAAATGTTTTAAGTGCTTATGTTCTTCTTTAGTTTGCTTGTTTTGATATTGAAATGCATAAACATTAACCCTTTAAAAGCAAATAAGGTGGCAAAATTAGTTGCCTAATTGCTTTTGGATATTTTTTTTCTTAAAAAAAGAGCATTTCTTAAAAAGTAAATTTCTTTAAGATTAAACTTTTCTCAAATTTAAAGTAATGTTTTTCTTCGTAGTCCAGCTAAAAATATAAAAAAATCTATTAGAAATTCTTAAACTTTGGGTGCCCTGAAATTACTCTTTTTTATATATATAATAAAGTTGTTGTATTTTTGGAATATTTAATTTCTCTCTGGTAAAGGGTATAAAAAGAGTAATTTTTGGAATTTCTTTAGGAAAAAATTAATCATATACTTTTGTAATAAAAGTTGGACTCGGGAAGATCTATGGTTCCCAAAAAAATTATTTGATTTTCCATGCAGCATCGTCTGTGTCACTCATAGAAACACATTTTCACTAATGAGTATTTTGATAAGTGTATTTGGCCCATCAGAAAGCTGACGGAATGTAAAATTCCCTATAAATGTTGTTGTAAAACTCAGTTACATTCTATGATTTTAACATAGTAAGTAACTAAACAATAACAGTGTTGCAACCATAGTGCGCCAAGTTAACAAACATATTTTTCATTATCAAAAGTGTTGAAACTCTTAATTTTTTGAAAAATTGTATTATTTTTTAATGCTTAAAGCTATCGAAAATCGATGGCACAATATCGATTGCTAAATCGACCCACACTAATGTAGATTGTACTGCGACGTAATGAAGTATTATACTTTGTTCCACGGTTGATAAAGTCGGTTGATAAATTGTACTTTTTTGGTACAATTTAAAGCTAATAAGTACGTTGGTACTCACGTGACTTATTTGGTACTTTTTCCAAATTTTTCAAACCTATTGTTATTTGATATAAAGTGGCAACTCGTATTTACTGCCAGATGATTATAAACGGAGTTCAGTGTTTGGTTCAAATGGTCTTGCGAAATAGAAAATGATAAATTTCGTAGCTTTTTTATGAAATTTAACGAAAGCTTTGTGTATTTTGTTGTTGGATTTAACAAAACAGCTATGATATTTTGCATTTGCTCTTTTGCCAAAGCATTTGCACCAAAAACTGAACTCAGCTATTGTAAAATAATTTTTTTCACTTATTTTCACTGCAAGAAATCAAGCATATAAGCTTGCATATTCGGATGACATTGACAAGTTTTTTTTCAGATATAGAAAATCACTTCTGCAAAAGTTCTAGTAAAAGAGACGACTTCCTCTCATTTCAAGATTATTTTGAAACGCAAACTCATAATATTTTTAAATATTCGTCAACAAGATGGTTGTCAAGTCATTATTATTTTAATCTGAGTGATTTTAAAGGAGATTTTACAAGCGCTAAATTAAATTTTTTTATATCCGGACTTTCTACTCCAGCTTATAAATGTCTTTCGTCTTTCTGCAGTACATATTGAACATTGTAAACAGAATAAATTTGGAATGACATAGCAAGATGCTCGTATGCACATATTTTAAGAACGCTTAAAATGTTTGCTTTGTCAAATGGGGCGCAATTTTTGAAAAAGGAGTTTTTAGACAAATTCGAATTATAAAAGCTAAGATTTCAAGCAAATCATCTGCCAATTAACGATATTTTTATACCGTAGATATATATATATATATATCTAGAAATAGCATTCACTTAACCAAAAATCCAATGAAAATATACGTTAAGCAAACGAATTACGTTTATTAAAATATTTTTTTTTATTTAAAATACCAAAAATTTTCATTATATTAACGAATAATTCGTTGAGCCAACGAAAATATTTTAATAAACGTAATTTCGTTTACTAAACGTACATTTTCATTGGATTTTTGGTTCAGTGTTGAAAGTATAATACTTAATATCATTTTTTATATCAAAATATTAAACAAGCTTGCAAAATTTATTCCAAAAAAATGTGCTTTCAGTAAAAACCACCAGTGTAGTACATTAAAAGTATTTCAAAATAAAATTATGATACTATTAATAACTAGGTTCGAACTTTGTCGGATATAGATGCTTTAAAAACTTAAAAAACGAAAATATTTCTGTTTTTTGGTCCAAAGTGAATACAATGAAAACTGAATTAGATCAGTTAATGTTTACAGCGCTTAGTAGAATGACAAAAGGAATATTTTCCAAATTTTATAAAAACAAGTAAGAGTGTTATATTCGGCTGTGCCGAATCTTTGATACCCTCCACCGACAATTTTAATATTTCAGGAGTGGTATCTATATGATGTTTATTTATTATTAATTTATCTTTTTAAAAACAGACATCAGCATTAAAATTGGTTGCGGCTTAGACCTATATTAAATTATTGACCGACAAATGCTATTATGATAGCATTATTTATTATAGTTTTTATTTATTACTGTTTTCCGGGAGTAGGGTTTATATGGGGCCTAGGGTAAATCATCGACCAATCTTCATGAAATTACAGCGTCATTTCTAGTCCTAAAAAACTGTGACGCGCCAAATTTTGTTATGATAGCATAAATAATAACGGTTTTTGGCGTACTAAACTGTTTTCTGGGAGTAGGGTTTATATGGGGCCTAGGGTAAATTATGGACCGATCTTCATGATATTCCACAGTGTCATTTTTAGTCTTGGAAAACTGTGACGTCCCAAACTTTTTTATGATAGCATTAATAATTTCGGTCTTAGGCGTACTAAACTGTTTCCAGGAGTAGGGTTTATATAGACCTATCTTCATGAAATTTTACAGCGTTATTTTTAATCCTAAAAAACTGTGACGTGCCAAATTTTATTACGATAGCATTAATAATTACGGTTTTAGGCGTACTAAACTGTTTTCCGGGAGTAGGGTTTATATGGGGCCTAGGGTAAATTATTGACCGATCATCACGAAATTTTTTTAAGTGTCAGTTCTAGTCCTAAAAAACTGTGACGAGCCAAATTTTATTACGATAGCATTAATAATTACGGTTTTAGGCGTACTAAACTCTTTTCCGGGGGTAGGGTTAATATGGGGCCTAGGGTAAATTATGGAATGATCTTCATGAAATTTCACAGTGTGATTTCCAGTCGAATAAAACGAACATTTGCAAAATTTCATATAATTTCGTGCTTTGTTCAATCATTTATGTTAGTTTTTGTAACAAAATTATCAATTTTTTAAAGTGGTGGTTCCACATTTTGATTCATAGCTCTGATCCTATTGAACCGATTTGGCTGGATTTCAATCCCAAACTGCTTAGGATAACTACAAGCAATTTGACACCCAGTTTTTTTTATTTCTTTTTTCGAAAGTGAGCGTGTTTTCAACAGACGGACAGACAGACTGACATGGCTAAATCGACTTAGAATTACTCAAGGAGCCAGAATATATATACTTTATGGGGTCTGAGGTGAATAATTAAAAAGTTTCACACGGAATGACAAACTTAGTATACCCTCGTCGCAACTTATTGTGGTGCAGGGTATAAAAAGAAACAAAATAGACTTTATGTGTCAACGGCTTCAAGTCTACCCGAAACAAAAGACTTTTTATAAAAAAAAAAAAATTATATAAAACGATTTAGTACTATTGAGGTGGAAAAAGTACGATTTTGATAGTGCTTTGTTCTAATTTAAAGCAATTGACGTTTGGCAGAATTTGTTTCTTAAAATCTTGCATAATTCTAGGAGCTTCAAATAAACATTTTAATTTTACCATTAACACCTTTATTTAATTTAACATTCACCATTTATTTATTTCTACAATAATCTTAGCACTTTGTTTGCAATTATGGGTTAAAAATGTTCTGACGTTTTTTTTATATCTTTTTTATAGTTTAAAGATAAAATGGCAGTTACGCTAAGTTAATCCTTGCACTTGCTACATATATTGTATCTTTTTTTATACGAATAGAATAATTTTGGATTTAATTGAAAATGCAAGATTATTTGTTGGTGTTTGTGTTTGTAAAACTTAAAAATTATTATTTACAGATTAAACTTTTAGTACACAGACAAATGTCTAGTTGCTACACCGATTTCCTGGCAATTTGAATCTTGTTTGTGATAACTACAGGTTGCAATTTGAATAAAATTAAATGAAACTTGTTGCAAAAGTTCTTTAAGGCCAAGGACGAAAATAGAAATAGGCCTTATAAGACTTCACAAACTTTGTAAATATTCATATAAAATTCTATATAAATACAACTAAATAAAGGGTGTTTTAAAGACCGGTAGAACATGAAATTGTAAAAAACCTATTACGACTTCTTTTTGAACAAAAGGTTTTACATCTTTATTAAAAAATATTTAATTTTTTAAACAATTGTGGTTTTTAGTTGAACTCTTAATTTTTAATTTTTGATATTTTAGTTAGGCTTGAGTTCATCAAATTAAATTTACATTTAATTATTTTCACTGAAGGAAGGAATTTTACAACATGAAATTTATTAAAATTGATTGATAATTTTTATTCTTGGCTGAGCTGGGGATCGAACTCGGGTTGAATTTACATGTTTCAAGAACCACCAAATTATTTCATCAGAATTCTACACTCACAATATTATTACAGTAACGGACTGTAGTTTATTTAATAAATATTCCGTTTAGTCATTTTTAAATAAATAAACATTTAAAATTCCAAGCAAATTTATTTTTAACTGATTCTAACAGTTATTCAAAAAACTAAGTGCATATTAATACGGATTTTCAGTTGCAGTTAATATTGTCCGTTGATTGAGTTAAATTCTTCTTTATGTTAAAGTAAATAAAAATGTAATTTAAGGCAACGAAAAGTTCATTTAATTTTTACTGTCAAAAATTCAACCGCGAATTCCGTAAAAACAAATCAATATGCAGTTATTTTATAAAATTTTACTGTCAAAAATTCAACACCATATTCAGTAAAAACAATTAAATATTCAGTTATTTTATATAATTTTACTACCAAAAATTAATTTTTACTTATCTATAAAAAATGAATTGCTTGTTTTGTGTAAGCAATTCCCATTTTCTATTTGTTAAAATAATTTAGTTAAATACATCAAATTTTAAATGTAAAATAATTGCGAAGCCATATCGGTCATGCTGCTGGTGTCTTATAATTGAGAGTTCTTCTGTAAACAACGTGGTCAGTACAACAAAAGTAAAACAAACGTGTGTAACTGGGTAAGTAAATAAAAATATTCTCCCTCTCTCGCTTATAAGAAAAACAAGCGGACAGGTGTCTGTCTGGTATTTTTTAGAAATTCGGCTCTTTTGTGGAGTAAACGAAAATTTAATAAAATAACTGAATATTTAATTGTTTTTACTGAATATAGGGTCAATTTTTTGACAGTAAAATTTTAATAAATAACTGAATATTTAATCGTTTTTACTGAATATGGTGTTGAATTTTTGACAGTAAAATTTTACAAAATAACTGAATATTTATTTGATTTTACGGAATATGGTGTTGAATTTTTGACAGTAAAAATTAAATGAACTTTTTGTTAAAAATAAATGAAAAATAGGTAGACCGGTTTTTAATTTATTTTATATTACAATTTCAGTTAATTTTACTTGTGAGTGTATGACGTTCAAAACTCTGCACCACTGCGGTGCCTGTAAGCCAACAGTCAAACATCAATCTTTGACCAGTGGTACTGGTGGTTCGAAATTTGCTGTAATTATTTTTTGTTGAACAAAGTTTCAAAAAATCTGATTTAAAAGTACTTAAACCATTTTCGCCTTAACTTCTAATAGATAATAAATCAATGAATGTTTAAACGTTGGTTTAGTTGAACCAAACTTAAATATATAAGCTGCAAATAAGTGCCCCATTATTATGTGTAGTGCAAAAAAAAAAAAAAAATATGGTGGCAGAGCACTTCGATAAATGTTGTCAAATTCATATACATAGTTTGTATTGGTAGTTTAAACGCCCAATTTTATGCGTTAAGAGATGGTTTAAATGTTTACAGAATTATAGATTTGCTGGTTTTAACATATTTAAAACCAAAAAGAGAGTTTAACTTGCACTGATTTTTTAGCCCTAAAGCTACGTTCAGACGGTGGTCAGATCTTACAATGTTGTCATTAAAATTGACTAAAAATGTCTTGCAACTGTTTGAATATTGTACGCTATTTTCATTTGGCAGATGTGTTAATTAAATGCATCTGACAATGGCACCATTGTCAGAAAAATGACAACATTGTAAGATATGACCATCGTCTGTACGAAGCTTAAGAAGTGTAACCAAAATTCGCTGCAAACATCGAACAAACATTTGAACTTCTACTCGCTTTAATTTCATGTCACAAAGAATAAAAGTGTAACAGTGTGATGTCAAAATCTTTAAACAATGTATTTGTATTTGTATCTGAAAATAAAATTAAAAGACAAAAAAGTGTTGGTCTTGGCGTAGATGTATTTTTCTTAGCTATTTTTAGGCTAGAAACCAGAATTCTTGAAGCAGAGTTGCAAAAAAAAAAAAACAGCAAACTGCAACAGAAAAACAAATTGTTCGTGTTTTCGCTGAAAATAGGATTAATGCTCTTTTTGCTACAAGACACTTGCATGGCTTGAATGTTGTTTGTTCAATGTTTTTGTTATTTTCCATTTTCAGACATCCATCTACTCCCATTCACACATCAACACACACATGATGAAGACCATCAAGAACTGCATAAATTTCTTTATCATACTCAATGTCAAGGTTGGAGTATTTCTGTAGATTTTTTTGTTCGTTTTTAGTGACGTTTTGATTTGTAATTCTTTTCTAGAAATGAATTATTCTCGTATGTACAAAAATAAACATCATTTACATAAATTTCAGGACAACAAAAGTTCATTGACTTTGTATTTTAATGTGTTTTTTTTTAGTTTTCTTATTTTTCGTTGAACTTATTTCGAATTACAAATCAAATTCGTACTAAAGATTAATTTTCATCACTGTTATATAGTTAATCCAGAAACAAATAGTAAATGTATTACTTTAGTCTTGCAATGTGCGTCATTTAGAAGGTTGCAAGAACAGTGGATGCTTTTTTACTCTGAACTTTAATTCCAAAAATTCCATTAATGGGCAGACAAGTTTTTGGAATTTTTGAAAATTAGGTGTGTGACTTATCATAATGATTCAAAAGTTTTTAAATAGTTATTTTTTTTTTGTAAATTAAGGAATATACCCCAGTGCAGAATGAGTTAATGCAAAGTTAAAAATATAATTTTGCCTTTTTTCTTTTGGTCCCATTGGAACTAAAGCTTGATATTTGTAATCCAACCTAGAATATTTCTTATATAAAATACACGTATTTGAAATGTTTACTCTTAAAATTCCTTGGACAGGGTTTTTGTGCATAACATTTACTGATTATTTATAAAGGGTGATTTTTTATGAATAAGGTTTTTCGGGCTGGCAGCACTGGTTGGTAATTGTGTCCAAACTACATCTGTGAAAGTGAAAAGCGTTCAGTATACTCTGCCATTTCATCATGGAGAAACTCACAAACGAGCAACGACTGCAAATCGTTGAAATTTGTTATAAAAATTCAGCTCGATGGAAATCCACTGTTTTACAAGAGTTACCGATGCATCCCGAAAAAACGACAGCTTGGTGTGGTTTATGGGCTGGTTTCATCATCGGTCCAATTTTCTTCAAAGACGACCGTGGAAGAAACGTTACCGTCAATGGCGAACGATATCGAGCCAAGATATGATACTTTTTTTTTGCCCCAATTGGCTAAGTTGGACTTGGTTGATATGTGGTTTTAACAAGACGGTGCCACATGCCACACAGCTCGTGAAGAAATGGACATATTGAAAGATGAATTTGGTGAGCAGTTTATCTCTCGAAATGGCCCTGTGAGTTGGCCGCCAAGATTATAGATCCAAGATCTATGTAGACAAGCCAAACACGATTGAAGCCTTAGAGTATAACATAAAACGTGTTATTCATGGAATACAGGCCGAAATGCTCGAAAAAGTGGTGCAAAATTGGACCTTACGAATCCAAATTTTAGTATTTCTAATCAGGATAAAGTTCATCAAATTTCATTTTCATCAAATTATTTTTGTAATGAAAGGAATTTTACAACATGAAATGAATTAAAATTTATTTATAATTTTTCATTCTTGACTGAACTGGGAATCGAACCCAGGTTTTCACGGACAGGTTGATCTGACATGTTTCGATGGTAACCACACTATTTCTTCAGAGATTTTTGTAGTTAAACACTCAAACTCAATAGTCAAAGATCAATCTTTAAACCCAATTGAATTTTAATCTTGATAGATCGAAATTGGTTTTTTTAATGATTATCCATTTAAATTGATTTACATGTACTTCCTTACTTCTGTTTTTTGTACGGCAAACCCTTCTGAAGAGGTTAATAACTGTTATTTTTGATTGCTGCACAAAGCGACAGAAAATTATTTTAATGCTTCTTCATCAATGCCCAGTAAAAAATACACATTACCAAAAGAACAGCTTGCCATATAGTGACTTACTTTTTTGGTTGCCAATGTAATCACTCGATTACCAAACGCATTACGTTAGATCAGAAAAATACAAAGTAGTAAATTAACTAATTTTTTAAGTAATATAAGGATGACTGAAAATATTTACTGTAAAAGTGATTATTAAAAGGAAAGTATACAAATTTCTATATTACCTACGTTATGATTTTGTACAAAAAGATTCACTACTTGCCTTTTTTAAAACTAAAAAAGTAAGAAAGTAATCAATTTTTAGGAACTAATTATTTTTGTCTCATGCCTTTTAAAAATAATTAATATTGTAAGCCAGTTAAGAAGTCATGATTGGCCGCCAAGACCATGTGATTTGACGCCTCTCGACTATTTCTTGTGGGGTTATGTGAAGTCGTTGGTCTATGTGGACAAGCCAAACACGATTAAAGCCTTAGAGTATAACACAACATGTATTATTCATGGAATACAGGCCGAAATGCTTAAAAAAGTGGTGCAAAATTGGACCTTACGAATGCACCAATTGAACCGGAGCCGCGGGTAGCATTTACATGAAGTTATTTTTAAAAAGTAAATAGCAAATACCAATTTATCGATTCCAATAAAAATTTTGAATATATGATGCAAATTTAAGTGTTTTATTAGATTTTTAAAAAAACTACGCTTAAAAAATCCCACATTAAAAGATCTAAAGTTATCGACCATCTTCTGACAATCGCACGAATTGAAATCGTAAAACACTATATAAAATTCATGCCTTCCGTAAGAGCGAAGCTCTTACATTTCTCCCTTACAAACCTGCTTCGTTGGAAGCTCCATTTTAATTGGGTTATTACTTCAATTATTAACTCAGAAGAGACGATAAACCGGTTGATATTCGTTTATGTACATGGAAAGAGTATTAAAAAAGAAAGAAAAAAAAAAAAAAATTGGCTCGCAAGACTTTTTCGAGTGCCCCGGTAGGCTAGCAGGTAGTGAGCTAGTCTATCAGCGCCGGGGTTGCGGGTTCGATTCCCGCCAGAGACTCTGGTTTCGTTCCTGCAGACAAGCGTAGAGCTTCGCGGGATTTGCTTAATGAATAAAAAAAAAAAAAAATAATAAACGAACCATATTAAAATCAATAAAAAAAGGCCTATAGTATCATCTAACCCTTCCGAAATAATCTTTCCGAATTAGATTTCCAACTTCAAAATCTTTTAAAACATGATCTCCCGTATTCGTAAATGATTTTTAAAGTTAACAAACCTTTATTAAGGATAATTTTAGTAGAAAATTATTTTTGTAATCCCTTCACCGAAGGTAGAAAATGTTTATATAAGTCTGTCATTCCATTTGTAATTTCTACAATATTGATCTTAGACCATAAAAAGTATATCGTTAGCTAAAATGCAAAAAGACGTAACTAACAAAAAATTCAAAATCGTGTTTTTGATTGGTTATTATGAATGCCATTGAACTACATGTCTTGACAAAGTTTTACGCTTCTGCGATCAAAAATTACGCTTTTATTAGCAAAAAACAAAAGGACGTAACTACAAGAGTTATTATTTTATAAATGAAAAATTACGTAATTACCCATTTTTTTAACAAAATATAATGAAATGGTTTCCTTTTAATAATGTTTGAAGAATTCCATGGATGACTTAGCAATGCATGTTTCCTGACATGTTTGTAGTTTTCATTTTCTAAAGTTTTTTGCTTCTCCTGTATAATTATATTTTTGTTAGTTACGTCTTTTTGCATTTTAGCTAACGATATCTTATAATTATAATATCTTATAACGATATCTTATAATTAGCGAATTTGACTTAACGGTGTCCGTCTGTCTGTCCGTTGACATGGGTTTTCCGAAGACCCCAGATGTGATGGCGACTTTGTATTTATATAAATATCTCACATATAGTCCGGAATTGTTTGCTATTAATATCCAGCCTGATGGGTCCACAAATGGCTGAGATCTTTTGTTGTCGTTGTTTTTTATTTTATTATTATGTATATCTGGAGAACGACAGGAGCCAAAGTATCAAGATTAGATACAACCATCTTGGTTATCAATTCACAAAATCTGACAAAGCTTGGGCGAGATTGGACAATTGGGCGTGGCACTTCCCATACAAACCCATTAAAGATATCTGGAGAACGGCAAGAGCCAATGTTTCCAAATTAGCTACAAGCTTCGTGGTTATCAATTCACAACATTTGACAAAATTTGGGCAAGATTGTACAAGTGGTCGTGGCACAAACTTGTTTTTTTAATTTCTTGATTAATGCAATCTATCTTTTTTTGATATTAAACATTAGATTTGAGTTAGATATAAAAATATAAATATAGATATTTTTTAAATGGTTATGATCCATTGATCATACCATTATGTTAAGAAGGATTCATTTTGAACGGAAATAGTTGCATCGCATTTAGCCTTGAGGAGCCCTGCGCCTTAATCTTACAAATGTTGTGTTATTTCTCATGAGGTTTGATGCAAACGGGTTTGGATGTGGTTCAATTCTATTTTTGTAGGATGCCAGCTTTGTTTTTATTTCGTCTTTTATGGTAGGTATTAGGGTATTCATTTAATCGGGCTTTCGTTTTAATCGGTTAATCGCTCGATTAATTAACCGAGGTTTTGGTTTAATCGGTTAATAATCGGTTAATTTTGTTATTGATCGGTTAACCGATTAATAAAGTTTTGTTATAAATTAAGTAATTTCTATTAATAAAAATGCAAAAATTATTTATTATTGGAGTCTATTAGTAAAAAAACCATAATATAACGACTAACACAATTCTTGAACTAAAACGAGCAAGCAAAAAAGTAATTCATAAATATGAAAAACCTGTTTTATAATTAATACATACTATTTTTATGTATTTATGAAAAAATTAACTGAGATTTTTTTATTAATTATTTCAATAGTTTAAGATCTTATAAAATAATCTTTTGGAAAAATAATTTGGTTTAAATGTTTAGGATTTATGATTCTGTTTACAAAATTCAACTGTTTAATATGACGTCACTTAAGCATATTACACACATGTTTGTTTGCTTGTGTTTCTATATTTTAGCTGCACTTATACGCTGATGTGACGTAGATGCGCACAAACATTTCATTTTTAAAAGCTGAATGCGTTATCCTGGTTTCTTTGTATCATGATACAGATTATCTAATTTCTCAGTCCTTTTCCAGGATTTCTCTCAACATATAACATTTTCCATTATGCCATTATTTCGGCTAATTTTGTTAAAGATAGTTTGTGTTACAATCGAGAGTTTCTTCTATTGTAAGGTCATCATCTGACTCATCCTGGCAAAGCTCAGCACCGAACAATCTAAAAAAATGTATTTCCGAACCCATAGTTTCTGTTTTTGTACTCTATTTTAAGAATGTATTGCTCGAATACATATGTATACCTTTTTATATGAGACGAAACAAACAATTAAAAACACTAAAAAATATGTTATAACACTTCAAAAAACTAAAAAAAATTGTAACATCGGTTAATCGGTTAATCGACTGAAATTAACCGGTTTAATCGTTAATCGAAAATTGCCAATTTTAAATTAACCGATCAGTTAATCGGGTAGTAATTAATCGGTTAACCGAATGAATATCCTAGTAGGTATTTTGAGATCTTTGTGGAGCTAATTATTTGTTACATACCAATTTACGTCAACAATTCTTCGAATTGTTTTTGATTGAAAACGTTAGAGAATTTCAATGTTTGAGGTGGAGGCGGTGCCCCACAACTGGATGGCATATGTCCAAATAGGTTTCAGAATTCATTAATATATTGTTATCTTATTTTCAATGGAGAGTCGGGAATCAATGAGAAAACCGAATTTTCTTAGTTGGACATCTAGTATGAATGTTTAGATTGAATGCGTTTTTTCCACTTTTTATCTAGGTGTATACCAAGATATTTCGCTTCTTCCTTTTAGGGTATTTCAGTGTCATTTAATTTGATAGGAGGGCATGTCTGAGTGTAAATGTTACCTGCACAGATTTCGACTCGTTGGCTTTCATGCGCCAAATTTTTAGCCATGATGATATATCATTTAGGCATTTTTAAAGAGTTATTGATACGTTTTCGTGGTTTTTGTCTACAGCTAATGCAGCTGTATCATCTGCAAAAGCCCTAATGATGACACCTTCAGACTGGGGAAGGTCGAAAGTGTAAAGTAGGTAAAGTGTGGGTCCCATAATGCTCCTGCAGATATTGTATGTAAATCGCTTATATCACCTTCTTCTTTAACAAAAAATAAGCGGTTTTGTAGGTAGGATTTAGTAAATAAATAGAAATTAATAGGGAGGTTTTTCTTGAGTTTGAATAGTAAACCATCATGCCACACTTTATCGAAGGCTTGGGATCTGTCTAGAAACAATGCTGTGCAGTACTGTTTTTTCTCAAATGTTTAATGAATAGTTTCAACTAAACGATGAACTTGTTCTGTGGTTCCGTGTTCTTTTCGAAATCCAAATTGGTGTGTTGATATAAACCTTTCTATTCAATAATGGGTGTCAGTCGTTTAAGAAATAAAGACTCGAGAACCTTTGAAAGAAGGGGCAGCAAACTTATTGGACGATAGGAAGTAAGTTGCTCGGCTGGCTTTCCAGGTTTCTGTATCATTGTTATTTGTGCAACTTTCCATTGGATTGGTACGAAGCAGTGAGTTATGCAAGCATTGTATATATAGATTAATAGCGTTATACTTTTTTCTGACAGTTCTTTTAATGCCTTTGCTGTGACTATTTTGATTTATTTATTTTTAATTTGCTGATTACGTTATAAACTTCAGATTTTGTAAATTGTTTCATCCGTAAATCAAGTTGATGGGTTTCATCAAGGTATATTTACACAAGGTAAGCTCGTTGGCCCATATGTTTGTCAGCTGTTTACCCATAGTTGGAACCTCAACGTCAAATTGCGTGTATATGAGCCAAAATTTGTACATGTGTGCGTTAAATTGTTTTTATTTTTGTTTTATATGAAGACAATTTTGACAACATGGTTCCTTTTATAGAGCAGCATGTCTACACTCCCAAATGAGTCTACCTTGTGTAAATATACCTTGGGTTTCATTTAAAAATTTTTTATTTGATCGAGAACTTCATCATTATTTTCTACCTTGTTTGGAGTAAATACTTCTTTCAAATTATTGGCAAACGTGTGTGCCTTTTCCTGGTTACTTTTAGGCCAGTTATTATCAGTCTTGCGAACTGGATGGATTACTTTATGCTGCTGTTTTACTTTATTAGTTATTTTCCATAATAATGAATTATTTATATTTAAAAAACGGTATTTATATAACTTTCTGTTCTTATCGAACAATGGTGAAGGGTATATAAGATTCGGCATAGCCGAATATAACACTCTTACGTGTAAAATACATAATTTTTTTATGAAGGCATAAATTATATAAAGGGTTTTTTAACAAGAACTTTGTTTTCTAAAACAAAACAAAATAAAAGACAAAAATTTTGATAAAGACAATTAAAATTTTAATTGTATTACGAAGAGAAAAGTTCGGCAGTTATGAATAAAAAATTATATCTGTCAAATATCCACCATGAGCACGCTGACAGATGTGTATTCTTTCATCAAAGTTTTTAATCACTTTTTGGCAAAATGGCGGCTCTATTTCGTAAATCACATCACGGGTTTTGAGTTTTAAGGCTGCAATCGATTCGATTGGCTCTGTATAAACTCTGTCCTTAACATAGCCCCACAAAAATAAACCAGTGGTGTTAAATCACACGATCTGGCTGGCCACTTAACAGCTGAATCGTAAATCACATCACGGGGTTCGGGTTTTAAGGCTGCAATCGATTCAATTGGCTCTGCATAAACTCTGTCCTTAACATAGCCCCACAAAAATAATCCAGTGGTGTTAAATCACACGATCTGGCTGGCCACTTAACAGCTGATGTTCGTGTAATTATGCGATCGGGAAATTTGGTTTGCAATAAATTGATCGTTTCATTGGCTGTGTGACATGTGGCACCGCCCTGTTGTTGTTGGCACATTTTGTATCGAGCCTGTCGACTCAAATTTAACGAGCAAATTCTTAATAGCGGTCTCAGAATGACGAATCTTACGAAATGTAACTTTAACAGATCCACCATTATCATAGTGGATTTTAATTATTTTAATGCGATTTTCGAGCGAAATTTAATTCATTGTAAGAATTGCTAATACATCTACCACGAATGCGTCAAAAAAACTAAATGTCAAAACTATCACGTTGTTGGTGTTGCCACATTAAAAAAACAAAGTTATTGAAAAACCCGATATTACTTTAAACATACAATGTTTAAAAATATTATACTGTTGTTTTTTATTTACACATTATATTGTTAAATCCAACCATATTTAAAGTTTCAAGAGAGGAAAACTTTTAATGCGTAAATACAAATAAAATTGCTTTAATTGTGACAATAGTAGTGCTAAGAACAACAAGAGTTTGCTTGTGGTCATTGTGGGGACCATAATATGTGTGTTTAACCATACTTCAACCATATTTGTTCTGCGTGCAGATGCGAAGGATACAAAAAAGCATAGATTTCGTGGTTTGAACCACCAGTATTTTTTTTCAAAATTTATTTTTGCAAGTTTTCTAATTTTTTTTGCCAGTAATTTGCTGAAATCGTACAATTCATTACAACAGCAGGTCTATGTTTTCGAATATTTCTCAATTTCAAGATTCTAAGTGCCAATATAATTTTTCCAATAACTATTATTTGCTTCGAAGTACGACTGTAATTTCCTTATACATTTGCCAATCCATCATATTGTTTTTCGATAAATTTAAACATCGCCTTCGGCTTTTGCCTTCTTGATGAGTTGCGTTCCCTTCGTCCATTTTTCCCACTTCCGTTTTTCAAAGAACATCATTTGATATTTGTTTTCACTAGAGTTGATGCCTCCTGCTACAGTGTTGCTGTTTTGGTCATTAATTTTACTGTGATTTACCTGTCAACATGTCCCATCCACAAGTTCCAAACAAAAACAAAAGAAAATATTGAACTTGCCGGAGGCACAAAGCATTGAGTTGTTATTTTTCTTTATATGTCATTTATACAATATTGTTCTTTTTTGACCTCGTTTACCTTGAACCTTCAACTTGTTTTCTGAAAATCAAACAAAACATTTTCATTTTCATACTCATGTGCGGGAATTTATTAATTTACTTGAATTTTACACTCAAAGTGACAAATTTCAGTGAATATGTGGTTTTGGGTGAATCATTTTTAAAGGTTTTTTATGAAACAAAATAAATTGGGAAACATTTTTGGTGGTTATTCTTTTTTTAGTTTAATGTTTGAAGTGAATGAACTTTACAGTTCCTGATTGATTGTTTAACAGCGATGGACATTGTAAAGAATTTGTTTGGAAATATTTTAAATGAATTTTTATTTAAATGACATTTTTATTAAAAATTTTTCGATGAATTTTAAAATTTTAATAAATCAGCAACTTCTGAGCCAATAGGCAAACTAAAATTATAACTGCATTTTATAAATAGTCTCTTATGGATTTTATGATTTCTCAAAACTTTCCATTTAAGTTTTAAGTCTATTTAATTCACACAGGAGTAGGAGAGGTAACGCGGCCATAATATCCATACAAAATGTGCTACTCACATTGAGAATTGTCCAAGAATGCCGGATGTCTCTGGAGAAGATAACGAGACATTCAATGTTTGCACTTAAATGGGTTCCTGGACACAGGGGTAAACATGGTAACTGTATGGCTCACTCATTGGCGCATACAAGCATACCGAAAACGCATTCAGCATATCGGCATATGATATGTATAGGTGTCTCGCTCTCGAAGAGTTAGCAAATTATTGCAAACAAATTTCATCTTATTGCCAGTAAGAGATTGTTTGATGAAACTACCTGTGGGAAAACTAGAAAAATCTAGCCCAAAAGGATTCAGCGGACTTTAAAGCTGTCGAGATTTCACTTCAGGAACCTAACTATGGTTATAAGTTGTCGCTGTCCTATTGGAAAACACACCCACAGGCTAGGACTCCCCTGCAATGACCTGTTTAGCAGTTGCTATGGCGAAAAGATAGAAGAGTCAACGGAACATCTTCTCTGTCATGATGATGACCGGCTTTACATTTTTAATTTAAAAAAAGTGCAACTGAAGCACACCGATTCCTTAACGAAGTTTCTCACGAATATGTTCTATCTATGGTTTGTGGTGTCCAAAAGTGGTGATTTCGACTGGAAAGACATAGACATAGGTCAGCCAAAAA
The DNA here is from genome assembly GCA_963931875.1 of Pollenia griseotomentosa. Classification (NCBI taxonomy): domain Eukaryota; kingdom Metazoa; phylum Arthropoda; class Insecta; order Diptera; family Polleniidae; genus Pollenia; species Pollenia griseotomentosa. The sequence continues at coordinate 158,447,635 of OZ007562.1, read as the reverse complement.
GTTCAAAGATGGTAAATTTTAAAAAAACAATTTTGCATCGAATCATTAACGGCGATTAAAAAATGGATCCGAGACTAAGTTTATACAGCCCGGGCGAACCAAAGCCTGGCTTAATATTTATGGAGCTAAGATAATGCTCCGACTAGTTGGGTCCCCGGGGGTTGTAGGATCCGTAGCAAATCTGGTGCAGCCAAATCCAAAATTGCTAGATCTCTTGAGATCGCAGCTGACCAGAGATCGATCCTCTTTGATATCACGTTATTCGGTAGCCCCTGGTGCCACACCATTGATGCCTCCGTTTGTATGCTTCGTGCGAGAAATGTCTTTTAGGGAGATTTTCTTTGAGAAGGTTTCGCTTGTCCTCTGACATGATACTTTCGGGGATCGCTTGGTGGTTGTGGTTTAAACTCAAAGTCAGTGGAAGGGATAGTACAGGAATGCCCACAAAAGCGCTTATTCTTCATCACTCTTACGAACTTTCGCGTAAGTTCGGGCTGAGGGAGGATTATCCTTAGGTGCTGCTGCTATTGAATAGAAGTTGCTAGCATTTTCATTAAAGCTGTGGAGGTTGGATAGCACCAGCTTCTAAACAAGGGGCGTGTGTAAGTTCTGCAGAATTATATTCAATTGTGATGGTGCCTCTCACACTTTAAGAAAAAGCCTAGTTTGTCACTAATGTGGCTTGGATCTACCATGAGATGAGGCCAAGGCCAAATAGGAGGTACTCATGTAAATCCTTTTCACAACTACTTGTTGGGCCTCCTTGGGGTATGAAGAAAAACAATTTTGGAATATTTCACCTTATTATGTAACATTTACTGGGGAATAAAATGCAGCCAATACCTGGAAATCGGCAAAATTCAAAATGTACAGATCTCTTAGATCGCAGCGGACGAGAGATCCTATCTGATACCACGGGAATCAGTAGCCCATGGTGCCATGACAGCCCACTGACTATTGGCTGGGGACATCTTTAACAGCCTTTTTCAAGGGCAGACTTTCTATTCTAATGCAGCGGAGGTCGGAAAGCCCTAGCCGAGTGGTAAGTGCATTTTTCTGCTGGATTGCAGACCTAAATTGCTACATGTGCCTTTAAGTTGTTCTCACATACAGGGGCAGTTGCTTACCGCATTACTTGTCATAGAGAGGTTAAGATTACCTTGAGAAAAGGCCAACACGGCAGGTGCTGAAGTCTTTTCTACTCATGTACTTGTTACGACCAAACAAATCAAATCAATTTAAACTACTTAAATTACAGGAAACATGCACTACACCCAATAATTGCTTTTAAAGAAAGAAAAGATCGAAAAACGCCTGCTTTAGACATGTTAAAATTAATAGAGCTAAGCGGGTTTTTTTAAATATTTCCCACTTAGGAATTTAAAGATTAATTTAACTTCTACTATCTACTATTTAATAATAAAATTTTTTTAAAACATGTTGTCATCTCCTGCATATGTCAGTTTAATTTAACAGCAATTTAATTATTACTTTGCATATCCTTTGAAAAATATTCCTATCAAGATATTATTTATTTGTTGATAGATGCCATACAATTTGCTTTCTTAGATTTTGTCTCACAAAATAAAAATAAAATAAATTTCTATTGCTTGCTTTTGATTCAAAATACATATGAACTCGTACTGGACAAATAACGAATTTTATTTAATCCCTTCTAAAACCACCATTCAAGTTCAAAAAAGAAAATTATGCAACCCCATGTCGTCTTCTTTTCTGTCGTTTATTGATTTTTCGTTCAATGGAAATATTCCTTTTATTGAGTTAATGAACTGCAGTATACAAAATTTGTTTCCACATACAACTGGTCTTAACTTTATGAATGGGAAGGTGAATGTTTTTATAGTCAACAATAAATATTAAAATAAAAAAATTTCAAAACAAAAACACTGAGCAATCGAGGTTATTATATGCGTTATGTGAGAGAGTCAGCAGTTTAATATTTGGGTATTTTTGGTCTATAAAACTACGCTAGAGGGAAGCAAACTGACACTAAAGTAGTCCCGTAATTTGTCTTTGGTGGTAGAGACCAGTTCTAGTTCTAACACTTTATATGAATAAGACCTATTCACTTTTACATGGGGTTGTCATTGGATGTGGTCAATTGACACAGTCACATATCTATTCTTAATGAACGTATTTAGTGTCAGTTACTACATTGTAGTATTATTTCTATACAATGTAGTATTATGTCAATAAAACAAGTCCTAGAGTTAAATTCAAAAACCCAATTTTAGAAAGTCCCAAAAATGTGTAACACCATTTAAGTTCTTCATAAACTACTTAAATGATTGGTTCTCTTTGCACTGGTCATGCGTTATTTTTTTGTACTTGTTCTTTTTTCACAAATCCCAGGATCAGTCTGTTGGACCAATTGACACAAATTGTCCGCAGGGTAATAACATACTTTCCAGTTCTTTCATAAGAATGCTAGCGTACCTTTTATCTCTCTACATTAACATCTGTCGGTGCAAAAAAGTCATTGATAGCCATGACTGCGGTTCGAAGGACCATTTAAAACAACTCTATAGATACGATTTACAACGAGCCCGTGTATTTAATATATAAAATTTACACATTAAATTTTCAATAACGAGGGTTTCAAGGACTAGCTTTGTAGTTTTAACAAGAAGTCTTCATCCTTCACATAGACTTTTTTAACTTTTTACCTTTATTTAAGGATTATGAAATAATGATTTTAAGAGTGTTTAAAGCATGACGACATAAAAAATTTTTTTGATGAATGAAAAAGTATTCCCTATATTATTGTCTTAATTTAGAGAACTATTATGAAATAATCAATCTTTTGAGATAAAATGTAAAAGTTCATGTGGCAGTTTCGAAATATATTGTTTTGAGCTTTAATTTTTTCTAAATTATCCAGAGTTTAAAAATCTGCAGTCGAAACCAAAAACTGTCAAACAAAAACCGAAAATTTGTTTACAACTTTTCGATTTTTGAGTTGGTTTGACAGCGATTGTTAACATTTAATGAATCAGAAGTAAAAGCAACAGTTTCTTTTGGCCAATGACAAATGAATAAGTGGAAGAAATGGCAGTTTTTCTTTTTCGACTGCAGTTTTTTTAACGCTGAAATTATCAATATTTTTTTTCAAAACTTTTTTAGTACTTTTTGTTACTTTGTCGTGCTTAATTCCCAATTTTCATTCTTGATAAATACACTGAAATTTATTATTGGAGGAAAAGCTAGTTTCTATGCGCATTTCACTGGTTGCTTAGGACAGATCATCAGGAAACATTGTCCCAAAAAATTTTAGAAAAGCCAAAGATGTTAGTAAATAAAATTACAGAGTGAATGAGAATTACAACCACTCAAAAAGTCTTATTTGCAACGATATCAAAGCTTAAACAAAATACCAACAATAAACAGTGAGTTTATCTTTTCTTACATTCCCCACTACAATTGGTTGGAATTCTCCCAACATTAATTGCAATTGTAAGTGGGTTAAGAAAAAACAAAACAAATAAAAAAAAAAAATGCTTTTTTGTTTTAAAAAATGATGCCAACTTTTTCGCACTCTCATGGGTTCGAAGGACCACAACGAAAGAATTATTCTGCTAAAATAAAACTAATTATTTCTACCAACTTTTTCGCACTATCAAGGGTTCGAAGGACCACAGCGAGAGAATTATTTTGCTAAAATAAAACACATTACTTCTATTATTTAAGATCATTTAAAATCTATTGGATATGTTCCTTAATTTTTTACAATAATGCCACGTTTGACGGGTTCGAAGGCCCATAATAAATATAAATGATCTTCAATTTAAGAAATTTGGTTTTAATATTATTGGCAACATTTTTAAAATACAACATACAATATGTACACATTTCTTAGTTTTTATAGCGATTTCTTAGTTTCAACAAATGACTAAGGTTCAAAGGACCATTTTGTTAAAATTTTTCTTCCGATACGACATACATTGTTGAAGGCCTTTCGGTATTTAGGAAATCTCGATACCGGTATTATCGGTATTTTCGGTGTTAATTATGGAATAAAAATATCTTAATACAAAGCACCAAGAATAAAACAATTTTCCAATTATATTATATTGTTCAATCCAGTTTATTGTTTATTTAAAATATTAATTGAAAAAAAATATAATTCATTTATACATATCGATGGCATTATAAATATAAAAAATGCCTAACCCGATTTTTTTTTAAAATAGCTTTTTTGTTTATTCTGGTAGCTAATGGTACATGTATCTTGATTTAAAATTTTTTTAACATTTGTTGAATATTTTTATATAAAATTGCATTATGAATTTGTTTATCTAAAATTTTACGGATTTTATTAAGTTTTTTTTTTCTTCCCCTGTAAAGAAACAAAAAAATCGAGGACTTTTTTACATTAAGCCATCGATATGTAGGTATAAAAAAAGACAAAACAGGTCAATATTAAAAACAAAGCAAAACAATTAAAATTTTAATATAATATATACATAGTAATTACTTCAGAGGTAAAGTACCCAAAGTTTTTTTAATTCCTTTTTGTGAATTAAAATATGTTCGAAGAAAACATAAATTGTCGATGTTTTCATCCGAAATGCGTGATCTTATTTTCGAGCAGATAAATCCTGCTGCGGAAAACCCACGCTCAGAATCTACACTAATAGAAAAGGCGTCATAACGCTGATGTATTTTGACATCAGTACAGTAGACGCTCACAAATTAGAGCTTTCAGTAATTCGAACGTCCAGAAATTAGAATCAGTGTTTGCAATACATTAAACGCTCTAAAATTCGAATTTATAGTTCTAATTTCAGAGCGTTTTTTTTTTTGTTATTTGTACACAAAAATCCGCAATTTATTTTTATTCTGTTTGAACATGTTAAACTAAAAAGGGGAATTACCAAATTTTAGAAGTGTTCCTTATTTGTTGTTTTTTTGTCGCATTTATATACATATATTTGTGGCTAGTTTATTTGTGAAATTCGAAACATGTGTACATATTTTGGAAGTCTCTATTAAAAAGTGAAAGTGTATCATTCGAAATGTCAAATAAACGTAAAAAAACACTTTATCATTGGAAACGAAGGTCAAAATATTAGAAAAGCTTGACAAAGGGTTTGAAGGGAATATTAATGTTACGACATCTTCAATCAGCTATCTCAAATCACATAGAACAGCAATATTAAATGCTGTTTTCAACACATATCAGGAAGCAAGCAATAAATCTTTGCACAGCGCTGAATACCCAAACATGGTAAGTCGTCTGTATGAGTGGTTTAAAGAGAAAGCTAAAAAAATATTTAGAGAGGAATATCCCTATAAAGATGAAAATGCATTCCGTGGAAGCAATGGATAGTTTTCCAAATATAAGAAACGACACGGTATTTTTAATTTTAAAAAATACATTGAATGTCAATCAAATACAATTGAATTAAAAAAAATTTAAGTAATTTTTATTTTTTATTCGAAATAAAAACGTCCAGAAATTAGAATTGCCTCAAAAACAAAGCGGTTCTAATTTGTTAGTGTCTACTGTACTATGACAAGTGTCTTCGTTTTTGACACCATGACACTTTTCATCATTGTGATGTCAACCTTAACATCACTTGGCTAAAGTGTCATCAGGGGCAAAATGAAATTACGTCATCAATGGGATGACACATCGGCATCACAGAAATGACGAACAAGTCCTCAGTGCGATGACGCAGTAACATCGGAGAAAGCATCAATTTAATGACAGTTTGTCATTAAGTCAAAGTCATTGGAATTGACTTAAGTCAAAGTGAGAGGATATTATAATTTACTTACCCGTTGCATATGTTTGTTTCACGTTTGTTGAATTACGACCTTTGTTTACAGCAGAACTCTCAATAATAAGACACCAGCATCATGCCTCATGTGGTTTTCGTAATCATTCTACTTTAAACATTTCATGTATTTAACTAAATAATTAATAAAAATAGAATATAGGAATTTTTGCTTCTCATAATACATTGTAATCATGAAAATAATGTTAATAATATACAAAATGTGGCATCGAATTGATGTCACTATAGTCATAAAATAGATGACACGTAAAAACTGACAAAATTGTACGAAGACGTTAGTCATTGGATTGATGTTACTTTTAGCATCATTGATGCCATTTGTAGTAACATTGATGTCACAATTCTGATGTTAGGGCATCATCAATATGAAGATGCATTTTTCTATCAGTGTACACTTGTAGGACGAACGGTCATAATTTTGCAAATATTTTCCTTTCATATTTTCAGAATCCTTTAAGTCAATACTGAAAAATAATATTATTTTTATTCTTTGTTTAATACCAACAAGTAGACTACAATAAACTATTTAATTGTACTTTTTTGTCTTCCCTAAATAAAAATTAAACAAAATTTATATCATGGAGACTTTTCCTTTTTTTTTTTGGCGAATTTAAGCGGAATTCGAAACGAAGAAGCTGGTCTATGGCGATTTTTGACATTTAGTTTAGCGCAAAAGATCAAAATAAATCTGATAACCCTGTTAGCTAATACGACTGTATGACATTTAATTTCACTCATACTTAAGGTACAGTCACATATGGCACATATCGAGCCCTTAGCGCGAAAATAACGTAAGCGCCAAAAATCAAATTTTTCAGGAGAGGGTTTCATATAAATTTTGTATGAAATTTGTCGCTTACGATAAAATTGTTCTTGCTATAAAAACGTAACGGTGCCTTACGTGACCATGATATTTAAGGAGATGATGAGAGTGTTGCCAATAAAGTCATTTATTAAAAAAAACCAAAATTGAAAATTATGTCGCTTACGTTATTTTCGCTCTTAGGGCTCGATATTTGACGAAAAAGACGAAACCACTACGTTTGCTCGTTGGAAGTGTAATTTAACTTGTTTTCTATATTACAAAACAGCATAATAATGCTGTAAAAGGCTACTTTTATATAATTTTTAATAAATGTGAATACATATTTAAACAAAATATATTTATTAGAATTAAAGAAAATAAACTTAGTTTGTCTGTTGGTTTTTTCGACAAATGTTTGTCATATGATCATCGTCCAGACTTGCAAATTTTGTTGCAGCAATTGTTCAGTTAAATGGTGATAGAGGTGAGAAGATTGTGGAGGGGTACTCAGTTTCATGTACTCTGCTATTCTGTTTTGTTTTGTAATTCTCACACTTTTCAACTTGAAGTTGGCTGTAGGTATATAAATATGTATTCATATATAAAATATTGTTACGTTACTGCCTTTCAATAACGTTTTGGTTTATTTCCTTTATAATAAACCGTTTCGAGTTCTTTATTGCAACTTTAATAAAATAAATAAAACACAAACACTTTAAACACTATTTACAATTTACTCAACTCTATTTAGTACTAAGTCTTTTTAACAACCGTAATTTATAGCTTTTATTCACAACCAACTATAATTTTCTCAGCGTTATGCGTTATTGACAAAGTCTGAACTAAGAATGATCTTGTTCTGCTACTCGCCGCTAGTATTTATACTGCAATTTGGTTGTCTAGAATATTCGAAATGTTTTTCGAAGGTTCGAGGCTTTTTTTTATTCACCACACTTTAATTTGATTTATGGTAGCACTTATGTTTACATAATTTTACCTCTTATACTGAAGAAGCTTTTTTAACGGTCATTTCTAGGGCTTTCTGCACATTGGGATTGAAGTGTACTAAATTATAACAAAAACGATGTAAACTAATAAAATTACTTATGAATACAAGTTAACTAATAAATACAAGATAACTAATAAATTCAACTAATTCTTAACTAATAATTACAACTAATTCTTAACTAAAGTTACTTTCGTAACACTGCCTCCCACTTAAGCCTGTTCGTCCCGAATAGGCTCAGAATCACCTCTTCTATAAGGGGCTAATCGTTCTAAATGAACAACTTTCATTTTGGCTCTTGGACTTTTATATTTCCGTATTTTGTATACATCATTTAATTTCCTTATCACCTTATATGACCCATTCCAGTGTATTTGAGGCTTGGCAACTAATCCCTCCTCTGGTTGTTGATTCATTGACAAAACCAGCTGGCCCTTCTTGTATCCTTCAGAATACACCACCCAATCATATCTGGACAACTTTCTATGGCCACGCACGGACTTTCTATGGTCGTACAGATTTCTGCGCTCCAATGAAGATACCCGCTTATCCTCGGGTATAGGTAGTGTATTACAACTGCACTGTGGAAGCGACGCACAACCTCTGTTTGCTGTGCTCCTGGCTGCCACACGCTTTGGGCAGGTTCCTTTAAAATTTTGACTTCCAGCTATACTATTGGCCCTTATAACCTTGGCCGATACGGGCTCTCTTCTTTGCGCCGTTATCCAATCTTTACTGGGCGCTACCTTCAACGAGCGACACTCACTGACGCATTCCCTTCTAACTGCCTCCGTACAGTGCCTGGCTTCCAATCTGCTAAGCTGTCTTACCTGAGCAACCACATTTTCTCGCTTTTCAACTTTTCTGTGAACTGACGATTCCTGACGAGTACATTCGAGAGGCTGTCCCACACGAGCCTCACTTTCATACCCAACATCCAGGGGTATTTCATAATCACACAAATACATTATTTGCTTTCCCATATTCAGACTTATATTATGACTTATCATAAAATCTGCGCCAATCAGTACTTCGTCTACAATGTCGGCCACAATAAACTCATGAAAAGCGACAATATCGGCAATTCTTAACACCACACGTGTTTTCCCATAGACAGTAGCAGACTCACCTGTAGCTGTTCGCAAGCTCACTCCGCTTAGTGGTTCGACAGCTCCTTTAACCAAGTCAGGCCTTATTATCGAGAATCCTGCACCAGTGTCGATAGTCAAAATGCGCTTTTTACCATCGATGTAGCCAAATGTCGTAATATTTTTGTTACTCTTTGGCACTACTAAATTTATTATCGAGTCCTCAGATGCGAAAGGTAGCACTCCTTCCATACTTAACGGCGACTCCTGTGATGACTGATGATTACCCCGCTGGTTGTCTCTGGGCGGTGAAGCAGATCTTAACGTTTTCTTGGTGCTTTACAGTCACGCTGTATGTGCCCAACCTTTCCGCAGTTATAGCATTTTAGTTTGTTTCTGCCCAGCTTCTCATTTAATACCCGCAAAACTTCTTCTGTAAGTCGCTTTAATTCATTCATGATGTCTCTATCATCATCTGCTATAACATCGAGCCTTTGCACCTTAAACGACTTCTGCTTTGCAACTACTCTTGCGGTTTCCTGAGCCAGGGCAAATGAAACTGTTTCTGCAAACGTTGACTTCAATGATGCACACACCGCATACTTGACATCAGCATCTCTTATACCGTTAATGAATGCTTCTGTTTTGAAGCTGTCCAACAATGGATGATTCTCACCAGGGTATATTAGCTGCACCAAACGCTCAATCTCGAAAGCAAAATCTTGTAGGGATTCGTTTGCCTTTTGCACTCGGCCACGCAACTCCATTTTGTAAATTTCCTTTTTGTGTTCACCACCATACTTGCGTTGCAGTGCTACCATAATTTCATCATAATTGTTTCTGCTACTTACTGGTACACTTTCAAGCACTTCAGCCGCAGTCCCCTTTAAAGCAAGAATTAGCTCGATTGCTTTTTCCTCACTGTTCCATGCATTTCTGTTAGCAACTGTATCGAACTGGAACTTGAACACATTTAATGGAACACTACCGTCAAAGCAAGGGGCCTTTATTCTACAAGAAAATTCTGGAATAACTCGCACTGGTGCTTCTTGGCATTGAATGTCATTAACTTTTGCCTCCAGATGGTGTAGTTTTTCATCAAAAACCGTAACTTGTGTTTTAACATCCGTGACTTGAGTTTTTACATCAGACAGCTTCTGATTAAATTCTATTTCCATTTCGTTTACTCTTTCGTTCATCTCACTGGAAATCTCCTGAATTTTCTCGTTCGTTATTCTAGAAAGCTCTTGAATTTCAGCTAATATGTTAACTGAATTCTCCTTTACCATTTTTTCTACATTTCTAGAAGTTTCATCTATTTTTCTAGAAGTTTCAGCTAGAATATCACTCGAATTTTCTTTGATTACTGTACCATGCTTTTGGAATTATCGTCCATTTTTCTGGAATTTTCATCAATTTTTGCCATCATAGCAGCAAACATTGTGTTGAAATTCACGCTGCTAGCAACTGCACGAGTACATATCTCTATTTCTTCTTTGTCCTCGAATTCGTAACTCACAATGTCCATATTGCGTCGCTCGAATTCATCTATTAACCTCTTCTGCAGCTCTGCTTTATTACCTGCAGTTGGCAGATCCAACTTGCCCAATTCTAAATTATAACAAAAACGATGTAAACTAATAAAATTACTTATGAATACAAGTTAACTAATAAATACAAGATAACTAATAAATTCAACTAATTCTTAACTAATAATTACAACTAATTCTTAACTAAAGTTACTTTCGTAACAATATAAATAAGTGCAAAACTAGAATTTCCAAATCTTGACACTGATGTAATTTCACAGAAGACTTTTAAAAACTAAAAACATCCCGGTATTCTCAATGCGGTATCCTATTTTAGCCGGTAATACCGGTATTTCGGTATCGGTAACACCGGTATTGGAATCCCTAATTGTTGCCATTATGAAATTTTAATTCAAGATTGTGGTAATATCTCCTTCTTCTTCTTCCTGGCGTAATTTGAAACATCCCCTTTCCCATAACGATGCCACCTTTTGTCGTTTTGATCAATATGCCATGCACATATCTAATTTTCATTGTCATGGGTCTTTTTTAAAATATTTTCCTATTCTCAATATATTTAATTGTGCACAAGTTTTCATTAAAACTATTATAAACAAAGAGTTCATTTACTCAATTTGTTAGATTGCTTAGACAAAACAATTCTATTCTAATCAAAATCATAACAAGTTATAATGTCCATTTTATAAGGTAAGCAATGTTGCAAATGTCAATCAATTATAAAATCTATTGAATTTCAAAATGTATTTTAAGAGGTTATGTGCCTGTTCGTAACCCATTTAGAAATATTTTTTTGTATTTTCTTTTTTTGTATTAAATAATTTCAGTTAAATTAGAATTTACTTTAGCGTTTTTGTTCTACGTTTTCTAAGATTGATTGGATTTTCTGTAAAAGTAAGGAGTTCATTATCCTGTTTAATTGTTTGTAATTAAGAAAATTTGTTGTAAGAAAGAAGAAAATTTTCTTGTGTGTTGCTTCTACAATTGTTGTTTTGGATGCTGAGGCAACTGCATAAAAATGTAATATATGTATTTATTTAAACCGGAAAAAACTGCTTTAGTTTATTTGAACTTTTGGATGGTAAAGTGGGTTTGGGGTAGAGAAGGCTTAATATATTTTATATTAAAATGCACTACATTTTAGGAGTAACATATTTGGGGGTAAATTTACCTGTTTTTTATTGACTGAGCCCACTTACGTTATGAATAGGATTAATTATTTTTTTACCTTAACCACTGGCCCAAAATTTGCCAAAAATTAAACGCTGATAAAGGCAGTTTTACACTGTAATACAAGTCTTTTGGAGCAAATGCAATCCTGTTGTTATTGTATGTCTTTATGCATATTTATTTTATTGCTTAACTAATTTTAAATTACACAATAATTTAATGATCGATCTACTTCTCCTTAAATAATAGAAAAATAATATCAAACTTATATTAATAATTCAAGGAGGAAAATAGTGATTCAGTAAAAAACCAAATACACGATTAGAAGAAAAGTCATTGGATAAAAATTAAATATTATGAAGAACAAAAAGATTATGAGTGTAAATAACTACCTGGCAGGAAAACACAAAAGACCTTCCTACTTCAGGCCTTATTACAGGCCTGCCTTAAAATGATTTTAAAGTAAAGAGTGAAGCTGTAAAGACAATTTAAAGTAAAATGAATAAATTTTGCTGCAATCCGTTTAACAAGAGTGGACATCGTTCGAAAAAGATAAAAGTATTAAAATTAACTGGTGTTTCGAAGCGATACATGAATGAATTAAATATACAATACGGTGAAGAAGCAGAATTCATTTGCCCCAAGTGTAAAATCGATTTGTCTCAACAAGCAAATGCATTGAAACAAATGCAGCCACAATCCGAGAGTGAAATGACAAGTGAACAAAATGTTTCATCTGATAGTGAGGCAGACATTCCGATGGTCAATATGTCTTTGAGTCCTTTGAATGAGGCTATTACCACTTTAGGTGCAACGCCTATTAGAAAAAGAAAGTTGCGATGTGAAACATACGGGAAAGAGAAAAAAGGCAAGGTTATGAGTGCAATCGCGACAATATTTGATGAAGGCTCTGATAACGAATGCAGTCAAGCAGATGACGTTGATGACGGCAAACAAATGATTGAGCAGTTGAAAAGAAAATTCAATTTAGCGACCACTTTTCCGGAGAAATATCTCATTTTATCTGTGCTGCCTCAATCATGGTCTATACGCAAGATTTCTGAACAGTTTCAAACATCTTTTTACATCGCGAGAAGAAGCAAAGAATTAGTTCGACAGAAGGGCATATTGGCGACTCCCACCAAGAAATTTGGCTCAAGGACCCTCAGCGAAGCAACGGTGAAATTGATTCAAGATTTTTACTGCAATGATGACAACAGCCGCGCCTGCCCAGGTACACGTGACTATGTTATCACACGTGAAGATGGAGAAAAAGTACACAAGCAGCGCAGATTATTATTATGTAATCTATCCGAAGCATACCATCAGTTCAATGAGAAATACCCAGCAGAAAAAGTGGGATTTTCTAAGTTTGCCATCCTACGACCAAAAGAATGCGTGCTGGCATTAGACAGGCACGGAACGCATTCAGTCTGCGTTTGCATGTTTCATCAAAACATCAAATTAATTTTCTTTCCATGCAAGAAATTGAAAGTATTTCACGGTGAAATTGAAACATATAGGGACCTCCTGTCGAAGTCGTTGTGCGCATACCCCACGGAAAATTGTCATCTGTCCAAATGCGACAATTGTCCGAAGATTGACGAGCTAGAGCAATATTTGGCGGAAAAGTTTGAACAGCTGTTAATTCAGGAGGTGCATTTCAAACAGTGGATAATTAGCAGCGGCAGATGTTCCCTTGAGACCGTGGTAAAGCAGATTCCGGAATTCATCGAGGAATTCGGATTCAAGTTGAATGAACTGAAGGCGCACCATTTAATATCCGAGATGCAATCGAAATTTCTAAAGGAAAGTAAGGAGAAATTAGCCCAAAATGAATTCATTGTGATAAGCGACTTTGCCGAGAATTACACTTTTCTCGTTCAGGATGAAATTCAGGCTTATCACTGGGCAAACGACCAGTGCACGGTGCATCCTTTTTGCATTTATTTCAAAAACGAAGATAACGAACTACAGACCGTAAGCCTTGTTGTTGTCGCGGAGAGTTTAGCTCATAATTATGTGTCCGTTTATTTATTTCAAATGAAACTGTTTGAATTCTTAAGATCAAAATTCGATGCAATCGACAAAGTAACGTTTTTCTCAGACGGCGCGGCTTCTCAGTACAAGAATAAAAAAAATTTTTACAATCTTTGCATAATTGAAGAAGAACAAAACTGCAAGGTCGAGTGGCACTTTTTCGCGACGTCCCACGGTAAGGGCCCATGCGATGCGTTAGGGGGAACCCTAAAACGCATGGCGACTAAGGCAAGTTTGCAAAGGCCATATACTGACCAGATCTTAAATGTACAACATTTGTTTTCGTGGATTCAAAGCAAGGAAATTGCAGTTTTATGCACTCAAAAAGAACACGATGCCATGGAGCGACGAATTCAAAACAGATATAATAATGTCAAAACTGTAACTGGAACGCAAAAGATTCATTGCTTCATACCAAATATTTCTGATATGTCAATTAATGTAAAGCGGTACTCTTCGTCTGCCGACGTGCTAAATTTAAAGTTACTTTAATTTTATAATGATGCCAAGACAATTGAAATTTTTAATAAATATTGTAATTAAGTATAAGCAGCAAAATAAGAAAGATTTTTTCTTCATAAATGTATTTTTAACTGTAAAATAATTTTTAAAATGTATTTTTAACAAGGTGGTCTCTTAAATGCTCTTCTCCTGTCCAAACAAGGAGTCGGGGCCAATTTTTTTATTGCTGATTCTTAAAGCAAAAATTATGAGGAATCCAAAAAAAAAAAAATTAGCCGGAAAATTTAGGAGCTCATGTGGAAAATCGGAAAATTTAATTTTCATGGGAAAATTTAAAGGTAAATTTCTAAGAAAAATTAGGAAAATTTTATTTTTCAATTAAAGCCTGATTCAATACCTTTCCAACGAGCCATCACTCGTTGCGATCGCTTTATTAGTTTTTATAAAACAACTTTCAATGAGGTCCCTTATGAAGAATTCTTCAATTTTGTCACATGACAGTGGTGTACACCACCACTAAACCAGTCACTATAACAAAAAAAAAAATATGTAGGTACATTATTTTTTGCTGGGCAATCGATTGAGAATATTTATTTTAAAATCGGAGAGGGGTCGCCCAAAAGGTGATCGCTTTCATATGGAATTGCTCCATATACAAAAAATATGTGAATATAATATGGCAATCTCAAATCTAAACCTTACGACAAAAGTTAAAGGTAGAACGTTCCTCTCTTTAGCTTATCCTTCACTTTTAGATTAAAGGGAACTTGTGATAATTAAAAACTCATTATCTGTTCGATAACTTCCTACATTTAGCTATCGTTAAGTCGTAAAAACGGGCTTTGGATTGTTTTAAGTACGTTTTAGTGTTATGCGTACTTGAATTTTTGAGTATGACTCGTATTTAAAGCAATTAAAAAAAAAAAACTTAATTTATCCGCGTGTTTTTCTTTCTGTGTATAACTCTCCCAGAGTTTGGGATATAATAAAACTTTATTCATGCATTATATAATTTTTAAGCAATTTAAAGCTTTAATTGCCTAAATTTCAATATTATACCCATTTGTTAATGTTGTTATAGTTTTTTTTTTAAATTTTTCATACAATAATTAGATCAGGGAAGCATTTTCTTCATTATACTTTAGACTTGTATTAGAGTGTGCAACGGCCTTAAGTAATATCATTCAAACATTTTTGAAAAACTGTCATTCTCGTCGATCTAAACTTTTGCCAAAATATTTGAAAAAGAAACTGTCGCTTAACTTATGGCAGATGTAGATCAGAATGGTGCTTAATTTTGTGGAGATCAAAAGGCGCTCAGGATTTGGTAAGTCCACTAAGATCTGAAAAATTTTCAAGCACTTCAAACAAAAACTTACCCTGCAAATAATAGGACTAGTCCAAGCACGCGTGTAAAGAATAGCCCACAAGGGACTAGGACTAGTCCAAAAGTAGCCCAAACGTATGGAAAAAAAATGGTCTATTTAACATTACGATGTCCTAGGGCAGGACCATATAACCCAGCTTTGGACTACAAAGGAGTAGTCTTTAAACTACTCAATGGAATACCCAAGAGGATTAGTTTAGAAGTCGTTTAAAAACGAAAACATGTCGGCAAAAAACGAAGACATGTCGTCTCACTACAAACACTTTTTAACAATGAAATGGTCCATGCTTGCATTACATTGGACCAGTCCATGGAGCAGTTTATTTTATCAAAATGGATCAGGTAGTCCAATATTATTTGCAGGGTAAGTTTAGACATAAGATGCGGTAACTGATAGGGTTGACTCATGATAGCCGAGGCGAACGCTTAGAAAAGGTGGATTATATTCAATTAAGATCTAAGCCCCGAAATTTTCCTTGCGTATTTGGCTACGAGTTTAAAAGGTATACAACATTTATTGGATATGATCCCATCTTCCTTGCACGTCGCTTCCACGTTTGTAACTACTGTGCAAGGGTAATCTAGTCGTTTAAAAAAATTTCATTAAAAAATTCTAATTTCTCTGTTTAATACGTAGAATATTTTTACTTTTACATGATGCTGCCATGTAATAATCTTATTGCTAAAGACCTTATTATGTTATTTTCTCTTGGGATCGGCAAAATTCAAAATATACAGATATCTTAGATCGTGGCGGACCAGGGATCCTTTGTGGTATCAGTGGGCATAGTAGTTCCCGGCGGTACGGCACCAGACTAACAATTGGCTAGGGACTCTTCAGGTATTGCGTGGTGGTTCTGGTTTGGTCCCAAATTCGCGTGAATTAACATCTTAAACAGCCTCATCGAGAATACTTTATAGCACTTGTGGGCAAGGTCGGCCTCCCTAACGATGACCAATGCAGCGGAGGTTAGATAGCTCCAGCTCCTAAACAAGGGGCGAGCGCACAATTCTGCTGGATTGTACACTCAAATTGCTATCTGTGTGTCCCATACAGGGGCAGTTGGTAAACGCATTGTTTGTCATCGAGAGGTTAAGACCACCATGACATTTGGCCAACACGACAGGTACTGAAGTAAATCTTTTCTGCTCATGTACTTGTTGCGGCCAGAAGATTCAAATTAATTAAATTGCAGGATAGCTGTACCATAGCTGTTTCTTTGACGAAAGCAGTGATCGAAAACCGCCTGATTGATGCGACCAGACATAAAACTCTAATACATCTCTGCAATCGACATATGAAACTTTGTAAAGATTAGGCTTTATGTTTAGGAACAGCGGATTGTTTCCTTCTTTTTAAATATTTCCCACTTTATAATTCAAAGAAATACTCCCTTATGCAAAAAAAAAGTTAATGTTCACATTAGGTTACCAACCCATTAAGCACAGCAAAAGTCTATGGTCTTAATGTGTTGGTTAACTAATGCAAACTTTAATATTTTTGCATAAAGGGGTTAAGAGGGGCATTAGGGGGTTCATTAACTACTACTATCTACTGTTTGATAATTAATTTTATTTAAAACATGTTGACATCTCCTGCATATGTCAGTTTAATTTTTAAGCAAATTTATTGTCACTTTGCATATCCTTTGAAGAATATTCCTATCATGATATTTTTTTCTTAGAATTTGCCTCTCAAAATATGTATAAACACAATATATGTGGAAATTTCTATTGCTTGCTTTTGATTCAAAATACATATGGACTCGTACTGAAAGAATAACGAAATGTACCCAACCCCTTCTAAAACAACCATTTAGGTTCAAAAAAGAAAATTGTGCAACCCCATGTCGTCTTGTTTTCTGTCGTTTATTGTTTATTCAGTCAAAGAAGATATTCTTTTTATTTCATTTCTTATTTCCTTGAATTGAGTTAATAAACTGCAGCATACAAAATTTGATACCACTTATAAATGGTCTACACTTTATGAGTGAGAAGGTGAATGTTTTTAAAGTAAACAATAAAATTTTAAATAGACGAAATTTCAGGAGAAAAACATTGACCGTTTAAGGTCAATATATGAGTAATGTGAGAGTGTCAGCAGTTAAATTTTTATGAATTTTTAGTCTACAATACTATTTATTTTCCAGTTCATTCTTAAGAATGCTGGCGCACCTTTTTTCTCTCTAAAATTACATCTGTCGTTGCAAAAATGTCATAGAGAGTCAGGCTGGGGTTCGAAGGACCATTAAAATAGATCTATAGATACGATTTACAACGCGTCATTGTAAAACTTTTATAATTATGTATATACAATACTCTAAATTTCCATATCAAATTTTCAATGACAAAGAACAGCTTCGTAGTTTTTTACAAAATACTTTATTCTTTACATAGACTTTTTTACCTTTTAACTTTATTTCAGAATAATTAGTATTGTGGTTATTTTGTTGAACTATTTATGGTTTTTAATCCAAATTTTTAATAATTTTAATTAGGCTTAAGTTCATTAAATTTAATTTTCATTAAATTATTTTTATGAAGAAAGGAATTTTACAACATGAAAAATTAATTAAAATTGTTATTGATAATCTTTCATTCTTGACCGTGGCCGGGCCTCGAACCTCTTTAAAGCATTGCTACATTATAAAATTTCCTGGATGAATGCAAAAATATTTTCTTTGTAATAATCTTAATTTAGAGTACCATTATGAAAAGAAAAGGAAGCAATTTTAAAATATATTGTTTTAAACTACAATGTTTTCTAACTGCCTGTTCACCGATTTCCGAAAGAAGACTTCGTTGGCTTAACTTACATTTAAAACCAAAACTAATTAAAAATATTGTTTTTGTTTTACATTACATTGCCAAAATAAAATAAAATAAAATACGTTATATCCTTTTATTTAAATAGAGACATCATTTAAAAACTATTGGATATAGTTCCTAATTATAAAAATAATGCCACGTTTGACGGGTTCGAAGGACCATTATAAGATATATCTATAGTGCCTTTAGGTTATTATGTAAGGATACATATAAGCATAAAAAAAAAATTTTGAATCAGTAAAAGCATTAATCAAAAATAAAATCAATTTTAATTAAAAATTTAATTGAGTGAATTAAACGTTTAATCCAGTTAATTAAAGTTTTAATCAAGTGTATTAAACGTTTAATTGACAATATTAATTTGCACCAGTAAACAAATTAATAATATCAATTAAACGGGTAATTCACTTGATTTAAAGTTTAATTCACTTGATTAAACGTTTAATTCACTTGATTAAATTTTTAATTAAAATTGATTATATTTTGGATTACATAATACTTTTTTTTTTTTTATTTTTTTAATTTTTGTATCTTTATTTCATAAAATTTTTAACAAAAAAAATTATATATTTGCCTCAGCGCCAAATAAGGCTTTATAGAGGCCAATAGGCAACATAAAATATTTACATTAATTTACAAATTTAAACTTATTTTACTCTATACAATTTTCTATAAAAATAAAAAAAGATAATTCTGTTTCAAGATGCAAGAAGTACTTCAACATTGTGCAATAAAAATTGTTTTAAACTACTTTTAAAAGTTGATAAAACCGATATATTTTTTAAGCGATTCGGTAATTGATTATACTCATTAGGTCCAGCAAACGAAATTCGTTGTTTAGTTAACTCAAGTCTACATCTTACTACATTTAAGTCCATCGCCTGTCTTGTGATTCTCCGTGTGTGTGATATATTATTACTAAATTGTATGGTGTGTGAACCAATACCTCTAATACATTTAAAGACATAAAGTAATAGTTGTTGTTTATAAAGACCTTTCACCGGAAGTATCGTTTTTGCAAACTGTAATGGAAGGTTAAATACTATTTTCAACGCCTTATTTTGTGCTGATCGTAGAGATCCCAATACTGAATTCGCTTTACCACCGTAAATAACTGGAAGATAAGTCAAGTGCGAGTGAATAAGGGATTCGTAAATTAACATTTTCGTATCAACATTTAGTTTATTTTTAAATTTATAAAGAATACCAATTCCTGATGATAATTTCTAATTGAGGCGGCTGATGTGATTTTCCCACAGAAGATTATGGTTTAAGTTTATTCCAAGGTATTTAACACTATTTGATTCATTTATTAATTGACCATCAATATGAACACACATCGGCTTCTCATTTCGTGAAACATATGACTTAAATCGTATGAATTTTGTTTTGTTAATATTCAAAATTAATTTGTTTACTGGTGCAAAATTTTTTTTTCTGTAAGGTGTAAGTTTGTTTTTTTGTTCCGCAATCACGCCCAAACTGCTGAACCGAGTTGGATAAAACTAGGTACCGAGATAGAATTTTACAGCAAAATTGCTATAGGCCTTTTTTCGTGGTATTTGGGTCCAGAAAGGTTTTGAAGTAACCCTTCACCTAAATCCAAAAAATTTTTTCGTACAAATTCCTTGAGCTACGTGGGTGGGCATGTCAGAAAAAGGACATTTGGAAAATCGAGTTTAAGAGTGGGTAAAAAGGGAAATTTTTTTGGTAAAAATTCGTACTTTTGTTACTTATTTAAAACATGTTTTTTTAATCTAACTTTCCAAAAACTTAAAACCTTTGTTCTTTAACATAAAGGCAGAAAAGAAATAAATACATTTAAGGGACAAAACAGAGAAGAAATTCGAACTTTTGGTACTTTAAAAAAAGCATCTTGTTTAAATAATTTTGCAGAAACTTGAAATTTATGTTCTTTAACATAAAGGCAGAAAATAAATAAAGTACAATTAAAAGGGTTAACAGGGTAGAAACTCGTACTTTTGGTACTATTTGAAAACAAGTATTTCGCTTAAATAATTTTGTAGGTTCTGAAATTTATGTTCTTAAACATTAAAGTTAAAAACAAAAAAAGTACATCTGAGGGACAAAACAGGGTAGAAATTCGTCCTTTTTGTACTTTTGTCAACACGAGTTTTTTTCAAAATAATTTTGAACAAACTTGAAACATAAAACGGCGTATAAAAGATAGAAATCCGTACTTTTGGTACTTTTTGTCAACACGAGTTTTTTCAAAATAATTTTGAACAAACTCGAAACAAAAGGAATTTTATTATCTGGCTTAAAATTTCTTAAATTGAATTGTTTATGAGCTAAAAATACCGCTTAAAACATATAGTTTTCAAATTTTAAGGACTTTTTTATTGTTGATACTTTTGCTCAAAACGCGCTTTTCTTTTAAATTTTTAAATTTTATTCGGAATTTAGAAAAATAATTGACGTATAAAGGTGGATAATACATGGAAAGGGGGAAAAGTAGGACAAAAACGGAGGCTCGAAGTTTGAAAAGTTTGTTAATTTTTACTAGAATATATCACTAGGAGTAAACATTTTAAACAATTTTGAGAGGGGCAAAAGGAGTATAATTTTGAAATAGTTGTACTTTTTGCAAAAAGTTATTTCAACGGAATCTGAAAAATGAGGGTGAAATTTCAAAACTTCATGACAATGTACTTCATGCAAGAGTTTCGTTACAGAAAACGCCTAAAAAGGGTAAAATAAAAAATTTTAATTGTTAAAAAAATGGTCTCACTTTTATCAAAGGCAAAAAAATTAAAAAAAAATATGTAATTTTAGGCGCAGGCCCACGATGTCGACAAGAATATTTCTTTCGTCTATTTGTATTGAAAACAAAAACAAGTTTTAGCTTTTTATTATTGTTTTTAATATAAATATGCGAAAGAAATGTTCTTGTCGACATCGTGGGCCTGCGCCTTAAAGTCAAAAACGGGTGTATGTATGAGAAAACACTGAGTGCATTTTTGTAAATACAATTTTCTTTTAAATTATTTATAATACCAAAATAAAATTTAATTTTGAAAAACGTAGGTAAGGTTAGGTAAAATGGGCAACAGACAGTGTGCCGTCCTCGTTCACTTCCGTCCTTATAAAAGGCTCTTTGTGATACCCTGAGTCAGTGGCAATTTGACTGTAAGCAATGAAGGCCACTGCCTATTAAATGATTATATCATTTAGCAGAACTGTAGGGTTTGGGATACTTTAAATTCTAGAGCAATTTTTTTTACGATAATTAAACCAGTTAAGTGCCTGCGCTTGCAGGCTTAGACTAAGCATGGAAAAAGTAAACAGGCAATTAGATTGTATGATGTCGATAGACATCATACAATTTATAAGACTTCATGTTAAGCAGATTAAGAAAAGCACTATCAGCACTTAATAAATGGGCGGTCAACATAAATTCCTTTTAGGATAAAAACGAGAACACTTAACTCGTGTGTAAAATCCACAATATCAGTGTTGCCAATTAAATCATTTATATAAAAAACGAAATTTGAAAATGATATCGCTTAAGCTTTTTGTTTGCGGTAATGACTCAATATTTCTTAGTTTCTACAGCAATTTCTTAGCTCCTACAACTAAGAATAAGGTTCGAAGGACCATTTTGTTAAAATGTCTCTTCCGATACGACATACACTTTTGCCATTATGAAATTTTCATTTAAGATTGTGGTAACATCTTCTTCTTCTTCTGCTTTCTGAAGTAATTTAAAACATCCCCTTTCCCATAACGATGCCACCTTTTGTCATTTTAATCAATATGCCATGCACATATCTAATACATTTCCATCGTCATCGGTCTTTTTTAAAATATTTTTTTATTCACAATATTTCTAATTGTGCACGAGTTTTCATTAAAATTATCAAAAACAAAGGGTTCATTTACTCACTTTGTTCTATAGCTTAGACGAAACAATTCTATTCTAATCAAAATCATAACAAGTTATAATGTCCATTTTATAAAGTAAGCAATGTTGCAAATGCCAATCAATTATAAAATCTATTGAATTTCAAAATGTATTTTAAGAGGTTATGTGAGTGTTCGTAACCCATTTAGAAATGTTTTTTTGTATATTCTTTTTTTGTATTAAATAATTCCAGTTGAATTTGAATTTACTTTAGCGTTTTTGTTCTACGTTTTCTAAGAATGATTGGAATTTCTTTAAAAGCAAGGACTTCATTATCATGTTTAATTGTATAATTATGAAAATTTGTTGTAAGAAAAAAAATTTACTTCTGTGTTGCTTTTACAATTGTTGTATGGGATGCTGAGGTAACTTAACAAAAAACATTTATTATATTAATTTAAGCAGGAAACAAGTGCTTTTAGAAGGTAGAGTGGATTAGGGGTAAAAAATCCTTAATATATTTTATAAAAATGGACTACATTTTAGGAGTAACATATTTAAGGGCAATTTACGTTTTTTAATCGACTGAACCCACTTACGTAATGAATCGGATAAATATTTTTAAATACCATAACTGGCCTAAAATTTGCTAAAAATTAGCCACTGGTAAAGGCATTTTACACTATTATACAAGTTTTAAGCATATTAAGAAAAATACAAGTCTTACATGATAAGTTGGTATAGTTTTTTGAAAATTTTATAAAGTTTTACAAAACAGACATGGCTTAATCGGCTTAGAATTACTCGAAGGCCTAAACTATATGCTTAATCGAGTCTAAGATGAATAGTTCTTAGTGCTGCACACACGCAAACTATTTTTAAAGAAAATTTTAAACATAATGTGATTAATTTAACCATTTTATTGTCACCGACAACCATATTATGGTTGAATTATTCTATGGTTGAAAACCAACCATGCTATTATAAGTGTTAAACATATTTTAGTTATTAATACCCATAACATGTTTGGAGGCAACCGTAATATGGTGGTGGCTTCTTAATGGATGACTAATATGGTTGTCGGTGACAATAACATGGTAAAATTAATCACATTATGTTTAAAATTTTCTTTAAAAATAGTTTTGTTGGAGGTGACCATATTTAAACATGTTTTTTCTCTGAGTGCACGGAATGCCCAACTAACAATACCCCCGTTCACCACTCGTGGCAAATAAGTGATCATTTTTAAAAGTTTGAAAATCTATAACACAAAAAAGGATTAAGACTTCCGAATCGAATTTTTCCTTATTTGAAGATAAATTTCGATTAAATTACAATAAAAGTAACAGTTTTGAAAATCCTCTTATTTAATTACCTTCATTATCCCACTATAAAATGTTTATGCTTAAGCAGAGTCTCCAAAAACATAGAGTGAGATAAAACGCCTGCTAATTTGGTCCTGTTTAATTTTTTCCATTTTTCAAAAAATTTCTTTGTTTTGTATTACTTAAGAGTGTATTTCTTAAGAGCAGCAAGATTATTAAATATAATTTGTTTCAATTACCGTTTATGTTCCCACTTAAATTAAATAATAAAAAAAAAAAAAATCTAAAAATAGATTTTATACTTACATTAGCTGACGTCAGAGAACTTTAAAAAATGTTTGCGGTCTATAAGATTCGTGGAAAAAAAGAGATAATTGTCTTTTGAGTGTCCTTATGCTACAAAACACATTGGAAAGGTAGACAGTGTATTTTTCATTTAAATACTTTTTGTATGTGGGAACGAAGATTTTGTGTTTAAGGTGGGGGTAAATTTTTCAATACACTGAATTTATATTTGGGATTTTCTTAAAGAACGATATTTATAAAGTTTATTTTAGAAACACATTAAAAAAAAGGATAAAATAGATTAGGGAAGAGAAATTTTAAGAAGTTAATGTATACAAAGAAGATTAATCTATTTTCATTTAAATGCCCAGGGATTCGAAGATTTTTACTTTTTTTTTTTAAATTATTGAACGCTTTTTTGGGAATTCAAACTTATTTTAAGGGGTTATTTTGTGAATTCTGGCCTTGAGAAATTTTTCATATAAAAGATTTTGAATTTTTAGTGATTTGGAAATATTATTAAGATAGTTCTTAGGGAATTTAAATAAAAAAAAGGAGGGGGTTAATGGTTTTTCATTAAAAAAGGCACATGATTCTTTTTTTGTATATTTCTAATAAAAGTATGAGTATTAGTGTGATCAGAGATTTTTGTTCTTTCCCCGTTTGAAGGCTTCTATTTTTTTTTGAACAAAGGGGTTGACAAACTGCGTGTTTTTCCGAACACAATTTTTCTCTCTTTTGATGAAAAAAAAAAATAAAATTATGAAAGCCTTTCGGTCGTTTACTGTTTCAAGTTTTTTCTATAAAACAAGTAAAAGGTCTACATTCGGTACCCACGACCGAGAGAAAGAATCAGTGTTCGAAAATAAACAGAATATTTAGCGTACGGCTCACACACCCAGTAACGATATCTAATTTTTAGTGTTTTTGAATAGGAACACAATCCTTAATACCGTTCATAACTATTTTCAAGAAAGTAACTTATGTTCGTTACTAGTGTTCTGTTCTTTGTTACAAAACAGAAAAATCGTAGTGGTTCCATAGACACACTTTATATTTTAATGTTCTATAGTGTTTCTATTTTTACATTGATGAAGAAATGAACAAACACCAACCACAGCCAGAATAGCTTGTGTGGGTATTGTGTATGTGTTATGTTTGTATAAATTTTTTTTGCTGGCTTTTTGTTTTTGTTTTTTTTTTTTTAACAGCCAAATGGGCGCTAAGCACAACTGAAACGAACGAACACTAATGAGCTGCGTTTGATAAGAACAATAGTATTTTTGTGCTCAAAGATGACAAACAGGGAAACGTTATTTCTTTTAATGAATTGCTACACAAACACTACTAGCGTTTGTGTTTTCTACAAGTCTACCGAACCGAACACTAAGAAGAGCGATATTTAATGTTTATTTTCGAACACTGGTTTTAGCCCAAAACCGTGGATAGGTTAACGTCCTGGTAAGGACTGATCTTTTACTTGGCGGTTTAACTTCGGTCCATGGCGAGATCCCTAGGTGCTGCTGCTATTCGACAGATTATGCCAGAATTAATGTATAAAAGCTAGCGGAGGTTGGATAGCTCCGGCACTCAACCAAGTGGTGAGTGTATATTCCTTTGTGGGTCCTAATATATACTCAAAGTTCTGGTGGTAATTTTGTGTTAACGAATTCTAACTCACACTGGGACGTTTGGTAAGTTAAGATCCATCAGGAAATTAGGCCATAATGGCAGATGATCAGGTAAAGCAAGATCAGACTTGTGTCCAAATCAATACTTTGGGAAGAAAATGGAGTTATTTGTCTGTAATTCGTTTATTTATAAACTAAATTTGTTTGGAAGTAAAACAAAAAAGTCCACAGAATATAAGGAGACTATCAAAAGTAAAGGTTTATGTGTAAAACTTAGAGATGATGCTTTTTTCTTATATCTCAACCAATTGTGAACCGATCTTGCTTAATTTCAATAGCAAACTTTTCAGAGTTCCAATCATATCTGTTGTTTTCGAAAACCCCATTTCAACCAACACACAGACAGATGGACAGACATTCAAACAGATAGACGGAAGGACATAGCTAAATCAACTTCGCTACTCAAAAGGACCCAGACATATCGTTACCTTAAACGCAAGAGGCCCTTACTTACCAAAAATTAAAAATCGATTTTTTGATTGAATCTGATGTATTGCATTAACACATTTGAAATCTGTTGACCAAATTGAGCGATTTT
Organism: Pollenia griseotomentosa; assembly: GCA_963931875.1. Taxonomy (NCBI): domain Eukaryota; kingdom Metazoa; phylum Arthropoda; class Insecta; order Diptera; family Polleniidae; genus Pollenia; species Pollenia griseotomentosa. Next base: position 158,421,775 of record OZ007562.1, on the reverse strand, counting down.
AATAATGAAAATTAAAAAACCCTTTCTGCAAAAGATTATGTGATAAACGCTTAAAGACCTAACCATTAGTTTGCATAATATAACTAAACTATAATTTTAAAAAGTTGTTTGCTTTTCCTGTAGAATTTTGAAAATGTTAGATAGGGCCTTTTTTTAGGATCAAAACTGTAGAAATTACAAACCGCCTATGGTGAAGGCCAGATAATTCTGGCAGACGTTATCGAATACTTTTTCGATTCGAAAGCAATTTTTTTTATAATTCTTACACAGTCGATACTGAAAGAATAGATTTTTTTTTGCAATGTTGTTAAGCATTTTATTGAGTTTTCACAGCACTAAAAAAATAATTAAGATTATATCAAGGTGGTCTTATTTTGAAAACGTTAACAACACTGTAAAATATTTTAACGTTGTGTCAAAAATTCAAAGAAGTATTTCATTTTGTTTTTAATTAAGTTACTTTATTTTTTTAATTTAAAATTTCATAATTTTAAGCGAAAATTAAAGAATTTAGTAAAGATACCACATAACCACCAGAACGGTATACCATTTTGACACAAGGTTAGTTATCAGCTGTTGCTTACGTAGCAAGATAAGGTCACCTGTAGTAAAATTCTCTAACTTTTAACGATTAACGTTAATATTACCCGCACAATTTATTGCTTACGGTAACAATACAGCAATTCAGTAACTCAATTTTAACTACATAGTTAAAAATGTCAATGAAGTGGCATCTTTGTTAATAAATTAGTATATTTAACAAACACTGTTATCGAGTGCAAACTACTTCTCGTGTGGAACGACTTAAAGTACTTTCGAAACTAACAAAACCCCATTTAGGTTTTGCTAGTCTAGCGAAAATTGCAAAAATTCGGAAAATTTGCAAAAATTGCGAAAATTGTTAATATTTCAAATGGCTTTATTACTTAAGTTGATTAAAAGTCGCTAAAACTATAAGGAATTGCAAAAATTCGGTAAAAAGTGTTAAATTAGCGAAAATTCGTAAAAATTTGCAAACAGCGGTTATTTATTAAAATTCGTTAAAGCTCTAAAGAACCACAGGAAAAAATCGCTTATATCGCGAACTTTGCTAAAATTCGCGAAAACTTGCAAACTTGGAAAAAATCTTAATATTTATTTGAAATCGCTAAATCGCTTAAAAAACAAATTGTCAAAATATATAAATTTTTTTTTTTTGCAAAAATAGCGAAAATTCGCGAAATTGTTTAATATTTCGAACAAACCATAAAATTGATTTGAGTGACTTCAATAGCCTATAAAGAATGGCAAAAACTTGCTAACAGCGGAGTGATTGGAAAGTCTGCCACTTATTTTTTGTGTAGCAAAGAAAACACTATTAGTGATTTCCATAAGCTTCATCTAAAATGTAATATTTTTAATGATTTTTATAAATTTCCAAAAAACAAATTTTTTAATATTACTTTTGCAAAATGTATGTAAATAACGTGAATTTTAAATATTTAAATGTGGCTTTTATTTGCCAAAATTTTTGTTTTTTTTTGAAAAATAACTACGAATTTAAAAATAAACAATGAAAAATATTTTGCCGTTAAGATAACTTAAATACCTGACGTGAAGATAGAACATAGCAGTAAACATTATTGTTAACAAAGTTACTGAATAAAACTTACGTTAACTTTGCTGTTAAATATTTTTAAAAAGGCTCAGTTAGTCTTTACTTTCTGTTCTGTTACGAATCAGCTGATTTGTTTTTGTTATTAAAAAATCTGTGAAATTGATTAGTTTTTCTGTTCTGTTACGGTTCAGTTTGTTAAAATCAAAAACATGTTAAGTTATTGTAAGTGACAGCAAAATTAATAATAAAAAATACATATTTATATTGAAATCAAGGCAAATTCATACAAGGTGGTCTTGCCTTGCTACGTAAGCAACAGCTGAAAACTAACCTTGTGTCAAAATGATATGCTGTTACTTTTGTTGACATTAATATTTACATGTTTGTTTGTTAGTGCACAGGTAATTTGTTTAATTGCAGTGTTGTATTATTTTGACACAACGTTAAAGTAGTTTACAGTGTTGTATCCGTTTTCAAGATAAGACCACCTTGTATGAATTCGCCTTGATTGAAATAAACTATTTTTTGATTTTAAGAATTCATAAAATTTAATTTCTTCAAATTCATGTGCAATAAAGTTATTGAAATAAAACAATGGACGTACAAAACTAATAAATTTGTCATAGATGGCTGATAAGTTGCTACAGAAAATGTAACTATTACAATTTCGTAACAGAACGGCACGGAACAGAACAGAAACAGGAAGTAAAGACTAATTCTGCCTTAATAATTTAAATTATGTTAAAATTGAATAGAGAATCGCACTTCTGGTGTAAATTCGCCTTGGATTAGACACTAAAATAATAATTTAAAAATAATTTATTTTTGACTGAAAAAAATATAAGTCAAGTTTTAACTTTTATTTTTGACTGAAAAAATATCAGTCAAAAAATAACTATTGTTATTCTGGTCAAAGAATAATATTTATTTTTTGCCTTTTTTGAAAAAGTCATAACAGTTACGGTCCGTGGTATCGACTGAAAGAATTATTAATTAAATTTCTTTCGAAAAAGTATTCGATTAAGGCTGCCAGGGGACTATATTTTTCGTTCTCTTTTAAAAAAACATTTTTTTGAATGTAAAGTATAATTCGGGCCCTTACCGCAAAAAAACACAATTTTAGAGAAGAAGGTTTTTTTTTACTATATTTTATGAACATTTTGTATGAAGGTTGGCGCTTAAGCTAAAATTTTTTGTGTGCTATAAAATTATAACGGTACCTTATGTGACGATGACATTTTAGGAGATGATGAAAAAAATTCATATATTAAAAAAAAAAAACGATAAAAATGATATCGCTTAAGATATTTTTGCGGTAAGGGCTCGAAGTGATAACGTATTTCTATTGATTTTGATTGATTCAAATTTTTTTTTTTTTTTGTAAAAAATTAGTCTATTTCGGTGCCCTGTCCAAATAAATCCAAACCTATTGATTTTCTTGTGTTTTGATCATATATTATTTTAATCATAAATTTAAAAATCAATATACAATATGTCAATAAATCTCTATTTTTTTGATTCACCAAATAAATAAATTCCGGAACTAAAATAGTCTTTGTTATAAAAATAGATATGTATGGCGTGTCGTTAATGGCGTATCTCCATCTCAATTTTCAACAACATGAGGTGCATAAACTAGAGGTGTATGATAGGCACGAACTATTTGCGAGGTAACTGTTCGAACAGCCGGTGCCACTATGGGGGTTACAACTCGAGCATGATTATGGACCACTGTTTGCCGTTGATGCGATACCGCGGTGGGAATTTGCTGTACAACTTCACCAACCTTTGCTATGCCGGGCTGTTGAATGGTTATGGTTTCGGGGGCAATAACAGTGCGCAATCCTGGTCTTGTTGAAATTGTTATGGGCAGAGGTATGGTCTCGGCGGGTAAAATACGATGTTGTATGGTGGCCGAAGATCTGGCCGAAGCTACGGGTGATGAGGAGGGCGAGCTGGCTATGGCAGTGGCTTGGGCTGAGGATGAGATGAGGAGAGAACCTCTGGAGAGACCCGAAGTCGAGGTAACGGAACTTAAAGCTGATGAAGGCTTAACTCTAGTTAAGGCTGCAGGTGCTGCACCTGCAGCAGAAATCGGAGCAGAGGAAGCTGCAGTAGGAGAAGGTTGAGATGGAGCAAAACCAACTGAATAATTTGCACTGGATTCATTTGAAGATTCTTCTGACAAAGCTTTGCTTGATTTGTCCTCGTCGGATATAGCATTTGATAAGGATGGTATGGAATTGTCCAGATTGGTAGAAGATGACTTGCCACCTGTCAAAGTACTGAACGAATCATCGGGTACCACTAGTTGTAAACTCGAAATTGCCGCTTCGCACAACCAAACAAATACCACCCCTATTAATATCTTTATAAGCCAAGGATAAACAAAAATTATTAAATAAGATAAAAATGAATTATAAATTAAGCATACTTACCAATTTGAGCATGTTGTTGGTTATTAAAACTATTTAATATAAAAAAAGCTAAATAAATACAAAAGTTAATTTTATTATTTTAACAGCTAAATTAAAACTGATAAATTCTGGCACAAATAAATCAACTTTTATAGTTCACCGCACATCTTTAAAGCAAAAATGTATCTACGTATTAATTTTTTCTAAAAAAAACGAGCAACATTTTCTTAAACATTTCTAAAACATTAACATTTGTTGCCAATATCTTATTTATGGCTGATTAAGTTTATTTCAAAAAATTGATTGACTAGAACGCGACAAAAAAGTGGTATTAAAAAAAAAATTGAAAAATTATCATCTTAAAATTTATTGTTAGCAGAATGTCGAATACTCAAATTTCACTTTGGTTTTAATGCTTTGGGGTTTTTCTTATATTATTATTATTATTTGAATAATAATCTAAAATTAATTTACATTTTACAGACTTCCTGAACCCTGCCACGTATGAGTGATATTAAATTCTATTTTAGGTTGTTTTTTCCTGTCCAAGTAATTGGGTATAAAATAGAGTTTTTTTCCCGGACTTTTTCGATTCCCGGGAAAGCGGGAAATTTTTTTAAATTTCCCGGGATCCCGCTCTATATAAATAATACAAAGTAAATTTTGTTATTAATTAATGAAAAAAATTTTTATAAAAAAACGTAATGGAACTTGTTTACCAAGAAAGTAAAAGAAGTGATTCAATACTAAAAAATTAATTGAAGATTGAAATAGGAACTTGAATTATTATCACCTCACGCCTTTATTCCCTATTATTATTATTTTATTAAGTATTATTATGCTCTGGATACAAGATAAAAAGATAACATAAACATAATAATTTAATTAATAAAACAATAATAAAAACAAAATAAAAATTTAGGTATTCAAGATATGAGATCAAAAAGTTAATTAATAAAATATTTTAAAGAAATATGTAACATTTTTTAACGGCTTAGAAAATAACTTTCAGGCACACTCAAAGCGCTTGGTAAGTCGTCAAAAAGTATATTCCTGATTTTATTTACTAATTATCATGTTTCCAAAAAAATTTCGTTCATTTTTTACCGAGGTTGGACAAAAAGTGTAGTATGCTTCGGATTCACAATCAGAAGCAATTTCTTCTTTCCTTCATACCTTCTCGTATTATATCTCAAACTGAACCGAAGTTATAGCAAAATATATCTTTAAGCATTTTGCCAAGATCGTTTGTTTTTGTAAATATGACTATGTTGCAATAAAGGAGCGATATGTTTAGGTATCTCCTATTTTTAAGACTTGTTCATGGACAATGAAACTTTACTGCCTGCATCTTATTTTGAATTAATGTACTTTATTAACTCTTCACTTCACTAAATGTAATAATTATCAACTGTTGAACTGCCCATTCTGCTTTTAGTAGATTTATTGCATCAGGAGACATTGATTTAAATACATGTACTCACTTCTTGTAATTGATCTAATCCACAACCCATCCACAGATGCTAATTTTTAGAGAATAGAAAACTAAATTTCAAAGTATAAATAGCTATTTTCTGAAATTATGAGGAATTTTTTATTTCCCGGGATCCCGCAAGAAAAATCCCGGGAAAACGGGAAATAAAAAAATTATAATTGAAATGAAAAAACCCTAGTATAAAATCTTACGTTACTTACATTTTTGTTTAGTCAATTCAATTGAAAATTAAAATTACACAAATACATAAATTTATTTGCTTGTTAGTGAGATTTGATATACTTGGTTAACAATAAGGCACAGTGGGGAATATGAAGAAAATCAGGAAGGGGTTTTAATACTCCTCTTTAACAGCTTTTTCACAATCAATCGCTTAACCTTAAGACCTTATTTTTACTTTCTGATTACAGTGATTGATACATAAATAATCATGGGTAAATCATGGGGTCAGAGTCGGAGTTTTGTATCTTTAAATACGATGCATAAATTCATTTCTTTCATTTCATTCTGTTTTCAGTTCGTTTCAAGTGTTATTTTCAATTCCTTTGGAGTTGATTTCAATGCAACTCGGACCCGTTTAAAAAAATGCCAAAAATTTAGGAATTGCAAATAAAGTCTAAAAAATCCTGGTTTTCTCTTTATTCATGGTATTTATGCTATTTTAAAAAAAATTTTTTTTTTCAAATTTTCTTATTTCAACAACTTATTAAAATATTCACAAATATATAAAGTCTATAGATTATTATAGTTTTGTCTATTATCTTTATTTTCCAATAGGTTTGATTCCCTTAGATGAAAGGATTTGGTCACAGTGAACATATTCCTCTCAGAACTTACTTATGAAAATTTTTCTCTAAGTCAAATTTTCAAAATTTATTAAAACTAGTGTTTGCCTTATGGTCGAAATTCGACCATTATTATTTTTGCAAATATGAATAAAAGTATATATTAACTTTTTTACATGTTTCGAGCATTCGTTTATCGTCTTAGGAGATCGATTTGGCGAGACACAAACCTTCGGTCCATACGTTATCTTCCACTCGAGTCCGTGAATGTTTAATATATTTTGTTAGTTCAATAATATAAAAAAAAAAAACAAAAAGTACCAATTGAAAAACAAAAAAGTACCAATAAGTCTCCTCTTATAGTCTCTCAATCACTCTGGACTTTGCATGTTAAATTTTATATTTCTAGGTTCAGTTTTAATAAGAAATTCAAGAAACACCAGTTAAAGAACTAAAAAGTAACAAAAAGATCCCTCTTACAGATTCTCACCCACTCAGGACCTTGCATGTTTAATTTTAGCTTTCAAGGTCCAATACTAACGGAAATACAAAAAGTACCAGTTGAAGAATAAAAATTACCAAAAAGTTTCCTTTTAAAGATTTTCATCCACTTAGGACATTGCATGTCTAATTTTACGTTAATGAAAATTAAAAAAAATATCAGTTAAAGAACAAATAAGTACCAAAAAGATCTCTCTAACAGATTCTCACCCAATCAGAACCTTGAATGTTTAATTTTTGTTTCTAGTTCCAATTCTAACGGAAATTAAATAATAAAAAAAAAACAATTAAAGAACAAAAAAAAAAAAAAAATAAAAAAAAAATTAAAAAATAAAAAATAAAAAATAAAAAAAACAATTAAAGAACAAAAAAGTACCAAAAAGTAGCCTCTTATAGATTTTTATCCACTCAGGACATTGCATGTTGAATTTTATATTAGCGAAAACTAAAAAAGCACCAGTTGTAGAACCAAAAAGCTAAAGAACCCAGTAAAAATTTTTATCATTTTGCGAAGCACTAAAGGTACATTTAAAAAAATAATCGCACAATTATGAGCTACGCAATAAGACATACGGAAATGCAGTAAAGTAAGTGAAAGAACTCTCAACAACTTTTATAAAAAAATAAAATTTCAAGTGCTACGGCATTCCCTTACTACGAAGCAGGTTTGTAAGGGAGAGTACTTAAAAATAACGGTATCAAAACATTCAGTGTGTAAAGCTGATCGTTACATATAACAATTTTTTGTATGCGCTGAATAATGCGCTTTATGTGTCAAAAATGTATTGCTTCAAAGTGGGAACTCGCCATATTAAATACATGTCTTCCATAAGCGCAATGGTAAGCGAAACTTTTATGTTTCTCCCTTACAAACCTGCTTCGTTGGAAGCTCAATTTTTTATTGGGAAAGTAATTAAATTTCCCGTATTTCCACTTTTTTGGTACTTTTTTTCCCACTGAAGTATCAAACATTTCAAAAGCATAGTGGGAGCTCATAATTTCCTATATGTCAATGAATGTAGAAAAATGTTTTGTAAAAAAAAGTACAAAAAATAGTTACAATTTTTACTTCTTAAACGTTCGAGTTTCGAAAAAGTACCAAATTTGTATTTATATTTTTAAGATAACTTCCGAATGTGATATAAGCTTTCCCCCATATTTATTAAAACATTTCAGGTTTAAAAAAGGCTTATGACACGAATTTTCTATGGAAATTTGTTCAAAAAATCTTTTATAAATCAAAATTTTTTTTGGTATGAATATGGGGGTTTATTTCTATGTTTATTGGTGACAAAAAGTACCAAAATACAGGTTTTACCCATTTCCTCCCTGAAAGGGCCGAATTTCAAAAAAGTACCAGAGGCCTGTCTGCTTCTTTCTCTAAAGAGCAACGATAAGTATTTTATTTTTTTTGTATCTCTTTTAGTTTTACCGAATTTACCCTTTTTTACCCCCTAAACATTCGAATTTCCAAAAATCCCGTTTTAGTGGATCGTTTTGGGTATAAAACAGTCAGTCAGTAACCTTACGATTTTATATGAATATAAAGATTATTTTATAGCATGCAATATTAAAAAAAAAAAAAAATAATTAAACTAGTCCCAGCTAGAAAAAAATCCGACGTCTTCCTGATATCTGAGAGACATCGCCAAAAAAGTTAAAATTTTATTCGTGTACGAATTCTGTTAGATTTCTGACCATAAAATGTATGAAGTGTTTGACACGAATTCTGTTAGACATGTCGTGGGAAATTTAGGGCTTTTGCCGGCATTTTTCATAGATGTCTGACAGACATCTATCTGATGTGTTAGCCGACATTCTAATTGTTTTCATATATATATTTATATAATATATAAATATATATCGTCATCTTAAAGACCTAATAGCCTATCTGCAAAAAATTTAGTTTTTTATGGATTTTTATTCCCTATATCATAACGCATATGTGTGCAAAATTTCGAACATGTAATATTACAAATGACTAAGTGATTACAGTTTTTGTGCCTAGAGGACCGTTACGCACTAAAAAAATAGAAAAATAAATCATCGAAAATCACGATAAAAGTTTAATTTTGTTCCATAGTGTAATTTAAACAAACATTAAGTACTTTTTTTGCTTAAACCAGTAAAATAAACTATAAATTTTTTAATCTAAATTTTTAATAATTTTTATTAGGCTTAAGTTCATTAAACTTAATTTTCATTAAATTATTTTTATGAAGAAAGGAATTTTACAACATGAAAATTAATTAAAATTGTTATTGATAATCTTTCATTTTTGACCGTGGCCGGGGCTCGAACCCGGGCCGGCAGGTTACCATGACATGTTTCGATCGCAACCACTCGATCTCCTCAGATGGATTTGCCGTTTTACACTCCCAGCCATCGACGACTGCTGACGTCAATAGTCAAACATCAATCCTTAAACCAAATTGTATTTTAACCTTTGGTAGATCGAAGTTTGCTTTTTTGAATGATTATCCATTTTAATTGATTTTACACGTTCTTCCTTACTTCTGTTTTTTCGTACTTTTGTCAAGAATTTTTCTTGAAGTCTAAAGTACATTTTTTGTTTTTTCATTTTTTTGTCTTTCTTTTTCCTGTTGACCTTTTTCAGCACAACTTGAAGGACAAAAGAATACATAGAGCTCGTGCCTTAGCTTTAACAATACTAATTAGTATTTTGGTTATTTTGTTGAACTATTTTATGGTTTTTAATCCAAATTTTTAATAATTTTAATTAGGCTTAAGTTCATTAAACTTAATTTTCATTAAATTATTTTTATGAAGAAAGGAATTTTACAACATGAAAATTAATTAAAATTGTTATTGATAATCTTTCATTTTTGACCGTGGCCGGGGCTCGAACTCGGGCCGGCAGGTTACCATGACATGTTTCGATCGCAACCACTCGATCTCCTCAGATGGATTTGCCGTTTTACACTCGCAGCCATCGACGACTGCTGACGTCAATAGTCAAACATCAATCCTTAAACCAAATTGCAAAAAAGCAAACTTCGATCTACCAAAGGTTAAAATACAAAAAGTTAATTAATAAAATATTTTAAAGAAATATGTAACATTTTTTAACGGCTTAGAAAATAACTTTCAGGCACACTCAAAGCGCTTGGTAAGTCGTCAAAAAGTATATTCCTGATTTTATTTACTAATTATCATGTTTCCAAAAAAATTTCGTTCATTTTTTACCGAGGTTGGACAAAAAGTGTAGTATGCTTCGGATTCACAATCAGAAGCAATTTCTTCTTTCCTTCATACCTTCTCGTATTATATCTCAAACTGAACCGAAGTTATAGCAAAATATATCTTTAAGCATTTTGCCAAGATCGTTTGTTTTTGTAAATATGACTATGTTGCAATAAAGGAGCGATATGTTTAGGTATCTCCTATTTTTAAGACTTGTTCATGGACAATGAAACTTTACTGCCTGCATCTTATTTTGAATTAATGTACTTTATTAACTCTTCACTTCACTAAATGTAATAATTATCAACTGTTGAACTGCCCATTCTGCTTTTAGTAGATTTATTGCATCAGGAGACATTGATTTAAATACATGTACTCACTTCTTGTAATTGATCTAATCCACAACCCATCCACAGATGCTAATTTTTAGAGAATAGAAAACTAAATTTCAAAGTATAAATAGCTATTTTCTGAAATTATGAGGAATTTTTTATTTCCCGGGATCCCGCAAGAAAAATCCCGGGAAAACGGGAAATAAAAAAATTATAATTGAAATGAAAAAACCCTAGTATAAAATCTTACGTTACTTACATTTTTGTTTAGTCAATTCAATTGAAAATTAAAATTACACAAATACATAAATTTATTTGCTTGTTAGTGAGATTTGATATACTTGGTTAACAATAAGGCACAGTGGGGAATATGAAGAAAATCAGGAAGGGGTTTTAATACTCCTCTTTAACAGCTTTTTCACAATCAATCGCTTAACCTTAAGACCTTATTTTTACTTTCTGATTACAGTGATTGATACATAAATAATCATGGGTAAATCTTGGGGTCAGAGTCGGAGTTTTGTATCTTTAAATACGATGCATAAATTCATTTCTTTCATTTCATTCTGTTTTCAGTTCGTTTCAAGTGTTATTTTCAATTCCTTTGGAGTTGATTTCAATGCAACTCGGACCCGTTTAAAAAAATGCCAAAAATTTAGGAATTGCAAATAAAGTCTAAAAAATCCTGGTTTTCTCTTTATTCATGGTATTTATGCTATTTTAAAAAAAATTTTTTTTTTCAAATTTTCTTATTTCAACAACTTATTAAAATATTCACAAATATATAAAGTCTATAGATTATTATAGTTTTGTCTATTATCTTTATTTTCCAATAGGTTTGATTCCCTTAGATGAAAGGATTTGGTCACAGTGAACATATTCCTCTCAGAACTTACTTATGAAAATTTTTCTCTAAGTCAAATTTTCAAAATTTATTAAAACTAGTGTTTGCCTTATGGTCGAAATTCGACCATTATTATTTTTGCAAATATGAATAAAAGTATAAATTAACTTTTTTACATGTTTCGAGCATTCGTTTATCGTCTTAGGAGATCGATTTGGCGAGACACAAACCTTCGGTCCATACGTTATCTTCCACTCGAGTCCGTGAATGTTTAATATATTTTGTTAGTTCAATAATATAAAAAAAAAAAACAAAAAGTACCAATTGAAAAACAAAAAAGTACCAATAAGTCTCCTCTTATAGTCTCTCAATCACTCTGGACTTTGCATGTTAAATTTTATATTTCTAGGTTCAGTTTTAATAAGAAATTCAAGAAACACCAGTTAAAGAACTAAAAAGTAACAAAAAGATCCCTCTTACAGATTCTCACCCACTCAGGACCTTGCATGTTTAATTTTAGCTTTCAAGGTCCAATACTAACGGAAATACAAAAAGTACCAGTTGAAGAATAAAAATTACCAAAAAGTTTCCTTTTAAAGATTTTCATCCACTTAGGACATTGCATGTCTAATTTTACGTTAATGAAAATTAAAAAAAATATCAGTTAAAGAACAAATAAGTACCAAAAAGATCTCTCTAACAGATTCTCACCCAATCAGAACCTTGAATGTTTAATTTTTGTTTCTAGTTCCAATTCTAACGGAAATTAAATAATAAAAAAAAAACAATTAAAGAACAAAAAAAAAAAAAAAATAAAAAAAAAATTAAAAAATAAAAAATAAAAAATAAAAAAAACAATTAAAGAACAAAAAAGTACCAAAAAGTAGCCTCTTATAGATTTTTATCCACTCAGGACATTGCATGTTGAATTTTATATTAGCGAAAACTAAAAAAGCACCAGTTGTAGAACCAAAAAGCTAAAGAACCCAGTAAAAATTTTTATCATTTTGCGAAGCACTAAAGGTACATTTAAAAAAATAATCGCACAATTATGAGCTACGCAATAAGACATACGGAAATGCAGTAAAGTAAGTGAAAGAACTCTCAACAACTTTTATAAAAAAATAAAATTTCAAGTGCTACGGCATTCCCTTACTACGAAGCAGGTTTGTAAGGGAGAGTACTTAAAAATAACGGTATCAAAACATTCAGTGTGTAAAGCTGATCGTTACATATAACAATTTTTTGTATGCGCTGAATAATGCGCTTTATGTGTCAAAAATGTATTGCTTCAAAGTGGGAACTCGCCATATTAAATACATGTCTTCCATAAGCGCAATGGTAAGCGAAACTTTTATGTTTCTCCCTTACAAACCTGCTTCGTTGGAAGCTCAATTTTTTATTGGGAAAGTAATTAAATTTCCCGTATTTCCACTTTTTTGGTACTTTTTTTCCCACTGAAGTATCAAACATTTCAAAAGCATAGTGGGAGCTCATAATTTCCTATATGTCAATGAATGTAGAAAAATGTTTTGTAAAAAAAAGTACAAAAAATAGTTACAATTTTTACTTCTTAAACGTTCGAGTTTCGAAAAAGTACCAAATTTGTATTTATATTTTTAAGATAACTTCCGAATGTGATATAAGCTTTCCCCCATATTTATTAAAAACATTTCAGGTTTAAAAAAGGCTTATGACACGAATTTTCTATGGAAATTTGTTCAAAAAATCTTTTATAAATCAAAATTTTTTTTGGTATGAATATGGGGGTTTATTTCTATGTTTATTGGTGACAAAAAGTACCAAAATACAGGTTTTACCCATTTCCTCCCTGAAAGGGCCGAATTTCAAAAAAGTACCAGAGGCCTGTCTGCTTCTTTCTCTAAAGAGCAACGATAAGTATTTTATTTTTTTTGTATCTCTTTTAGTTTTACCGAATTTACCCTTTTTTACCCCCTAAACATTCGAATTTCCAAAAATCCCGTTTTAGTGGATCGTTTTGGGTATAAAACAGTCAGTCAGTAACCTTACGATTTTATATGAATATAAAGATTATTTTATAGCATGCAATATTAAAAAAAAAAAAAAATAATTAAACTAGTCCCAGCTAGAAAAAAATCCGACGTCTTCCTGATATCTGAGAGACATCGCCAAAAAAGTTAAAATTTTATTCGTGTACGAATTCTGTTAGATTTCTGACCATAAAATGTATGAAGTGTTTGACACGAATTCTGTTAGACATGTCGTGGGAAATTTAGGGCTTTTGCCGGCATTTTTCATAGATGTCTGACAGACATCTATCTGATGTGTTAGCCGACATTCTAATTGTTTTCATATATATATTTATATAATATATAAATATATATCGTCATCTTAAAGACCTAATAGCCTATCTGCAAAAAATTTAGTTTTTTATGGATTTTTATTCCCTATATCATAACGCATATGTGTGCAAAATTTCGAACATGTAATATTACAAATGACTAAGTGATTACAGTTTTTGTGCCTAGAGGACCGTTACGCACTAAAAAAATAGAAAAATAAATCATCGAAAATCACGATAAAAGTTTAATTTTGTTCCATACCCAGCAAAAACTTTGCTTACAAAATAAGTAGAAAAATAATGAGAACTTGACGAACAGACTACTTATTTTTCTACTAGAAGAAGTACTTATTTTTGTTCGAGATGTCCCAAAAGTAATCCCTTATAATTTAGCCTATTATAATCTAAAAAATAATATGTTTTTTTTATACTTAAAATTTTTATAAAAATATATAGTTACACAAAGTTAATAAAGTAAAAAATTTTTTATTTTTTTTTTAATTTTTTTTTTTTGTTTTTTTTTTTAATTATTTTATTTTTTCTTATTCTATTTTACTTTATTTTATTTTTTATTTTTTTTTTCTGTCTCTGGCGGGATTTGATCCCGCAACCTCGGTGATGATAGACTAGCTCTCTACCAGCTAGTCTACCGGGGCAGCGTAGTTTTTGCATTAAAAAACTATGTTTTATGACTATAATGACATTTTTATTGTCATAATGAAAATACAAATTTTTCTGTATATTTAAGATATAATAAAGTTATTATTTAATATATAACTAATAATCCAAAAAGTGGCGAATAAAGCTACAAAGTAATGAATTCTTGAAGTCATTAAAAGTAGGATTGTAAGTAAAGTTTTTGCTGGGTAGTGTAATTTAAACAAACATTAAGTACTTTTTTTGCTTAAACCAGTAAAATAAACTATAAATTTTTTAATCTAAATTTTTAATAATTTTTATTAGGCTTAAGTTCATTAAACTTAATTTTCATTAAATTATTTTTATGAAGAAAGGAATTTTACAACATGAAAATTAATTAAAATTGTTATTGATAATCTTTCATTTTTGACCGTGGCCGGGGCTCGAACCCGGGCCGGCAGGTTACCATGACATGTTTCGATCGCAACCACTCGATCTCCTCAGATGGATTTGCCGTTTTACACTCCCAGCCATCGACGACTGCTGACGTCAATAGTCAAACATCAATCCTTAAACCAAATTGTATTTTAACCTTTGGTAGATCGAAGTTTGCTTTTTTGAATGATTATCCATTTTAATTGATTTTACACGTTCTTCCTTACTTCTGTTTTTTCGTACTTTTGTCAAGAATTTTTCTTGAAGTCTAAAGTACATTTTTTGTTTTTTCATTTTTTTGTCTTTCTTTTTCCTGTTGACCTTTTTCAGCACAACTTGAAGGACAAAAGAATACATAGAGCTCGTGCCTTAGCTTTAACAATACTAATTAGTATTTTGGTTATTTTGTTGAACTATTTTATGGTTTTTAATCCAAATTTTTAATAATTTTAATTAGGCTTAAGTTCATTAAACTTAATTTTCATTAAATTATTTTTATGAAGAAAGGAATTTTACAACATGAAAATTAATTAAAATTGTCATTGATAATCTTTCATTTTTGACCGTGGCCGGGGCTCGAACTCGGGCCGGCAGGTTACCATGACATGTTTCGATCGCAACCACTCGATCTCCTCAGATGGATTTGCCGTTTTACACTCGCAGCCATCGACGACTGCTGACGTCAATAGTCAAACATCAATCCTTAAACCAAATTGCAAAAAAGCAAACTTCGATCTACCAAAGGTTAAAATACAATTTGGTTTAAGGATTGATGTTTGACTATTGACGTCAGCAGTCGTCGATGGCTGCGAGTGTAAAACGGCAAATCCATCTGAGGAGATCGAGTGGTTGCGATCGAAACATGTCATGGTAACCTGCCGGCCCGGGTTCGAGCCCCGGCCACGGTGAAAAATGAAAGATTATCAATAACAATTTTAATTAATTTTCATGTTGTAAAATTCCTTTCTTCATAAAAATAATTTAATGAAAATTAAGTTTAATGAACTTAAGCCTAATTAAAATTATTAAAAATTTGGATTAAAAACCATAAAATAGTTCAACAAAATAACCACAATACAAACTATAAATGTTATTATTTAATGTGTATAATATTCATATGTATAAAGAAATTGTTATTTATTCATACTAATTAGTACTGCTGCTAGGTTATTTGGTTTCAGATTTTTACAATTCCAAATAACCTAAGTGACTAACATAAGCTGTTTTTACAAAATTAAAAAATTTTCTCAACCGATATATATTTCTGGTTTTATTTTAATCAAAATATGTAATTTTCGTTTCAATATTGTAAATATGTAGCTCCAATTTAATAACGTTTTTTTCCTCTCCTGTAAACTTTTGAAAATTGCAGATAGGTTATTTCGTCTTTAAGGGACGATATATAGCAGAAAGAATTGCGTTTAAAATATTTTATTGCAAAATAAAAGTATATATTTAAAAATTTTTTATCGGTACATAAATTCCCCCCGAATTATCCATGCGAACTCGATCAGAAAGCGGCCTGACAGTACGTACATCCAATGTCTGATAAAAATCTAAACGAAGTCTCTAAGAATGAAATCAAACATTTGCAAGAAATGTCTTGATTCAGATAACGTCGAAGTATTTTGCTGGCTGGGGTCGTATTTATCTTCACACACATTTAAAAGAAAACTCCCCAATGATAATCTCCTAGAAGTATCTAATACAAGGTATATAGATCACATTTATCCAATCATCAAAAATAAGAAACGGGGATCATTTTGCATGTATCGTAAGTGACCTATTTTGAAGTCTTCTAGGAACAAGGTTGCACCCTTTTTTACTCGACTGTATCTTTCCCATGAAAATGTAAAGCAATCATTATATAAAACATATCACCCTTTTATTGCTTTTTTTTTTTACTTTCATTTTTTGTATATTCCCCACTGTGTAATAAAAAAATCCTCTACAAATATCTTAACTTTTTGTTAAACATCTTGGAAAATAAATTTTTTGTTGGTTTTTTTTTTGTAACTGGCCTAAGCTATGTTACTTTGGGGTAAAGAACATTTCCAGGAAGATAAAAAAAAGCTTAGATATTTAGGAAGGCCAAAATGAAATAATTCTTTTGCACGTGGCAACACGTTTTTGTAGTTATAATTTTTTCAAGTCTTTAACAATAATTCTTTTATTTTAATAATTTATTTAAAGAATTAAATTTGTGTAATAAAATAAAATATATTTGTTGAATATTAAGTTAAAATGATTAAGCCCGAGGTCTGTTGCATGTAAAATTTTTCTTTATTTGTTTCCGATATTTCGATATTCTTTGAATATCATCATCAGGGAATGTTTAATTAAAATTAACATTAACCACAATAAAGGAGTAATAGCTCTTTACGTTTCAGCATCAAAAACTATATCGGAAACAAATAAAGACAAATTTTACATACAACAGACCTCGAGTGTAATCATTTTAACTTAATATTCAACAAATATATTTTATTTTATTACACAAATTTAATTCTTTAAATAAATTATTAAAATATGTAAAAGAATTATTGTTAAAGACTTAAAAAAAGAAACACCAAATACATTGTATAGGCCCTAATTGTGTTAAACTCAACGCCAAAGCAAAAAACGAAGCCTAAATATTTTGTAATTTTATTGTTGCTTTTTACATAAATTCATATTGCGTGTTAAAAATTTTCAACTCCACAAGATATGCAATGTTTTATTTATATTTTAATTTTCAATGTCAGCTGCTTAGAGTTGCCCCGTGCTTATGTTTTTTTGTAAGTTGTATGAAACAATTTTTTACATTTGAGGTGGCACCCAGTTAAAGTCGGTTCAATTTAAAACATACATACTTTAATTTCGACTATAGTAGTAAAATAATTAAAAGAATGTTTTTATTTTAAAGTTGTTTTTAAAAAGAACCGACTTTAGCTTTTGACTATGATTATGGGCCATTGTTTTGTGCCGCATACGCCACTTTTTTAAAACTATTTTTAAAAAGTAGCTTTTTGTGCTGCATTTTATTTTGCTTTTGTTAACTACTTTTTTTTCTTACGGCAATGAAGCAAAGCAAGAGTGAGATCTATTTTGTACGTTTTTATATGAGGAATTTGTTGCAATCGCCTAACAGTGACGTGTATAGAAAAACCATACTTAACAAACCTTAAAGTAGTTGATATGCAGCAAAATTAATGCTTAATATCTCAGAGAACCACAAAAAATTTGGTGAAACAGAGCTGTGATTTTTAAAAATGGCCGGTACGACAAGCCAAGAATAAGCTGTTGGTTTGCGAACTATCAATAATTATTCAACTCTTAAAACTAACACTTAAACATTTAGTTAAGCCAGTGCCAGACAAAAATTTTCCTCTAATATCATATTTTCATTTAACGAGATCGTACGTAAGGTATTTTTTCTATCTATATATAATTCAATATTTGCTTCAATACTTTTAGTAATACTTCAAAACTTGTAAATTAAAATTATATTAACATTTTTTAATGTTTAATGAATGCAAAAAATTAACGAGATCTGGAGTTTAATTCTGACAATCATGATCAGATACTTTTTCGCTTCGCAAATAATTTTATTTCTAATTCAAATACTGAACGAATCAAAATTATTTTTTCAGTGTTGTAAAAACTCAAATGAATGCTTCACAATACTGTAAAAATAATATCGATTCGTTCAGTATTGACTAAGAAAATAAGAATCGAAAAAGTGTTCGATCACGACTATCAGAATAAGCCTCCTGAAATCTCACTCATTTGTAGGCGAAAATAACTATGCGATTGTTAAGTTAGTTTCGTGCCAGATGGTTCGGGTGAGATTTTAATTTTTCCAATTATTTTGCACTATGCCTGAGTATTTCCTCTTTTAGTAGGGGTACCTTCAAATCACTGTGCAACTGTTGGTTTCTCATATACCACGAAGCACCTGTCATTATTCTTAAGATCTAAGCAATTTTTCCATATTAAGGGCTGACGCATTCCCCTTAAAATTGTATAACGCAGCTTCAAGTTGACTTTTAGATCGAGCTGTATCAAAGATATAATTATATCTGAGTAAATTTTGCTTTTATATGGGGATTCCAAATCAGCCGGCAAACAAGGTGAATACTGAAATATTTTACTTTGGAATGCTGGGGTACACATCGGGCACAAGTTTCCCCTCTGAGTCTTAGGCCGGATTTTTGAGATGTCGATTAAGTTTAAACTTAGTTTAACGTAGTCGGAAAATCGGAATTTTTCGGCGAAATGTAATTTTTTTTTATTATTTCATGATAGACCAAAATTAAGCTGTTCCGTCAACATATTGTATAAAAACTTGGTAATGGCGGCACACATTTTTTTCAGATTAACTAAACCTAGTTTAACTGAGATCTCAAAAAACCAGCCTTACAATTACATGGATACACTTTTGTTCATTAACTTTAATTCTCCACTAATTCAGCCAAACTTCCAATTGTTCAATATGGCGTTGTAAAATCATAGATGCCGTTGCGAGATACTTAAAATTGCCGTATCAGAGTCCAAACACAATGTAACGATAATTTATTGCGGTGCGATTTTTCATACGATTTTAAAGTAAAAAATCGCAGTGCGGAACGGCATAAAATAAAAAATCTATTTTATTTTCATTGCGGACTTTCTCTCTCTCTCAACAAGGCGAATTTAATTCGCCTTGTCTTTCAATTTTTGATACTAGTTCTCTTTCTGATGTTGCAATAGTTTTTGAATAATTGGCTATGTTCACAACATTATTGAAAACAAACAACATGATAATAATGTATGCACAAATAAATTAATAAAAATTTAAACAAAAAAGGACAACTATTTCCGTCGCCGTCTTCCGTTGTATTATGTTTATTTTTCTCTCCCGCAACGAGAAATCGCACCGCACCGCAAACATTGTGCTTAGACTCTCATCCGCATTTGTCGTTGTAAACGTGGTTTTATTCAATGGCATTATACATATGTCCAGTGGTTGTACAGAAGGGGACCCAATATAGTTACTACCTTGCGGTACACCGGCTTTTATGTCCGGTGGTAAGCTAACAAAGTTATTCTCTTAAATAAAAACTTTACGATAGAATGTTCGGAAGCAATCACTGCTTGATCTTATAAACGAATCATTTGTGCCTTGTCGAAAGCTTGCAAAACGTCAATAAATAGTGTCAAGCATTTCTTTTTCTTCTCAAAAAAATTTTAAAATCAAAGCGATTCAATTAAGTTTTAACTAACAACCATATTTTTGAAAAGATTTTTTAAAAAATGTTTATCTTGACAAAATTTTTGGATGGTAGATCCTGCACAGACCAAAGGTCCCTTATAATCCCTCTCCCTAAAATTATTATACCCACCATAGTGAAGAGGGTATTATGCGTTTGTGCTGATGTTTATAGCAACTAAAAGTATTGGTTCCACACCCCCTTCTTTCAGCATACCGACTGATTGCGTTCCGTCCGGCTGGCTGGCTGTTCATGTAAACTTTGTGCGCAAGATACAGGTCCCAATTTTCCAGAATATTTTTTTTGTATTTGGTACATAGACTTTTATTGTGACAAGGACCAAGGTCATTGAAAATAGTGAGAATGGGTCCATAATTTCATAAACTTCCTTCCGGAATAGAGCGTTTGTGGTCACAAACCATCTTATTACGTTGGTATTAAGACTAATGGCGTTTTCTTTTCTGAGTAAAATTCTGCATTTATTCTGCCTTTTACATTTTTTTATGTTCTTTTCTGAAAAACATGTGTTATTTTAAAAGTGTAAAGCGTTCTTTTCTGATGATGTTCCCTTTTAAAATTAAAAAAAATGCTACATGTTCAACACTCACTTTAACTAAAGGGGCATGAGTGAAGCACTAGATTAAGGCGAATTCAGTACAAGGTGTTGGCAAGTTTCGAGCCGTAAACACTAACAATGCAATACAAAAAACATCTGTTGTTTTTGTTGGCTTTCGATTGTTTTAGTCTTGCCACCACCTGTAATTGAATTTACCTTGTGCTTTTTGTACTTTATTGTTTTATGCCGAAATTTATGTTCTTTTGTAAACGTAAAATATGAAACACTTCTTAAAAATTAGGGGTGTATTTAAAAGTGTTGCCATGTCACATGTAACACTTATGCAACACTTTTTTTTAGAAAAGAAAACGCCATAAATTTGGACTAAACATATTTTTTTATAACCTTACCAATTTTAATTGGAATCGGTTCATATTTTAATATAGCTTTCATATAAATACCACTTCCAAAAATAACTTTAAAGTCAAACGTCCCTATAAAAGTTAGCATTGATATAAAGTTTGGCGATGAAAACTCTTAAAATGGCTTTTATGACACGACAAAGATTTTTGCTAGTTGGTCCAAAATTAACTACAGGTCCCATATAAAAACCCCCAACTGAAATTACTAAAAGACGAAAAAAATCTCATATAGATGTAGATATCTAGATAACGTTCATCATAAAAAACTCTTAGCCTCATAACAAAAATTTGGCCATGAGTTGGTCCAAAATAAACTACAGGTCCCATATAAAAACCCCCAACTGAAATTACTAAAAGACGAAAAAATCTCATATAGATGTAGATATCTAGATAACGTTCATCACAAAAAACTCTTAGCCCCATAACAAAAAAAGTTTCTGTAAAAAGTGTGATAGTGTGTATCAAACGGACGGGCTTCACCGGCTATACTTTCTTACTTTTTTCAGATGAAAAAATCTCATATAGATCTAGATAAGATGCAAACTGTTATATGGATCTGACCTCGTAACACAATTTTTTTTAGCGATTCAATGATGGGTCAAAATATGTTACATTCTCCAAAAATATTTCTGTTAAAAAATATGCAAAAACTTTTATCCCAAGCAAGAAGCTGGAAAAACTTGCCCTGTTTATTACCTCACATTTAAAAAAAGAACATTTATTTTCTTATTATTCTCTAGTGAGCATTGCATTCATAAAAGTTTTTTTAACATTGTACATTTATAAAAAAAGCAAATAAAATAGTTCTGGAACTTTTTAAAATCCCAAGCAAGAAGCTGGAAAAACTTGCCCTGTTTATTGCCTCACATTTAAAAAAAGAACATTTATTTTCTTATTATTCTCTTGTGAGCATTGCATTCATACAAGTGTTTATAACATTGTACATTTATAAAAAAAAGCAAATAAAATAGTTCTGGATCTTTTTAAAATATGTATATTAATATGTAAAACAAATGTAAGTACAAGTAAGTATAGTAAAAGTATCCGTTTACACTTAATCCGATTTTCTTTTGGTCATTTGCCACCACTTACAAATTTTCAGTTGAGTTGTGTTTCGAAGCACTTCTCATCTCATAATGGGTTTGTTTGTTTGTTTCTTTTTGAGTTGCCACTAGTCGTTTCTATGGAAAACTTTACATTTGAATGGATTTAAGGTCTTAAAGGGGATTAATTTTTATGTGTATTTTGTTTCAATTTCTATCTTTTTAGTTTTTGTGCATCAAATTGTGATGACATTAGTTGTGGATGTTGCATCATTTAAATAATTGATTTAATATTATTTTTTTTTTTACTTTTTTCCAATAAAATCAGTTTGTTGTGTAATCAAGTTTTATCTTTTACTCTTAAGGTTGAATGGATTTGCTAGACTTACAAAATAAACAAAAGCAGTAATCTTTCTGTGGAAAGTGTTTGTTTTTTAGTTAGAAAATTTACTAATAAATGTGGATTAAAAATTATTTGGAAATGCTTTTAATTTACCTGTGATTAGTTTTTATGAAAAGTATTAAGTCTTTAATTTTGAAATAAAGAAAACACGTAAGAAAGAATATAGACGGTCAAGCCCGACTATAGCATTCCCTATACAATAGTTTGTTTAGAATAATTTTTAAGAGTGCAAAAAAATGCTTTGTCTGGGTTCACACTATGAAAGTTTTCTCCCGAAAGTCTGAGTTTATTGGTGAGAGGGGAAGAGAACATGCTCAGACTTTCTAAAAGAATACTTTCATAGTGTGAACCCAGACTTAGATTTAAATAGGAGTTATTTGAGCTGAAAATTATGTAGAAATCAACATCATTTATAGGATTTTTTTTGCCTTACAGTGATTTTAGGGACGGGACTTGAAAGGAACTTATGGTCGATGCTAAGCGTACCTAAATAAATCAATGGCATTAAAAGCTGTTTTCAGAAGTGCTTTTTGTATGGGAGATATGTTCAAAAATGAAGGAGGTTGTAATAAAATACATCGTTTAATAAAATCAGAAAGATTGGTCCAGAGTACAAATACACATGTTACATCAAACAGTGGAGCTAATAAATTAAAAATAAGTGTGGATATAACCAGAGATGCCAACTCTTTACTTCTGAAAATGGCTAAACGAGATAAAAAAATAGCTAAATCTAGCCACTAAATTGCTTAATCGGCAGCACTGGGTACAACTAAAGGTAGTCAGTCAGTCTGATGGACTTTAATAATTATTATCAGAGCGAGTTTAAATATGAACAATATTGTTTAAAATAGGCATGTCAATACAACGAAAACATTATAAATATGCACAAAAATATGCACGCATAAAAACGCACATATAATTTTTAATTAGTTTTATTTAAAGAAATGTTTATTACAAAGTATAATTGGGGCTACACAATTTTAACTTAAATGTTGCATTTTATTCTCAGGTAGATGGGAAAAATAATAATAAAAAAAAAATTGGATCCTACTTTTAGCCCTCCACCGCCAATAAGATCAAATCGACTAATTTGTTAAACATCATATGATGCCACTTTTAACAGTTTTTTAAGTTGTTGCAACTCATTACACAAAACATATCCACAATTCTTATACATAATAGGTCAGATTTCAGACAAACTTAAGTAAACCATTTTTTTTATTTCCTAAGTTCTTGTCATACCTTAAATAAAAAAACAATGTGGCAAACGATGCCACAAAACCAGGGACCGTAACTGTTATGACTATTATTTTTTTGTCCAGTACTTTTTTTGGTCAACAAATAACTGCTATTTTTTTTAACTAATATTTTTCAATCAAAAATAAAAAGCTAAAATTTGACTGATACAATTTGTCAGAGCAAAACTTGGCAGCTTTATTAAGGATTAAATAGAATTCTGGAACATTCCCTTAAAAAAATAAACGATTAGTGATTATTAGATTTAGAACGAAGTTAAAGAAATTACAGTTTTTTTTTTTCATTGAAATATGTGCTGCATTAATTTTTTAATATTATTTAAGTAAAGGGTGATTTTTTAATAATTAAATTTTTCGGGCTGGCAGCACTGGTTGGTAATTGTGTCCAAACTACATCTGTGAAAGTGAAAAGCGTTCAGTATACTCTGCCATTTCATCATGGAGAAACTCACAAACGAGCAACGACTGCAAATCGTTGAAATTTGATATAAAAGTTCAGCTCGATGGAAATCCACTGTTTTATCGAAAAATTGTGTTCAGCGATGAGGCTCATTTCTGGCTAAATGGATACGTAAACAAGCAAAACTGCCGCATCTGGGGTGAAGAACAGCCACATACCGTACAAGAGTTACCGATGCATCCCGAAAAAACGACAGCTTGGTGTGGTTTATGGGCTGGTGGCATCATCGGTCCATTTTTCTTCAAAGACGACCGTGGAAGAAACGTTACCGTCAATGGCGAACGATATCGAGCCATGATACCCGACTTTTTTTGCCCCAATTGGCAGAGTTGGACTTGGTTAATATGTGGTTTCAACATGCCACACAGCTCGTGAAGCAATGGACATATTGAAGGAATAATTTGGTGAGCAGTTTTTCTCTCGAAATGGCCCTGATCATGAGATTTGACGCCTCTTGACTATGTCTTGTGGGGTTATGTGAAGTCGTTGGTCTATGTGGACCAGCCAAACACGATTGAAGCCTTAGAGTATAACATAACACTTGTTATTCATGGAATACAGGCCGAAATGCTCGAAAAAGTGGTGCAAAATTGGACCTTACGAATGGACCATTTGAACCGGAGTCGCGGGCAACATTTACATGAAGTTATTTTCAAAAAGTAAATGGCAAAGACCAATTTATCGATTCCAAAAAAAATTTTGAATATATGATGCAAATTTGAGTGTTTTATAAGATTTTTAAATAAACTAGGCTTAAGAAATCACCCATTATAGTTATCAAATTTCTCTTTTTGACTGAAAAAATATTGGTTATATTTAAAAAAAAAAGAAAAAAAAAATACAAGTAAAATTTTAATATTAAGTTTTGACTGAAAAAATATCAGTTAAAAATAACAGTTATTTTTTGTTTTTTTTGAAAAAAGTTAAAGTATTTAAAGGATTAAGGGTAAACTGTCCGTGAAAGTTTGGGTTCGGTTCGCAGCTCAGTCAAGTATGAAAAATTATCCATAAATTTTAGTTAAGTTCATGTTGTAAAATTCCTTTCTTCATAAAAATAATTTAATAAAAATTAAATTTGATAAACTTTAGCCTAATGAAAATATCAAAATTTGTATTAAAAACCATAAACAATTCAACAAAATAACCACGATAATAATTATTTTAAGGATTTTAATCCAAATTTTAGTATTTCTAATCAGGCTAAAGTTCATCAAATTTAATTTTCATTAAATTATTTTTGTAATAAAAGGAATTTTACAACATGAAATGAATTAAAATTTATTTATAATTTTTCATTCTTGACTGAACTGGGAATCGAACCCAGGTTTTCACGGACATGTTTCGATGGTAACCACACTATTTCTTCAGAGATTTTTGTAGTTTAACACTCACACTCAATAGTCAAACATCAATCTTTAAACCCAATTGAATTTTAATCTTGATAGATCGAAATTGGTTTTTTGAATGATTATCCATTTAAATTGATTTACATGTACTTCCTTACTTTTGTTTTTTGTACGGCAAACCCTTCTAAAGAGGTTAATAACTGCTATTTTCGATTGCTGCACAAAACGATAGAAAATTATTTTAATGCTTCTTCATCAATGCCCAGTAAAAAATTCACATTACCAAAAGAACAGCTTGCCATATAGTGACTTACTTTTTTGGTTGCCAATTTTAATCACTCGATTACCAAACGCATTACATTAGATCAAAAAAAAAATACAAAGTAGTAAATGAACTAATTTTTTAAGTAATATAAGGATGACTAAAAATATTTACTGTAAAAGTGATTATTAAAAGGAAAGTATACAAATTTCTATATTACCTACGTTATGATTTTGTACAAAAAGATTCACTACTTGACTTTTTTAAAACTAAAAAAGTAAGAAAGTAATCAATTTTTAGGAACTAATTATTTTTGTCTCATGCCTTTTAAAAATAATTAATATGGTAAGCCAGTTAAGAAGTCATTCCGCCTTAACTCCAAACTCAATTACATACCTAATTAAAAATTTTTTACTGGGCGTCTTCACTCTGCAAAGTTTTCGCTGATTATATTTAGCACTAAGCACCACAAAAATTTCCAACATTTCTGCCAAATATTAAAAAGTTTTAATACTTCTACAAAGATGCTTAAAATGTTTGTTTAAACAGCAAACACCCCAATGAACAACACAAAACAATTGAAAAAACCGTAAAATTTTGCCATGTTTGCCAAGCAATTTGTATGGTTTATTTTGCCCTTTAAATTTTTTTTAAAGAACTTCGGTTTTAAAAAATTATAAAAATTTAATGAATTTATTATTTGAGATATTCTTTCAAATTTATTTAAAATAAATTTGAATTTGTTTAATAATTCGTGATGTCGAAAACCATTTGCGACTTATCATTTTATGGCACTTCAGACAACTCACTTTGTCTTTTTAATCCCGTTTGAAATATCTCCAGAGAAGACATTTGCTTAAAAATATATTTAATATTTAGAATAACTCTACACTAAGTACTATTTAAACTTAAAAAAAAAAAAACACTTTTTTATAGTATTTTAAATTGTTTTTAGTTTTTTTTTTTTAAACAAGAACACAAGCTTTGTATTTACATCGTTCATTATGTTTTTTGACTTTTGTAACATTTTGTTCATACAAATTTAAGGTTGTCCAATATTTTAATTATTAAAATACTTTAGTTACGGGTACATTGATAACAAAAGTAGAGCAAACGTATATAAATTACACATTATTTAAATAACAAGTTTATTCGATATAAAAAATGGACATTTAAAAATAACCAGCTTGAGTAAACCTCCCTACCAGTGTTGCCATAACTGTTTGATGAAAATATTCCAAAATTATTGGTATTTTGTTAAAGCTTTGATATCGTTGCAAATGGGAATTTTTTAATGTTTGAAATTCTCATTCACTCTGCAGTTTTATTTGGCTTTTCTGAAATTTTTTTTTGGGAGAATGTTTCTTTATGATCTGGCCTAAGCAACCATTGAAATGCGCATAGAAACTAGCTTATCCTCCAACAATAAATTTCAGTATTTTTATCAAGAATAAAAATTGAGAATTTAGCACGACAAACAAAAATTACTTTGATAATATGCCAAAAAAAACCGCTAAAATCTGCTAAATCGTTAAAAAAGAAAATATGCTAAAAATGTGCTAAGATTTAACCTAGAATTTTAAAAAAATTTGCTAAATGTTTACAAATAGAAAATGCTAAAAATCTACTTAATTTTAATAAAAAATATGTTAAACATCTTCTATATAAAAAGGAATTTTATTAAAAAAAAAAAAAAAAAATATGGAATTCTCTAACTCAATCTGCTTAATATTGCAGAAAATATGCTAAAATGGTAACACTGCTACCTACCTACCGAAGGCCTTACATCATTACGAATTGTGTGTCTTATTTTGTAAAAACAAATGTCGGTTTGGTTACAGCTTGGGCAAGTTCTTCTAACGAAATATAAAAGCTTGAGTTTTAATAGGATTAATTTTTAACTTCGATTTGGAAAAAAAAATTTTCGCAGACAGCGAAACCCGCTTCTATTTAAGATATTAGCAAAGAACCACGTCTACCTATAATTTTACCCATAAATGCCTTTTTGTGTTTTTTCTGTATATACAGAGAACAAAAATCAGGAACAATCATCGTGGTTGTCAATACCAAACCGATCTAAAAAGAGGCCAGGATTTAAGAAGTAGCCGTGGTACCTCACGTACAAAGTAGTGCCCGGTAGGCTAGCTGGTAGTGAGCTAGTCTATCAGCGCCTGGGTTGCGGGTTCGATTCCCGCCAGAGACTCTGATTTCTTTCCTGCAGACAAGCGCAGAGTTTCGCGGGGTCTTGCTAAGGGAATTTAAAAAAATTAGGGGTGGAATAGGGCACGACTTTTTGATTTCGATACGGTAGAACCCCCCATTTTGTGAAGTTTATAAAAAAACGCATGTGCCAAAAAATTAGGGGGGTGGGATGGGGGTAAATGGCTTCTCATCGGGGTCAAAGCTAGGGGAAAACGATACAAAAGCCAAAAAAAAAGCTTCACAAGAGTCCCTGAGTCGCTCCTAAAGGAGTAAAATGGACTGACTCCCACTAATATTTCCACCCCTACATTTTTTATTAACATACTAACCCCCCTATCTGTTCTCCTTAAGGGGGCTCCCATACTAAATATTATTTTTTATAAAATTACCCGCCACCGCCCTAATTAGCCCCAGAGTGCCCCTAGAGAAGTCAAATATATGACGGACCCACAATATTTTTGCTACCCGAGCATTTTTTCAAAACATACCTAGTCTCCATCTTTA
This sequence comes from Pollenia griseotomentosa, assembly GCA_963931875.1. Classification (NCBI taxonomy): domain Eukaryota; kingdom Metazoa; phylum Arthropoda; class Insecta; order Diptera; family Polleniidae; genus Pollenia; species Pollenia griseotomentosa. The sequence continues at coordinate 158,393,515 of OZ007562.1, read as the reverse complement.
ATCATTAGGGTGGTCCCCATACAAAAATTTCGAAAATGATGGAATTGCACAACATATCGCTCATTTGCTGCAAGACCGGCATAACTCAAAAAACCCATTTTGAGATAAACGCATTTAAAGTTTTTGATTTGCTCTAACTACTTAGAAAAAAAGAAGACACATTCTCTTCAAACTGGGAAAGTATAAAAGATATAAAGATGAATTTAATACACAAAAAAAAAAAGGGAAACAAAGCGAACAATTCTGCATCTCTTAGTCCAAAACTTCGGGTACGTTCGTAAATGCATCAAAACTGGGCATCAAAATTTTGTTGCTGATGCGTGATCACCAGTTGCACTTTTGATGCTGATGCTTTTTTACTGCACAACAGCTGTGCAAAGTTTGAGTTTTTGTACACAAGCTAAATTATAAAAGTTTAATGAGCGAACATAAAATTATAAAAAAATATGTTATCCACAATCGCGATGGCAAATTTTATTGAAAATATTTAACCAAAAGTAATAGTTTTCTTATAAATTACAAGAAAAAGCATCAAAAAAGAAAAATAAAACGATTTCTTTAATGTTAAAAGTTATTGTATCAGAGAATTAACTAATGCAATAATTGCCAATATTTGCTGCAGAACTGCGGCATCACTGCATAAAAAAAACTTTTGACAAGTAATGCCAAGTTTCTTACAAGTGAACATTAAACTTTACTAATGCGCAACTGATGCGCAACAACTGCATTTACGAACGTACCCTTCATATTTTGAGTTATGCCGGTCTTGCAGCTAATGAGCGATATGTTCGCATAACTCAAAAACGCTTTAGCTTATTGACCGAAAAAGAAAAGAAAAGTAAAATTTTTTCAAATATGCGCAGTTGTTTTAGAAACATATTTTTTTTTTTTTTGGAAAAAAATAACTTTTTTATTAAAAATTCGAAATTTGTTTTTTTTTAAATATTTTTGCAAAAGAGCCTCTTATTAGGAGTATAAAGAAGCATAGCTGAGCTATCGATACCACCTGCTGCTATTTTTCTTGTTTGTATACATTGCATCCCGCGCGAATTTTTAGCAAGTAAACTTGCGGCGGAAAACTGTGATTATAGCTGCTGTTACATGTTTTCATAGCTGTATTTTAAATAGTAATATCGATATTGATTTTTTCCTATCGATATTTTCGATATTTAAAACTAGTATATAACTAGATAGTACTATCGTAAATAAGTATTTATTTAACTATTTTAAAACGGTTACCCATCTAACTGGTTCTTTGTCATTATTCCGTAACCGGTCCTCTCTTGAAGTAGCTAGAAAAGACGCTAGTTCGGTTTTATTTGCAAAAAAGACACTTTCGAATTATAACGAACACTGTGTTACCAGTTTAAACAATTAAAACCACTTTCTACAAATTTGGCAGCACTTTTTATATTTTACTACGCGTGTATCGTTTTTAAATTTCTTAATCTTACTGGCATATAAAGCAAAATTAAACTAACAATTGAATTTCTTAACACAAAAATTTAATTCTAAACTTGATATTTACACATTAATTCACTAGTTATGTATATAAATCGGTCGTATATCCAAAAAATCGAAATTATCTGTCAATTTTTCCGTATGGTGGACTGTGTGATTGAGATTTGTAGGCGCTACATATCCCAAAGCACGACCACGTGGTGATATCACTAAATGAGCGTAATTCTGTGACGAACCCTGATATGAAACCACTGAAGGAGCAGCATCGATTATTAAAGCCTGCAAAGAAACCGGCTGTGGCTTACAAAGGCACATAAAACCAAATAAATTAAGCCAAAACATCCATGTGACACAGAGACTGGACAGCTAAAGTAAAAATAAATGAAAAGTTTAAATGGCATCGGTTAATTGTTTTTAAATATTTATTCAAGCCAAATATTTAAATCACAAATCAATATTGGGTTTACTTACCACTTTATTCATGTTGATGGATTGAAAGAGTTCGCTAGACTGTTTATTTTGAAAATAAGAGTCATTTTTCAGTTAAGACTTCAATATTTCTTTAACTTTTAGTAGTTTTCTTTTTGTTTTTTTTTTCTGCTGTTGTTGTCTTTTCTCGAGATACTCAAGAGGTACTTTTAGGAATTGAGTGATTTACTTTAACTTACAAAAACAAAACTAAAATCATAGTAAAAATGTAATAATAGTACAAAAAAAAAAAAAAATAGAAGGTGTGTGTGCACACAATTATTTACGTAAACAATAACAACATTTTACAACAACAATTTGTTTATGGAACAACAACAACAACTAGAAATAGTAGTAAGAAATAAGTAACAAAAATAATGCTCCAGCAAAAACTAAACAAATCCAAACAACCCGCAACAAAAGTATGATTTTTTTAATTTTTTTTTACAAAATATTGAAAAAGTGAAGGTTGTATATAAAATAAAATAATACTGGTGTGTTAATATAGAAATAAAAAAAAAATATTTAGAAAAATATTTTTTAGATGGTGCTTGACGAATTGAATGGAACTGTAAGAGAACTAAAACTTACAAATATGTAGTTATTTTTAGGATGCGATCTGACCGATAAATGGTTTTTGGTCAATACAAGTTAACATTAGCTGTGTTAGTTTACCCCAAAATTTGCAAAAATTTGTACTGGATTTTACTGAAATGAGTTCGCGTACACATAAATTTGCAAAAGAGAGCATCTACTGAGAGAGTAAAGTGACAGTTGTTAGCAAAGAGCCTGCAAATTTTGACTGAATAAATTTTTGCCTGTAAAATCCAGTTCGCACATATTCAACAATACTGTATTAACTCAAAATTTTTAGTTTTTCCCTTTTTGGAAAAAATCGACAGTTATTATTCATATCTACCCGCTGTAAAAATATCGAGGTATTTTGTATACTCTTTGGTAAAGAAACGGCTGGTTTAAAAATACTTTTTTATATGCCTTTCATATTAAATTAGAAATTGTTTTGCTTTTACTGAAAATTTTAAAATTTTGTGTTAATACAGTATTGTTGAACAAGTGCGAGTTGAAAACAAAAACATATGATTCAATATAGTAAACAAGCAAAAAACATACAATTTGCAAAAAAAAACATTTAAAAGAACAAAAACTGAATTAAAAGTGCAGCATAAACTTAAAACTTGTTTTCTTAAAGGTATTTTTGAAAAGTAAATTTAATTTAATATAAATAACATTGCATTAATATTTTAGAGATGTAAACGAAATAAATATATGAATACTTCTTACTGCATATTATTGAGGGTACCGAATATCAAAAATCAAGTATTCATGCATTTTCGTATGTTATTTAACTAGAAACAAAATTAAAAGTCATGTACAAACTAAACAAGCCTAAAAGCTTTCACACAAGTTCATTTAATAAATACATTTGCTACGAATTTATAATTATTAAAATGAAATGCATAAAGTACCAAAAACAATATATACTAGGTAGTCTTAATAACACACATTTTACAACACTAATGCCCAATTTTCAGGATAGTAATTAAATCTAAATTAAGTTAATTTTCATAAAAACTTAAAACGTATTTAAATACATACAGATTGATTTTTGGAGTTTTATTTTTAAAGTCTTATTTAAACAAGATAAAAGTATGGTAGCACTACTTAATACAAAAAAATATCATAAAAAAGTATAATTATTTACAAGGTGGTCTCAAAAAACAGCTGATTGTTATTGCTTTGCCTCTTGTTGTTGTATTGTCGTGATATTGAGGCTACCTTGTTGAAATATTACAATAGAAACTTAAGTTGAAATTAAGTGTACCACATCGGTGAATTAAGTTTGATTTAAGTATTTAGTGAAGAAGAGAATTTTGTATTTAAAACGATTTTAAACATAAATGTGTTTTAATATCAATCCTGAAAATTGGCCATAAGCTTTTTAGCGGTCATATGTTTGAATCAACCTGCAAGTTCTTGCAATTTTTCCGTTCGTCTTTTTTGTGCAAGAGCCAGTTTTGAGAGTAACATTTTCATATTTCCCAAAATTTACTCACCTACTGGATTTTACTGGAACAGTAAACAAACGCACCTAATGTTTTGTATTCAGTAGCAGTGTTGTCAGATTTTTTTTCACCTTCATCGCCAAATAGTATACTGAAAATCGCCAAAAATTTATTTTTTTAGATTTTTGGTAAAAATAAATTCGCCAAATAAAAGTTTTATATAAAAAAGAGTATACAAGTGTATTTTAACTTTATATATATTCTCCATATTTATCCTTATTCTAGTAGTGTGTTTATATAATAGTAGAACATTGTCAAATTCTTAACATTTGTGATTCTGACTTGAATTCTGTAATCTGTAAATCATGAATCGCAATCGCAAGAAGTTTGGCTACTTTAAATTGCAAAAGTATGCTGAAGGGAACTAGAATTTTTGTAATCATAAGAAGGCTGATTATCTTAAAACCTACAACTTGTGAGATCAGTTAATTGAATTTTGCCAAAACATTAATTTTATCAAGCATGTAAACTGAGAAGCGTGATTTTCTATGTTAATATAAGCCAGAATATGGTAAAAATTTTGTATTTATTTGAAGCAAAGGATATAAGATATTTCTTAAAAGGTATATTTAAATAAGATATTTGAAATTGAATTGGAATACTTACGGTCAATTTCACCAAGTTCGATTATAATTAACTATCAGTTATAGCTGTCAGAACATATTGGTAACCGGAACTTTAATTAAAGGTTAGTTTTAACCGAACTTGGTGAAATTGGCCATTAAAGTCAACTCAATCTTCTAAACAAATTACATGAATTATTTTTAAAAATTACCTTCTAACTCAGATTCGTTTTCGATTCTATATAAAATCAGGATTTTCAAAAATTTCAAGATAATATTTAATTTTTTTTTTAATATTTTAAGATTTAAAAGAAATATTTGATTTTATTTCGTGTAAAAGTGCGCATTTTTTCGCTTTGCACTTGATACTGCTATATAGAATCTGATATCAATGCAACTTTTTTTAAAAAATTTTTTTAATTTTCTTTCGCTATTAATTCAACTATTTTTGCGATTTTAAAATTTATTTTACAAAATAAGTTTTTCGGTAAAAGTCCGATTATTGATAACTTCTGATCAGAAAAATGTGCGAAAATCTAAGAAAGCTTAAGCTTTATTCCAAATTTCTATGGAAACAATTCTTTAATGTTTTCAATGCAATTATCTGGCAGTATTATCAATTTATCATTTAAAATAATCGCATTCGTATTGCGATTTTAAAATTTGTTAAAAATTCAAAGAAAAAACTTAGCCCGTACTTATAAATTTGTTCATAAAAATATGAAAAAAAGTTAAAATGTGTTTTAGAAATCGCCAACTTTTTTAAATTTCGCCAAAAAAATCGCCATGTCGCCAAACACAAAATTGCATCGCCAATTAGGTTTATAAATCGCCACGATTGGCGAAAACTCGCCACATCTGACAGCCCCGTTCAGTAGTGCTACCATACTTTTATCTAATTAACTAAGACTTTTTTAAATAACTAACACTGAAAAAAAAGCAAACTGGTTTAAGTTTATATGAAAATAATCTGTATATAGATTTTAATACTGTCCTAAAAATTGGACATAATTAGACATTGGACATAGGCTAGATGATTTTAAACTAACGTAAATATATTTTAAATTGACTGAAGACCAGGGATCGAAAATAAAAGTTATTATCGAAATTTCAGTTCAAAAAGTCATACAGAAAGAATTTGTCTAAACGTTATTTGAGGTTAGCATTGTGATGGGTATTAGCCAGGGAAAAAAATCCTTAAAATACTTTTATTTTCCCCTTTTTTTTTAAAAAAGTCGAAAAATAACTGTTATTTTTTAACTGATATTTTTTAGTCAAATAAAAAAGCTAAAATTTGACTGATTTAAGTAAAAAAAAGTTGAAATTAGACCGATATTTTCTCAGTCAAATGGAATAACAGAAGGAAGTTAAAAGCTTATCTATAAGACAATCAAGAAGTTGGCTGTTTTCCTAAACATGTGTTCACAATGTATCAATACCGTGTTGATGCATTGTGTACTGAAATTTTTACCTACACAGAAAAAATTATTGCCGAATTATTTTCAAACAACCGCTTGTTTGAAAATTTTTTTAATTTCTATAAATATTTTTACTGATTCAATCAATATTTTTGTTTGATTTTTATTTAACCAACAAAAATGTGGATAACTCTTCAAAAATAAAATAAACGCGTTATTGGTGTCAAGTTTTCATAATTTTGTATGAAATATTTAACGCTCTTTAATGTTGTCGTCTTTTTGCATTTTTTTATTTGATCGTAAGCAACACTTCTTTATGTGAAATATAAGAACAACAACAAAAAACACACACAGTCTATTTTTGGACGCTTTAAAAAAGTGCAACTATAAGAAAAACAATAGCAGACACGACATTATAAGAAACAAAATCCCGTATTCAATTTTTTAAAACTGTTTGGTTAAATACATCAAATACAAAAATAGAATGATGACGAAAACATATCGAGTCGGTCTGCTGCCGTTTTTGGTTACATTTCTTCTTTAGCAAAGGAAAGGATACAGCAACAGAGAGTGATAAAGAAAAACATTGTGTTGTGTGTATAAATAAGACTTCGTTCAAAAATTATTCCAACAAAAAAATGTGTTTCAAAGCCAGTCGGCGGCTCTGCTTTGCCGTCACCTTCTCATACAGTGCTTACTTGTGTGCGCGTCATTGCTTGTGCAAAAACTTTTTTTTTTTTTTGATTTTGAATTTCAGTAAACTTTTTGTTTGATTCAGTTAAATTATTTGTTTGAAAAAATTAGTGTTTTTTTCAGTAAACAAAATGCAAATAAATTGTTTGAATATGCAAATTTGTTTGTAGGACCGATTTCAGACAAAAAATTGTTTGATTCTACAAATTTTTTGTTTGAATTGGAAAAATAATTTTTTCTGTGTACGTTGTATTGTATATGAATATGGTTTGCATCTACATTATTTTAACTGCTTTATTTGCTTTTCTCTGCGCAGTGACAACTACAAAGTTGTTTTCCGAAACTAAATGCATTGTCAAAATTTTTATGGTTGCATTTAAGAACATGTTGCCATGTATTACAACAATGCAACAGGCGTTTAGGAAAACAGCCGTTTATTTATTTTTTTGATTTTTTTTATTGAAATATGGGCTGCATTAATTTTTAAAGGTTACGAAAAATGTATTATATAATAAAAAGTAATTTTATATATATTTGACTGAAAAAATGTCGGTCAAATTATAATTTTTATTTTTTAATCCAAATTTTAATATATTTAATTAGGCTTAAGTTCATCAAATTTAATTTGCATTAAATTATTTTTATGAAGAAAGGAATTTTACAAGATGAAAATTAATTAAAATTGTTATTGATAATTTTTAATTCTTGACTGTAGCCGGGCTCGAACCCTGGCCGGCAGGTTACCTTGACATGTTTCGATCGCAACCACTCGATCTCCTCAGAGGTATTTGCTGTCTTACACTCGCAGTCATCGACGACTTTTACAAAAAAAAAAAAAAAAAAAAAAAAAAAAAAAAAAATTACAAGTCAAATTTTACCTTTTATTTTTGACTAAAAATATATCAGTAAAATTTTAGTTTTTTTTTTGACTGCAACCAAAAAAATGCAGGTCAAAAAATAATAGTTATTTTTTGATTTTTTTAAAAAAAGTCATAACAGTTACGGTTACAACTAGATTGACTATAGGCCACATTGGTTTTACAGCAAACTGAGAATGGAGAAGATCGGCAACAGATTTATTTGACTATAGATAAGATCGTCGTCTATTGACTAAAATTTACCATAGACCGAATATTTAAATAGACTAGACTTCATATTATAATTTAACTTATATCCAGTAACTGTTTATGATCTCTTGTAGCGTGCTTTGAAAATAATATCCATAGATATGTATGTATATATTTAATAGCAATACAAAGAAGTAAGTGCTAATAACCAACTTATTACTCAGCACATTGAGTCAACAACAGCAATAACAACAATCGAAACGGCCAGGCATCCAGCAAGCGAGCGAATATTTATATCATACGCCAAGACAGAATAATGGCAAGCAGCGTTTGCTAGCAGCGACAGCAGCAGCGATTTATTTAGGCTGGAACTATTTTTTATTGTTGGTTTGAAATTTGAGACACAAATTTTAATATTAGTGCAATTGAAACCATCGCTAAAAACTATGTTTGTGCCAAAACTTGAGTAATTAATTGTTAAAGAAAAAAAAAAAAAAAACATTAAACTTATAAAGAAATTTCATCAACAATTTAACAAAACCAGCTGTTAGTACAACCTTTAAAATGATTTTTTTGTTGAATTTTATTTTTAACAACTTAAAAAACATTTAATAAAATCATAAACAAATGTCTAAAAAAGTGATGATACGAATTTATTAGAATATTTCAAGGAAGTTTTTTTTTTCCTATTTTTATGATGATGGCATTAAGAAATTTGTATAAATAATAAACATTTAAGATGAAATCCAAATAGTTTCTTTAATAAATTTCAATAAAGAAGATTTTAATTAGAAAAATGGTTGGTAGATGAATTTGGAAATAAATTTTTTTGTGTTTTATAAATTTTATTAATATTTTTCGATTTTAGCTGCTGTTTATTTCACTACTTTTATGTGCAGTTTCTTCGAAAGCTGGTGTGATTTTTTCTAAAATGCCTTTTACGACGAGTGTCACAAATGTTCATTCTCCAACGGCCTTTTCTCATCAATCTATTACTCATATTCTTACAAGCGATCATGTGAAAGAGGCACTTAAGTCTTCCAATGTGCTATTCAGTAAACTTCCTTCAGTAAGCCAACATGAGCAGAATACGAACCTAAAAAGTTTAATGGTTGCTGCAGCCAGTACGGAGAAAGGTGTTGGGCGTCGCAGTATTTATGTGAAATCTGACTCGTCCTATGTTAGTTATAAAGACAATATACCAGTTTTTACTAGCCATACTCATACTCCTGCACATCTAACTTTTGCCGCTAATCCTATTGTTTACAAAATGTTACCACCACTCTCTCCATACAGCAGTTATGAAAAGTTCTTATTAAGTCATAGTTAGAATTAGTTATAAATTTAGTTGAAATCAATTTGAAAATCGAGGAAGAGTTCTGTTAAAAATTACACTGTATTCATTAATGTTAATTTAAGTTTAAAAACAAATCCCCATATTCATAAACGATTATTAAATAAAACAAACGGGTAAATTCGGTAACCTCATATCTCTAAATCTAAAAAAGATACAAGATAATTTAATACTTATCGTTGTTCATTTAATAAATAAGCGGAAAGGTGTCTGGTTCTCTTTTGGCATTCGGCCCTTTTAGGGACAAAACGAGTATAACCCGTATTTTGGAACTTTTTTGTAACCCCATCTATCTTTTAAACCAATATACAAAAAAGTAAAAATTATACCAAATTCGTAACTTATCTAAAATATACAAACATAGATTTGGTACTTTTTCGCAATTCGAACGTTTAAGGGGCGAACATCGTACCTAATTTTGGTACTTTTTTACAAAACATTTTTCTCTATTATTTGACATATACTTATTAAATTATGGACTCCCACTACAATATTGAAATTTTTGATACTCCAATGGGGTGAAAAAAAGTATTAAAAAGGGGAAAAACGGGAAACAAAATTTCTTTCTTTTTCTTTTCCGCGTTGCATGCAAGTTATAGCTGCAGGGTCTTATGATAACCTATAAGATGTAAAATGTTGTTCTTCCACTGGTACTTTTTGAATTTTTGTTATATTGGACCTAGAACAATAAATTAAATATGGAAGACCCTGAGTGGATGTAAATCTATAAGAGCGAACTTTTTGATACATTTTTGTCCTACTACTGGTACTTTTTGAATCTCCGTTCGTAGAGGACCTAGAAACATCAAATAAGACAAACAATGTCCTGAGTGGATGAGGATCTATAAGAGGGAACTTTTTGGTACATTTTTGTTCTGCAACTGGTACTTTTTGAATTTTTGTTATATTGGACCTAGAAACATAAATTAAACATGCAAGAACCTGAGTGAATAAGAATCTATAAGAGTTAACTTTTTGTTACATTTTTGTTCTTCAACTGGTACTTTTTGAACTTCCTAGTATTGCACCTTGAAACATAAAATTAAACATGCAGTGCCCTAAGTAAATGAGATTCTATAAGAGCGAAATTTTTGGTACATTTTTGTTTTGCAACTGGTACTTTTTGAATTTCCGTTAGTATTGGACACATGCAAGATCCTGACTGAATGCGAATATGTAAGAGGGACCTTGTTGGTACTTTTTCGAATTTTTATAAATACAAAACCTAGAAACATAAAACTCAACATGCAGAGTCCAGAGTGATGGAGAAACTATAAGAGGAGACTTCTTGGTACTTTTTTGTGTTAAAATTGATTTTCTGATTTTTTTTTAATTTTATTGAACTTCCAAACTATATTAAACATTTACGGACTTTAGTACATGAGAACATATGTACCGAAGGTTTATCCGCCGCCATATTTTATTCTCTAAATATTTGAAAACTTATGGCATTTTTTACCATTTCTTTTATTACGGTACATTAAACACGAAATTCGAATGTCGTGATAACGCACCGTTACCGTTTTGATAGTATCCGATAACAATTTAGGATGACATATTTCCACATTGTGAGAACTTCACTTAAATAAAAAGTAAAATTGAAGTTTTGGTTCATAAAAGGACCAGTAAAATGTTTAATATCCTTAAGGCGTTACCTTGAAATCATTTTTGTATTGCTTTCATTCGAAGCCAATTAAAAATATATGATATTTCGTATGTGTCTTCTTTTAATTCTTGTAATTTCATTACCATCTTGAGGGTTTTGTAAATCTAACGTAAAACAATGTGTAAAAAATACAAAGGTCAAGAAATTATTTAAATAAAACAAATTCTATAAATTGTTTTTTTTTTTTTATATTTCGAAAGAAATTCAAATACATACAAGTTTAATAAAATCTTAGGAACATAAATGGCTGATTCCACCAATTTATTTAAATATCAATTTATTATTAAATTTCGTTTTTCATGTCGAATAAAAATAAAACTATATGGGTAATTCCATGTCATAACGACCAAAAGCCGATTTTAATAAAATTTGGTGCGAAGGTTCCTTTTATCCTATTGGTCATAAATTTGACCCATATAGAAGCATCCTACGCACTGCAGGGGCCAAACTAAAGAATTTTTTTAAACCGACATATTTTATGGTACAGCGCGCGCGTAGGATGCTCCTAGATGGGTCGAATGTTTGACAAACCCCACTTAATTATTTAATGCGGAATTTCGTTTTTTTTTTTAGTAATTTCAATATCCTAAACCGTTTTTGAGTTACGCGAATATATGATGTGCAACCTCCTACATTTTCAAAATATCGGTATATCTCGAGAACAAGAGCTAACCTAAGCCAACACTGGATTACTGGATTCAGCTTGCCCGAATAAGGTTAAAACGCTAAGTGCCCGTCTTGTCTGTTTTGTACTTATTGCTCAAAATTTCACGCAAAACTCGTTTCAGCTGTGGTAGATGCGAAAAAGCAATGTGCAAAAATAAGGACTAAATTTTCGACATAATGAAATAATAAAATTATGTATATAATAAATTCGTATAATCTAAAATAATAAGCATACCCCAGTAAAAACTTCGCTTACTTTTTCAAAATGAATAGCTTCTTTAACTCATTATTTAGTAGTTTTCTTCTATAACTACATCCATAACAACTTCTATAACAACTTTTTTCTGGATGTATTAGAGTAAAAAAATAATGACTTGCTTTTGAATGCGTTCATTTTGGAACATCCCTTGTAAAACTCATCGGTTCTTTCAGTAGAGTTGTAAGTAGTGCTCTTATGTTTTTCTGATTACTCAACACATTATTTTGTAGGCGAAGTTTTTACTGGGACGTTCAATAAAAAATATATTTATTTACTTTTTTTTAATTGGGGTTTTTAGCTGTTTTAATTATAGTCTGGCTAGACCAAGAGAAGAGCTCTTTTGGATTATGTTTAGGAAAATCTATATATGTTCAATAAGCTTTTTTTAAATGCAATTTTCTCAAAATGCCTTCTTTATAATCACGGCATCAAAAAATATAATATTAAATGGAGAACCCTTAAGATTTCATGTGATGTATGAGGTTCATAGCTCCCAAACTAAAATCTTCTTTATATATCTCTAGTATTAGCATTTAACTTTACTCTCAATGAAACTTCTTTATTTAGATGGACTTTTTTACGATCTTATTTATTAGAAATTAAATGGATTTAAAATGTATTTTAAGAAAATTTTTTATGGAAAATATAACTATAAACACAGTTTATACCTACAATATAATTTTGTATAAATACCGCAATTATGTATTTATGTATATTAGGGGGGCCGTTATTTTTTTATTTTGATTTCTTATATTCTCCCCCGCTAAATCGGTTCAGTTTTATGTAAAAAAAAAATACAAAAAAATTTCGTTGCGATAAGTTGTGTTTTAAGGGGGGCGTCCGTCCCTCAAAGTTTGCCATCAAGCCATTTATTCAAATGTAATTTGTTTGCGTATGACTATCTTCTAAAAACAATATTTTACAAGAATATGATTTATGGCAATATTTTAGCTCTTCTAGTCAACGACATAAGCCTCTAAGAAAGTTTTTTGCTAAAATCAATATTTTAGAAAATAATTAAGAAAATAAAAACAAAATACCAAACATTTTATATACGTTTTATATATATAAAAGGTGGATTTAATGTCAAGTGACCCAATTTTGAAATAGATGTCTTTCGATTTAAATGAAATTTACACCAATTTTAGTACTGTTAGATAGTAGCTTAGACACAAATTTTCAACAAGATCGGTCAAAAAGTTTCTGAGTAAGAGGGGGTCAAAGTTTGACATTTTGGCCATACAGGTGTTCTTTCTCATCCATGTAACTTATTACCTATTGGTGTAAGCAAAATTTGTCCCAAGTAGCTTAGATAGCTTTTGATGAACTTTTTAAAAAAAAATTTTTTTGTTTTTTTAAAAAATTTTTTAAATTTAACACTTGGCTAAAAAAAATAAAAAAAAAAGTTTTAAATTTAAAAAAAAAATTTAAAAATTTAAAAAAAAAAAACAAAAAAATATTTTTAAAAAAGATTGATTAAATAGCTATCTAAGCTACTTGGGACAAATTTTGCTTACACCAATAGGTAATAAATTACATGGATGAGAAAGAACACCTGTATGGCAAACTTTGACCCCCTCTACCTCTGAAACATTTTGACCGATCTTTTTGAAAATTTGTGTGTAAACTACTATCTAATAGGACTAACCTTGGTGTAAATTTTATCCAAATCGGAAGACATCGATTTCAAAATTGTGTCACTTGACATTAAATCGCCTTTTTATATATATAAAACGTATATAAAATGTTTGGTATTTTGTTGTTATTTTCTTAATTATTTTCTAAGATATTAGTCTTAGCAAAAAACTTAGGAGGCTTATGTTGTTGACTAGAAGAGCTAAAATATTGCCATATATCATATTCTTGTAAAATGTTGTTTTTAGAAGATAGTCATACGCAAACAAATTACATTTGAATAAATGGCTTGATGGCAAACTTTGAGGGGCGGACGCCCTCCCTAAAACACAACTTATCGCTACGAAATTTTTTTGTATTTTTTTTTACATAAAACTGAACCGATTTGGAGGGGGAGAGTATAAGAAATAAAAAAAAAAAAGTTCTCCATACAACTAACGGCCACGCTAATGTATATACATATCGTCGTTCGTAAATTATTGTGTTCTATATGGTATATTTTACATATATCTTAGAAGACAATAATTTACGAACGACGATATGTTTTTGAATTTTAATAGTTTCCATAATAAGAAGAAGTACATATGTTCTTAAAAGAAATTAATAATTTTTACTTGTTTGGCCTTGTTATAAAAAATTTTAAGATTTTTCTCTTAAAAATAAGATTTTTTTTCGCCGAACGAATATTTTCTTTCCAAATCTTCTGGCAACGCTGTTGATGAGCGATGGCATGACTCTGATGAGAAACAACATGATTGACTGTTTTAACCACACAGGTTCAATATTCTTTGCCATCGGTACAATATGCTCAATTAGCCTTAGCTACTGGAGCAGCGGTATAAGTATGGACTAGAAAAGTTTTATTAAGAGATGAACTATTTGATAACACTACATTACATTTTTTATTATTTTTTATCTTTTTTAAATAGATAAATGTATGTAGATATATACATGTATGTGTATACATATGTAGGTATTTGTTTGTGTATGTATACATGGGTGTATATATGTTTATATATGTATAAACGTGTTTGTATGTGTATGTATGTTTATGTATATGCATGTTTATGTATATATGTTGTGTCGCTATATGTATATGTATGTGTATATATACTTTCATGTATATATATATGTGTAAATACATATATGTATGCTATAAATATGTACGACAAAGATAGGTTTATTCAAAAATGTTATATGTTATAAATTTTTCTTTTAGTCAAAATATTTTTTATTATTGCAAATGTGGTTTTTGAATTAGGTTTATAAATAGGAAATTTTTTTCTTTTTATATGAATTGTTATACTTTTGTTATATTTTATTTTTTTGTTATTATGGTTTTTGAAATTGTTTTTATGACAAAATAGGTTTTTGAAAATAATTTGTGACAGGAAAATTTTTTCAATAATTTTGTTATTGTTAGTTTTTATTGTTAAATAATTATAATTTCCTGAAGATGCTAACCAATGGTTAGCGAAATATCGAAAAAATAAATAATTTAAAAATTTTTAATAAAAAGACCAAGAGCTTAAATAGTAAAATCAGTAATTTAATAATAAATAGTTATAAAATAATATTTTTTTTTAATTAAAACTTAAAAATTTGAACATTTTGTTTTAAAGTTAATAAACATTTTTTTTAAAAATCCTGATGTTTCCTTAAAAACTCAATAATTGTAAATGATTTTTGATTTTGAAAATTTTGCAACATTTATACAAAATTTTGCAACTTTAATTTTCAATCCTTTTAATTGTTATTAATTTGTCAATATTTTGTTTTAAGATTGACCTTAAATAATTATTAAATATCCATAAAATATTAAAAGAATTAATATCTTTTATTCAACGAATTTTAGCAAAATTTTATTTTGCTACAAAAAAAAAAAAAAAAAAAAATGCATATGTACATATTTAGTAATTGATCACCAAATTATGGGCAACATTGAACTTGAACCTCAATGATTTCTATTTTTTCTTTTTAACAAAAAGCTACAAATGACTTTAATCAATTAAAGGCCCATAAAGGTTATTTATGTTTATCTTTGATTGCGTGCTTTTTCAAACAACCACTGTTAATTAGGCAATAACTAACCAATATTTATTTTTAAATCAGCGGGTGTTTAATTAATTTATTTTTTGAATTATTTCCGATTTGTAACAAAAAAACACAAAAAACAATTGCTGTTGCTACTGTTTCCTTTTAAAATTTTTAATACCCTACACCTTTAAAGTGGGAAATAGTAAAATGCGTTTGTGCTGGTGTTTGTTGCGCCATAAATTTAATGGTTGTAGATCTGCATTTAAGTCTACTAATCAGCTTCACAGAAGAAATTCTCACCAATTATTTTTTCAATTAAGACATAAATCAAATGTAAAATCAGTTTTTATTAAATATTTTATCAAGTGAATTAAAGTTTTAATTATATCAACATCTTACGGCAGAAAATTTTGTTAATGTTAAAATTTAATTGATTGAATTAATTTTTAACTTCATAAATTTTTTTAATTAAAATCAATTTTTATTTTTTTCTGTGTTATAATCTCCTAAGTTTTAGTAGACTTTAAATTTTTTCGATTTTCGAAAATTTTGAAAACTTTTATTATCGAGACAAGATTTCGCACGAATATCTTTTATGTTAATATCAAGGGTGGTCCAACAAAACGCCCGGTATTAATTGTAAATAAAACTAAAAGCTTTCAGAGAATTATCTAAACATATTATATTTCTTATTTTAAAAGAATGTATGACAATATATTTAAAACAAAATATCGGCCAATATAAAGGGTGGTTAAGTTTTAAGAGCCGATGTTGGTTTTGAATAAAACACAAATTATTTAGGAAATTATTGTCCTTTCTTTTTATTATGATAATATTGGTATGGTTTAATTATGTATGCAACAAAATATCGGCCAAATGGCCGCCGCACACCTCCATCCGATGTTCCAAACTTTCGATGACGCTGAGGCATAATTGAGGTTCTATGCCGTTAATATGCCGAATTATCTCATCACTTAGCTTTTGAATTGTTGCTGGCTTATCGACGTACATCTTTTATTTCAAATAACCCCAAAGAAAGAAGTCCAAGTGTTGAAACCATATATCGTCCACATCCATATCTTCAAATTCGGGCTATAAAAAGTTCGTTATCGTCTCACTATAGCGAACACTTTTTTGCACCTTGTAAGCATGTATATGCAAGTCTTTATGCATAATGTTCATCAACGACGAGCGTGAAAGGTGCAATTGTTAGGCACGATGACGAGTTGCGGTGGACGGCTCTTCAGCCACACAATCGCGAACAGCAGCCATATTTTCTGCAGTACGAGCTTTCGAGCATGCACTGGTGCTTTCACATCTCCTACAGACCCGCGTTGCTCAAATTTTTGCACGATTTTTCCGATTGCACGCACATTTAGACGATTAAATTGGCCGAAAAAAATCACTAAGTGCACGATATGCATTTGGATTTGAACGCACATTTTCATAACAAGCCTGAATAACTTTAACGCGTTGCTCGATTGTGTATTTTTCCATGGTTCAAATTGAGTTCAATTGAGTCAGAAATTGAGAAATGTCAAATGAAATGCAAAAAAAAAAACTGGACTTTTACGTGTGGTTCACATTCAACATCGGCCCTTAAAATTTAACCACCCATTACAAAGGACAAGTCTTTAATATACCAGGCATTGAAAAATATTAGTAACAAACTGAAACAAAAACAAACTAAAACAATAATAAAATAATAAATAATTTTACCCATATAAACCCAACTTTGTCACCAGAAAAATATTAAAACCAAACCCTATTCACAATGCAAGCATTTTGTTTTTAGCTGTCTTATTATTTTGTTAATAATAAGAAGTGGGTGAAGATAAATACGCCGAGTTAAATATGTTTTATGACGTAAAACGTTACGTTATTAAAAACATAGCTGAGCTACGCGTAGCTGATTAAAAACATAGCTCAGCTACGTTTTTATTAATTTTTTTTTTAATTTTGACCGGTGTATCCGGTTTACATTTTTTTAAATTGTGACCGAACCAAAAAAGATTACGGAACGAGAGGGTATTCATTTTATAGGTAATTAGCTCTACATTCGTAATCTTTAAAGAAAATTTATGAAATATAAATTTTTCTATTTTTAAAAAATTATTTTAATTTCCGCTAGAGTATCTGGGAGGGATTTTTTTAAATTCCGACCGAACCAAAAAAGATTACGGAACGGGAGGGTATTCATTTTATAGGTAATTAGCTCTACATTCGTAATCTTTAAAGAAAATTTATGAAATATAAATTTTTCTATTTTTAAAAAATTATTTTAATTAAGATTACGAATGTAGAGCTAATTACCTATAAAATGAATACCCTCCCGTTCCGTAATCTTTTTTGGTTCGGTCGGAATTTAAAAAAATCCCTCCCAGATACTCTAGCAGAAATTAAAATAATTTTTTAAAAATAGAAAAATTTATATTTCATAAATTTTCTTTAAAGATTACGAATGTAGAGCTAATTACCTATAAAATGAATACCCTCCCGTTCCGTAATCTTTTTTGGTTCGGTCGGAATTTAAAAAAATCCCTCCCAGATACTCTAGCAGAAATTAAAATAATTTTTTAAAAATAGAAAAATTTATATTTCATAAATTTTCTTTAAAGATTACGAATGTAGAGCTAATTACCTATAAAATGAATACCCTCCCGTTCCGTAATCTTTTTTGGTTCGGTCGGAATTTAAAAAAATCCCTCCCAGATACTCTAGCGGAAATTAAAATAATTTTTTAAAAATAGAAAAATTTATATTTCATAAATTTTCTTTAAAGATTACGAATGTAGAGCTAATTACCTATAAAATGAATACCCTCCCGTTCCGTAATCTTTTTTGGTTCGGTCGGAATTTAAAAAAATCCCTCCCAGATACTCTAGCGGAAATTAAAATAATTTTTTAAAAATAGAAAAATTTATATTTCATAAATTTTCTTTAAAGATTACGAATGTAGAGCTAATTACCTATAAAATGAATACCCTCCCGTTCCGTAATCTTTTTTGGTTCGGTCGGAATTTAAAAAAATCCCTCCCAGATACTCTAGCGGAAATTAAAATAATTTTTTAAAAATAGAAAAATTTATATTTCATAAATTTTCTTTAAAGATTACGAATGTAGAGCTAATTACCTATAAAATGAATACCCTCCCGTTCCGTAATCTTTTTTGGTTCGGTCGGAATTTAAAAAAATCCCTCCCAGATACTCTAGCAGAAATTAAAATAATTTTTTAAAAATAGAAAAATTTATATTTCATAAATTTTCTTTAAAGATTACGAATGTAGAGCTAATTACCTATAAAATGAATACCCTCCCGTTCCGTAATCTTTTTTGGTTCGGTCGGAATTTAAAAAAATCCCTCCCAGATACTCTAGCGGAAATTAAAATAATTTTTTAAAAATAGAAAAATTTATATTTCATAAATTTTCTTTAAAGATTACGAATGTAGAGCTAATTACCTATAAAATGAATACCCTCCCGTTCCGTAATCTTTTTTGGTTCGGTCGGAATTTAAAAAAATCCCTCCCAGATACTCTAGCGGAAATTAAAATAATTTTTTAAAAATAGAAAAATTTATATTTCATAAATTTTCTTTAAAGATTACGAATGTAGAGCTAATTACCTATAAAATGAATACCCTCCCGTTCCGTAATCTTTTTTGGTTCGGTCGGAATTTAAAAAAATCCCTCCCAGATACTCTAGCGGAAATTAAAATAATTTTTTAAAAATAGAAAAATTTATATTTCATAAATTTTCTTTAAAGATTACGAATGTAGAGCTAATTACCTATAAAATGAATACCCTCCCGTTCCGTAATCTTTTTTGGTTCGGTCGGAATTTAAAAAAATCCCTCCCAGATACTCTAGCGGAAATTAAAATAATTTTTTAAAAATAGAAAAATTTATATTTCATAAATTTTCTTTAAAGATTACGAATGTAGAGCTAATTACCTATAAAATGAATACCCTCTCGTTCCGTAATCTTTTTTGGTTCGGTCACAATTTAAAAAAATGTAAACCGGATACACCGGTCAAAATTAAAAAAAAAATTAATAAAAACGTAGCTGAGCTATGTTTTTAATCAGCTACGCGTAGCTCAGCTATGTTTTTAATAACGTAACGTTTTACGTCATAAAACATATTTAACTCGGCGTATTTATCTTCACCCACTTAATAATAAGACAGTACAAAATTTGAACTAAAGTTATATTAGAAATTTTAGTCAGTTTTTACTACAATAACGATTTGTATGAAAACGTTACTTTTAATGAAAATCTTAACAATATGTATTAAAATCAAAATTATCTTCCGCCTGTTCAAAAATTTCGAACGTAAAAGCTCGTATAGAATTTTATTTGGAAAAATTTTTAAAAAAACTGGGTGTTTCTAATAGAAAAGGCAATAAATTATATCACACACCTAGTTCAAAAGTGACTCAAATTTTTTTTCGCGTCTATATGCTTAAACTATGCACAATACACTTGTTTATCTATAAAAAACAAGTATCGGTGTATTTTGTTGTTGTTAACTGTTATTAAAAAAGGGTCATGACTTTCTTTATGTTTCAATTGGTATAAATTTGCAATTCTTAAAAGTGTCTAACCCTTTCGCGCCCGCTCTTGAACGCACTGTCAGAAAAATTTTTTTTATAATTTCCTTAGTTTTTAGATCTAAATTAAGGATTTTTGAAGGTTTCAGACTTTTTGAGTTTTCGGGTGGCTAGATATAGGAAGTTGCTTATAAGCAACTTTGGGCCGTTAAGGAAGTTTTGCACGTTATGAAAAATTAAGACAAACTTTTCTATTTTTTATTCATTCTTTAACCAACTCTATATGTGCTTTGATAATTTTATTACGATTGTTTTTAATAAAACGATGATTAAAATCCAAGTTGCTTATAAGCAACTTTGGGGTCGAAAGGGCTAAATAGCCTTAATTCGAGTTGTGACACTTTTGATGAAATAAATCATTGTTGGAGTTAATATTTATTAGACTTTAGGCTAGTGTCAAAACTTGAAAAGAGTTCAGCTAAAGTGACATAACTCAAAATAATTCGGTAACTTTTGCAAATAATACATCATCAAAAATGACACAACTTAAAATTGTTCATTGTCTAGTGTATAAATATCTAAAAAAAAACTTTTTAGATCATAATCTGTATGGACTTTCTACTAAATGGTCCAAAGATTTGTTTTTAACTATTTTTTTTTTTAGGTCAAAAACAGTTTTTTTCGTTTCTGAAAAATTAAGTTTTTTGAGTTGAGTCACTTTTGAAATAGATGTGCGATAGATAATATTGTTCGTTATAGAAAATTGACTAGAATCGAAATTCTCTAGTCCTTTATTTATTGAGTCGTTTATTCTCACTTAGAGTGAGTATTTGACTTAAAACGAGGATTAATAGTTAGATTAGTTAATTCTGTAATTAAATTTATCTTACCTTTATCCTCTTTCTCGTTGTGAGCTTAAGATTAAAAGTTCAAATGGTTTAAACAACTTCTCTACTTCTCTAAAATTAATAATAAGTATATCGATGCGTATATTTTCACAAAATTTCACTGCCAAAAAAAAAAAAAAAAAAAATAAAAAAATATAAAGCCCTTTTAACACTGTGCAACAAAATTCGGGTCATCGCCGCCAGCCTCAACACTTGCAAAGCGAAATTAAAGTAGACTACTAGTAGAGCAAATCTGCCAAAATAATTTCAGATGTCTTCAGTAGAATCGTATGGCGATTTTTTTCTTTGAATATATTAACCCTCTAACACTCATTTTAAGGAGTCATTTTTGTTCTTTTTTTTAACTTCCTCACAAAAGTATACTAAAACGACACTTTAGAGGGTTAAAATGTTCCACGAATATTTTCTGCATCAAGTTTTACTAGTGGTCTTCGAAGACAAAAATAACATGCATTGTGTGTAAAACGGGTTTTCGAAATTTCGGGCATTGAAATTTTTGAGTTTCTTGAAATGGCGTATGGTAAAAGTCAAAAAAATTTACTAAATGTACTTCTGATCTAAAAGACAATTTCAGATGTCTTTAGTAGAATTGTATGAAGATTCTCTTCTTTGAAAATATTAACCCTCTAACACTCATTCTAAGGGGTCATTTTTGTCCCTTTTTATACCTCCACACTAAGATGGCACTTTAGAGGGTTAAATTTTTAACGAATATTTTTTGCATCAAATTTGTCTAGAGTCTTCCTCACAAAAGTTTACTAAAACGGCACTTAAGAGGGTTAAAATGCTCCACGAATATTTTCTGCATAAAATTTTACTATGTTTTACGAATATTCTCTGCACCAAATTTGACTAGAGGTCTTCTAAGATCAAAAGTTCGTGCAATGTATGTTAAACGGTTTTTCGAAAAATTTAAAAATTTCAAGGCCTGGAACTTCGAAAATCCGATTTACATACATTGCACGAACTTTTGATCTTAGAAGACCTCTAGTCAAATTTGGTGCAGAAAATATTCGTAAAACATAGTAAAATTTGATGCAGAAAATATTCGTGGAACATTTTAACCCTCTAAAGTGCAGTTTTAGTATACTTTTGTGAGGAAGTTAAAAAAAAGATCAAAAATTACACCTCAAAATAAGTGCTAGCGGGTTAATATATTCTAAGAAAAGAATCGGCATACGATTCTACTGAAGACATCTGAAATTATTTTTTTTAGCTCAGAAGTACATTTAGTATATTTTTTTTGACTTACACCAAACGCCTGTTCAAAAAAATTCAAAAACTTTAGGCGCCCTTATTTCGGGAACCCGAGCTAACTTTTCAAAACCATTTGGCAGATTTGCTCTACTAGTAGTCTACTTTCATTTTGCGTTGCAAGTATTGAGGCTGGTTTTTTTTTGTTGCACAGTGTAATAAAAAGCAAACAGCGGTAAGCAGATTTTAAAAAAATACTCTGTAATTAATTTAAATTAACTTTATATCTTACAATAGTGTAAGATATAAAATAGTCGGGCTTAATATGCTAATTTTTCTTACTCGTATCTATTTTTGATTGGCACTTGAACTTTTATTCAAAATAATTTTGTATAACTTCTCATAATATACTTCAAAAGTTGCAGTGTTTTAATTGTGTTTAGTTTTTAATTCCCTCCCTCATAACCATTATTTTCGGTATAATTTTATTTTAAATAAAGCTAATTAAATTAAGTAATTTAAAAAGTTTTTTTTTGCTTAGCCAAAAGGAAGACTTTAAGTTGTAGTTTTATGTTGCTTATTAAATATTAAGGAGGCCCGATAAAATATAAGCAAATCATTTAATAATCTTAATTTCAATTGAAAATTTAATTTAAACCTTTTTTGGGCTTACCGAACTTGTAAAGTTGTTTTTAATTCATTCTTAACAGTAGCCGCATTTTGTAATTCGCTAAAGCTAAATCTCTGTCGCTTAAAATCTATAAAGTTTATTTAGCAATTTTTGGCTGCGAAAGCAATTCTGTAACGTGCTTTGCTAAATTTGGCAATGCCATTAAAATTTTATTCGCCACAATTTAAGCTTTAAAGGGGCCTGTACACGGTCAATATACTTGTCATGCAGGCGAATTCATTCGTGTACGTGTGCTGGACGTTATATTGGCCGTCATATTTAATTTGTTTTATTTTCCATCTAGCATCGTCGGTGTCACACATACAAAAACATTTTTACTAATATTACCATAGCGCTTGATGAGAAACGTTTGACCGTGTACAGACCTCTTTAATGTCGTCGCTAAAATATTTAAATTTTGTATTCTCTAAGCCATTTTAGCGATCGAGATTTAGCTTAAGCCAAGCGATTTACAGAATACGGCTGCAGGATACCGGAATATTTCCGATCTGTTGAAATACTAGACTTAGCTTCGGCGAATTTTTTCAATGGAAACCCCTAATAATAGGAGCACTGTAAAGTTTTTATTTGCCGAATCGGTTGTTAAATCTTGCTACTTTGTTATCAATTGTATTTATTATGTTGTCTTTAAAAATAACTCCGGCCACAACTCTTGTTTGATGAAATGTTTCCTAAATACAAAATTTCATAACCTGACATACATGGCTTTAACTAATTTACTTTTTTGAGGAAATATTATGTGAAAATATCCACCCCTATTCAAAGTCGATGTCGGCGTCAATTTAAAGTTCTTGTCACAACAAGTCGACGTCTACATCACTTCGACGTTAAATTGGTAATTTCTAAAAATGTTTCGAAAAAAAATATCTCATCTCTAATAATTTTTTTTCTTCTGACGTATAGTGTTTGTTTTTTTATATTAGAACAAATTTAATAAAAATTAATTCAATTTAAAAGTTTGTTTTTGGAAAACTTATAGAGTTTCTTCATTGTGACAAATACATAATTTAATTATTTAAAACACAGGTGTTTGGTAAACTTTTGGCGGACTAATTTAAACATTAAATTTTAACAATGAATAATGAAATGTGTGTCCAAAATTTCTTTAAAATTTGCCTTTTTTTAAACACAAATATGTTTTTATTTAATATTTTCTGTTGACCAGGGCAGTCAGATATGGCGATTTCTCGCCAACCATGGCGGTTTTAAAACGTGTTTGGCGTTGGGATTTTCCATTTTGCGACTGGCAATTTTTTTTTTGGCGATTTTTGATATACCTGGCGATTTACTTGGCTATTTTACCATTTATATTATTTCAGCGATTTTTTTTTAACTATTTGCCATTTTTTGTTATAATTTTATCACATGATTTTTGTTTTGTTATCATTTTACAGGGGTGTTCTGTTGAAATCTATCGTAACTCTACTGTCAATACTAATGTAAACATCGCTGCTATAAATTCTATGATTTTTATAATTGTCATACTTTGCTCCATTTTGAATATTTTCTGTATCTCTAATTATTCCTAACTTAACTTTCATTTGAACTAGAACCTTTTTGCCTTTCTTATTGTATTGAAATAAATCACATTTAATTAGACAACACGTTGTTTTCTTACCTACATTTACCATCCTCGACTTCTGCGTTAATCTACATATATTTTAAAACAAAAAGCATAACAAAGGTTATGGGCCCAGTCACCCCTTAAGATAAAAGTCTAGATTGGTTAAATAAAAGTGAGGTTACATTGAACAGTATTGTCTGGGTTTTTATTGTTTTTCGTCCGGTGTTAGCAGAAAAAAAACAAGGTAAAAAATGTCATCTGCAGTATCTAGTATTGATAAATTGGATGGCGATAATTATGCTACTTGGTGCATACAAGTAAAGAGCTTACTCATCACGTTAGATCTTTGGCAAACTATTGTAGAGGACCGCCCAGCGGAAGGACAGTCAAAATGGATCTCTGTAGACACTAAGGCTCTAGCTACAATTAATTTGACGGTCAAACCGAGTCAGCTAATTTACATTAAAAATTGTTTAACGGCACGTGATGCTTGGAATGTTCTAAGTTCAATTTATAAGGCAGACACAGCTTCTAGAAAGGTAAATTTGTTCAAAAAGCTAGTGCGGTTTAAGTTCAAGTCCAATGAAAAGTTCACTACACAAGTAAACGAATTTGTCTCAACGATTGATGGATTGAAAGAAATAGGAATCACACTTAATGATGACTTGTTGTCCCTGTTACTGTTGAGCAGTCTTCCTGACGAAATGGAAGGTTTTGTGATCGCTATAGAAAGTCGTGACCAGCTGCCAAAATGCGACCAATTAATTGCCAAAATTGTCGAGGAAGAAATGCGACAAAATAATAAAGTCAACGACGGGGCAAATGAAACTGTGTTTGCGGCAAATTCACGAAAAGAATATAAAAGAAATAAAAAAATATTTAACAGCAACAGTAAACATCATCATGATGTTAAAAACACACAACCAAGATCCAATCAACAAAACGAAAAGAAAAATGCTGATGGTAATGTATTCAGCAACAATAATATTAAATGTTATCGATGTGGAAAAAAAGGGCACATTACAGTGTTGAAAAATTCAGTACTTTGGTACTATTTTCAGTACTTTTTCGTATTAAAAATACCGCAGTACCCCCGCGTTGTTTTCAGTACTTTTTTATCCTTTGAGCTTTTTAACTGTAATGTGATCACTTCGATAGCAGGCTTTATCTATCATGTGTTTGTTGCAAAATGTATGTTGTATTTTAACTATAATTAACGACGTTAATATTAAAGTGCAAAGCGTGCACGCCAGAATTCATACTTTGCTTTCCAGAATGGGATATTTGTTCTTACAGCTGGCAAGAAAATTTATAAAAAGGGATGCATAGGATAATATGGTAGTGGACAATTTAAATGAAAACCATATTTATAGAAACATGCAATGTTAAGCAATTGGTTTATAAAGTAAAAGAAACTTCGAAATCGTTTTATTCGACAATTTGCGAAACATTAAGAACTAAACTTTGTTTTGAACATAAAACCTTAAAAGTAATAATCAGCTTCACTCCAGAAAATATTGTTTCCGAAAAAACCATTGGCATAATACTGATGCTATTAATGTTATTTACAAACGATAAAGAAGACTATAATAATAAATAAGTTCTCAATTCCGTGTTCTAGCGGATCTTTCAGCAATTAAGCATTGCAGAACTGAATATATTTAAATTTCTTGGAAAAATATAGCCAAAATTATGAACGAAACTAATGTTTGCTGACATTTCACATATTGCTTTTGGTATTTTATCGACACCACATTTCTGAGCATCAATTGAACACACAATTTCAAATGCAAAATGATGAAAAAGCAAAGGAAGAAATCGTTTACACGTAGAAACTGTTGCAAGTTTGATAAAAACTAAAGTTTTATTAAAATCAACTGGTAGTTAGTTGCTGTTGTAGTTATAATATATCTTATGATATCTTAAAGTAAATTTGCTTTATCTTATAACACTGAATTAAGATCTTTTTTTTTAAATTTTAATGTTTTAAATGGGTTTGTGAAATTCAAAGGTGACACAATATATTGACAAGAATCGAAATTAGAAAAGAAGTGCAATATACTGTGAAATGTGTTTGCATCAACAAACTATGTTGTTTTGCTTTAAAGGTTATGTTTTTTTTATAAGAGTTGCGCCATATTTGAATTGAAACCATTGAAACCATAGAAATATTATTTACATGTGTACCTAAAATATACAGGCCTGTTCTGAAAATCACGAGATTTCAAATCACGTGCTTTTAAAATCACAAGTGTGATTTTGTGGGATTCTAAAAGTCATACCGTTTTTGTGTTTCTTGGTGTGCTTTCGGCAATTGCAGATCACACCAAAACACACAAAAACGGAACACCAAAACATTACACTTGTGATTTAAAAGGCACATGGGATTTGATATCACGTGATTTGAGCTAAAGTGATTTTCAGAACAGGCCTGATAAATACTAAATTTGCTATTAAATACTTAGATAAATGAATTCCCATAAAATATTTTTGGGTCCTTTTACATATTTTCATAAAAATCAAAAAAGTACCATTTGGTAGGAAAAATACTCTTTTAGTTGAAGTTCAGTACCATTTCAAAATTTCAATTTTGCAACACTGGCACATTAGATCTCAATGTAGAGAAAATAACGAAAGAAGAGAAAATGAGTTTGCTTGTGCATTGAAAGAGAATAAATTAATGTTAAAAGAGTTGTGGATTCTAGACAGTGGTGCATCGTCACATATGGTTAACAGCAAAGAGAGTTTTGAGACTTTAACAGAATCCAAGCAAAAAATATTTTTGGCATCAGGCGAAAGCATTTATGCAGAAGGTGTTGGAAAAGTAAAATTAAAAACAAATTTTTGCACACTTACACTAAACAATGTATGGTACGTTCCAAAGTTACATTCCAACTTTTTGTCAGTTAACAAAATTATTAAGTCTGGTCATATCATCAAATTCGCCGCGAATAAAGCAACAGTGACAAGTAAGAAAAATCAAAATATTCTAACAGCTGAGTTAGTAGATGGCATGTTTATAGTTAATGTAAATAAAGTAAGCGACCTTGAAATTGTAAATGGGTTAATAAATGAAAACGTTGTGAAAAAGTGGCATCAGAGATTCGGGCATTTAAATATTGGCGACATAAATAAATTATCAGTAAAAAATATGGTAAAGGGGTTAGATGTCAAGATGCCAAAATCAATACAGTGTATTACGTGTGCTGAAAACAAAATAACAGCAAAATCCTACAAAAATTATGCTAATGTAAAAACAAGTGATGTTTTAGAACTGGTGCACACCGACTTATGCGGTCCGATTGGTGTAAAATCAGTTGGCGGATCGTCATACTTTATCACATTTATTGACGACTATTCGCGTTACGTGTCTACGTATTTCCTTAAACATAAGAGTGATGCTTTTGATGCATATACTCATTTTTCTGGGCTCGCGGAGAAGCAGACTGGCCGCCAAATAAAGATTGTTCGTAGTGACAATGGAAAAGAATTTGTTAATTCTAAATTTAAAAAACATTTTGATGAAAGGGGAATAGTCCATCAAACGACTGTTTGTTACTCTCCACAACAAAACGGAGTCGCCGAGCGCGCAAATAGAACCCTCGTAGAAATGGCCCGTTGTTTGTTGAATTCATCTGGATTACCACAAAGTTTATGGGGAGAAGCTATTAACACAGCTACGTATTTAAGAAATCGCGCACCAACAAGTGTTCTCGGTGATATTACCCCTTATGAAAGGTGGTGTGGAAAAAAACCGTCTGTATCCCACTTTAAAACATTTGGTTGTGACGCGGTAGTTTTGAACAAGGGTCCCAAACCTAAAGGTAGTAAATTTTCACCTAAGGGCACAAAAAATTAAGTTTGTTGGTTATCAGCCCTATACAAAAGCATACCGTTTATATAACCCCACCACAAGACAAATCAATATTGCTCGTGATGTCGTGTTTTTTGAAGAATCATTTGAAAAGGTTCCAGTAATAAGGGATGAAAATGAGACGTTTGATGTTGAACTTTTTAAGAGTATTGATTATAAATTTAAAGATGTTTCAAGTGGATCATGTGTGCAAGTGGAAAAACACGAAAATAAAGAAAGTGACCAAGAACAATTAAATGAGAATGAGGCTGAGGCGAGTGATGAAACTGGTGACACCGATAGAGAGGAATCCCCTATTTCAAACAATAAAAGAAAACGAGGCAGGCCAAGGGTGCTAAGATCTGGTGGTAAGGGACGGCCTAGAAAAATTTATTGCACAGATGCTGGTCCACAAGTTCTTAATTCAATTATCCAAATCCCTAATACGGTGGCAGATGCGTTAAATAAGGATGATTCAAGCAAGTGGTTGAAATCTATGCAGGTGGAATACGAGTCCTTGATAAAAAACCAAACCTGGGACCTGGTCGATAAACCTAGTGGTAAAAATATTATTGGGTGCAAATGGGTTTTTTCTTTAAAATACAAGCCAGATGGCACGATTAAAAAATTTAAATCGCGACTAGTGGCTCAAGGTTGTTCACAGATATACAATGTTGATTTTCAAGAAACGTTCGCACCAGTTGTACGACATTCAACCATAAGGTTATTGTTAGCGTTGTCGGCAAAATACAAACTACTGGTTAATCATGTAGACATTGTGGCTGCATACTTGAATGGTAACCTTGAAGAGGAGGTATATATGTATCAACCTCCAATGTTTGAAAGCCAAGAGTACCCAGATAAAGTGTGCAAATTAAAAAAGTCTTTGTATGGCCTGAAGCAGGCAGGTCGCGAATGGAACAAAAGAGTTAACGATATTTTATTAGAAATAGGATTCTCGAGATGTAAATCAGATTCCTGTGTGTACGTGAAAAGAACTGAAGCTGAAATTTGTCTGATTGCTTTGTATGTAGACGACATGTTGGTGGCGTGTTCGAACGAGTCAGAAATGAAGAAAATTATTTTTAATTTAAACCAACACGTGGAAGCAATTGATCGCGGCCCTATAGCAGTTTATCTTGGTATGGAAATAAATCGTGAGGGTCTAAGGGGAGATATTTCTGTACATCAAAAGAAATACACCGAAGAAATACTGCAAAGATGGCACATGAACGAATGCAAGCCAGCAGCAACTCCGTGGGCAAGCGGAACAGTCCTTACGAAGTGTGAAGGAAATTGTGAGAATCTAGATACAAGAAACTATCAGAGCCTTATGGGCGCTTTGATGTATCTTGCCATAATCTCGAGACCTGACCTAGCTCATGTGGTGTCTAAATTGTCGCAGTTTAACTCTCATCCACACAAAGAGCATTTTCAAGCAGCAAAATACGTGTTGCGTTATTTGAAGAAGAATCCTGTGGGTAAAATTACATATTCGGCTAATATTGAAAATTTTTTATGTTTTACAGACTCTGACTGGGGTAGCGATATAAATGATAGAAAATCATATTCTGGTCATGTAATATTTAAATCAGGTGGTCCAATTGCTTGGGAGTCCCGAAAACAACAGGTAGTGGCTCTCAGTACTATGGAGGCAAAATACATCGCCCTATGTCAGGGGACAAAAGAAGTGGTATTTATTCGTGGTCTGATCAAAGAAATGGGCTTTAAGGAATATATCGACAACCCCACTCCGATACTCTGTGATAATCAAGGTGCCGCATTTATGGTGAAGAATCCAATTGTTCAAAAGAAAAGTAAGCATATCGACATCCGTTATCACTATATTCGCGAAAAACATGAGGAGAAGGAAATCGATATTCAATACGTCACTTCGGATAAAAACGCAGCCGATATATTAACTAAGGCTTTAACTAAGCAGAAACATGTAAATAACTGTAATCTATTAATGATTGAAATGTAGTTGTTATATCAAAATTTTTTTTTTTACATTTGTCTTGAGGGGGAGTTTGTTGAAATCTATCGTAACTCTACTGTCAATACTAATGTAAACATCGCTGCTATAAATTCTATGATTTTTATAATTGTCATACTTTGCTCCATTTTGAATATTTTCTGTATCTCTAATTATTCCTAACTTAACTTTCATTTGAACTAGAACCTTTTTGCCTTTCTTATTGTATTGAAATAAATCACATTTAATTAGACAACACGTTGTTTTCTTACCTACATTTACCATCCTCGACTTCTGCGTTAATCTACATATATTTTAAAACAAAAAGCATAACATGTTCGAAAACGCAAACCGCAAGAATTTTAAACGTCGTTTTTTAATAAGATTTCTGTAATAAAAGAATTTTATACCAAATATTATACAAATATTTCTCTATTAAACAGAATCTTATAACAAAAATTATAAAATTAAGATTAAAAGTGTATTAAAAACAACTTCCAAATTCTTGCGTTTTGTGTTTTCGATTTCCAGAACACCCCTGCTAAGTGATTTTTTATTCAGTCACTATTTAATTATAATATATACAGTAGTTTTCGGTTAATTGAGCCCCGCTTAATTGAGTTTCCCGTTTTATTGCACTAAAAACCATGGAACGAAATCATTCAGTATAACAGTCTATGTAAAAATACCCGTTTAGTTGAGTTCCGTTTAATTGCGTCACCCGCTTAATTATTTCGCAAAATAAGACCACATTGCGAAAAACAAAAGCAAATGTTTCGGTTAATTGTTTCCCTCTACTTAATGTGTTTTTGCTCCACAAAAATCAAGAAAGTCATGTTTCATGTTTCAGTTTTATAAATAAATGTTATATAAAACAAATAAAGAAATGAGTTACATTTTCTATCTACACATGGGTGTTTCGCTTTATTGCACATCTTGCTCAATTAAGCGATTTTCGTTTTAATTGCGTCGGCGACTCAATTAACCGAGTACTGCTTAATTGAGTTCCCGTTTAATTGCGTCAAAAGTCGTGCATTTTTAGAAACTCAATTAAGCGGAAATAACTGTAGTATGTATGCAGGTCAAAGCACCAGTAATAAAATCGATAAGGCTGAAGTGTACAATCTTAAAGACTTGTGTACTTAATTTTAGTTTTTTTTTTTAATTGAATATATGACCTCCATTTTATGTTATTTAAAAAAAAAAATTACAGAAACTTAACCTAATTTACTTTTGGGGACTTTTTTGTATTTTTTCTCAGTTTTTGACGATTTTTGACTGAAATATTATACTAGCTTTTCTTGTATGTAATATTTAAAAAAAAAAAATAAAAATGTTACGAAAACTGTACAATATTGACGTTTGGCGATTTCTGACATCCGGTTTGGCGAAGGGTTAAACAAATTTGACAACCCTGCTATTGGCTAAAACGGAGTCTATTTCACTCGACGTCGATTTAAAAGTGCCGTAGAAAATACTAAGTGACTGTCAATAGCAATTATGTAATTGTAAACACACATTAAACTGGATCATAACAAAATATTTTTGATTTTCATAAAAATTTAACGCCAGTTTCACGCGTGTGCACTCAATTTCTTCAAATTTCATTTACATAAGTTTTGTTTAAAAATTGAGAAAAATTTTTTATTGATATTTTTTATTTGATAAGATTTTGTTTGTCGTGTTTAATTCCCAATTTCTTATTCTTGATAAATACACTGAAATTTA
Organism: Pollenia griseotomentosa; assembly: GCA_963931875.1. Classification (NCBI taxonomy): domain Eukaryota; kingdom Metazoa; phylum Arthropoda; class Insecta; order Diptera; family Polleniidae; genus Pollenia; species Pollenia griseotomentosa. The sequence continues at coordinate 158,361,680 of OZ007562.1, read as the reverse complement.
TTGTTGGAGATTAAGCTAGTTTTTATAAGCTTTTCACTGGTTGCTTAAAAAATCAAAATAAAGCAATTTGCCAGTTTAGTTTTAATTGCATTTGCATATTTACTATCAAAGTAATTTCTGGCACTTGCAAATTTACTATCAAAGTAATTTCTGGGAATACAAATAAATACGTTTTTGTTTGTCGTGCTTAAAGCTCCGTTCACAATAGACAGCAACATTTTCTCTGGTTTTCAAAATACAGCAGCAATTTTGTTCACAAACTCCACATTTTGCATTTAGAAACCGTTTGCAAATTTTGCCCACAACAACACAGAAAAAACTAAAAATTTTCTCTAATCACCAATTTTATACCAAATTCATAGAATCAAGCAACCCATTTGTTGATTTTGCACCTATTACCAAAATGATTATATTGATTACTTAAAATTGTAAATTTAATATTTTGAACATTATTTTTTCAATAAATGATATTTTTAATTTTAATTAAAAAAAATATCAAAAAATTTTGCCGTTTCAAACAATGTGTTGATTGATTTTGACAATTTCCAACAACAATTTCACAAGTTTAAATTATTTTATTTTTAACTAATTAATTTTTTGTTATTGGAGCTTACTGGTAAGCAGTTTTGTAAGGGAGAGAAGCACAATGACCCCTTGCAAACCTGCTTACAAGAGATATGATTTTTATATGACGAATTCCCACTTGGAAGGACTACTTTTTTCCTCTCTGCTAAAAAGCAATTTGATGACTGATTGGCGTTATAAAAACAAATTTAATTTCTATGTTCGGTAATATTTCGGGAATGTTCGTAAACACATTTTAAAACTTTTGCAATACAACCTGGTTCCATGTAAGGGAATAACAGAAGCAGTTAGAACATTCTTCGTGAATTTTTTTCTTTAAAATAATAATTTTAATTATTCACTTACAACCTGTTTACTCATAAGAAGTAATGCGAAGTTATTCAATCATTTTTATTTGCTTAAACTAAAAATTCACTACCATCATTTTTATTTGCTTAAACTAAAAATTCACTACAATGGTATTCTCTTCTCTGCTGCTTCTTGGTAGTACGTAATAGCCAGCGCATATATCAGCGCTTATGTACGTTTCTTGCTTCCAGAAACCTTAAAATTGTTTACTGGGATTTTGCTAAAATTTTCATTCAAAACTTAATAAAATTATTGCTGAAGTAGACTTAACTTTTTAAAAAAACTTTAGTTACATTTTTGTTCGAAAAATGAAAGGAAAATATGTGAAATATTTTGGTAAGAAAGAAGATAGAAGAAAAAACCGAAATTGTTTCTCCCATTGTGAACGAAGCTTGAGTCCCAATTTTTATTCTTGATTTTTATTTGACAAATAATTTTATATATTCCGCCAAAAAAGTGCAATTTTATTTATTATTCCGACAACTTTTGAATGAGGTTTAATGGCCTGCATTTGATATGTGGCTGTGATAAGCAAAATAAAATATTACCAACACATACATATGAACGTAGATTTAAAGAATCTGTTTGATGTATGGCGATGCCGTTTCCCAACAAACACGAAATCAAACCTTTGATATGAAATGACTTTGTCATTTGACTTCAAAGACAACTCTCAACCCTATTTCAATTGTTTGATTTTTACATTTGAATTTAAATAGATAATTATTAAAACATAAACATTTGACATACAATGTTTTATCAAATCGTTATAAAATATTATTCTAAAATCAAAAATAAACTTGGCATTACAAAAGCGAAAAATAAATGTTAACATTTAAAAATGATGATTAAAGTTAAATGTGTTTTACAATTAAAGAAAAATTACATATTACGTAAAGTGAATTCGCCTTAAGAAAACCTTAATTTCTTGTAAGAAAATTTAAATTGTTTGTGAGTGACATGTTAAGTACAAAGAGTAAGAATGCGAATGAAAATCAAACGAAAAAGTGAGAAAATATTTGTGGCAGGTTCAGTTAAAAGGGACCTATGGGCAAAAAATTAGTTTTGGCGAAAAACGATTTTGAAGTTGCCAAGTTAATTTTGAAACGCCTGAATGCTTTTATAGCTCGAAACCCGTTATAAGGGGGTTTTGGATTTTGAAAATTCAATATGGCGGATCCAATATGGTTGAATATTTTTTGTAATGTTATTAAATTTGTTTATAAGAAGTGTATTTTAATACGCCTGATTGTTTTTATGGCTTGAAACTCGTTTAGAGATTACTGACCCTAAAAACCCCTAAATGATGAGTTCCAAATAAATCCTAATATCAGATTCGTAATCAGCGACCCCAACAACCGTTAAGTAACGAATTTTAAGCAAATCCCATAATGTTACAGAAAATAGTCAGCCATATTGGATTCGCTATTATGAATTTTCAAAATCTAAAAACAGATTCAATCCAAAAAACCACGAGTAACTAGTTTTAAGCCATAAAAGCGATCAGAATCGACTTGTTAACTTTACAAAAAAGGATGCCATATTGGATTTTGAATTTTCAAAATCTAATACCAGATTCGTAATCGTCGGTCCCGAAAACCCCTGAAAGGCAAGTTTCAAGTAAATTAGGTCAATTACAAAAAATTTTGTTACATCGGGTTCTTTTCTTTTCTTATCAAAGGTGTATTTCCTAAGTATTTCCTCTTTCCAAGAATTTGAGGACGCAAAGAACACTATTTCATCTTCAAGCTATAGTGCCGAATGCTTATGTGACAGTTTATATAAATTAATAATAAATTTAAATTAAAAAAAAAATATTTTTCATTTATGTTCCACATTGTATTAAAATCCACATATGAAAAACATTTAAGAATAACGTTTGAAAGCAAGTTGAAAATAAATGCATTTCTCAATTTGAAAATAATTTCCCCTTTTTGTTGAGAATGCTTGCTATCCATGACTTTTAAACGTTTGTCGTTTCAGATAAGGTTTTATTTTAAATCATTTTCAATTTGAAATCAAACCTCCGTGTTTGTTGAATTAAGATAATTAATTGTTGTCCCGTTGCCGCCGACTTCCACAAAAGCGGTGTTTGTTTTTCGCAATTATGCTTTAAAAATATGTCACCCAGTTTAGGCGAATAAACGTTTTGGTTTTCTTTGCAATTAGTTGAAGCCAATGGTTTTTTTATTAAACAAACCAGCAATTGCCATTGCCGGACTATTACACAAAATTCTTAACAAATTAGTCCAAAATTAAAATTTTGCTACAACGAGACAGTTGCATTCCTAAAATTATATTCAATTACTATAACCTAAAACGGTTATGTTCTCTTTTAATAATTACAGCATGAATTTAATTAATTAAAAAATATTTTTATTACAAATTATTTAATTAAATTTAAACAATAAACAAATTGTGTCTCTAATCCATTCAATTCAATTCTTTAATGATGGAAACTGTAAGCAGCAGGATGAATAGTTTTGTGTACAATGGGAGCAGCATGGACAACTGGAACCGAGTGGACTACAGGTACAGAATGGACTACAGGTACAGAGTGTACTACAGGAGCAGCGGCATAAGTGTGAACAACAGGGGCGGTCTTCACTACAGAAACAACAGGAGCTTGGTGAATAGTAGTCTTAACGACAGGAGCTACAATGGGAGTTACAACGGCCTTATTGTGGTAACGGGTAATACTTTGATGGGACACTGCGGAAGGAGCACTATGGACAACAGAGCCAACTTTAGTCAAGACAGGTTCGTGAACAACATGATGGGTCTCAATGAGTCCAGCGCTGACTGAGGCCAAGCAGAAAATAGCAATGCAAGCAAGCTGAAAAAATTTTTAGAATTTTTATTAATTTCAAAAGATTTTGTTATTCGCGCTTAATTCCCAGTTTTTATTATTGATAAAAACACTTGAAATTTATTGTTGATGGGATAAGCTATTCCTATGCGCATTTCACTGGTTGCTTAGGCCAGATCATCAGGAATTTCAAGTGTTTTTATCAATAATAAAAACTGGGAATTAAGCGCGAATAACAAAATCTTTTGAAATTAAAATTTTGTATTCCCAAAAATTGAAATTACTTTTTGATAATAAACAGGCAAGCGCACGGCCTAAAAAAACACTTAATTGACAACATCTTTTGTAAGTTGTTGTTTGTTTTTATTTTGTTTTTCTTAACCTACTTACAGCTACAATTAATGTTGAGAGAATTTCAACTAATTGTAGTGGGGAATGTAAGATGAGATAAACCCACTGTTTATTGTTGATGTGTTTTGTTTAAGCTTTGATATTGTTACAAGTAGAACTGTTGCTATAAGTCTTATACGCTTAACAGTTTTATTTGGTTTAATATCTTTAGTTTTTCCAAAATCTTTATGGATGAAGTTTCCTGATGATCTGGCCTAAGCAACCAGTGAAATGCGCATAGGAATAGCTTATCCCATCAACAATAAATTTCAAGTGTTTTTATCAATAATAAAAACTGGGAATTAAGCGCGAATAACAAAATCTTTTGAAATTAAAATTTTGTATTCCCAAAAATTGAAATTACTTTTTGATAATTTTTATTAATATTTTCAAAAGATTTTTCTGTGTAAATGGTGTTAAAGGAGAGTTTACTTACAGATTTGAACATGTTGAATGATTTAATTTTTTTCTTTTTTTTTAAAATTGGTTAATTTGCGTTAAGAAGTTCACAGGTAACTGATGATATTTTTATGGTGTTCATTGGTTTTTATACTTTTTTTTCGTTTGTGAATTGTGATTTCTATTGTTAACATAAAAATTCCTTTAATGATAAAAACGCACTTGTTTAGTTTGAATCAGGTTTATTGGCCTTCATTTGGTTTAGGAGTATCATTTTATTATTTTGGTAATTTATTTAATTGTAAACATGTACAACTCAAGATAAATTATTTTGTATAGAAAAACCATGTTTAAAATGGGGTTTAAGGTGATTTGAGTTTAAAAACAAAACAGAAAACAGAATCTAATGGGAGTATTTGTGTGTGGATTAAATAACGTTTTATTTTATGGCTTTTGATTTTTGTTCTAAACAAAGGATGTTTTTTGATTAAGTTTGAATAGTAATAGTTTGGCAACTCTATTATGTTATGTACAAATGCCGCAAGATGGATTTTAATTTAGGAAATATCGTTGTCGAAATCGTGATTTTGCTTGATTTTGTTAACATTAAACTTAAAGGAAGACCACAAGGAATCGCCTCGCTTTCAGGCACAGCAGATAGAGCGTGGTCTATCCACTTTATCAAGATAAAAATTCCGTTTTACTATTTTATCAAAAACTAGCGTTTCCCCAGTGGTTGAAATTCGACCATAATTATTTATGCAAATATCTTCATACACAGAAAAAAATAATTTTCATATTTGAATACGAAAATCGTTGATTTGTTAAAATAAATTGTTGAAAATATTGAATAAATCAAACAAAATGTTAATCGAATCTTTATTTTTTTATTTATTAATAATGATGTCATAAATTTTAAATTTTTATATTTTTGTAAAAACACTAACATTTATTATGCGGGGCTAAGTAAGTTCCTATGCGCATTTCACTGGTTGCTTAGGCCAGATCATCAGGAAACCTTTTCCAAAGACTTTGGCAAAACTAAATATATTATTTAAATAAAACTGTAAAACAAATGAGAATTATGAGCTATTTAAAAATGGGCAAGAGTTGTTAAAATACTGACTTTACTTTGGTTCAAATATTTTTTTTATTGAATATGAAGAAATATTTAATTATTTCATTATTAAATATGTTTTATTGAGTGCTATTTTGCAAAGTGTAAATTTGATAAATTTTTTCTTTGAATCAAACAAAAAGTTTGTTGACCTAAAATTTTATTTTTAACAAACTGTGTTGTTAAAAATTTTCTTGAGATATTTTTTTCTGTGTATTTATGTTACATATAAGCGTAAACGAATTAATATGTTTCGAGTGTTTTTTTTTTGGTTCCGTCATAGTGAATCAATTTTCGAGGGACCAACCGGTCCATATGTTATCTTCTACTTCAGTCCGTGTATGTTTAATTTATTTTGTTAGTTCTAAATATAAAAAAAATCAGAAAGTACCGAATGAAAAACAAAAAAGTATCAAAAAGTCTGCTCTTATAGCTTCTCAACCACTCGGGACTCTGCATGTGGAATTTTATGTCTCTAGGTTAAGTATTAAGAAAAATTAAAAAAAAGTACCAGTTACAGAACGAAAAAGTACCAAAAAGAACCCTTTTACATATTCGCATTCACTTAGGATCTTGCATGTTTAATTTGATGTTTCAAGGTCCAAAATTTACGGAAAGTCAAAAAGTACTAGTTGCTGAACAAAAATGTTCCAAAAAGTTCTCTATTATAGATTCTCATCCACTCAGGATCTTGCATCTTTAATTTTATGTTTCTAGGTCCATTAATTACGAAAATTCAAAAAGTACCAGTTGAAAAGCAAAAATGTACCAAAAAGTAAACTCTTATAGATTCTAATTCACTCAGGATATTGCATGTTTAATTTTATGTTTCTAGGTCTAATGCCCGTATTTCTACAAAAACAAAGCAGGTTGTGTTCGTACCTAACAGTTATCTTTACCTATTTCAACGTTTATTTGGCCTACGTGATTTCACCTTTCAATTTTCCTTTAAAATATGGCAGCTTATACACCATAGATTTCTACGCACAGCTAGATTTCTTTTTGTAGAAATTGCGGGCATAATACTAACAGAAATTCAAAAAGTACCAGTTAAAGAACGAAAAAGTACCAAAAAGTTCGCTCGTATAGATTCTCATCCACTCAGGACATTGAATGTTTAACTAATGTTTCTAGGTCTAATATTAACGGAAATTCAAAAAGTTCCAGTTAAAGAAAGAAAAACTACCAAAAAGTTCACTCTTATAGAATCTCATTGAGTCAGGATCTTGCATGTTTATTTTAATGTTTTTAGGTCTAATACTAAGAGAAATTCAAAAAGTACCAGATCAAGAACAAAAATCTACCAAAAAGTAAACTCTTATAGATTCTTATTCACTCAGGATCTTGAATCTTTAATTCTATGTTTGTTTCTAGGTCTACTAATAACGAAAATTCTAAAAGTACCAGTTGAAAATGTACCAAAAAGTAAACTCTTATAGATTCTTATTCACTCAGGATCTTGCATGTTTAATTTTATGTTTCTAGGTCCAATAACAACGAAAACTCAAAATGTACCAGCTGAAGAACACTCAGGACCCTCCAGCTATAATTTTATGTTTCTAAGTGTAATATTATAGAAATTTCAAAAGTTACCACATGTAACACGGAAAAGTAAAAGAAAGAAATTTAATTTCCCGTATATCTCTTTTTTGGTACTTTTTTCTACCAATTGAAGCATCCAAAATTTCAATATTGTAGTGGGAGGTCCATAATTTAATACATATAGGCTTAGGAATAGAGAAAAATATTTTGTAAAAAAGTACCAAAAATAGGTACCATTGTCATCCTTTAATCGTTCGAATTTCGAAAAAGTACCAAATTTGTAGTAATATTTTCGACAAGTTTCGAATGTGATATAAACTTTTTTTCTTTGTTTATTGCTTTTAAAGAAAGATGTGTTGACAGAAAAGTACCAAAATACAGGTTTTACTCGTTTACTCCCTAAAAGGGCCGAATTTTGAAAAAATACCAGACACCGGTCCGCTTATATTTTTACACTATTTTTGTATCTCTTTTCTTCTTAAATTGATTTAAGGAATCAATTTGCTTAATTTAATATTTGATTGAATAAATATGTTCAACAAGGTCAAAACACAATGCTACAAGTGCGTCAAATAATAAAAGAGACTTTTTTATGATTGCAACAACTGCAAACTACTTGGCTATAAAATTTTATCTTTAAACGCAAAACTATAAAAATAAAAGAGCATTTTAAAGTAATCAACAGTTACCTGAAAACATTTAAAGCTTAAAAGTGAAGTCAACAAACATGTACAAATCTGTAAGTGAATCAAATGAAATCTACTAAGACCCTGAAAAGGTGTCATTGTTTTTTTTTTAATGTTTACATTTCTTTATTCTTTAGATTGCCTGCTTTACCCTCTTCTGTTTGGCCTCAGTCAGCGCTGGACTCATTGAAACTCATCATGTTGTTCAGGAACCTGTCTTGGCTAAAATTGGCTCTGTTGTCCATAGTGCTCCTTCTGCAGTGTCCCATCAAAGTATTACCCGTTACCACAATAAGGCCGTTGTTACCCCCGTTGTAGCTCCTGTCGTCAAGACTACAATTCATGAAGCCCCTGTTGTGTCTGTGGTAAAAGCTGCTCCAGTTTTTTCTATGCTAAAAAGCGCCCCTGTTGTTCACACTTATGCTGCTGCTCCTTTTGTACACTCTGTGCCTGTGGTCCACTCTGCTCCACTTCACGCAGCTCCTGTTGTGCACAAAACTCTTCTGCCTGCTGTTTATGGTATTCATCATTAAGGTCTCTAATTGATTTTGTCATTTTGTGATATTCGTACAACCGTTACTTATTTAATTTGATTCAGCATTTAGTTAATAAAAAGAACTTTAAAAAATATTTTTTTACCGATTATATCTTTACTAATATTATAAAGAGGTTCTGTTTGTTTTTTTGTATGAGGTAACCGCTGAACCGATCCTTATGAAACTTTTACAGAATATTACTGATGGTCTGGGAGGTGCTATAAGCTATATGTATATTTTTTGGAACAGTTGTAGTGGGAGGTGCACCTCACATACACAGAAATTATATCTGTACAACGACAACAGCTAAAGTTTCCAAATTTAGAACGAATATATTGGTTATCAAAACACAACATCTGACAAAATCTGACATCTGACAACATCAGCCAAAAAAAGTGGGCGGGATAAGATAAGTGGGCGTGTCACAAATTATAATTCTGTATCTCAGCAGAACTATAAGTGTAATATTTATCCAAATAATTGAGCTCTTATGCTATAATATTTTTACGAAGTGTTTAAAGTTAGATAATGAAAAGTCCATAATGGTTTGAACCCGGGCAGAGCCGGGAGTGAACAATTTATATAGCGACGTGTTTTTAAAAAAATTTGTTATTTACCTGGGTTATTAAACTGGGACTTGGCAAGATGTCTGTTTTCCGAAAATGAGTGTTTTTGAAAAATTATTTTTTTTTTGCTCATAATTTTTCTGTTTCTGGGCTAATTTTGACGGATAATATTTCCGATATTTTGATATACATACGTCTTCAAAGGTCATACTAGAGTCCTAAGAATTAATTTATTTTTTGTAAATGTTTCAACGTAATTGCTTATTTCTTTGCCAATTTGACTGATTTTACTTAGTTATTCCTTACCTGGGGCCTAATTCTGGCGTTCGTGATCGAGTACTTTCTCGATTCGAAAGCAATTTGATTTCAGGGCCCAAATCGTCGCAGTCGTGATCGAATGACTTTGATCGAAATTTTACTTTTTGAGATTATGTCATTCGATAACGAGTAGTCGATCGAATGACTTTACTCGAAATGTCATTCGATAGGTTAAGAGCTTTCGTAAAAACATTTAATTGTTTTTTTACAAACAATTTACACACTTTTTGGGAATAAATATTAGATTTCTTTAACAAATAGCTAAAAATTTAAGTATTAAACTTTTTTCAGCAATAAGAAATAAAATTTTTCGCAAATTATAGTCATGATAGAAGCGATTTTTGTATTGAAAGTTTTTTGATTCTTTACAGCTTTAACGATTTTTAATAAGTAGTAGACTTTGCTATTATGCCGCTGTTAGCAATTTTTTGCGAATTTCCCCTATTTTAGCAATTTTTACAGAATTTTTTCCATTTCTTATACTTTTATGGACTCTTAATCAATTTTATGGCTTGTTCGAATTATTAATAATTTTCGCGAATTTTCGCTATTTTTGCAAAAAATTTTTTTTGTTAATTGTTGACATTTTGTTTTTTTTTTTAACCGATTTCAAATAAATTTTAGCGTTTGTTTCCAAGCTTGCGATTATTGGCGAATTTTAGCCATGTTCGCTATAGCAGCGAGTTTTTCTGTAAGTTTTCTGATTCTGTACAGCTTTAACAATTTTTAATAAATACTAGACTTTGCTTTCATGCCGCTGTTTCCAAATTTCCGCTAATTTTAAATTTTTAATCGAATTTTTGCCATTCCTTGTATTTTTAGGGACTTTTAATCAATTTAATGGCTTGTTTGATATGTTAAAAACTTTCGCGAATTTTCACTATTTTTGCAAATTTTCTGAATTTGTAAACTGTTTTCCGAATTTTTGCAATTTTTGCGTTGCTTTGTTGCTCTTTTTGGCAAGCGCCGCCGTTATAAAAAAAGTCACATAAATAAACCGAAGTCAGCTTTTTTATAGGGCACTATCAACATTGTTGATTTATATGCGGCGAAAAGTGCAATGCCTAATGCCATTAGTATACAAGCATAAAAATCTATTACATTTTTTAAACAAATTTCGATACGATAGCTTTCGAATGCCGCAATCCCGTTTTTGATACGTCACGAAGTTTTATTCGATACGAAAGTTCATTCGATCACGTGTGCGACGATTTGGGCCCAGAAAATACTGAACGTATCGAAATTACTTTTTCAGTATTATGAAACTCAAATGAATGCGAATCGAGAAATTACTCGATCACGACTGCCACAATTTGGCCCCTGTTCTACCTTGCAGTATAGAGGTGTGTCAAAGGCTTTGCCAGTGGCTTCGATCTGCGCTATGGGTTTTGCGTTGTAATGATCAATAACATGTTTCGTAACAGTTTCTGTCTTATTATCCCACCAGGTTACTCGTCTTCGTACTTTATGCCGCACACCGCTTGGATTTGTCTGAAACACAAACATCAATATTCTAGAGTCCTTCATTCTCATTACTTACCCATACTTTCTTAGTTTATTTGTTTTTATTCGTATAGCAAGTGTTAGTTAGAACTTCCAGTTTGTTTCTAATTATACATGGTGGTGCATAACGTTATAAATTTATAAGTAAATACATATTTTGTTTACGTTATTTTTAAACAGAAATAACTTTGAAAAAGTTGGGAAATTTATAATGGAAAGATTCAACACAGAGCAAAGAACCAAAGATTTTCAATTTTATTTTGGAAGTCATAATTAGATTATTCAGACATATAGATCATAGCGAATAAGAGCACCAAAAAGAAGAGACGACAACCGGATTGGAACTTCGCTTTTCATAAGGACCCATAATATATATACTTTATAGGGTGTAGGACCTTCGGTGAAGGGTATAAAAAACAAACTTAATTATAAAAAAAGAGTAATTTTTGAGATTTCAGTACTTTGGTCATAACTCTGCTATTTCTTAACCGATTTGACAGATTTATATACCGACGTGTTATTTTGGTTACAAAACTTGGACTCGGGAAAATCTATGGTTCCCGAAAATGGGTATTTTTCAAAAAAAAATTAGCATTTTGGTCATAACTTTTTCGTATCTGAACCGATTTTCCCAAGTTTTTCAGAAAATATTTTCTATTAAAAATTTCCGATCTGTTGATATATAAGGCGTAACCAAAGGTCATGATACAGTCAAAAAATTCAGTTTTTTTATACAATTTTTAATACTTTTTGTATGGGAAGTACCACGCCCACTTCTCCAATCCTGCCCACATTTTGTGGGATGGTGTGTATTTATAACCTAAATGTACCTAATACTTTGGCTCTTGCCCTTCTCCAGATATAGAGAAAAAAGTAATAAAAATACAACAACCACAAGCGATTTTTTTGGAAAAATTAGAGGCAGTCGTGGTTTTTTGGTCATATCTCAGCCATTGTTGGACCGATCTGGCTGAATTTCAATAGCAAGAAATAGTGGACTATATGTGACATAAATGTAAAACAACCTAGGCGCTATCATGTCTGGAGTCTCCGGAAAACACATATCAAACGTAAGACGGACAGACGGACATACGGACAGACGGATATAAATCAACTTCTCTCCTCATAAGGACCCAGAATATATATACTTTATAGGATCTTAGATCAATATTGTAGAAATTACAAACGGAATGACAAACTTATATATACCCTTTTCCACCTGTGGTGAAGGGTATAAAAAAGCATAGTTTAGCATAGTTTAGAGATGGCAGATTACCTCATTGCAGTGTCTCACCAAAGTTTCACCTGTTTTTAAAAAAGCCATCATGTTGTAAAGAATCCTGTTCAGAGTGCTGCCTGTACAGTGCCCTAAAGTTTTACCCGTTATCTTAAAAAAGCTGTTGTTAATACTACTGTTCATACTGACTGCTTCAGGGCAGCATTATGGGTTGCAATAAGGCCAGTACTAGCTGCAGCTAAGCTGAAGAGGGCAATCTAAAGGAATGAAACTAAACTTGGCCATCTCTTACAGATACCCCCACCTTGGGTATAACATCCTCCGAGGTTTAATCAAGTGCAGCCAGTACCTAGGTTTCGCTAAAAACCCAAAGTTGACAGTTCACAGGAAATCGTCACGATAGCGGCTGACCAGAGATCCTATCTGGCACCACGGGAGTCAGTAGCCCCTGGTGCTTTGGCATCAGACTGACAACTTCTTGAGGGAAATACATCCTGTCTTTCCGGAAGATTGTCTTTGCGAAAGTTTTGCTTTTCTGAACGTCCAAGATTGCACTACCTTCCTATAAAAGCTTGCTTTCAAAAATGAGGGGTAACGAGTAGATGCTTTTTGAAGAAGGGATACTTTCGGGATCAAGTGGGGTTTTGGTTTAAACCCAAGGGGATACCCTAAAAATCCCAATAAAGGGCTAATTTTTCATCACTTGTTTGAGAGTTCGGCCTGCAGGATGGCTATCCCTAGGTATCAACAGCTGCTGCTGGCATATTTCCAAAAGGTGCGAAGGTTAGATAGCTTGAACTTTTAAACAAGGCGAGTCTCTAAGCTTGCCGGACTTTGAACTAAATATGAACCTGGGTGTGCTGGTTGCTCTCAAACTCAGGGACCGTTGGTAAACGCTTTGTTTGTCACCCAGTGGATAAGATCTACTATGGAGTAGGTCAACGCGGCAGGTATCCACGTAAATATTTTTCACATTTCTTGCAGATTTGCACATGTTTGAAATATAATTTGCTGCATAATTCATTTTAAAAAAATTCCCCAAAAACTTAAAATATTTTTAAACATTTGTCTTAGATTTGCTAGCTTTAACTGTTAATTCGAAATAATCTGGAATTATTGTCACAAAAATCCCTTAATTATTTAAAAAAAAAACACTTTGGTTAAGTGCTTTAGCCGGTTTGCTTGGCCTTCATTAAATGAGTATTATGAGCGAGCATTAATCTTATGGGCCAAGCTCTTAAAACAAAATCGTCAGCTCACTTACTACTCATGTATGAACATTCGTAGTTAAAATTTTAATGGCTGAAATAAAAAATGTATAAGTTTTTTTTTTTGGCTATAAACCCAAATAGTTAAAAGCGTTATTGTTGTTAAGTTGACGAAGATTGAGTACAGAGATTTCAGGTTTTATTCTTTCTTTTGGAGTTTGGTTTCTTGCACGTAGTTCAATTGTGCTGTTGAGTTTTTTTTGAAGAACTTCTAGCGAAAAATTGACAATTTATTTAATTCCAGTATTCTGGTTTTAAATTCTGGGTGTTTTTTTTTTTAAGAGGATTAAGTAAAAGAACTTTAACAGATGTCTGTTGTTAAGACAAAGTTCAAGTTCAATAAAGGCGTTTTTTTCTTTTAAAGCAAGTAATTGTTTTTATAATCGTCACGTTCCTGTAGTTCGATTTTTGACTATAAATTGATTTTGTTGATAGAGAAAGATCATCAGTTCCTGTTGACGTTTTTAAACAAAAACATATCGCAAAATGTTCAAATTCGTAAGTTTCATTTCGCAGCAAAAAAATATTAAAACGACTAAAATATTAAATAAAAAAAAACTTTTTTAGGTTGCCTTCTTTGCCTGCATCTCTGTTGCCTTGGCCGCTCCCAGCCTTTTAGCTGAACACCAAACTATTGTTGAGCATGAACCCGTCTTGGCTAAAGTTGGCTCTGTGGTACACTCTGCTCCCTCAGCTGTCTCTCATCAAAGTTTCACCCGTGTCCATAATAAAGCTGTTATTGAACCTGTAATTGCACCTGTTGTGAAGACAACTGTTCATGCTGTTCAACCTGTTGTTCCTGTTGTCAAGACTGTTGAAACTCCTGTGGTGCACACTTATCATGCTGCTCCTGTTGTACCTGTCCATACACCCGTTTTAAGCCAAGTTGTGTCTCACCAATCTCATGTTCAGCTTCACTCAAATGCTGCTCTCGTAAATCCTGTTGTTAGATCGGTTGTAGCTCCCGTTGTCTATGCTGCACCCGTTACCCATCTCGTCCACCATTAACAAAATTTTTTCCGAAATCGTGAATAAATTTTATGTTTTAATAAAGGCTATCTTTTAAAGAATATATAAAATTTTTGTTTGATGTTTTTCTTTTACCTAAAGAGGTAAAACATTTTTTTAAAAGTTTGTTAAACGCTGTGACCGTTGTTGCAGCTGGAGTAGGTTGTACGTGATTGTTTGTAGGTCTTTCTGTAAGTAGTAGAAATTTTAAAATTAAAGACTAGTCTCACTCTAGGAGAACATTAATGTTTCGACGGTCCTCGGCTTAGCAGGGCGGAAGATCAGCTCTTCGAAGCCTTGTTCGCGTTTGAAGTTAAGAAAGGTGCCTTGCAAGCGGTCTTGGCTAGTTTTCCAGTTTTATAATATAATAAGTATATGTTATCTTTAAATTCCTCAGTTTCAGTTTCAGAACGGTTTTATACAGGATGACTTAATAGATTTTTAACTAACTAACCAGTGAAGTCTAGAGGCTGTGATACAACACTGTCGCAATGTTTTTGTGCCTGTCAAACACTACTTCATATAGTGCTCCAAGATTGTATGGACGAAAAAAATGTCAAGGTACAGGCCGTTCTCCCCCTAGAATTGTTCTATGTATTGCAGACATATGTTGTGTAAAATATTAGGATAACAATAACTGGCGCCGCAACGACGCTGAAATTTGATGGTCCTTTTACAAGGGGGAATTTTGCCATTAAATTACATATTACCTTTGCAATTCAATGTAAAAGAATCGAAATGTGTACATTATTATCGCTCTAATGAGATATACAAGACAATATATGATTAACAATTGTTTAAGTTATTAAAATTTCCCCAAGCCTTCAAAGTGTCTCAGTCCACTTAAAAAAGAAATGTTGAAACAAAATTAAAATTTTATGAGAAATTTTCGAATAACAGCTTATTTTTGTCTTCGTGGGATACCGTTAGCCTATTCGTTGGTATGACTAAAAAAATTAATTTTTAAACGGCAGCTTTAAAACTCCATTTTCAAATATTTTAAAAATTTGTTAACCAAATTTCCGAATTTTTTGATCATCTTATAAGGATTTATTGAGGATATAATAGAGAATAAAAAGATGAAAAAATTATGAGGTGATGTTTGACGAAAATTATTCCAAAAATTCTTACAGGTCTGTAACCTAAGAAAGAGTTCGAAGAGGAATATGTTATTCGGATTAATGGTAAAGTTTTATTTTTTTTAATCATTATTCAGTTTAATTATTATGGAAACAATTTCACGTTCGAAATGTCACGTATCGAACCAGATTTTGGCTTAAACAAAATAAAATACAGAACATTTTGGAATCAAACCAAAGACATTTTAATGCTATATTCCTACGTAAAATTCTGAAAGTAGTTTGACTAAAAAATTGTGCCAGGCTTCGCTGAATTACGCCTTTTTATACACGGCCACAAAAACTACTTCTATTTTTTTCACGTTCGAACCGCTACTTCTTTTGCCATTATCTTTGACCTAGAATCGCGCCCCCCTAAAACAGGTAAACATTAACCCTAAAATTTTGACATATTTGGAATTTTTAAGGGCGAAATATGGTATAGTTGACTAAAGTATTTTCTGTAATTGGTAATTAATATTTCAATGGAATTAACCCTTTGATACACTTTGAGGCAAAAATTACCCAATACGTATTTAACGTTAAAAACGCAGTTCCATTCAAATACCTGCATAATACAAGTAAATAATTTTTAATAATAAATAGAAAAAATTACAGATTCACTGCTGTATGTACTTGAAGTGAAAGGTTCTCACATTCCTGACGGATATTCTCTTTGAGGTCGTCAAGAGGGTAAGGCTTAGACTCGTGACATCAACAAACACCACATACAGAAGAAGACTAGAACGGTTAATCCAGCGTTCATGCCGACCAGTCAGAAATTAGGCGACCTGGATATGCATCCCTCAGAATTTCAGTCATCTTTAGCCACAGCCGCGATGTTTTAACCAGAACGGCTTTTGCGAGGCCGCCTAGACGTGAAAGCATCTTGTGTTGTCCCATATTCTTCGACGGCTAAATTATTCTCCTGAAGGGTATTTGCGTTGAAGCAGCCATAGGCAAATTCTTAACTTCTCGTCTTAATTCTGCATGCGAGATATACATAATAAAATTCTCTCTCTGCTCTCAACTCGCTGCTCCTAACTTAAATTACAAAAAGATTTTTGCTTTGTTATTAAAATATGCTTTTGCAGTCGGGGTTAAATAGCTGCTGGGCATTGAAAGGGCGTGGTCTAGAAAATAATGTTTTGAATTTGTTGGCGAACGGCATCAGTGACCCATTGGTTTCACTTATTGTTAGAGCACTGTAGTTTTAGGCCGTTGATCTTGTGCACATTTACCAACCTAAACATAGGTGCTTCAGGGTTGGATTCATATAAGAAAAATATTTTCATAGCTGGGATTTTTCTAACATTTGTGGGTCAGAGTTTGTATTAACGTATTTTTTACAAAATACGATTCCCAAACTATATAAAGAAAATATTAAAATTTTTATATAATTTTATTTTAAATACTTTTCAACAATATTTATTTAGAATTTTCTTTGTTTTGGCACAAATTAAAGAATTAAAATTTAATGATAAGAATGGTAGGCAACAGGAGCAGAGTGCACAACTGGAACAGAGTGCACTACAGGAGCAGCGGCATAACGGTGCACAACTGGAGCGGCAGCAACGGTCTTAACAAGAGGGGCAGAGTGTACAACTGGTACAGAATGCACTACGGGAGAAGCAGCATAAGTTTGCACAACAGGAGCGGCAGCAACGGTCTTAACAAGAGGGGCAGAGTGCACAACAGGTACAGAATGCACTACGGGAGAAGCAGCATAAGTTTGCACAACAGGAGCGGCAGCAATGGTCTTAACAAGAGGAGCAGAGTGTACAACTGGTACAGAATGCACAACGGGAGAAGCAGCATAGGAGTGCACAACAGGAGCAGATTCATATGTATGAACAACAGGAGCCGCAATAGTTTTTACAACAGGCACGACTGGTACTTTCTTCTCCAAATTAGTGAAACTTTGGTGGGTAATGGCCGATGAGGCACTTGTGTCCACAAAAGCTGTTTTAGTCGTCAAAAGAGTAGGTTGTACCAAAGAATGATGGGTTTCAGCTACAAAACCAGGAGCAGCAGAGGCAACCGCCACCAAAGCGAATACAGCAATGAATTTGAACATTTTAAGTTGCTAAGAAGTTGTTGAATTTCAAAAGAATGAAAATGAACTGACGCCAATACAAAATATTTTTGGTAAATTTATATCAAAATCAAAAGAAAAAATATTTAATGCTTGTTGTTTTTACTTTAATTGAATTAAATCTTAAACCGGTTTCAAGTACTTTTTTTTTTTTTTTTTTTTGGTAAATTGGTAAATCAGTAATTTGGTACTTAAGTACTTTATGGCTTTGTCATTATTTTGATCTTTTGTGTGTGGTGAGTGTGTAGTTTTCAGGTTTGAGTGAACAGTTGAAAAATGGTTTGCGTTTACTGACCTGCAACTATTTTTAAATTAAAGAACAACGATTGTGTCTGAATATGCAGAGATTTTGGTGTCAATTAACTTAAGATGGCTTTTTTTTGGGAGTGTTTTCCAATCCGGATTTTATAGAGATTAAAATTTTATGTTATGAAACGTGCTAAAAACTATTATAATAATAATAAAAAATTAATATAAATTAATATTAATAATAAAAAAAAAAAAAAAAAAATATCTGTTTGTTAATAAAACCCTGCAAAAATGATCACAAATTTGAAAAAATCATCGGTGATATTAAAGAAATTTGACATTTCCCAATAATTGCTAATTTATTTATAAAAACGCTAATATGACAAAAAAAAAAAACCGCGGAATGAAAAGTATACCGTTTGTGCAATGCAAAAATTATTAACAGGAAGTCGAAAGTAAAACATGTAATTGTTATTTTTACGGTGACCGTCCATTCCGTATTAACAGATGTATCATTTCTGTATTTCAGTAATTTGCTCTGGGTTAAATATTTTTAAGTAAAAAACCTAAAATAGTTTTGTATTTATATATAAGACGTAGCCATAGGTCATACTATAGCCCTAAAATTTAAGTTATTCAGCCTTATTTTTGTTGTCGTTGTTTTAATCGATCAATTCGTTTTTAGTAAGAGATTAACGTAACACACAACAAGTGTTCTGATTATAAGAATTTTGATGTTTTTTTTCTTCAAATTTTTATAGTATTTTCCGTAAAACTCGTTGATTTTTTTAAACAATTTAAAAGATTTATATACCGACGTGTTTCAAAATCGGAAAGATCTATTGTTCCATAAAATGGGCATTTATAAAAACAAAATTTCGGTTTATAAAAAGAAGAGTTATTCTTTTCATAGACCGATTTTTTCGACCTTTTGGGGAAAAAGTTTCTTTGATTCCAATTCGAAAAAATTTAAATTTTAGACATAATTTTTTGATTTCCAATTTCCGATCTTTTGATATATAAAACGTATCTGTGGGTTGTACTGGTTTCCTAAAAATTAAGTTTTTAGGAAAATTTTGATGTTTTTAAGCTATTTTTTCAAAATATTGCTGATATATTAGCTAAATATTAATCGATTTGGCTGATTTTAAATAGTAAAATTCTCGAAAGCATTACCGATCGATAGATATATCATACATATATTGGCGTTATGTAGGGGCTCACCGACAGACAACCGGATTTGTACTTCTCTTGTCAAAAGGCGCCATTATATAAACCTTATAGAGTTTCAGATCAATAGTGTTGAATCTACAAACGGAATGACACAGTTATATATACCATTTTACCTTCGGTGGAGGGTATAAAAAGGCACATTTTGACAAGTAAACGTTTAGTATCCCAAAAATCGCCAAAATTACTCTTTTAAAAAAGATGTAAAAACTTACTGGTAAAAAATCGCTCATTTTGCTAACTTAAATTACAAACAAATCACTAATACAATACTATTTACTTTTTAAATCTTGTCTATCATATTTTTATATATATATAATTTAGCAAAAAAAAAAGACTACAAAAGCGGTGAAAATTTAGACAAAAGAAATAATAAAGAAATAAACACAAAATTAGATAACACCTAAATATTACCTAAGAAATCGCAAATGTAGCAAAATGTGTTACCAAAATATCCATTTCCTAAAAACAAAAATTTTTGGTTTTCCAAAAGCACTCGCTGATTTCAATGACATTCCAAATAAAATACAAAAATTGCTAAATCTTTTCTAATAACTGTGATGATTTCTTAAAACCAATTTTTAGTTCTACTTAAATCGCTAATTTTTATTTTCAAATAACAGGTTTTTTTTTTTTAAATTTTCGATTGCTAAAAAACACTAATTTAAAATTTTTCCTAAAAACACAAAAATTCCTCCAAATCAAAATCGTCAGTTGAAGTTTTACTTATGGTGTTTTCTTTTCTAAAAAATAATAATGCTTTATTTTTGTGTAATATATTTATCAGGTTACACGCACCCTTAAAGTAGAAGTACATAACACGCGTTTATAATGCATGTCTCGTGCGTTTGAAAACTTAAGCGCATGAGAAATTGTAAGTTACATAACTCGCGTTACAAAAGCCATTCCTGTCAGCTGTTTTTTTGTTTTTATTTACTTATTTGTACCTACATTGAAAACGGATTCGAAAATATATCAAGATTTTTTTTATTTCATTTAATCTGCTTTATTTACAACATACATGTTAAATTCCAATTAGAATTAGCAATTGATGCAATTAGTTTATATTTTCTAATTGATTAAACAATTAGAATAAGTTCAACTAATTCCCATTAGCTAATTGAAATTTTTATTCTAATGGAAAACTAATTGCAATTAGTTGCCATTAGCAAAAAAAAATTGGTTAACCTTTACAATTAGAAATCTAATTGACTTCTGATAATGCAATTAGATATTCAATTAGCTCGAATTAGAATCAATTGAATTTAATAATTGAATATCTAATTGCATTATCAGAAGTCAATTAGATTTCTAATTGTAAAGGTTAACCAATTTTTTTTTGCTAATGGCAACTAATTGCAATTAGTTTTCCATTAGAATAAAAATTTCAATTAGCTAATGGGAATTAGTTGAACTAATTCTAATTGTTTGATCAATTAGAGAATTTCACAAAACAATGTTAATTAGCAATCATTAGCATTAGCTAATCATTACTTAACATGTATGATTTACACATATCGTATGTTTTTTTTACTCTTTAATAAGTTTTTCCTTCAAGATTCACAAATTTGTTAAATTATTCTATTTGATTGTCAGCTGATTACTTGTCAAAACACTAGAGTTTTTTTTCCCGGACTTTTTCGATTCCCGGGAGAGCGGGAAATTTTTTTAAATTTCCCGGGATCCCGGGATCCCGCTACATATAAATAATAGAAAGTACATTTTGGTATTAATTAATGAAAAAAAACTTTTATAAAAAAAAAAACGTAAGGGAACTTGTTTACAAAGAAAGTAAATGAAATGGTTCAATACTAAAAAATTAATTGAAGATTGAAATAGGAACTTGAATTATTATAACCTCACGCCTTTATTCCCTATTAGTATGCTTTTATTCAGTATTATTATGCTCTGGATACAAGATAAAAAGATAACATAAACATAACAATTTAATTCATAAAACAATAATAAAAACAAAATTAAAATGAAGGTACTCAAGATATGAGATCAAAAAGTTAATTAATAAAATAGATAAAATTCCTTAAAGAAATATATAACATTTTTTAATGGCTTAGGAAATAACTTTCTGACACACTCAAAGCGCTTAGTAAGTCGTCAAAAAGTATATTCCTGATTTTATTTACTAAGTATCATGTTTCCGAAAAATTTCGTTCATTTTTTACCGAGGTTGGACAAATAGTTAAAAGTGCACCGTTGTAGCATGCTTCGGATTCACAATCAGAAGCAATATCTTCTTTTTTATAAACAACGTCTATATCAGTCAAATGTATGTCAAGGTTGATGCAAAAAATAGCATCAACCGGACTGCTTCTTACAAACCTTTTCATTTCAATAGGTCCATTTGTAATGTTTAGGACAATATGTTTTTCTAGTTGTATGTTGTAGTATCTTACACGAGTTTCCAAAATGTTATTTTATTTCGGTTTCCCCGAACTTCACGAGTATATAAACCAACACAAATTGAAATTGAAAATTTGTGTTTATCACCTAATAAACATATCGCTCCTTCATTGCATCATAGTCATATCTCAAAATTTGAAGTAACTTTAGCAAAGTTTTCCTTCATACCTTCTCGCATTATATCTCAAACTGAACCGAAGTTATAGCAAAATATATCTTTAAATCGGTACATTTTTAAAACTTTAATCGCATTTTGCCAAGATCGTTTGTTTTTGTAGATTTGACTATGTTGCAATAAAGGAGCGATATGTTTAGGTATCTCCTATTTTTAAGACTTGTTCATGGACAATGAAACTTTACTGCCTGCATCTTATTTTGAATTAATGTACTTTATTAACTCTTCACTTCACTTCACTAAATGTAATAATTATCAACTGTTTCACTGCCCATTCTGCTTTTAGTAGATTTATTGCATCAGGAGACATTGATTTAAATACATGTACTCACTTCTTGTAATTGATCTAATCCACAACCCATCCACAGATGCTAATTTTTAGAGAATAGAAAACTATATTTCAAAGTATAAATAGCTATTTTCTGAAATTATGAGGAATTTTTTATTTCCCGGGATCCCGCAACAAAAATCCCTGGAAAACCCTGGAAAAACCCTACAAAACACACAACGCGTTACAAAGTTCAAGGTTAACCAACTTTCTGGCGCAAACGCTTCAACATATTTTGCATGTAACTTATTCTATGATAAAACACTAGTTTAACTTTTTTGACAGAAGTCTACAGAGCGCACGCGCACTAACGCGTGGTATGTAATTCTACCTTTACAAAGTGATACATTTTTCTAAATTACAATGGAACAAAATAATAGCTACGTTTTACACTCAACAGTTATGTTTATTAAGCATGCTAAACACTGAATGCAAAGTTTGTACTAATAAACGATATTCAACACGGTTGTAGCGATTTTCAATATTATGCTAGGAACACAACTGGGACGAACGACGAATTTCGCCCTACACGACGAATTTTTTAGTAAAAATTCGCTGAGTAAATTCGTCGTATGAAACACAATAGCGACGAATAACTCACAGCTTTACTAATTGGAATAGTTCTTTGCTGTTTGTGCAAAGAGAGAGAAATAGTGTGACCATATAAAAAAAAATTTACTTAAAAAACACAAACATTAAAGAAACCACAATTAAAAACTATTCTTATAGTAATCTTCTTTGTATATTTATTTTATTAATGCGATAAAATAATAAAAAAAAACAATTATTAAAGTAAAAAAGTTACTTTATATACTAAAATATTTGAAAACTAAAATCAAACATGGTCACCTGGTACTGATTTGTTCGTCGTTCGCCGGCGTATGAAATAGAAATAAATCTATTGCAAAGCCGCCGCGTATGACGAATTTCGGCCGACGCCATGATTGTGTGTAGTTTCATATACACAAATATGTTTTATTTTTGGCGACGAATATTCGCGGCCAAAAATTCTTCGTTCGTTCCAGTTGTGTTCCTAGCATTACATTTTAATAAAAATAAATAGTTTTTTTCGTTTTTTTTTACAAATAATTGGCCTCGAGCTCGAAAAAACTATTTATTTTTATTAAAAAAAGGTCGAAGGAATTAAACTTAATTTAATACATTACATTATTGAATTCCAATAAGCGTAAACAACACCGATTTTCAATAATTTATGTCAGCTGTTGTTAAAAATGATGCGTAAAAAAATAATTATTAAATAAAAGTAAAACACACGAAAAACATCACAATTGGGGGATTCACAAGGTGTCATAAAGTCATAAGTCTTAAAAAAATAACATGAAAAAATACGACTGTTGTGAACAACCCCTCATAATTTAGTGTGCTATTTTAAATTTTAATCAGCTGATTTCAATCAAATATAAAAAATAAATATTTACCTAATATCAAAATATTTTTTAATTCTAATCCATGAATTAAAAAATTAAATTAGATCTTATCTGACTATTTTCCATTTTTTAGACGCAAATCACAAACAAATTTTATTTTGTTTGCTTACCAAACATCAGAGTCCTAAGCCGATATAATTTGACGCCGCAAGTGTTTTGTTGCAAAAATTGCTAGCCGCAGGTTGAATTCGGATATTAGCCAGATAAAACTATACCATCAAGGCGACGGCTTCAAAAACTAATGCGGCTCGGCTCAGCCGCTCAGCGCAGGTCTCTTCTGATTAATTACGACAGCACAATAAACATAGCAAGCAAAGTTCTATTAATTTATGACACTTTTTGTTAACAAAGCAACAACAATATTTTTAAACCATTGTAAAATGTTAGAACATTATGACAATTTAACATGATAGCACACCTTGTGAATACCCCAAATATAACCATAAATCACAAAACAACACAAATTGTAGGCAAAAACAAGAAAATAGTTAATAAGAAAAAGACTTGCTTGTATAAAAATGTACTTAACGCAGATGCAAAAAAGGGTATTATCTCCCACGCAATTACAACTGGGGCTAAGAAATGGAACAAATTTGGCATTTATTTTTGCAACATACATATTTAGAAAGGAAAACGACAACTTCTCACACTTTTGCATATTTTTTTACAATAGAACAAAAACCCACGCGAATGGTAGCATACATGAAATATTATTGTCAGAAAAGAAAACACCATAAAAATCACTATTACAAAAAAAAAAAAAAAAAAAAAAAAATAATTGCCAAATAAAAAATCGCTTATATTAACCAAAAACAAATTTTCTTTTAAGGACAATCAACTAAAAATCTCTTAAATAACTTTTTTTTTAATTTACAAGATTTTGTTTGTTGTGCTTAATTCCCAATTTTTATTCTTGATAAAAACACTGAAATTTATTGTTGAAGAGATAAACTATTCCTACGCGCGTTTCACTAATTGCTTAGGCCAGCTCGTCAGGCAACTTTTCTTAACCTACTTACAACTACAATTAATGTTGGAAGAATTCCGACCAATTGTAGTGGGGAATGTAAGAAAAGATAAAATCACTGTTTATTGTTGTTGTTTTTGTTTAAGCTTTGATATGGTTACAAGTAGAACTGTTGCTTATGATTCTTATACGCTTAACAGTTTGATTTGTTTAATATTTTTAGTTTTTCTAAAATCTTTGGATGAAGTTTCCTGACGATCTGGCCTAACCAACCAGTGAAATTTGCATAGGAATAGCTTATCCCATCAACAATAAATTTCTGTTTATCAATAGTATAAAATAGGAATTAAGAACGACTAACAAAATCTGGTAAATTAAAAATTTTGTATTCCCATAAAATTACTTTGATAATAAATTCCGCATGATATTTAAAAAAGGAAGAACTCCACCCAAATCCTCTAGCTCGAAGTATTCCAAATGATATCACATCCACACCCGCCTAAGGAGAAGAGATACCGCAGGACTTATCCGAATAGAAGAGCACTAAACATTTTTATAAATACCTAGAAAAAAATTGATTTTAATTAAAAATTTTGTGATATTAATAAAAAAAAATTAATTACATTTGGACCAGTAAACAAGTTAATAGTATAATTAAACGTTTAATTCACTTGATTAAACGTTCAATTTACTTGATTACATTTCTAATTAAAACTTTTATTTAGTAGCAAATAAGTATTTTTTGGTATTTAAAACATTTTCTGCATTAATATTGTTGACATATACATACACAGAAAAAATATCTCAAGAATATTTTTACAGTTTGGTAAAAATAAAATTTTAGGTTAACAAACTTTTCATTTGATTCCATGAAAAGATTTATCAAAATTACACTTTGCAAAATAGCACTCAATAAAACATATTTCATAATGAAATTTTGTTTTCATATTCAATAAAAAAATATTTAAAGACAGTATTTTTACAACCCTTTTCCATTTTTAAATGGCTTTGATAGTGTGTGAGTGCTTGTAAATTTTACAGTTTTATTTGTATAATATCTGTAGTTTTTCCAAAATCTTAGAAAAAATGTTTCCTGATGATCTGGCCAAGCAACCAGCGAAATGTGCATAGGAACTAGCTTATCCCTTCACAATAAATTTTAGTGTATTTATCAAAGAATAAAAATTGGGAATTTAGCACATCATAATTAATAAATAAAAAAGATTCAATAAACATTTTGTTTGATTAATTCAACATTTCCAACAATTTATTTTTAACAAATCACGTAAACATTTTGTTGAAAAAAAATCATTTTGGGAAACAACTTTTTTTATTGACTTAATAAACTTGGTTGTTGACCATACCTACAATATTTTTTATCAATACCGCAAAAATTGTCATTGCAGAAAATTCAAAATTTTTTTAATCAAATGTATGCGATTTTCGTATTCAAATATGAAAATTATTTTATTTTGTGTATGTAAAAAATGTTTCACGTAAAGTTTTGGCTCCATTCGTCATTTAGTACTTTGGGGGTACATTTTGCACCGCCGCCATTTATTAGAAAAAAAAATTGGGTTTTTGTATACAAATGTTTAACATAATACCAAATTGTATACCATGGTAATAATTTAATATGACAATGCAAAACGCACGACATAATAAAACCTAAGTCAGAAAAGTTTATTGTAAAAACTCATTTCCACCACTTGCTTCTCTAAAAGTATACTTGTGTTATCGAAACTGGATGTTAAAGGAATGTGTTGTAATATAACGTGACTGAAATTTCATTTACATATTTGTGTTACATTTTCAGTTACAGCCCATATAACCAAAACTAATAATACACTTATGGATGTTATATCCACCTACAATATGAAAATGTATTTTTGGATCTATGTCTCTACGTAATAAATAAACTGATGCGTAAGTTTGCTCTGGAAGTATTTTGATTGCATGAGAGTGATAATCATGATGGTCAAAGTTGTACAACAGTTTCATTCGCATTCGGATTCCATTTATCCGTTTTCAGTATTTATACCCACACCACCACAGTGGAGAGCGTTATATGCGTTTGTGCTGATGTATGTAACACAAAAATATTTAAGTGTACTAATAAAATCAGAAATATGTCGTTGCATTTTAAATGACCAAATTTTATTAATATCGGTCCATAATTTCACAAAGCCCCATACAAATACCACTCCCGAAAATTACATCCTTATAAATGTTGGTATGAATATAAAAGTTGGCTACGATAAAGTTTATAATAGTTTCTATGCAACGCCAATTTTGTGCTGGCTTTTTCAGCATTTACCACAGACCCAGATCAAACCTCTTTAAGACAAAAAAAGGGGAACACTCTCTACAATTTGTCAGTCTATACGGTGTAGAAGGGTGTAAAATGGCCGGTTTTCACGGACTACACTCTCTTGTTTTAATTTTTTCTTTATTGATTTGTCAAAATAATCCTGTGTTTTTGGTTTTTTGTTTTGTATTTGTTGTTCATAACAGGAGGTGTGTACTGGCCCAGTGTTGCCAATGTAGCCATTTACTGGGCACTTTTTTTTCATTTTGTTAAGCCATCGTCAATGGCGGTGAGTGTTAAACGGCTAAGATTTCTGAAGAGATAGTGTGGTTTGTATCAAAACATGTCAATACAACCTGTCCGTGGGTTCAATTCCCCGGTTAGTCAAGAATGAAAAATTATCAATAAATTTTAACTCATTTCATGTTGTAAAGTTCCTTTCTTATAAAAATAATTTCATGAAAATTAAATTTAATGAACTATAGCCTGATTTTTTGAAACACTGATTGCGAATCTACACTCCGTTTTATTTTATAAGCTCTAGTTCTTACGTTTTTTTTTCTCCATTAGCCCCTTTGGCTAAGCATATGGCTACCACAAAGCATCTCCATCTTGCACGATTTGTTGCAGTTGTTTTTGCGTCTTACCATGGAAGCTTTCACTGTCTTTGTTCTTGGACTATCGATCTATTTAGTATTGGTATTTAGCTTTCTCTAAATAATATCTCGAAAACATGAGCTGATCTGAACAAACGGTTAGGCACTACTGAATTAACCGTACTCGAATTAGGTTTACTCGCAGGGTGCCCCGCTTGTCAGTTTTTTCATATAGTACAGAACATTATTTTTTGTCCATAATTTTATTATTAAAGGAGTTCTGAAAATCGAAAACGCAAAACGCAAGAATTTTAAACATCATTTTTTAATAACATTTCTGTAATAAAAGAGTTTTACGACAAATATTACATTATTAAACAGAATTTTATTACAAAAACTATAAAAATTAGATTAAAAGTGTATTAAAACCCACTTCCAAATTCTTGCGTTTTGCGTTTTCGATTTCCAGAACACCCCTGTATAAATGAACACATTTTCGACTTTCACATTTGCGATTTTAGTTTATGTTACAAAATTTTATCTAGCCAAGTCGTAAACACAATTTATTTATTTTTTGCTTAAACTGTTGCCATTTTAAGTTGTGAAGATTTGCCAACACTGGCCTTAATACATTAGTGATTTAAAATGTACATAATGCCATTTGATGACAAAATGCAAGCTAATGTAAACTGAAAATAGTCAAATATAAACCGTTTTAGATGAGGACACAGTGGGCTACTAATTTCAAATATAAAAGGTGGGCCATAAGTCAATGAACATTGATTTTTTGACAAAACTTCTTTTTATTATATTCTTAGGCGGGTTGCATAGTCAAACAAACGCTTGTTTGAACATTTTTTAAATTTCTACAAATTTTTGTAGTAAATAGATAGATAAAATAGATATAAGATTTATCAGATGTTAAATTTATTTAAAAGTAAAAAGAAAAAGAAAGACCTAAAGTCTTAAAACTTTGTACACAAAAAAAAAAAAAAAAAAAAAAAAAAACCACTGTATAAAATACAATTTCCGATTTGAGTTTTAGATCAGACCTTCTAAGGATTCAGAACTTTATTATGAATAGGTGCTTTAAGAATGAAAAATTATTTATAGGCTCATTATAACGAAATTTCATGGATTTTTATGTTTTTTTTATATACGAGCCATATTTGTGCAAAGTGAAAAAAAAAACAAACAAGCGATCAATGTGCACTTAAGCTAAAACTGTTTTTGCTATAAATTCGAACGAAACCTTGTGCGACAATAAACACCCTACAAGAAGACTACCGGTCATTTTACTAGTTATATGACTGGTAGTGGTGACCGATATATTGGTTAAAGTTTCTATTAGTTTATTAAGAGCAAAATGAAAAAACTAACCGAAACTCTTGTGTACATGTGATTTTGCCTTTCGCTCTAACTAATTACCCTGCGGGAAATTAGTGTCAATTGGTCCAACAGACTAGTCCTGGTACTTGTGAAAATAGAACAAGTACAAAAAGAAAAGACTCATGACCAGTGAAAGAAGAACCAATCCCTTAACTGGTTTATGAAGAACAAAAAAGTAGAAAAAGTAATGAAATTCAGTACAGTCTTCACCGGTGCTGCGACCCATTTTTTGGTACTTTCTAAAATTTGAATCTTGAATTTAATTTTAGGACTTGTTTTGTTGAAATAATATTACATTGTATTGAAATAATACTAAATTTTAGTAACTGACACTAAGTATGTTCATGGAGAATAGACCTGTGACTGGTCAAATGGTGTCAATTGACCCCCTCCAATGACAACCCCATGTAAAAGTGATAGGTCTTATTCATATAAAGTGTTAGAACTAGAACCGGTCTCTACCACCAAAGACCTATCACGGGACTACTTCGGTGTCAGTTCGCTTCCCTCTAGGGTAGTTTCACTCGCCTACGGAATATATCTGTACTGCTTACTCTACCGCTTTTTATTAGTCAATGATAACCTAAATAATGGTTAATGCTAACTAGTTATTCATAACGTAAATATTGGTTAGCACTAACTACCATGTAGTAAATAAAATAGTCAGTTGCAAAAAACAATAACTATAAATTAACTATTTTCCAAATGTCTACAAATTGGCTTAAATCTCATACAGATATCAACCAAACATATTGCATAGAGGCACACGTAAAACACAAATAAGTCAAACAAAATAAATAAAACAAGCATGCCATGAAGTCAAATGAAAAAAAAAAAAATATATTCAAACACAAAATAATAATAATAATTGAAAATAATTAAAAATTAAAGCAATACAAATCTGTTTATGTACAAGAAATTATGTAGCATTTCATGCAAAATCTTTTTAAATAATTATTTTTATATAAAATACATATATAAAAATGTATGTTTATATATAAATACATATATTTTTTTGACAAACATTTTTTGAAATTAAAATAATTTTTTACGACTATATTATAAATTAACTACAAATTGGTTGAAAAATAAGTAGTAACCCAGTGTGCCAAACGGATCCGTTTCGGATCCGTCACGGATCCGCATCTTCGTATTTTCTATCCATAACGGAATCCGTTACTGATCCGTTACGGATCCGCAAGCGGGAGAAATTCCTCTCGAAAAAACGGATTCAAAATTTTATGTCCGTTTTTTGGATACGTTACGGACTCGTTACGGACATCATATTGGGATCCGTTACGGATCTTTTAACATAAAATCCGTTTTTTGGATACGTTACGGACTCGTTACGGACATCATATTGGGATCCGTTACGGACCCGTTTGTTTTCATAAAACGGATCCGTAGCGGAATCCGTTACGGATCAGTTTTGGATCCGAAAGCGGGAGAAATTCTTTAAAAAAAGTTATTACAAATTCATTTTGCTGGATCCACACAAGGAACTTTTCATAAAAAAAAACTCAATTATTAAAAACTGATTTTGCTGGGTCCACATAATGACCTTTTCTTAAAAAAAACTCAATTAGCGATTACACTGTCAAATCGCGATTACACTGATTCCGTTTCTAACTTTTTTACGGATCCGTAACGAGTCAGAAACGGATCCGTAAATTCGTGATTGCACTGATTCCGTTTTTAACTTTTTTACGGATCCGAAACGGGTCAGAAACGGATCAGTCAAATCGCGATTACACTGATTCCGTTTCTAACTTTTTTACGGATCCGTAACGAGTCAGAAACGGATCCGTAAATTCGTGATTGCACTGATTCCGTTTTTAACTTTTTTACGGATCCGAAACGGGTCAGAAACGGATCCGCATCCGTTTTTGTGCACATTGGGAAGTAGTCAATTAAAAAGTCATGCAGAGATAACCAATTGACAACAGCCTATGACATGCTGTATAATGAGTCGTCGACAAGGAAAAAAGTCACTTAATAAACTAGATGTGGTTATAAAAAAACCAGTTTGAAGTTACTTAAAAATGTGTTTGACTTCCTACAGGGTAGTTATTCATAACGTAAAAATTGGTTAGAACTAACCTTTATAACAAAAATATATTTTTTTAATTTTCATTTTAAATCAAATTTTTTTTATTGAAAAGGTACCACGTATCGCTATTTCTGTGGTTGCTTGGTAACGTTTTACTTCTTGCGTGGGTCTAGAAATGGAGGTAAACGTACGTGTGACCAATTAATTTATTGTAGATTTTGTAAACAGATTGAGACCAAAAAATCAAATACATACTTGAAAAGCCATCAGTACAAATCTAAAGCGATGGTCCTGGCCAAAACCAGCACCTTTCAAAACGACCGCTTCGAACATGACCACTGTTGTTTCCAGAGAATCCACCACCGCATCCTCTGAAGCCACCATCAGTACGTCCTCCTTTACCACTAGCATTCTGATTACCGCTGTTTGGCGGTGCCACTTTTTCTTCAGGACATTTTTTTTAGCTCTCTAATTAAATATACAATCTAGTTACAAATATAATTTTTTTTCTTTTATCAAGCGTATGACAAAAACATATTAAAAAATTGGCATTTTTAGACAGTGTTTTTAGTTGTTCTACTCTAACACACATGTTAGAGTAGAAACACTAATGTAAAATTGTTGCAAGTGTGTTAGTAAAATTTTATTTTGAATTTATTTTGAATTTATTTCGGCTTATTCCTTCACCATGGTTGGGAAAGATCAGAAGTTTATATCTAAATAAGTATATGTATATTTATATAGTAGTTACCGCTTCTTCTTCTTCTTTTTCTTATCTCCTTTAGCTCTCAGTGGAGCATAGGACCCTTGCGGAGATTTACTATTTATCTTCCATAAGGCTATAACAGATATGTCGATACCGCAGAAAAAAAAATATGCTGCACGAACCTAGAAAATAAGCAAAGGTAGCGTATGTACTCGCTTCGAACGGCTACAAAAGGCGTTAGATTCCAGAGGAACAGCGTATTAATGGTGTGACTTACCACGTGATAGCTAAATTCGTTAGACCCAGCCTTATGCTTGTAACACATCACCGGAACGCAGCCCTATTTATTTCTACTTTTTAAAATATCATGAGTTTAAACCAGCAAAATATTGTCAAAAGTTATTAAAAAAACATTTAAAAAGTATAATTTTTGTCAAACACTTCAACTTACTTTAAAACTATTTTCATACACAGTTTTGTAAATTCAAAAAATTGTTACAAAAATTTTGCAACGCAAGATAAAGGGATTTACAATATATCCCCCTAAGTTGATGAAAGAGAGTGAGCTTTTACAAAATAGCCTTATTAACAAAAGGAGCCTTCAAGTGTCTTTCTGTTAAATAAAAAAAGTTTCTCATTTTTAAAAGCATACTTTTTTCTACTTATAATTTAATTATTTTGTATAGTAAAAAAGAACGCTGTTTTCTTTATAAAAAATTGGCTTTTCACAAAAATATCTTTCTAAAAAATTACATATTTCAAAAAAGGACGAGTTTAAATATATATATCTTTTTACAAAAGCATGTTTTTTTATGGTATTTCTTATTAAAAAGAAACATTTTTTTATAAATTGTAGAAAATAGTACCATTAAAAAAAAGTACCCTATAACAAAAAAGTACCTTTTTATAAACAAGTACCTTATTAAAAAAAAAATCCTATTTCTTTGCCTTTTCACAAAAGAGTACCTATGTAGAACAAAATTTCGATTTTACAAAAAAGTACCTATGTATTTGAAAAAGTTCCTTTTTACAATTAAGTGCATAGACTTTTAGGAAAAAGTGCCATTTTACAGAAATGTACTATTAAAAAAAGTACCATTTTATAAAAAAGTACCATTTAATAACAAAGTATAATTTTAAAAATAAAGAAGTACCATTTTATAAAAAAGTACCTTTTTACAAAAAAGTTCCTTTTAAAAAAAGTACGTATTTACATACTTATTCAGGTATGTCACAGAATTTGTACAAAATTGAAAATTTACACATTTTTCAAATCGTACCGTTTTTATTTTGCTTTTTTGAATAAAAAACGAAGAAGTTTAGTTAAAACTAACTATTGCTTACACTTCTAGTTAACAATACGTTTTGACAGTTATAACTGATAGTTAATAAAACTGAACTTGGTGAAATTGGCCGTGAGGCACATAGTTAGATTCTTTTGTGCATCGCTATTTTCAACTGCCACTAACGTAACAGCGAAGAAGAACCACACAATTAATACTTTGATGGCGCATATTTAACCCATTTGACGACAATGGAAACTTTAAACAATTCTTTATTTATCTAAAATTAGTAGAACAATTAAACAGAAAAACCAAACAAAATTTAAAAAATCAAGACCGAGACAATTAAATTATTAAATTTTAGTTAATATTTTTTTAATTTGTATATTATTTTATTTTCGCTGACACACAACACAAAACTTAAATTAAAACAATTAAAAAAAACAAACTGATAGCTTCCAACAACTCAACGTACGTTAAAAGTTGTCGACAGGGCTGCCACCCATACTTTATAGTAATATAATGTATGTTATTTCGGGTAATTTTACTCTATACTTTATGGGAATAATAAAGTACGATTCGCTTGATTTGATTTATCTAGAATTCAAAATAGATTCGGGTTATTTAAGTCTGGGCGAAATGAACGGGACAAAAGATTTTTAAGCCTTAAGTTTTTAGGAGCGAGAGGAAAATAAATGACATTCTCTTTTCCCTTCTCTCCTAAAAGCTCAAGACTTGACGAGTCAAACTTGACGTGTGTGAACCGTCAAATAGTTATCAAATAATAATTATTTGATAAAAATGGCGAAAAGCAATATAAAAAACTTTTTTAAATATAAAAATTAATAAAGATGGCAACCAATTTTAGTACTTTGCGTTAACGGAGACGTACGATATAGGACAAAGAGCATAAGAAAACCTGTATATCAACATAGTTGTCAGTTGAAAAAAGCGACGTATAAAGTTGAAAGGATTCTATTAGACTCGGTCTTAAATCGTTTCATAAACATATTTGTTGTTATCAACATTTTCAAAAAAAGTACACTAAAATGAATTTTCTTTAAAAATTTGTAATTTGTCCCACAGTATTTTATTGCAACAGAAGATTTCTATTTTGTTGTTTTTATTTTATTGTTATGACTGGAATTCATGCCGGTTTCAGTTTTATACCTGAAAAAAAAAAATACTAAAATCTAAAATTAAATAAATAGTTCGTAGTAAATACAGATTCGAAAAAATTTTCTAAATCCCTTACAAAATAGAATTAAATATGGTATAACTAGAAATTCCTACAGAATTTTCATTTGGAGCTTTATTTAATAGTGTTATGTCAAGAACTCATTGCTGATTCCAGTATTATGCCTGCAACAAAAATTTTGAATTCCAAAATAACTATTGTAAACAACCGTTAAATAAAAAGTACATAATGCACATTTATAAATGCGAAAGAATGTCTTTCTTTTTACGTAATTTTTTACGAAATAGAATTAATTTAAAGTTGCGGAGTGTGTTATTCCTAAAGACTTATTTATAAATTTGAAAGACTGAATTTCAAAATCGTTTACAAGATAGAAATATGGCATTGTTACTTATTCCTATTAAAAGATTTACTGTAAAGAATAAATAATTCGATTCTGAATTTATTGTTATGGAGAGTTAAATTTCTTCAAGGCCGGGTTTTTGAGATGCTGATTCAGTTTAAACTAAGTTTAACGTAGTCTGAAACTCGTATTTTTCCGGCGCAATGAGATTTTTTTTGTTATTTCATTAAATACCAACATTTTTAGCAAAACTATGCTGTTCCGTCAATAATGTTGTACCTATACAATTTTTGACATTTACGACTAGAATACTTTAGAAAATCCTAATGAATAGATTTACGCATAAACAACGCATCCAAATTTGATAATCAATATTCGATTCGAACAAAATTGTGTTCGGCGATTAGGCTCTTTTTTTGTTTCAAAGGGGTTGTCAATAAACAAAACTGTCGCATATGGCGTGAGACTACTCTGCAACAGACCCTTCAAAATACTCCATTACATTCAGAAAAATTTACTTTTTGGTGCGGCAACATCAAACCTTTTTTCTTCTGAAATGAAGCCGGATCGCACGATACGGTCATTGTAGATACTTATCGCACCATGATCAATGATTTTTTGTTTGACAATATAAATGACATTGATCTGGGCGAGATATGGCTTCAAAGGGAGCCGCTACTTGTCGTACGACGATCGCAACCATCGATTTATTGAAATAAAAATTTGGCGATTAGTTGATTTTGAGAAGTGCGCCTATTAATTGCCCTCCAAGATTATTCGATATGACAGCTGTCGACTATTTAAAGTGTGCACCCATAGAAAAAACATCTTTAAAACTATTTTCAAAGAAAATTTAAAACATATTATCTTTACTTTAACCATATTATTGTCACCGACAACCATATTATGGTTAAATTAGTCGTTCATCAAGAAGCCACAACCATATTATGGTTGTCTCTAAACATGTTTTACTTAAATATGAAAATAATTTGTTTTTTAATTAACAATAGTATTTTCCTCAGCAACATGCTATGGTTAATTGGTTAATATGGTTGTGACTTCTTGATGGAGGACTAGTTTAATCATAATAGGTTTGCCGGTGACAATACGATTAAATTAAACATAATGGCCCATAATCATAGTCAAACGCTAAAGTCGGTTCTTTTAAAAACAACTTTAAAATAAAAACATTATTTTAATTATTTTTCTACTATAGTCAAAATTAAAGTATGTTTTATATTGAACCGACTTTAACTGGGTGCCACCTCAAATGTAGAAAATTGTTTCATACAACTTACAAAAAAATATAAGCAAGGGGCAACTCTAAGCAGCTGACATTGAAAATTAATATATAAAAAAAACACTGCATATCTTGCGGAGTTGAAAATTTTTAGCACGCAATATGAATTTATGTAAAAAGCAACAACAAAATTAAAAAATATTTTGGCTTCGTTTTTGCTTTCAATGTAATTTTTGGCGTTGAGTTTTACACAATTAGTGCCTATACAATGTATTTTGAGTTTCTTTCCATAAAATTTTTCCTCCAAATCATTAATAATTGCAAAATATCGCCCAATATCTTGTAACATAATCATTTTTAACTTTTTGCAAGTACTTTTTTGTTTGGCAAAAAACAGCTGATGTTGTTGTTAAATGAGTTAAAAACAACTTCAGCTGGTTTTAAAATTAACATCGGTTTTAACGTGTAAAGTATGCTTTAACTTGTCTATAGTAGATCAAAAGCATATTTTTAAGAAAAGTTTACTTTAGAACTCTTAAAGTATGCTTTGTTTATGACTATAGTTATGGGCCAATATGTTTAAACATTTTCTTTAAAAATAGATTTGTTGAAAAATGTTTTGTTCTCTGGGTGTATGGCTACGTGAAATCACTGGCTTATGCTGATGAACCAGCAACAATTGGAGGCGAATATTATTTGTGTTATTCGTGGAGTAAGACCAGAAATGCTCTAAAAGGCCCACAATTGAACGTCCAGAATGCGCTTTGTCCAGTATATCCGCGGTTTTGATGCGGCCAAAATCATTTTCAAATGTCAACTCATTTATTAATCTTTCGCATAAAAAGATTTTTCTAACTAAAATTGAATTTTTTTTTAATTTCAAGTGCTATTGGGCATAAAATAAGACCGTTTAGGAGAAAATTTCATAAAGTGGTAAAGTAAATTTGTACGCACTTAACCCATAAACATCTTATGCAGTAGATTTCATAATCAAAGGGAAGTCACTTGTGTGAGGCCGAATTAAAACAACAAAAATATTTGGTTCCATATATTTCGTTATAAATTATTTGTGCCACTTGTTGCAGAGATAAATGAAAACCACAAACCACTATCATTTTAAATAACAACAAAAACCTCAACAACAGTTTTCAACAATATGCAAGAGTGGTTTTATTTCCAGTGGTACCACACATTAAAGTGCTGCCCAATGTGGTTTTATTGTGCATGTTATAGTCGTACAGACTTATGCGTAATTATGTGGGGAGTTTCATTTTGAAATTAAAAGCAAAATCATACTAGAGTATTTCTATAAAAAACTAAAAATTATTACTTTACAGAAAAAATATTTAACAGTTTCAATTAAGTTTGCACAAAACGAAGTTCTGCGTAATTGTATTTACATACTACAACTCTTAAGAGATTTTTTAAGGTTGAAAGGAATTTTTGCATGTATGTTATAGTTATAACAATTATATATAATTGAGTCATTAGAATTGGGTGTTATATTTCCAATAGGATTATTTGTGCTAAATCGTCATATGTAATAATATGTTATTTTAAACGATTGACGAAGCTTTAAGCAATATTCGCGGAATAGTTCAAATGAAATTAAAGCGATTTTCGAAACCAGATCAATATTGACATTTTGAAATATTTTAGCTCGCTTAACGAAATTTGGCAAAGTTGTTTATGTTTTCAAAAAAGGTCAAGGGCTAAAAACAATTCCACAAACGGCTTGAGTGCACACACTTTTCGTTTGCAAATTAACGGCACAAACATATTTTGGACAAATACTAATTATACTTACACCACCATAGAAAGAAAAAGGTATTATAAGTTTGTGCTAATGTGTGTACGATCTACTTATGATCCCTTTTGGAATCGATCTAACGATATATATCCATATCTGACCAAAGCTCTCATACAAATACTACTCTCGGAAACAATTTTTAAATTGTAACCAACACAAGTATTGTTATACAATTCGCCGGCGATAAGCTATGCTGGTAAGCTCAGAATAAACCATAGGTCCCTTATAGACCCCATCCCTAAAATCATTTTAAGAAGAACAAATCTTATACAGATTGTACTGAGATAATATTTGGCATAAAGAACTCCTTTATGAATCTTTAGATCATAATATAATTTTATTTTAGCTGGCTTATGATTGCCCGTGGGTCTTAAGCCGGTTACAATCTTTAAATATTTTTATAGCAAAAATGGAGACTGTTTTCTATAAAAGACTTTTAAAAAAAGAAATAAATTTTATTTTGAGAAATTTCACGAAAAGAGAATAATTTTCTTTAGAAAAGTTGTCAAAAAAAAAAATTTTAATTTTCTAGAGAAAAATGGTTACAAGAAAACGGAAATAATAAAAACAAGTAAGAGTGCTATATTCGGCTGTGCCGAATCTTATATACCCTTCACCATTTTGCGAGCAGAATACAGAGCAACTAGACAAAAACAAAACGATTTTTACATATACATACATTTACAATACTAAAAACTTCATTATAATTTAAATTTAAAAAGCGAAAACTTTAAAATATTTTTTTAAAATCGTGTTTAAACATAAAATAAAAAAAAATAAAATTTGTTTTATTTTGACCGATTTGACAGACTTATATACAGACGTGTTTAAGAAGAAATTGCCAGTTAATTGGGTTATAAATCTTGGACTCGGGAAGATCTATGGTTCCCGAAAGTGGGTATTTAAAAAATAAATTATTATTTTACCGAGTTTTTCAGAAAATATTTTTTACTTAAGATTTCCGATCTTTAGATATACAAAGTATAACCATAGGTCATATAACAGTCCAAAAAATCAGGTTTTTATACAATTTTTGATATTTTTTGTACGGGAGGTACCACGCCCACTTCTCCGATCCCGCCCACATTTTGTGGGATACTGTGTATTGATAACCTTATTGTGTGTACCTAATTTGAAAACTTTGGCTCTTGCCTTTCTCAAGATATACAGAAAAAAGTAATAGAAATACAATAAGAACAAGGGATTTTTGGAAAAAATTAGAGGTAGTCGTGGTTTTTTGCTCATATCTCAGCCATTTTTGGACCGATCTGGCTGAATTTCAATAGCAAGAAATGGTGGACTATATGTGACACAAATGTAAAACAACCTAGCCGCTATCATACCTAGAGTCTCCGGAAAACACATATCAAACGTAAGAAGGACAGACGGACGGAAGGATATCGTTAAATCAGCTCTTCTCTCCTCATAAGGACCCAGAATATATATACTTTATAGGGTCTAAGATCAATATTGTGGAAATTACAAACGGAATGACAAACTTATATATACCCTTTTCCACCTGTGGTGAAGGGTATAATAATTCGAAAAGAGAAAAATTTTTAACAAAAACATCGTCACAAAAAAAAATTTTCTGCAGAAATATTTTACAAAAAGAAAAAATGTTTTCCATAAAAAATTGTCGCGAAAAGAAAACATTTTTTATAGAAAATTTTTTAAAAAAGTATATATAATAAAAAAAAAAATTCTTTAGAAAAATTGTCACAAAAACAACACAACACAACACAACAACAAGAGAAATTGTTGTAAAAAAAGAATAGTTTTCTATTAAAAATATTGTCACGAAAACAAACAAATTTTGTATAGAAAATTTGTAAAAAAATAATTTTTTTCAACAGAATTTTTTACAAAAAGGGAAACATTTTCTATAACAAGTTGTCGCGATAACAGAATAATTTTTGTATAAAAAAATTCTCAGAAAATAAGAGAAATTTTCTACAAACAAACTGTTACAATAACAAAAAAATTCAATAAAAATTTGTCGCGAAAAGAGAAACATTTTTCATAGGAATTTCTTTAAAAAAAAAAAATATCTTAGAAAGAAACATAATTTCTATACAGAGATGTGGTCATAAAAATTGTGCTCGCGAGTAGAATTTTTTACTACCCTGCTCAAAATTGGAGATGGGACTTTCTTTCTTAGGAGGGCAGTATACAAGGCAACTAGTTTTGTAAAAACGTAAAATTTTGTGTTGTGTTTGTCAAGCCGTTTGTGTAATTTATTAGGTATTTCACTAGTGCCTTAGAACTAAAGCTTTTTGGAGATTTAGAGGGCTTTAAGAAAATTCAGGGATAATTCAGAGAAGAAAATCTAGGACTTTTTTTCAATTAAGCCATTATTCAAAAATAGAATCAGTATAATTAACAATTTTATCAAATGAATTACACGTTAAATTAATTTTTTAATTAATATCACGAAGTTTTTAATTGAAATGAATTTTTTTTGGGAATAGATTTCTATCAAATTTTATTCTTCTCAAGTTTATAATTGATGCTGAATTTGGTTTTTTTACCAGAATCTTCAAAACTTTTATTCCAGAGATCATTTGCGGGAGACCTGTTAAAATAATTGAAGGCTTTGTTATTAGATCGATACAGAGTTGATTTCTGATTCCGAGTATCAAAAACAACACTGTTAGAATATTTATGAGAGCTAAAATTCTGTTTTGAGGAATCATTTGTGTATATCTATGTGTTATAATTGACCGGGAGTTTTCAGACAACTCGTCTTCCATCAAAGTGGAAAAAAACTTCAAAATTTCGGACGAACCTTGTCAAATCAACTTGGAAAATATTTATACCCTACATTCAGTAGTTTGGGTTAAAAAAATCAGGGCTAAAAAAACTGCAGTACAAACCAGAAACTGTCGAACAAAAAACTAAAATTGTGTACAACTTTTCGCTTTTTAGGTTAATTTGACAGCGGCTGTTTACACTCAATACATTATAAGATTTGTTAAGCAAAACTTTAATGCAAAAATAAGTGTAATAGTTTTTGTAGTTTACGGAATACCCCCAATGTAAATGTTTTAACAAAAGAATGATTGTCATTACAGTTGCTGTTGTTCGAGTAGCATAATTGATTTATATAAATTAAGCGTAAAAAGTGATTAAATAAATCAAAAAGCAAAACAAGATAAACGAAAAAAAAAAAAAAAATATCAATAAAAAATCTTCGTTAAAATTTACATAAAAAAATTTAATCAAACACCAACATTTACACTCACTCGTACGCACTTCATGCATTCGATTCATTTCAATCTACAAAATGCATCTTATTTTCAAGAGACGATAAAAAAGTACTTAGCGTTTTCGTTTTGTGTTGGGGAATTACAGATTTCTGTTTATTTTTTTTAATTATGTTTTTATGATTGCGGGCATGATAAACTTAAGACTTTTTTCACCTTGACATTTGGGCCACACGTTTGTGTGGTTGGCGGTAGTGGTTTTTATGTAAATTGTAATTATTGTCATTTTTCTTTAATCTGTTTCATTTGAACGCATTCAATATAATTTTAAGTTGTTTGTTACAATTTGATATTTAAAAGAACCTTTTTTTTTATTTGGGTAATTTTTACTTGTAACTTAAAAATCCTTGGAATATTGGCTTATTTCGTTTTTATGTTCCATTTGTTCATTGAGATTATAGAGAATAATTTGTTTACATGAGGCTGCAAAGTGAGGGCCCTTAATTAAATTTTGTATGTAAATTCTGTGCATATAGTTTTTTTACGTAAAATTGAGTAATTTTAATTTTATGTTGCAATCATTGTCATTGTAAGATATTTTAAATTTAAAAAATAAGCAATAAATGAATAATTGTAATCGAAAAAATTGGATTTAAGAGGAAATTGGGTTTGCAGGAAGAAGGCTATAAATTAAAACTACTTAAAATTGAGCCGAATTGAGAAATATTGTTAATATATATTCAAGGTTGTAAATAAACTTTCAAGCCTTCGCTAAAAAACACATTTAATGGGTTCTTGAATTTCTCTATTTAGAAACTGTAGAAAGCCCCCTTCTAACTGAAATCACTGCACAGGAAAAATTCTCGGCAATTATTTTTTTCAATTGAATAATTGAACTTTGCAAAATAGCACTCAATGAAACATATTTAATAAAGAAATAATTAAATTTTTAAATAGCTCATAATTCACATACGCTTTACAGTTTTTTTTTTTTTTTTTGAATAATATCTTTAGTTTTTCCAAAGTCTTTGGTAAAAGGTTTCCTGTACCCATGTTAACTTCTCGCATCGAAAAGATGTGAAACAATATGTTTCATCGTTTCTCGAAAAGTGAGAGAAAAGTGTGTATGTAACCGGTGTTACCGTCGGATATTTTCAAAAAGTACCAAAAAAAGGGGATATCTACAAAAAAAGTGGCACCAAAAAGTGGATTTTTTTAAAAAAAGGGGCACATGTTTTAAAATTGAAATAAGTACACCACATTATGTATTTTTTACGTTTTTTTTTTTATTTATATCAACTTTAAATGGTATAAAAACTAAAATAAATATTTAATAAATATTTCTCTCGAGAAGTAACTTTTATAAAATATTTACTTTAATGTTTTGGTAATTCAAAAACTTTAAACTCGTTTTCTGCCAAACATGTTTTTTGGATTATGACACTGTTGCAGCAAATAGAAGATGTTTATGAAATGTGTTTTATATATACATTTAGTAATATATTTTTTGTACTATTCCTTTTGAATACATTTTCTTTAATTTATTTAAGACACTATATTGCACAGGTATACTTTTTAAACTTTTTAGAAATTTATTTGCCCATTCCACCAGATTCTTATGTTTTTTGGAATGCTATGGCCGAATATGAGCACAGTTTTCTCCCATCACGTCACATTTATCAGATACACCAATTGTTGTAATTTCGGATGATGTTTTGTACCACAATTAATAACAAAATTAATAGTTTTATAATTTAATTCTACAGTCAACCTAATTACAAAAGTTGTAGGCCCAGGCCCACGATGTCGACAATAAAATTTCTTTCGTATATTTGTTTTGAAAACAAAAACAAATTTTAGTTTTTATTATTGTTTTTAATATAAATATGCGAAAGAAATGTCTTGTCGACACCGTGGGCCTGGCAGCTAAGCTATAATCTGATGAAAACAAGAAATACTATGACAAAAAAAACGAAAATATCACTTTTTCAAATACTTTATATATAATCAGTTCCACACTTTAATACAAATAAATGCACGGCATGCATGCATGCTACTTAATTTAAGTGCTAGTGTTTTAATTTCTTTACTATAGCATATTTAGTTTTTATCCAATTTCGTCTATTTTTGCTTCAAATTTTTGTAATCAGGTTTATAGAACAAAACTATAAAACTGGATTTTGTTATTAATTGTGGTACAAAACATCTTCCGAAATTACAATAATTGGTGTATCTGATAAATGTGACGTGATGGGGGAAAACTGTGTTCATATTCGTCTTTAGCATTCCAAAAACTTTTTCAATGTCGTCCTGTGCTACATATTTATTAATAATCAGTTTTATACAAATTTTACAATTAATTGTTCTTAAAACGACTTCCATACTTTCGTAAAATGTCTTTAGCTTATTTGTTACTTTTTTTTGACTAAAGCTAACTTAGTAAAAACACTATGTGGCAATGTAAAAATATGAGAGATCAATTTGTAGAAATTTAAATTCATGTATAAATCCATCTGGGTCAGTTATAATATCTTTAAACTCTGAAACTAATATCTGTATTAGACACTATAAATATTGGGTCTAAATACTTCAATATATTAGGTATTTGTTTTTTATATCAATTCTTATTATAAATTCATTACACAATTTTTGGTAAAAACTTAGATTTTACTTTTAATGTCAATTACACAAATTTTAGACCAGTTTTCGGTATACAACAGTTCGGTTTCTGCTTCATGACTTCTAAGGAGAGACAAAATACTTTTTTTACCAAATATTTTAAACTTTTTGCTATATATTCTTTTAAATATTTATAGGAATTTTTCCTAATTCTTGATTTATAAAAGAATACATAGCAAAACGTTTTAAATATTTGGTAAAAAAGTGATTTTTCTCTTCTGAAAAGTAGTTGTTTTTGAGTTACGAGGTTGCGGAAGAAAACCATCGATATGTGAGTTATCTTTATGCTTTTATTCATAATAAATAAAACAGGTTAATAGAAAGTTTATTAAACCGATTTTCAGCTTACCACGCATGACAAGAAACAAATTTCATATAAACTTGCTTAAATATACATATATTAAAACAGTTTTACATATATTAAAGCTGGGGGTTATATTAAAACAGAAAGAAAAAAAGTATATTTTCCTAGCGTAAAAAGTATCAAAAAAGTGGCAAGAATCGCAAAAAGTACCACATTTGGGTGCATTCTGTAAAAGTGGCCAAATAGTATCCAAGCAGTCGAAAAAGTGGCAAATTGCCACTTTAGTGGCACCAACGGTAACGCTGTTTGTAACTCATGTTGAAAACTATCAAAAGAGATTACGTCGTTACTTTATAAATGTCATAACATTGTACTCGGAGCCGATGTGACATTGCAGGTGTTGAGAACGCCAGTCACACATATCGTTGACGGCGACCAAAATTGAAAAATTTTTAACGACGG
The DNA here is from genome assembly GCA_963931875.1 of Pollenia griseotomentosa. Classification (NCBI taxonomy): domain Eukaryota; kingdom Metazoa; phylum Arthropoda; class Insecta; order Diptera; family Polleniidae; genus Pollenia; species Pollenia griseotomentosa. The sequence goes on along the minus strand of OZ007562.1, from coordinate 158,317,766 downwards.
CGGCGAAAATACAACCGTCGGCTATACCAAATAATGTAAAGTGCGACTTTAAGTTTGTTGTTTGCAAACGAGCTTAAAAAAATTCGAATATTTATAAAAATGTAAAAAGCAAAATAATTAAACAATGAACAAAAGTGCCAAGAACAAAATAATATTGACTCTTATTCGACCTTTTCCAAATTATTATTATTATTATTATTATGTATTTAATTAAGCTTGAGGTCTTTAATAGATTAGGTTTGAATTGGAAAACCTTTTTTGTATTTAATTGAAAATTGTAATATGTATGACATTTTGTTAAATTTATTTAATTTGTTAAATTTGTTAAAAATGTTTAATTTAAATTCAAGAAAAACCTCTGAAGAAGGCACACAACGGAGTGCCGAAATATTGGTTTTAATTAATTTAATAATAATAATAACAAAATATTATTATTATTATTCTTTGCATTTTGCATTTTTAATAGTTTTTTAGTGTTACAATTTTTTCTTGCCCCATTTTTTTCGTGAGTTAATTTGACAGTTCAAAGCTGGAACTTTTCTCACAAAAGTATTCCAGACACACTTTTTCTGTAAATTGGCGAGTAATTTCCTATCGTGATAGCTAGTACTCGCCAAAAAAAGTTACAGACACAGTTTAGTCAGAAAAACAGCTGTTTGTTTCAATATACGCCATTTTTTTTTCCATTTCACACATTTCAATCGAAAAGTTTCTCGACGCGAGAGTAACAGAACATGGGCACTGGTTTCAATAATAAATATATTTGAATCAAAGTAAAGACAGTATTTTTATAACTCTTGTCCATATTTATTAGCTTTGTTATCATTGCAAATAAGACTTGAGTGTTTGTAATTCTCATTCGCTTTACTGTTTTATTTGTGTAATAACTTCGCTTTCGCAAAGTATTTGGAAAAAGGTCTCCGGATGATCCTGGTTGCTAAACAGCGAAATGCGCATAGGAACTAGCTTATTAATAAATTTTAGTGTATTTGTCAAAGAATAAAAATTATTAATTTAGAGCATCATCATTAATGAATAAATAAGAAAAGATTCGACAAACATTTTGTTTGATTAATTCAGATTTTCCAACAATTTATTTTAACAAATCACGTAAACATTTTGTAGAAAACAAAAAATGGTGTTAATTATGCAAATATTCAATGACACTATAGCTTAAAAACTAAAGCTCTTAAAAAAAATCTAATAATGCCATCGTAATCAGTACTCTCAATTTAACTAAAAACTACGGAGAGAGAGTGGTGGTGTGTTGACCAGTGTTATTTTTAAATAATAAAAAATTGTAAAGGGAGATTTTAAGAAGATCGGATAAAAATTTATGATGGATCTCATACAAAATCTATACCCGATTGATTCTTGTTTTTGGTAAAGGGTATCAAAGATTCGGCACAGCCGAACAAAGCATTCTAACCTGTTTCTTTTGTCCTTAAATTTATAATAATAAAAATTAAATAATTATTTTTTGCTGTAAGTTCAAATTTAATTTAATCATTAATTAAACAACGAATCAACAAAATCTCTTCTAAAATCTAATGATGATGGTGGTGTACAGACACGAAAGGAGCACTGTGTACCACTGGAGCAGAATGTACAACTGGGGCAGCATGATAGGCATGTACGACTGGAGTGTGTAGAGTTTTAGCAAGGGGTTGAACAGTGTCTACAAGAAGACGAGCAGCATGAACGGTGGTCTTAACAACAGGAGCCAAAATGGGTTCCACTACGGAAGCTTTACTATGGACCTGAGTAATGCTCTGGTGAGACACAGCTGAGGGAGAGGTGTGGACAACATGACCTACGTTGGCCAAAGCAGTTTCATGGATGACATGATGAGTAGTCACTAAGCCGGCATGGGCAGCAGATATTAAGCACAACGTGGCGAAAATGGAGGCCTGTTGAAATAAGGAATAAAGATAATTTAGACAATATTGCTTTCTTTAATTTTTTTTTGTGAGGATTTGTTTAGTTTCCAGTATTAAATTATGTGGAAAACTGATGCTTACTACACAGAAAAAATTAAAAACCAACTTCAATTAACGTATTTGTTAGAAATTTGTACTATTAATTAAATTCTTTACTGATTTTCTGCCTGCAAACAAATTGATCATATCAATAAACGCATTTGTAAGTTTGACTGAGGTTTAACTGAAATTTGACCACCAGTAAAAGAGTCTATATAAAAAGTAAACACAAATCAAAATATTTTTTTCAATCAACACAGTTAATTGAAACAATTAAAAAATTGTTTGAGAATTTAAAATATTTTGAAGTTTGTGTGTATGTTTTCATATTTGCAAATATACACACAAACATTATAATATTTGTTTTCAATTAAGGCAAATTAATTGGAACAATTACAAAAATTGTTTAAAACAGCATTATTAAATTAATTGAAAAAATTTTTGTGAACATTTTTTCTGTGTATTGCATGTGTTAGACTTTTTATATGATTTGGTAAAGTTTCTTTATAAAGTCTTGTGTTTTAAGTTATAACCATTTTTCCTATGTTATCAAACCAGAAGGAGAAAAATTATTTTCTTTTTTTTCTTTTATTTTTTCATCAATTTTATTAAACAAACGGTAGCCTTTTAAATGACGTCAACCTTGATTTTAACGCCAACATATTGATAAAAATAAATTTTCTTGCAATTCACACTACTGCCACATTAAACTTGTGCTAGATATACATTTTTTTTGTGATTTATGAGCAGCACGCCTTTGCTGCAGCTTAATATACGATTGAATTTAATTACACAACTTCATTATAATTGGAGTAATCGGCAGGAGAGTTGGTGTGCCCTACAGTATGCATTGCCTTACGTTTTTTTTTTATTAAACAACTTGAGTCATCTGTAGTGTATAAACCTTTAAGCCTTAAGTCCGAATATAAGAATAAAGCCTGAGCATAAGACTTAAGTTTGAGTTTAAGATTTAAGTCTACGTATAAAACTTAAATCGGAATATAACACTTAAGTCTGAGTATAAGACTTTAATCTGAGTACATATAACCCGGTTAATTACGCCACGCTTAAATGCCTTCCACGTTTATTTACCTTGAGTTTTAAATTCCCGTTTTTTCTGCCATTTTTTCAAACAAAAATCGTTTAATTGCCCTACACAGAAAAAATGAAAAACCAACTTCAATTAACGTATTTGTTAGAAATTTGTACTATTAATTAAATTCTTTACTGATTTTCCGCCTGCAAACAAATTTTTAAATTTCCCGGGATACCGGGATCCCGCTCCATATAAATAATACAAAGTAAATTTTGTTATTAATTAATGAAAAAAACTTTTATAAAAAAACGTTAGGGAACTTGTTTACAAAGAAAGTAAAAAAATTGGTTCAATACTAAAAAATTAATTGAAGATTGAAATAGGAACTTGAATTATTATCACCTCACGCCTTTATTCCCTATTATTATGATTTTATTCAGTATTATTATGCTCTGGATACAAGATAAAAAAAATAATAAAAACAAAATAAAATTAACATACTCAAGATATGGGATCAAAAAGTTAATTAATAAAGTAGATAAAATATTTAAAAGAAATATATAACATTTTTTAACGGCTTAGGAAATAACTTTCTGACACACTCAAAGCGCTTAGTAAGTAGGGAAAAAGTATATTCCTGATTTTATTTACTAATTATCGTGTTTCCGAAAAATTTCGTTCATTTTTTACAGAGGTTGGACAAATAGTTAAAAGTGCACCGTTGTAGCAAGCTTCGGTTTCACAATCAGAAGCAATTTCTTCTTTTTTATAAACAACGTCTATATCAGTCAAATGTATGTCAAGGTTGATGCAAAAAATAGCATCAACCGGACTGCTTCTTACAAACCTTTTCATTTCAATAGGTCCATTTGTAATCTTTGGGGCAATGTGTTTTTCAAGTTGTATGTTGTAGTATCTTACACGAGTTTCCAAAATGTTATTTTATTTCGGTTTCCCCGCACTTCACGGGTATATAAACCAACACAAATTGAAATTGAAAATTTGTGTTTATCACCTAATAAACATATCGCTCCTTCATTGCATCATAGTCAAATCTCAAAATTTTAAGTAACTTTAGCAAAGTTTTTTTTCATACCTTCTCGTATTATATCTCAAACTGAACCGAAGTTATAGCAAAATATATCTTTAAATCGGTACATTTTGAAAACTTTAATCGCATTTTGCCAAGATCGTTTGTTTTTGTAGATATGACTTTATTGTAATTAAGGAGCGATATGTTTAGGCATCTCCTATTTTTAAGACTTGTTCATGGACAATGAAACTTTACTGCCTGCATCTTATTTTGAATTAATGTACTTTATTAACTCTTCATTTCACTAAATGTAATAATTATCAACTGTTGCACTGCCCATTCTGCTTTTAGTAGATTTATTGCATCAGGAGACATTGATTTAAATACATGTACTCACTTCTTGCAATTGATCTAATCCGCAACCCATCCACACACAGCAAAAAATAAAAATGGACTTCAATTAAAAAATTTGTAATATTAATTAAAAAATTAATTAAATTTGCACCAGTAAACAAATTAATACTATCAATTAAACCAGTTAATAGTATTAATTAAATTTTTAATTAAATCTGATTATATTTTTGATTAATGCTTTAATTGGTTAAACATTTTGGAGAATTTTTCCTGTGCAGATGCTAATTTTTAGAGAATAGAAAACTAAATTTCAAAGTATAAATAGTTATTTTCTGAAGTTATGAGGAATTTTTTATTTCCCGGGATCCCGCAACAAAAATCCCGGGAAAACGGGAAATAAAAAAATCGAAATTCCGGGGAATTCCCGGGAAGGGAAATCCCGGGAAAAACCCTAGTTTTAATCAATAGGTTTAATGGAAATTTAACCACCAGTTAAAGACGCTATATAAAACGTAAACACAAATCAAAATATTTTTTTAAAGCAACACAGTTAATTGAAACAATTAAAAAATTGTTTGAGCCTTTAAAATATTTTAAAAGTTTGTGTGTATGTTTTCATATTTACAAATATACACACATACATTATAATTTTTGTTTTCAATTAAGGCAAATTAATTGGAACAATTAAAAAAATTGTTTAAACAGCATTATTGAATTAATTGAAAAAATTTTGGTGAAAATTTTTTCTTAATTACCCAATTCGGGTAATTGCCTTCAAAATTAAATTCCCAAAACAAAATTACAGCTAAATTCATTCGTTGAATTGCCTCAGTACTATTTGACAATTGACAACAACACAGCAAGTAATGCAACCAAGTTTACATGTTAATAATTTGAAAATATGCACTAAAACTTTCTTAAAAAAATATGCCCAAAAACAAAATATGGCTTATTAAAAAGCAAAATATTCCACAATTTAATATTTGCATTAAAATAAACTTTTTTTCTGGTGAGCCCATAAGAGTTATTTGTGCTGAATATTATCTAGATGCACCAAAAATATGAGATTTTTGTCTTCAAGGGATTAAAGAAAAGTTCGCTAAATGTTTATTTATATTTACATTTAAAAGGATAAAATAGCTTGAATATTTTAGGAATTGAAATTTGAATGGAAGCTGTATGTTTAAATCTGAACAGAGTTAGATTTAAGTGTAAGTAGAATACGGTCGGCGATGTAGGACATTAATTGCAGTATTAAAATTAAGTATGAATAAAGAAATGTGGTCCAAGTAGAAGACCATAACCTGAGTCTGGTAAAAAAACACTGTACACTGTAAAATATAGAAAAGATTAACAAAGGCAAAAAAAAAAAAAAAAAAAAATATATGTGTGTCGACGTTTTTAAGGATCACATTAGAGTTTTAATTTAGGGGGTTAAAGTTTCCCCTTTTTGGCCTGATTTTGCAATTATCGGTTAATGAAACAACAAAGAACAAAGAAAAAAATTGATTTAATTTAATAAATTTGTGATATTATTTAAAGGATTAATTAAATTTGCACCAGTAAACAAATTTATAGTATCAATTAAACGTTTAATTCACTTAACTTAACTTTTAATTCACTTGATTAAATTTGTTTTATTAAAACTGATTTAATTTTTGATTAACGCTTGAATTGGTGAACAATTTTGTAGAATTTTTTCTGTTTATGTGTTCTTTACCTGTGTTTTCGAAAATTTGACGCCAAATATTTTTGTGGAACACATTTACCCTGTAACTCCCCTTTAAAGCGGTACTTTTGGCTCTATTTAAAAAAAAAACGGTAAAAAACACCCCTAAGAAGGGGAATAGGAGAGGTGAAATGCTCTACAAAAATGTTGACCTTGAAATTTACATATGTGAAATTAATATTCCCAAACTCAAAACTTAACACAAACGGCTATAAACAGTCAAACTCAAGATTTCCTTTTGCACAGTGGAGATTTTGAAAAAAAAAAAAAATGGAAATTATTCCGGATTTTGAAAACGTAAGACCGATTGCAATAAAATTTCAGCTGATTGTTTTTTAATAAACATTTGGGATTTGGGGGCTATAGACATTTTAGGAGATCCGCCAGAGGTTGCCAAAGCAGGGGTGTTACTCTCTATTGCGATGCGAAAGAAAATGGTAGCAAATCTTGAGATTGGGACTCTTTAGTGCGTTTGCGCATTTGTCTTTCGCAGCTTTTTAGTTTTTTCTTTTCGTAAATTATTACTATTTATTTTATTTTAATTTTCTAATTTCAATCTTTTTCTACATATTTTGACATTTCATTACTGTCAATCTGCGCCATCTTTAATTTTTATTGCCAGTATAGCTTAATTTTCAAAAGTTTTGCGAAAGTGTTAGAGAGTACCAAGTTGGCATTTAGCTTACGCATCGCAATAGAGAGTAGCCCCCCAGGGCACCTCAGGTATTAAACAAATTAAATCCATAATTCTTAATTTTATCACTGAAGTTAACAAGTAAAGTTCTACAAAAAAGTTTGCAGCATGCATATTCTATCTCTTAAAGTTTTGTTAATTTTTGGACTACCTTGGTCTAGATTCTTGCAAATACAGGATTAAAATTTATCACAATATTTTTTTAAATATTTTTTTTTTTTGTAAATAAATATAATAAATAAATTCTCCAACATGTTTCACCAATTGAAGCATTAATCAAAAATATATTCAGTTTTAATTAAAAATGTAATCAAGTAAATTAAACGTTTAATCAAGTGAATTAAACGTTTAATTAATACTATTAACTGGTTTAATTGATACTATTAATTTGTTTACTAGTGCAAATTTAATTAATTTTTTAATTAATTTTACAAATTTTTTAATTGAAATCAAGTTCAATTTTTTTCTCTGTACGTAGATTTGTGAAACATTATATTATTCGTGAAATCTATACACAATTCCTTAATTTGTGTTATATAATACATCTGCCCTCCCCACTGTGCATTATAGGCTAAATGAATGCAGTACAACTGATTGGCAATATTTTTATTAACTCTTTAGCTTAGCTGCCTTTTTGCTTTTAAGTGTTAAGTTTTGGGCTTTGTTGTGTTCGGTCAAATGCAGTAAAAATTTATGGCCACAATTTTTGTAAAACATTTCATCCACGACCTCGACCTCTTTTAAGTGCTGTTTTTTACGATTTGTTAGAATAGAAGTTACTACTTTTGAGAGAAGTTAGAGGGTTAATATGTTTCACAAAAATATTTCCCATAAGAAACAGTATTTTAAAAATAAGCTAAAATGATGCTTCATTTGCGAAGCGTTCGGTTTGTACATCTTTTATTTCCACTGTAGGGTATTTTGTATTTGTTTTTGTAATTAAATAATTTTATTAACGCAGTTATCCACTTACATAATTATGCTTGCTGCTCTTTGTTTTTCTATCCATTAAAAAAAAAAACGATGTTTGTATGAATATTTACATCAAGTTGTTTTTTACAAGTTCCTCTTTAAAATCAAGGTACTCCAGTTACTACATAAAATATTCAAGAGAGGGTGTAAAGAAAAGGAAACTTGATACAAATTTCATTTTACTAAAGCTGTAATCCACGTTTTATTGAAATGGTATAAAAGCTTACAGCATTTAAGAGTATTACATGAGTTGTAAAGCCAACAGTTTACAGAACACAGTAAAAAATTCTTAAAAAAATCTTTAAGCCAATAAAATGTTTAAACTTGTAAGTTTATTTTTAATTTTTAAAATTTAATAAAATAAAGTTAAAATTTCCTGTAGGTTGCCATTTTTGCCGCCTTGTGCTCGATTTCTGCCGCTAATGCCGGTCTGGTGGCCACTCATCATGTTGTCCATGAACCCGCTTTGGCTAAAGTAGGTCATGTTGTGCACTCTTCCCCGTCGGCTGTATCGCACCAAAGCATTACTCAGGTCCATAGTGAAACATCGATTGTAGAACCTATTTTGGCTCCTGTTGTCAAGACTACCATTCATAGTGCTCCCGTGGTGCATGCACCTCTTGTTCATACTTATGCAACTGCTCCGTTAGTACACTCAGTTCCAATAGTGCACTCGACTCCTTTGGTAACTGTACATCATTAAATTGGATTGCTTGTAGATTTGTTATTTTTGTTAGATTTTTAATGAATTTTTTTTCTATAAAATAAAAAAGAAATAAAATTGTAAAACGAATAACTTTTATTTATTAGCTGAAAGGTTTTAAGACGGAAAAAAATCCCCTGAAACTGCTGCGAAAAAATATTTCAAAAACTCGTGGAAAATGTTAATAGAAAACTTTTCGACCAAAGAAAATAATTATGCATCTCAACGCAATTTGAGAAGCTGAACTTTGTTTGTAAGACAAGGTGTCAGGAATATAAAAACTATTTTTACAACTTTGGGGCGAGGACAATATTTTTGAATTGTTGTCATATAATGAAACAGGAATGTCATATTCATAGGATCGACAATTTTTTTTTAAATAAATACACGTTTATTTTTTTTTTTTTAGCAAAATTGGTGTTTTGAAATAGCGACGAGGAGATGTAAGAAGATTGCCATTCGTTTTCACTGATTAACAATATTTAATTTCTTAAAGTTACCATTGGCTATTTTACACTTTCTTAATTTTAGTTCTTAACAAAAAAAAAAAAAAAAAAAAAAAAAAAAAAAAAAAAAAAATTAAAAAAAGACAAATTCAAAATAATATCTGTGCCCTCGAGCTTACCAATTAATATAGGATTAAATGACAAATGTTTTGGGCTCCCGGGATATTTTGCAAGCTCATAAGCTTTAACCTTTTCCCATATTTCTTGCAATATGGGCACATCCCAGAAACAGTCCACCAAAATTATTTTTCAAATTAATTGTATTTTAAAGGAATATAGGACTAGATGTGTAATTTCATTTTTATATTAAAAAATATGTGTTTCGATGATCATTAATATGTACAATAATTTTTACCAAATTCTTCGCCACCCCTGATCACTTAATGTTATAGATGAATTTAACATTATTTTAGGTGCTTAAAATAGCACTTACAGCAGACTCATCAAAATATAATATTTCGTTAAAAAAAACAAGTTAGAGTGCTATATTCGGCTGTGCCGAATCTTTGATACCCTCCACCCACAGCGGCGGTGCGCAAAATGACCCCAGGAAATATGGCCCCAAAAGGAAAGTGAAGAACGGCCCCAAAATTTTACATGAGACACAGCAACACGCAATTTTGTTTCAATTTTTTTCTTTTTTTGGGGTTATTTTTCATTTTTTCGTTAGGGTGTTTTTGCATTTTAAATGGAATGAAAAATTACCCCAATATTAAGGAATGAAAAATGGCCGCAAATAAAATCACAATTTTTACTTTGGGGCTATTTTTCGTTTACTAATAAAAAATGCAAATTTTAAGAAATGAAAAATCACCCCAAACATTTTTACACAAATTATCTATATAAAATTGTATGTAAAAGTTTTTAGCGATAGTATAAAAACCCCGAATTCTGATACCAAAGTGAAGATGCTTTAGTTAGCGAAGCCGGTGTTTGTTATACCATAGAAAGGAAAATCCTTGCGAACGGCCTAAGGCCGGCTATATAGAGAAGCTTAAGTTAGCGAAGCCAGTGTTCGTTATATCATAGAGAAGAAAAACCTTGTGCCCGGCCGAAGGCCTGCTATAACGTGAAGCTTCAGTAAGCAAAGCCAGGAAAAAATCCTGGCGCATGGCCGAAAGTCCAACCATGCTATCAATCGTACGATTTTTAAAACCAAAACTGTATAATTATTCGGATTTTGAAATGGGGATTCTAAATTTGGGATTTTTAGTTTCGGGCATATGAACTCCATCCTAAAATTTTTAATATAACTTTCTTTGTGTTCTTTATTGGGGTTTAAATTTATTTAAAATTTTCAGGTAATTTTTCATAATGAAGAATTACCCCAAATTAAGGGTCATATTTCATTTTAATTTTAGGGTTATTTTTCATTTTTTTGGGGTAATTTTTCATTCAAAAAATGGGGTCATATTGCATTATGAAAAATAGCCCCAAATTTGGGATCAATTTTCATTTGTTTTTTGGGGCCATATTTCCTGGGGCCATATTTCGCAGCGCCCTCACAGCTCGAGTATTTCAGAAGTGATATTAATTTATCTTTATAAAAACAGTCATCAGCATTATAATTGGTTGCGGTTTAGCCCTATATTAAATTATCGACCGACAATCTTAAGTAAAATATCTTGTTTCGTAACAGTTTAAGCCGAACTTAAATGATTTTTAGGAGGGGTATTTATACTGGAGCCATGGTAAGTTATGAACCAATCATCCCAAAATAACACAAATTTTAATATATTTCAAAACGGCGGTGAAATTAGTTTTAGCGTTTACAGTGAATTTCAGAAGGCTGCCAAATATGGGATCTAAGGTAAATTATGGACCGTATATCACAAAAGTGCATGACATTTTTTTATGGCCATATGAAACTAAGTTGGAAGAAATTTTACCACAATAAATATATCTGCTACGATTTTAGGCGTATTTAATTAATTTACCAAAGTGGGCTTTATATGGGGCCTATAGTAAATTATGCACCGATCATCACGAAATTTTTGAATGCTATTTCTAGTCCTATAAAGCTGTGAAGTATTTAATTTTATTCTGATAGCATTATTTATTACGGTTTTTGGCATACTAAACTGTTTTTATGGGAGTAGGGTTTATATCGGGCCTAGGGTAAATTATAGACCGATCTTCACGAAATTTTACAAGGTAGTTTCTTGTCCCTTAAAACTGTGAAGTGTTCAATTTTATTCTCATACCATTATAAATTACGGTTTTTGGCGTACTAAACTGTTTTTATGGGAGTGGGGTTTAAATCGGGCCTAGGTTAAATTATGGACCGATCTTCACGAAAACAGTCATTTCTGATACGTGCCAACTTTTGTTATGATAGCATTATGAGTGCCCCGGTAGGCTAGCGGGTAGAGAGCTAGTCTATCAGCGCCGCGGTTGCGGGTTCGATTCCCGCTCGAGACTCTGGTTTCTTTAATGCAGACAACCGTTGAATTTCGCGGGATTAGCTTAGGGAATTAATAATAAAAAAAAAATACGGTTTTAGGCCTAGGGTAAATTATGGACCGATCTTCACGAAATTTTACAGTGTGATTTCCAGTCGTATAAAACGAACTTCTGCAAAATCTCATATTATTCCGTGCATTGTTCCACTATTTATGTTAGTTTTTGTAACAAAATATAAATTTTTTAAAGTGGTGGTTACATATTTTGATTCATAGCTCTGATCCTACTGAACCGATTATGCTGGATTTCAATCCAAAACTGCTTAGGATAACTACAAGTAATTTGACACCCAGTTTGTTTATTTCTTTTGAGTTTTTCTAAAGTGAGCGTGTTTTCAACAGACGGACAGACAGACGGACATGGCTAAATCGACTTAGAACTACTCAAGGAGCCAGAATATATATACTTTATGGGGTCTGAGATGAACAACAAAAAAGTTTCACACGGAAGGACAAACTTAGTATACCCTCTTACTTATTGTGGTGGTGGGTATAAAAATTGATATTCATTCATACAAAATTAGTTTAAGAAATGCAATTCATAAAAATATAATTTGTTTTGTTAAGTTAAATAACATTGGGTTTATTATATACTACTGGAAAAACTGTAGCGTGCGTTGTGAGGCGTGCGTCACAAACGGTTCACGGCTTTTGTCCAAAAATCACAACATTTTTGGGCTGCGAAGAACTGATTTTAGAATTCTCTTATGATTCATCTTTCTTTTAGGAATTAGATTGTGTTTACCTTATGATGCAAAATTCGCTAAAAATTAGGCGTGCGTCACAAAGCTTTGTAATCAATTATTTCGCAACAAACACCTGCTAAGAAATTATGATATGTGCCATTCGTAAGTACATATTTATGTCACTAAATACTATATATAAGTTGACGCTATCCCTGTTGAAACACCAAAAAATGTTTATATATTATTCAGAAAACGCGTGCGAATGTAGCGTTCGTTATGCAAGATTTGTCCATGTATAATTCTGCATATTAAGCTAGTATGCCTTAAGGCAGATTTACTCATTTGTTCCAAAGCCCCCACGTGTAGAGACAGTCGTCAAACTACATAAAAGAACAAAAGTTTTCATTAAAATTTGGATAGAAACAAATTAGTAAGTCTATCTTTAGTGTAAGTATCCTCTCAATTATATTTACTTAATACTTTGAGAAGTGGGTGAAGATAAATACGCCGAGTTAAATATGTTTTATGACGAAAAACGTTACGTTATTAAAAACGTAGCTGAGTTACGCGTAGCTGATTATTCAAATTATAGGTAATTAGCTCTACATTCGTAATCTAGAAAGAAAATTTATGAAATATAAATTTTTCTAATATTAAAAAATTATTTAAATTTCTGCTAGTGTATTTGGGAGGGATTTTTTTAAATTCCGACCGAACCAAAAAAGATAACGGAATGGGAGGAAAGTAGAGCTAATTGGCAATATTGGCCATATAAGCTCATAAATATAATGGAAAACTTTTATTTCATTTAACTTATATAATTTAATAAAATTTGGAACAAAGCTAGTTTACCAATGCAGTTCTAAACAAAATAAAAATTAAATATGTAGAGTGATATATGTGTTCCTCTAACTCCCATTGGAGCATAGGGCGCCAAAAAATAAAAATGAAATATAAAAGGAAGAAGTCTCAGAAACGAATAGTTTTACGTCTATGGACCTCTGAAGTTTTTATACATATATGCGATTTTCCATTATATTTATGAGCTTATATGGCCAATATTGGCAATTAGCTCTACTTTCCTCCCATTCCGTAATCTTTTTTGGTTCGGTCGGAATTTAAAAAAATCCCTCCCAAATACACTAGCAGAAATTTACATAATTTTTTAAAAATAGAAAAATTTATATTTCATCAATTTTCTTTCAAGATTACGAATGTAAAGCTAATTACCTATAATTTAAATACCCTCTCGTTCCGTAATCTTTTTTCAAAATTAAAAAAAAAATTAATAAAAACGTAGCTGAGCTACGCGTAGCTGAAATACGCGTAGCTGAGCTACATTTTTAATCAGCTACGCGTAGCTCAGCTACGTTTTTAATAACGTAACGTTTTACGTCATAAAACATATTTAACTCGGCGTATTTATCTTCACCCACTTTACTTTGAGGTGTTATCTTAATTAGAAAAATAAATTGATTTAAAACGTTGTTCATTACTGAATTATTAATAACATTATGGGCTGAAGGCCTATGTGAAATATCCTCATTTAGACACAACTGCAAATTATTAATCGAGATCGAGTTAGTTTTATAGTCTTTTAAACCGAAGTAGTTGTGGAAAAGATTTACGTGAGTAGTTGCCATATGACCTCATGGTGAATCTCAACCACTGCGTGACAAAGCTACGCTTACCGTCCGCCCCGGAGTGTGAACGAAACCAACGCACCCAGGTAGCAGCTTGAGTGCTACAAAATTGGAAACCTAACCACCGGGAATATGCTAGCAGCTTGTGTTGAATATCAACAGCACCTACGGAAGCTCCTCCCTCAGGCCAAACTTTCCCAAAAGTGGTGAAAAATACGCCCTTTTGTGGTATTTTCAGGAACCAATTTTCGGCAGCTTTGGCTAGTAAACCCCAACCAAAACGCGATCCCCGAAAGTACAGGGTGGCCCAAAATTAACGAAGGGGTTTGAATTCGTTATAACTTCTTATTTAAGAAATAATTATTAAATTTTTGTTTTTTTTTTAATACAGTATATAAATGGGGAATATTATTAGTTTAGTTATGAAAAATAATATGTCACAGGTGGTGGCCATTTTCTGCTTCGCAAGTTTGTGCTCTTTCCAACAAATTTTCCTTTCCGATGAAACACCGCTCAAACCGTACACTTAGGTGGGTGTAACTCTCGCTGTTGAACTACTCTCGGATTTTCCGTAGCTTATATCCTGCAGTTTTGCTCATTAACGAACCCACTTAATTGGAAATGGCCTTCGTCGCTCATAATTAATGTATGAATAAAACTATGATTTTCTTCAGCCTTATGCCGGAAAAAATCTGCATAATCAATGTTCAATGGAGTTCTGCTCCATTTTAAATTCCCCAAGACTTCTTTACGAAGTACTGAAAAGAAAAGAAAAAAAAAAAAAATTATAATAAAAAAAGTTATAAGCAATTCAAACCCCTTAGTTAATTTTGGGCCACCCTGTATATTTTCAAAACAAAACTTCCGCAAAGACAATCTTCCTTAAAAACAGAAAGCATTTGCTACAAAAAGTATAGTTTTGCAGGACTGTGCCTGGTCACCGCGGTCTACTGACCCCCGTGGTACCAGATAGGATCTCTGGTCAAAAGCTATCACAGATGACATGTGAATTTAGGATTTTTACCGAGTCCCACACACAGAAAAAAAAAACATTTTTCAAAATGGTCACCTCCAACAAACGTATTTTTAACGAACATTTTGAAACATCCCTGCGGGAAATTTGTGTCAATTGGTCCAACGGACTGGTCCTGGGAGTTGTGAAAATATAACAGGTACAAAAAGAAAGGACTCATGACCAGTGAAAGAAGAACCAATCCCTTAACTGATCCATGAAGAACAAAAAGGTAGAAAAAGTAACGAATTACAGCACAGTCTTCACCGACACTGTGACACATTTTTTGGTGCTTTCTTAAATTTGGTTCTTGAATTTAATTCTAAGATTTGTTTTATTGAAATAATACTACATTTTAGTAATTGACACTAAGCTAGTTCATTGAGAATATATCTGTGACTGGTCAAATGGTGTCAATTGACCCCCTCCAATGACAACCCCATGTAAAAGTGATAGGTCTTATTCATATAAAGTGTTAGAACTAGAACCGGTCTCTACCACCAAAGACCTATCACGGGACTAGGGCTTGCAAATTTACCGACTTATTCAATTACCGGTAATTCGGTAATTTATGTGGAAAAACCCGGTAAACCGGGAATTTACCGGTAATTTTGAGAGTATTTTAGTTAGTTGATATTTCATTCAAACTAACTACTAATAAAATTTTGTTTATAGCTAATAGCTCTGCTCAGACTGCTTTTAGCACAAACTTCGGCTGCTTTTCATTTTATTGAATCGGCTTTTTGTTATTACCAGCCAGAGAAGAATTTTTGTTCATTGAATTTTATTTTTTTTGGTTTGTCTTTTTTAACTAGCTCTTCTTTTAGGAAAAAGTAGAAAGCAAAAGGCGAAATAATTTTTTTTAGCTTTTGCTTTTTAGGTGGTTGTCCACTTTTGTTGCTGGCTGGTAAAAAAGCAATTGTCAAAAAATAAAAATATACAAAACAGGACATTTGCTTTTTTGCACAAACGAAAAACAAAACATTGGCTATTGGAAAAAAAATTAAAAATTTCAATTGCAGTGGCAAAAGCAAAAATAAAAAGCATCCAGCTGATGGGTGCTTTTAAGCCCTGTACACAACACACAACAAGAAACCAAAATTTGTTTTTTTTTTTACGTAGGTGCGAGTAAGAGAAATAAATTTTTTATATTTTTCAATATTTTTCGTTTTGTTCCGTACATACTACTTTATAAATAAAGTTGAATTTCTTTATTATAGTATAATTATATATTTTGAATATTAATTTCAACTATTTACTTATAAAATAGTTTGTATGGAACGGAACAAAACGATAAATATTGTAAAATATAAAGTTTAAATTTTTACCGAAAAAACCGGTAAAAAATAATGAATTTACCGGTTTTTCGGTAATGAATTTTTTAGCAATTTACCGCTTAACCGGTTAATCGGTAATGCAAGCCCTACACGGGACTACTTTGGTGTCAGTTCGCTTCCCTCTAGGGATGTTATGGCTAATTTAACCATATTATTGTCATCGGCAACGACCATATTATGGTGTTAGAATTAATAAATGAAACAGTAGTGCGTAAATAAGACGGTCCTCCAAATGTAAGATTGTATAATACGGTACGCTCTGCATATAAATAGTTCTTAATAACATGGAGTTAAATCTATACAGTAGTGGTTTATTCAGGATTTTTGTGTGTTTTTACAAACGGACATAAAATTTTTTAAATAAATCTGATTTTAAGAATTAATTCAAAAGTTCTAGTTAATAAAAGGAAAAAACAATTTTGCAAGAAAAATTTTTATTCATGCTTTATGCCTATTCTAGTTTTCCAAATAAATATAATTTTAGTTTTTGCTCCTTTTTAAGTAATATTTCTGGTTTTCGAATAAATCAGAATTCACCAAAAATATCATAGAATGCCATTCTTTTCGCTTAAAGACCCTAAAAAATTTATTTTTATGATTTCAAATCACGTGTTTTTTAAATCACACGTGTGATTATATGGTGTTCTGAAAGTCATACCGTTTTTGTGTTTCTCGGTGTGCTTTCGGTAATTGAAGATCGCACCAAAACACACAAAAGCGGAACACCAAAATCATGTGATTTCAAATCACGTGATTTGAGTTAAAGTGATTTTCAAAGCAGGCCTATATATAAAAATATAATTATTATACAGTTGAATTGTAAGAGCAGTAGCGTCTTAGGCCATCAGTTCAAAAAATATTTAATTTTAGGTATTTGCAATATAAAATCGATATTTTACGCAAATATTTCATTGAAAATTAAATTATTCCACATTTTTTCCATTTTTGCTATAGGATTATAAGCTGGACGCGTTTTTTTAAATGTTATCTTTAATTTTAACAGCCATATTCATAAAACGTTCTTGTTTTAAGCTTATAGTATAGTATAACTATTAAACGCTTTATGTCTTATAAACCTCTTATAAAAATTTGTATTCATAAACGTACATTAACAGCTTTTTTATTATTAACTGTTTGTAGCGATTTTGTGCTTAAGTATGGCAACTTTCTTTATATTTTGCTGCCATTTTATTGTTAGTGATGGATGAAACTTCTATTTGGTTCACATGATCTTCCATATATATAAATTTTTTAAAAATTTTTTTTTTAATTGTAGATCTTAAAAATTATTCTTATCAAATAAAACTACATATTATTTTAGTTTCTGAACAAAATGTGCCGAAAGGTATCATAAAGGCTTTTGTTTGAATCTTTTTTAAATATACGATAAGAAAGTATTCGAAGAAAAAGTTTGTTTACTTTTTATTAACATCACTAACTATCATTATGATTTGTTTATTTTATTATTTTTTTTTTATATTTTTGAACAATGATTTGTTGTTAAAAAAAAAACAGCTGGTTGGAATAATTTAATAAATAATTAAAGAGAACATCTGCATTTGCCCCTGAACATATTCATTTAAATCATATAAATTTTGTTTTAATGATTATCAATATATCTTTAAATTGGTTGTCTAAAATAAAAAAAAAAAATTAGTAAAATGTATCATGTCCACATTAATAAATAAAACATTTTTGTCATTATTTTTTTTAACATACTTCACAAAAAAAAAAATATCATAAACTGAAAACATTTATCAAAATGTAATTTTATTTTTGGTTTAAAGAAGGGCAAATCCAACAATAAATGTTCTTACTTTATGAATGGTTTATTAAAGGTTTAATAGCATTTTTTTCGTTTATGAATACAACTTTAGCAATTTTTTGCTTAAAAACGGTTAATTAATCACCAATAAGTTTTTAATGAATACGGCTGTAATTGTATAAATTATTTTGTGTGCCACTGTTTAATAAAGCAGTTAGTTTTTTATTATACTTTAAGTTTAACTCGCACATTTTTAGCATACTTTTGGGCAGAAATATTATATTTTGTTTCACATTTCCCTCTTTTATTTTAAAATAAAAAAATCGTTATTTTTTTTTTTTTAAAGTTAACCTGAATTTTTTATTTGAAGTTGCATACAAAACTATAAATTTTTTTTACATTTTTGTTTTGTGTATGTTTTTTTTAGAGCGAAATTTTACGCAAATTAGAAAGAAATAAAGCAAAAATAGCTAAAGAAAAACTTAAAAAAAAATAAATTTTACAACAGGGTACACGATGGGTGCTCGCAAAAGTATCTCCAACAGCAGTAGCAATAGAATGGCATTTTGATCTTATGGAACAGGCAATATCATTGTCGAAGAAGAGATAATCTAGCCGTAGACAACTGGACCATAAGGACTATATACGACGGGACCGGACACTAGTCTGGGGCCAGCTACTACAACGTGACTTAAGGGAAGACCCAATGGCACAATGCTGGGATCAGGATTGGGGCTGGCAACAGGAGCAGGATTGGGGGCAGCGAAAGCCAAACCCAACAACATAGCCAACACAACAACGATCTGTAAATAAATTTTATTAAAATTAAAAGTTTCCTTTGCTGAGTCTTTATAGTTAATTAAAGAAAACTTACGTATTTGAACATTTTGCAAAGTAAAGTTTTTTGTTTGATTTCTAACTGTTAACACTCAAAGGGTTGAAAACTGTTTGATGTTTGCTGTGAATTATGCCACGGTTTATATACATAGAATAATGGCTAAAACTAAAATCTAACTCTCGAGCAAATTGTTTTTGTTGCACTTTGTTTTTAGGTTGCATCAGCCAATTTCATTTGATTTAGCTTCGAGGGTTCCAGTTTTTCACAATTATCAACTTATTCTGTTCTATTCTATGATTTACAACACATACGGACGGACACAAAGACTGCAGGTCTTCACAAACACACACTCGGCAAATTGTCTGTAGTTGATGATGTTTGTGACAATTGTTGGCGTTGCATATGGTTTGTTGCTTGCTGCTGTTATTTTTGTTGTTGTTGACTTTAGTTATTATTGCACTTGAATCTCAAACTTGAAAAATAGTTTTTCTACGAGCACTTAATAAGTATTAACTTACACTTTTGCCAGTTGTGTGCCACCCTCCTGCCTGCATTTTGTTTGCCACACTTTTGTCATCAAACACTTCAAGTTTGTGTGTTTTTTTTTTTCAATGTTGCTTCCCCTTTTTTTCTAGTTTCTAGTTACCATGTTTTCCCTCCACTTCAACCCGCCTTCGAGCTGGCGTTCAATCAACCAATTTATAAAGGTGCTGATCTTATTTTTAATTATTATTTATTTTATATACAATATATTTCAGTTTGTTGTAATAAATTGTATTACAATACCATATGAGTTACAACCACTTTTTTTAAATAGATTATTGTAATAATTTTTTACTATTGGTGAAGGGAGCGACCTGTTTTGTCTTTTACTCTGAGTAAAGAAATGAAACTTATATTGGAGTATAAGCCATGATCTGAGTATAAGACAATGGTGTAAATTTAAAACAATAACATTAGTATAAGACTACAGTCTAAGTATTCATACGTCTTAAGTTGAACAACAGGAATTAAGTTTAAACATAGGACAGTAATATATAGATTACGATAATTATTTTTGTATACGACTACAGATTGAGTATAAGACAATAGTCGGGGTATAAAACTATAGTGTCAGTATAAGACAAAAGGCTGAGTGTAAGACCAGGGTTAAAAAAAAACTGCAGTCGAAACGAAAAACTGTCGAACAAAAACCGAACATTTGTGTACAACATTTCGCTTTTTGAGTTGGTTTGACAGCGACTGTTTACATTTAATTAATCAAAAGTAAGAGTAACAGTTTTTGTATAGCCAATGGCAAATGAAGAAGTGGAAGAAATGGCAATAGTTTTAATTTAAGACCTTATCAGTTTCTTTGTACGGTTAACGGTTAACGGTACGAGTTAACTTTATCTGACAGTGCTAAGTATTTGGGTAACTTCCACAACTGTTACCTGTATTAGAAAAGAAATACGCTGGAAAGGATGAAAAGGGGACTCAATGGCTACTACACATGCAGGAACTTCATCAATAAGAATTTGGGACTACGACCGAATATGGTAAAATTGATTAATACTTCGGTGGTTCGGCCTGTTCTTACTTATGGATGCACTGTTTTGTGGGATGCGTTTAGGGTCGATGGCTATGGATGGCAATGCATCTCTTGGCATCACAAGAGCAAGGAAAAACACGCAACAGACAGTGTTTTATATCCTACTATATTTATCCCCCCTTGAACAGTATGTGAAGAGTGTGGCTGCTAGAAACTTTAGATTCTACAAGTCTTCGTTTAGTTTGAATAGGACTATGACCTTAAACTTCGGTAAGACACCACCAGTGGAGTTCCCGAATAAGTAAGTTTGGCGTGGTTCCAATGCGTTGTTTGAGGAGTGGGCAGTATTTACGAAGTGTCGTCCAAGATGGACACTGGCACCCGGATGAGTGCGGTGTCTTCCAGGCAGTGTTCCTAGGGATCTGGAGGGGGTATGTGGTAAAAATTTACGACGATATTCAGGCTGCGCTCAAAGTATCGACAAATTATACGGTGCCATCGTGCCTGGTCGTACGGTGCTCTGAGAGAGCTCATGGAGGTATTCATAGTAAGGCTGTGTTGGGAACTCGGACACTGCTAGGCGAGAGAGGGTTCGAATCTTGACTTAGCGGTTAGGGTCGCGGGGAAAACCTGAATACCCTACTATGAGCTTAAACGAAATAGATTCTCCGACACCGTTAACCGGTCCTGGAGGGATAGAACGGATTGCAACGGAGCGCAATACGGCACGGATTTTACGCAAGGGCAACCAGGATTTTATAAGAATTGGATACGAGAGGTCTCAGTACTCTTTTAAGGTTTTTGACGGTTCGTTGTTGTGTTAGGGCTTTTACGAGTAAATAGGACAATACCATACTGAACTTCTGCAGATTGTCTGAGGACGCTGCGGATCTGGAGACGATTGAGCATGTACCGTGGCATTTTCCTAAGATGCGGATTTCTGGCATAATTGACTAGGAGATGGATTTCACGACGAACTGGGGTGTATCGCTGGATTTAATCCAGTCGATCTACTGGGGCTCGTCAGGGAAATAGGACGGTTATTGCTGATGAGGAGACTGTAGGGGTAGTTTTGTTTTTTCTTTTGTCTACTAAATATCTTAAATCTATCTGTCAATTCTTTTCTTCTTTACTTCTCCCTTTCTTCTTCCTCTATATTGAAGGGATTCACAATGGAACGCATTGGTCTCCGAGTGGAGGTGTGCCAATATAAGATGGTATTTCGGACCATAAGGCTTAAATCTCACAAGAGAGTTTATGTTTAATGCTTAAGTTTGAGTTTAAAACTGCAATATAAGTGCAAGGCAATATGCTATGCAGTTTGAGTATAAGACTATAATCAGATTTTTAGAATATAGTATGAGGTAAAAGTCAAACAGGCAGTTAATAAAATGTTCAATTGATCGTATTGGCTATATTTTTTTAATTTCACATTCATAAAATTATAGCACACACAACATTTTGGCACAATAGAACACTCTGTGAATTGTCTAATAGTTTGGGTATTAAACTAAATTCTGAGGATAGTCTGCTTATAAGACTATGGCAAAAGGCTGTTGAAAAGGTAGAGTATGAGATAGAATGTTTGACTATAATGATTATAAGGCGGATTATGTTTGTCAAAAAGACAAACTTAGTCTGTAGTATTTCTTGAAGTCTTTAAAAGGTGTTTCAAAAGGGACTCCTAAACTCTGACAGTTGATAGCGGTCCTATTGGTAAAGCTGCGTCTGCCTAATTGGTTTTGGTTTAGTTGTGTAAATGACTAAATTTAAAATGTTTTAAACTGACTCTAATTTTGAAAGCAAATTGCATTAAGCGACATGGCCGATTTCTGGAAGAAGGGGTTACGTCAACAAACAAAATTGTTGAATTTAGGACGAAAGCTGGAGATAAAGAGGCAGTTTCGGTGTAAGAAATGTATCTGAATATGGGAAAGGACTGAGTATGTATAAGGCAAAACTCGAAGTTTTAGACAACATTTTAAGTATAAGATAGCAGATAGAATAAAAGATTGTCTTACGTCCGAAAAAATAATTGTAGGCAACCCATGCGTGAATTCAACAAGTAAAACTTCACATTATCTTCATAACGAAATTGATTTTGCCCCTAACCAATACACATTGTTTAATGATTTTCTAATGGTTGTTTGATCTGTTAAGCATTATTTTAATTACATTTAGTTTTCTCTATTGAATCGTATTGGGTGGATTTGTTTATAGTATTTATAATTTATTGACGATTTTGTGTCTTATTAGCTGGCAACCAACAGGGCTGTTATGTTGATCTGCCGGTGATTGTGTAATTTTTAAACAAACCAGTTCTTTTCTACTTGTTTAAGGTGCGGTCCAGAACGTTATTTTCTTTAATTATTTTTTCTAGTTATATATTTATGTAAAAAAAGGACATTTGGCTCATTTTTTTTTAATTTATTGCATGTACGTGCAAAAATGTCGATGTATGTTAATTAGGCAATTTAATACACATTTATCTACTAGATAAATCGCTTAAAAGTGCTTGTGCATATTCAATATATAGAGTTTAGTGTTTTTAAATTAATTGTTTATTATAAATAAATAAAATACTGTTGCATATTATAAAGATAAAGTTAAAATTTTCAATACCTCGACGGTGGTAGTAATTTGTAAAATAAATAATAATATAAATCATTCGATTGTTGGCTTATGGTTACACTGCCGTCTTTATTCAGACTACATAATTCTACTTAAACTATGGTTGGATATTGAAACCTACTCTATAATGATACATACAGACTAAAAGTATGTACTTCAAATTATTTGTTACTAGCTCTTACCCGTGACTTCGTTCACGTGAAAGTGAGAGCAATTTACAGTAATTTTTATTTTGTTTTCTGCATCTATACTTATTTTGTATTAAAATATTTCTATAAGCAACAGTATAAGACTTATTATTTTTCGCCAACACATACATACAAGTTTAAAGGACTCGATACTCTTGAGCAACCGACACTCAGCTGTCTATTTGAAAAGCAAGGGGCGTCTAAATATGTTTATTCCGGCCACTGGATCGTATCCAATCTGTAAATGAGATTTGTCGAAAAGAGAAAAAGTACCAATTTTAACCCGTTTTTATCTCTTAAAAACTACCCTATATTTAAATCTAGCCCATGTGCTATTTTACTGCCAAATTTATCGAAAAAAGACAAAGTAGTTAAGGTAAAATAATACCAAAAAAACCAGTTTTACCTCATTTAAGGATGCCAGGAATACACTATATGTCAATGTAGGCTATAATCTGTATGTATACCAAATTTATCGAAAAGAGAAATAGAACCAATTTTATTTATATTTATCAAAAAAAAAAAAAAAAAAAATTATCAAAGTACAAATTTCTCCCGTTTTTACTTCTTCAAAACTACCTTATATTTTAATCCGGGCCATTTGCTGTCTCTTGCGAATTTTCCAAAAGGAGAAAAGGGCCAAAATTTAAAGAATACCAAAATTATCAGGGTTTCCTTATTTTAGGGCCCCAGATAGATCACTACATGTAACTAAATGTAGGTTTAAATAAGTTGTACGAAATTTTTCGAAAAAAATTACCAATGTTAATCGGTTTTTACCCCTTAAAGAGTACCCCTTATTTAAATCTGGACCAAATGCAATCTTTATAAAAACAATGTATCAAAAAGAGCAAAAGAACCATTTTTACTTCTTAAAAAGCACCCAATATTGTAATCTGGGCCATATGCTATCTCTATAGCAAATCTACGAAAAGAGAAAAAGTACCAAAAGTGAAAGAGTACCAAAAATACCATCTTTTCGTAATTTTAGGGCACCAAAAAGTACAAATTTTCGAATATATATTTTCAGGCTCCGACTGTCGTCTTAAGCTCAGAATATACTATGCACGCAAAAAAAAACATGGTTATGGTAAACATATTCTAAGAGCAACATATTATGAAAAGATTCATGATTGTAGACATTGTACGATTGTTATGAATCATATTATTACCAAATATATTCGTAATATTATTTTTTATTTTATTTATTTTTCCCTCAATCATATTCTTATTATATTAATTATGATAAGTTAAGAAATTATCATATTATTGTCATGCTAATCATTATAAGTTAAGAAGTAATCATATTATTGTCATGTTAATCATAATCAATTTAGATGTAATCTTATTATGATACAGTGGTGCTGCCACAACAATAAAAAATAAATTAAAATTTTGTTGCATCGATTTTTTATTTTGTGGCACTTTCCATTTTTTTTTTTATTTACATAAATACAATTTGTATATTTTTTTAATTTAACTTGTTTTTTAATGGGTATTTTGTTTTTTTAATTGTGGTTTAACAACTCACTAACAAATAATTCGATATTTAAAACAAACGACTCAACTGATTCAAAATTATTTTACAAATGGCGCTAACATAATATTATTAGAGTAAACATATTTTGTTTTCTTCTTAAGCATACTATGACTACACCTATAGAAAGTAATCATGTCATGGTTGTAAGAAATTTAATATGATTTCAAAGTTATCATTATTTAGTTGTTAGAAAAATTATTATTTTTCAGTCAACAATACTAAAATTTATAATTGCGATAAACATTGAAATGTTTACAGCAGGGCTCGAAAATGAACACTAAATATCGCTCCTTAGTGTTCGGTTCGGTAGATTTGGGAAAAACACAAACGCTAATAGTGTTTGCGATAAACATTGAAATGTTTACATTGTTTACAATTTTTCGTGTACGACAACAATATATTATTACAATAAACATAGTGTTGTTGACGTAACCATGCCCAACCATATTTTTTCTCTGCGTGTGACCAAGTATCTTCTTATACATACTTAGATTATGGTGTAAAAATTAGACTCAGTTTACCACAGGCTATATCTCTTTTGGTAAGATTACACCCTGGGCCCATGTTCTGTAACTTTAGTGAGAACTTCTCGCATCGAAAAGATGTGAAACAAAATATTCCATCGTTTCTCAAAAAGTGAGAAAAAAGTGTGTCTGTAACTTATGTCGAAAACTATCAAAAGAGATTACGTCGTTACGTTATAAAAGTCATAACATTGCACCCGAAGCCGATGTGACATTGCAGACGTTGAGGACGCCAGTCACACATATAGTTAACGGCGACCAAAATTTACTAAAATTGAAAAATTTTCAACGACGGCGGCGAAAATACAACCGTCGGCCATGCCAAATAATGTAAAGTGCGACTTTAATGTTTGTTGTTTGTAAACGAGCTTTGAAAAAATTCGTATATTTTATAAAAATGGTAAAAGAAAATAATTAAACAATAAAAAAAGGGCCAAGAACATAATTTTATTATTATTATTCTTTGCAATTTGCATTTTTAGTTGTTTTTTAGTGTTAAAATTTTTTTCTCGCCCCATTTTTATTCGTGAGTTTTTTTGACAGTCCAAAGCGGGAACTTTTCTCACCAAAATGTTACAGACACACTTTTTCTGTAAATTGGCGAGTAATTTCCTTGCGTGACAGCTTGTACTCGCCAAAAAAAGTTACAGACACAGTTTAGTGAGAAAAACAGCTGTTTGTTTCAATATACGGCATTTTTGTTCTATTCCACACATTTCAATCGAAAAGTTTCTCGACACGAGAGTTACAGAACATGGGCACTGATATTCCAACTTCTAACACATATGCAAACTTTCCTTTTAAATATAAAAGGACTACATTCTTACCAGGGATGCAAAATGAGGTTTTACAAATTGCACTAACTTTCAAGAAAACGTGTGGTTTTTACATATGTATTTTGAAATACATATAAATATATGTAAGTCTTTGATCTGCTATTGTACTTCTGGCAATCCTGATTCTTATACTCTGGCTACCGGCGTAAACTTGTGCTCAGATTATGGTTTTATAATCAGGCAGCAGTCTTTTATACAGTATACCACTTTATATAGTGTGATAATTCTTTATACAGAATATTATCTTATATTTAACAAACATTTATAATAACGCATTATACTCTAGTCTTATTCTTAGACAACTTTCTTATA
This sequence comes from Pollenia griseotomentosa, assembly GCA_963931875.1. Taxonomy (NCBI): domain Eukaryota; kingdom Metazoa; phylum Arthropoda; class Insecta; order Diptera; family Polleniidae; genus Pollenia; species Pollenia griseotomentosa. Next base: position 158,291,455 of record OZ007562.1, on the reverse strand, counting down.
CTTAGACAATTATCTCAAATATCGTTAGACTATAGGGCGATTTACTTAGATATCGTACTCAGGCAACATTTTGTTTTCACAACTTACCGATAGGTAAAAGTCGACTTTAACTGGCCTTATAAAAAGTGTTCCATTATTAAAACTTTACTTTAACCTTAAGTTAGCGATAAAGTAAACTAAGGTTCATCCTACCTGGTAAGTTAAAGAAAAAGTTGTAATAATGGAACACTTTTTATACTGCCGACAAAATCCTACCTTAAGCAATCGGTAAGTTGTGAAAACTGGCCTAAGTGGGAGAATATAACGGGTTATCCATTTTGCGGTTTCAAAAGTAAACGTAAATAAAACACACATAAAATATTTTTTTTCATGATATTTCTTTTTTATTATAAAGTTTAAACGTTGATATTATGTGTGAAACATTATATCATTTAAATGACCACCACGCGAAGTGTTGGGCGTTACTATAGCTATCGTCGAAAACTACGGCTATCGTCGTATTCTAAGACGAACGTCTTACTTAAGGTCTGTGGTCCTGTATGTAGACTATTGTCTTATGCACATACTATCTTCTTTAACTCAGAATAGGTACATTCTTTACACAAACTATTCTCTTGAGCTAAGGATATTTTTATAAAGTCTTATTACGGTCAAAGTATAAAGCTACGGTCACACTTATTAAATATTTGACCAAATAAGCGTAGCCCCTACTTTTGTTAATAGTTAGTGAGACTTAACATGGTCTCAAAATCACGAAATAAAATAATTATACTACTAGATATAGCAAAATACTGTTTCTTGTAAGAGGTGGTATTATAATTAAAATAAATATTGGAATTAAAGGAAATGATTACTTAGTTGGCTTGTTGGTCCTTGGAGGCTTATGTTGTTGACTAGAAGAGCTAAGATATTGCCATATATCATATTCTTGTAAAATGTTGTTTTTAGAAGATAGTCATACGCAAACAAATTACATTTGAATAAATGGCTTGATGGCAAACTTTGAGGGGCGGACGCCCTCCCTAAAACACAACTTACCGCTACGAAATTTTTTTGTATTTTTTTTACATAAAACTGAACCGATTTGGAGGGGGAGAGTATAAGAAATAAAAAAAAAAGTTCTCCATACAACTAACGGCCACGCTAATATACATATATTCTGGATCCTTGAGTAATCGAGTAGTCAATTTAGCCATGTCCGTCTCTCTGTCTGTCCGTCTGTTGCAAAACACGCTCACATTCTTAAGTCTCAATTAGAGTTTTTTTCCCGTACTTTTTCGATTCCCGGGAAAGCGGGAAATTTTTTTAAATTTCCCGGGATTCCGATCATACGAGATCAAAAAGTTAATTAATAAAATAGATAAAATACTTTAAAGAAATATATAACATTTTTTAATGGCTTAGAAAATAACTTTCTGACACACTTAAAGCTGTTAGTAAGTCGTCAAAAAGTATATTCCTGATTTTATTTACTAATTAACATGTTTCCGAAAAATTTCGTTCATTTTTTACCGAGGTTGGAAAAATAGTTAAAAGTGCACCGTTGTAGCATGCTTCGGATTCACAATCTGTAGCAATTTTTTCTTTTTTATAAACAACGTTTATATCAGTCAAATGTATGTCAAGGGTGATGAAAAAATAGCATCAACCGGACTGCTTCTTACAAACCTTTTCATTTCAATAGGTCCATTTGTAATCTTTGGGGCAATGTGTTTTTCAAGTTGTATGTTGTAGTATCTTACACGAGTTTCCAAAATGTTATTTTATTTCGGTTTCCCCGCACTTCACGGGTATATAAACCAACACAAATTTAAATTGAAATTGAAAATTTGTGTTTATCACCTAATAAACATATCGCTCCTTTATTGCACCATAGTCATATCTCAAAATTTGAAGTAACTTTAGCAAAGGTTTCCTTCATACCTTCTCGTATTATATCTCAAACTGAACCGAATTTATAAGATATATTTTCTTTAAATCGGTACATTTTGAAAACTTTAATCGCATTTTCCAAGATCGTTTGTTTTTGTAGATATGACTATGTTGCAATAAAGGAGCGATATGTTTAGGTATCTCCTATTTTTAGGCTTGTTCATGGACAATGAAACTTTACTGCCTGCATCTTATTTTGAATTAATGTTCTTTATTAACACTTCATTTCACTAAATGTAATAATTATCAACTGTTGCACTGCCCATTCTGCTTTTAGTAGATTTATTGCACAATCGATTCAGTAGACACAAAATTAAGAACTCAACGTTGGAACAACGTCCCTAAATACTAAGCGTAACTAGCACATTTTACACAAATTCGTTTTCTATGAGTAGAAACTATTTTTATATTGAATTTCATAAAGATGGCTCCATAATTTACCATAGGCCATAATATTGTGATATTGTGGTAAAATATTGGTCCAATTTAGCCTTATAAGGCTAGAAATGCAATCTTGTGATTATCGGTCCATAATTTTCCATAGGTTGGACGCATCAGCTTCTTAAAATTTTGTTCTGTTGTATTAAAATGTTGTCTTAATTAGGTTTTATTTTTTAATACAAGGGTAATTCCATGTCAAATCGACCAAGAATGGGACTCGACCACTTTCGATTTTAATGAAATTTGGTGCGAAGGTTCCCTTTATCCTATAAGGATCATATATGAACCAAAAAAAAGTTCATCAAAAAAAACCGAAATTCCGCAATAAATAATAAAGTGGGCTTGGTCAAACATTTGACCCATCTAGAAGCATCATACGCGCTGCAGGGGCAAAATTAAAGAATTTTATAAAACCGCCATATTTGTATGGTACAGAGCGTAGGATGCTCCTAGATGGGTCAAATGTATAACCAACCCCACTTTATTATTTATTGCGGAATTTCGTTTTTTTTTTTTAGAAATTTCAATAAACTAAACCGTTTTTGAGTTACGCGAATATATGCAGTGCAACCTTCTTCATTTTCGAAATAACGGTATATCTTTAAAACGAGAGCTAACCTAAAACTGGATTCAACGTGCCCCAATTACGTTAAAATGCCAGGTGCCCGGCTTGTCTGTTGTTTGCAACTTGCACAGCGTACTTATTGCTCAAAATTACAAAATTAAAATTCTATTTTAAGATTATTTTTTTAAAGGTTGCGAAAGAAAAAAAATCATATCTTAAAAAAAAACATCTTCAAAGTTTCAGGATATTTAAAAAACAGTTTGAGGTATTATATAAAACAAATCAGCCAAATAAAAAAACAAGTTTTTGACTTAGTCCGTTTTTAACCATAGAACGTCATACTGCGTCGAATCGGCGACGCATGTTTTTATTTCGTATTTCTTTTTCTGTATTTGAGTTCTTTTTAAGCTGACTTTTCGTATAGCGACAGCCGTTGATATACTCTTAGTGTGTGCGCATTTATAGCTGTCTACGCATTGGCTACATAGGTTTTTCTTTGCATATGCGTCGTCGAAACGACGAAGGATGATGTTCATGTTACTTTTACTATAATTTCCAGTGTATAGTTTTTTTTTCAGTTCGTATGAAAGGCTTTGTATTTTTTATATAATAGCAAATAATGAAAAACTACACTGCCCCAGTAGGCTAGCTGGTAGTGAGCTAGTCTATCAGCGCCGAGGTTGCGGGATCGATTCCCGCCAGCGACTCTGTTAAAAAAAAAAAGTTGAATAAGAACAACTTTGATTAAAAAAAAAAAAAAATTAAAAAAAATAAAAAAAATTTTTTTTTTACTTTTTTAAAAGTATTCATATAATGAATAACATTCATAGATCTAATGTAATGTTTCATTAAATACATTTAAATGAAACAGGTTTCATTGATCTAACGAAGCGCTGCATAGGTTCCTTTTTAATGCAATTTTTCATGGGATTAATGTCAAAATTCATTGGTATTCTGAAGAAAATTCTTTCAGTGCAGAACTGTATTATCTGTCGTTTATTTTAAAATATGTTTTGAGATCTGTATAATATATAAAAAAACATTAAAAAGGTACAATTCATTACACTGGAAGCATAAAACCTAAAATAATTTTAATGAAAAATAGGTTCAAATTCATTTTCAATTTCCTTGAAAACTTTACATAAAAAACTTGACGAGTAATGTTTGTTTTTTTTGGAACAAAAAAATTTTGTTTTGTGGCATCTTCCTGAAGTTCTCTTAAAAGTCCCCTTTTACAACGTAACAGACAGAAGGCAGATAGACGAAGTTTGTAGGCTAGAGAAAAAAAGTAAAGTGTGTTACGCATACAGCTTCGCCCTCTTACCAACAATCTTCGTCTGTCTGTCACGTTGTAAAAGGAAACAAAGCAATAAAGTTGACAAATTAAACTTATTTTGTTGAGCCCTTTGAAAAAAAAAATTTCGAAGCTTTTGATAGCAAATATGTATGTGTTTTATTTGTTGCTCCAAATGTTTTTCATGATCGAAAGAATATGCGTAACTGATCATTGCAACATAATCAAACAAAAATGTTATATAAACAAATCAAAAAATAGCGGTACTTTTTCTACTCCCTTTGTTTTTAGTTAGAAATTACTTCACATTATGCTTTTTTAAATTTAAATGATGAATTTTATTTGTTCGCTAAATTGATCACAAACAAATATTTTTTGTTCGCTATATAAGGTACTCAATGGAGCAAACTTGTGTGTTCGTTAAATGCGATGTTCGCAGAATCGAAGGTTCGTTAAACAGGAAAACTACTGTATTACATATTTCAAAAAAATTTTTTTTTCAATATATGGTTTGTAGCCTCATGTATTCTCTTTAAAATGACATTAAAATCATCTTCGTATGTAAAGTAGTTTTCGAGATATTGAAGAAACATGTTCCTTATATAATATGTTCCTTATAGGATAAAAGGCACCTTCTCACCAAATTTCAGTAAAATCGAAAGGGGTCGTGTCCCACTGTAGGTCGATTTGACATGGAAATACCCACAAGCAATCACCAAATTTTATAATCAAAGGATCAAAGGAAAATCACTTTAATACTCATAATTATATTTTAGATACCAATCACGATATTTTATTTGAACTAGCCTACGAATAAGAATAAGTTAAAGTTAGGTTTTATAAAGATTGCCTTAATTTTTATAGAAATCATATGAGAGCACTTCTGAAGTATCCGAACTCTCGGTGGAGGGTTTTAAAGATTCGGCACAGCCAAACATAGTACACTTACTTGTTTCAAACTACCTTTTTTATTTTAAACCCTGTTTAATAAAGATTTCTTTTAGATTCAATAAAAGTTGTAACAGTTTCAATCATGAGCAATAAATTAACCGAAAAAGTTAAAAAATTTTCTAACAAAAGTCACATCTAAACACACTGCTAAAATCTAAAGCATGACTCTGTACAAAATTCATTATTCGAACTGCAACTGCCGGCTGCTGCGAGCAACACCTTTGACAACAAAACCGACTATTAGACGCCCATTCGTTAGCGAAACATTATAAAATGTTTTAAAGAAAAATATAAGAAGTAGGCGCTATTTAGCAGAAAATAACTTCAAACAATGGCTAAGTGAAAAATTATTAATAAAAGAAATAATGACAGATAAAAGTTTTAAAAATTACCATAAATAATATTATGGTAATTTTTTTTTTTTCATTTAAGAACATATTTCAATAAATGGTTTGTTCAAAATCAATAAGTATAAAATATAAAGTATCCCAGCAAAATGTTTTATATATACAAGTATGGGCCAGCAGTCGGCACAATCGACTGCGATCTAGTATATCCTTTATTTACAACTGAATTAAATTACATAGCATAAAAAAAAAACAATTGTAAAAAGTTCAAAGTGAACATAGGCCATCGACAAGCTCTCTCCATTTAACTCTATCGTTGGCCAGTGTTTTTGCGTGTTTCCAGGGCATTTGGACTGATTCTCTTCTACGTTGCCCTTGGGGGTTCCAGTCTAAGACGGTTCTAGCGAAATCATTGTGTCGACGGCGTAAGACCTGATCTAACCAGGTTTATTTCCTTCTTCGGACTTCTATTTCGACAGGACTAGTGTTTTTTCGCAAAATTTGTTGAAAAGAAAACAAGAAACAGAATTTGCAAATTTTAAAAAAAGATACGCGCAAGTGTTGGGTTTATAGAAAGAGAAAGGATATAAAAATCATGACGCTTTTTATTCTCTTGTTATTTCTACAATAATGGTCTTAAACCATATAATCTCTGAGTCCTTATGAGTAGCGAAGTGGATTAATCGATGTCTGTCTATTTGTATCTTGAAATGGGGTTTCCAAAGACCCAAAAAATGGTGGGGACTATCTTATTATATATTAATGCCACATATACTTTGGTTAAGTTTGCTATTGAAAATCAGACAGATCGTTACATAAATGACCGAGATGTAAGCAGAAAACTACGTTTCTACAAATTTTTTTACTGATTCAATTAATACTTTTGTTTGATTTTTATTTTAACCAACAAAAATGTTGACAACTATTCAAAAATATAACATACGCTTTATTGGTTTCAAGTTTTCATAGTTTCGTATGAAATATTTTACGCTCTTTAATGTTGTCGTTTTTTGCATTTTTTTATTTGATCGTTAGCAACACTTCTTTATGTGAAACATAAGAACAACAACAAAAACACCTACAGTCTATTTTTGGACGCTTAAAAAAAGTACAACAATAAGAAAGATGATAGAATAGCGTGACGAGGTTTGTATGCAGGGTTGTTAGATATGACGATTTTTCGTCATTTTGACGATTTTTCTGAGAAAATACAGTAAAATGACGATTGACGATTTTTTTACTAAAAGTAATAGTGTTATGACGATTTTCTGGCATCAATAAAACACTTACAAGAAATATTTACAATTATATTGGGAACAGTCCAAAACGTAAAAATAAATTTTTCGAAAAACAAAAATTATTGGAAATTAAACAAAAAAAATTCTTCAGTGATCACAAACCAGGTGGCTTTCATTAGAAAGAAGCATTAGTAATTCGAATTCTACAATTATATGACTGCCATCGAAACTGCCAAAAATATACACTAGAGCCCCGATTTGCATCGGTCCTATTTAGTCCGCTTTTTAAAAATTGGTAAAATCCGCTTTGCGTTATGATTTCGATTTGTGTCGCTACACGTTGGCATTTTTTCGCTGAAGTCATAATCACATGTGAAGAATTTTTCTATTCGCATGTAAAAAGGCGAATTCCCATTTAGTTCTGTTAGGTAAGTTATTCTGAGTATAGTTGCGTGTTAAGAAGTAAGAAATTGGTTCTTAATAAGAAGTTGTGTAGAAAAATGAGTGCAAAGAGAAGAAAATTCATTTGCTTGGAACTAAAATTGGACGTAATAAAACGTTTCAAGTCGAGTAAAAAGACTGTTGATATAGAAAGAACCCTTGGTTTAGCACCTTCAACAGTAAAAACAATTTGCAATAGTGAAAGCTGTTAAAATAAATAATTTAAAGATAGCTCGAGTTAATAGCAAATTAGATTTTATTATTTATTTAACGTTTTTATGAATATGGAGAAATGAAATAAATAAATTTTTGCTTGTTTTTATGAACATAATTTCTTCTTATGTATTTATTTTCAAATGATGAACGTATTTCAGCCCACTTGCTGAAATAAATAGATTAAAACTTAACCATATCACTGTCTTTATCATTAATAGAATTTCTTGCTAAAACTTTATATTTTTCAACCAATCAATGCAATTAATTGTCACTAATTTGTAAAATTTAAATATTTGACGATTTGTTGACGATTTTGTTAAATGTTCGTGACGATTTTGATTTTTGAAGAAAAAAGCCTAACAACCCTGTTTGTATGTAGTAAAAAAAAAAAAACAAAAACAATAGCAGGTAAAAAACGTTTCACTCTTTTTAAACAACAACAACATTTAAAGAAACAAAATAAATTTTTGGTTGGTTTCAAAGTTGGTAAAAAAGAATGAAAAACAAAATCCCGTATTAAATTTTTTTAAAAAAAAATGATGACGAAAAACATGTCGAGTTGGTCTGCTGCCAAGGAAAGTATACAGCAACATTGAGTAAAGATGAAAAGCATTGTGTGTATAAACAAGACTTGGTTCAAAAATTATTCCAACAAAAAAATGTGTCTCAAAGCCAGCCGCCGCTCTGCTCTGCTCTGCCTTCATCTTCTCCTACAGTGCTTGCTTGTGTGCGCGTCATTGCTTGTGCAAAAACTTTTTTGTTTGATTCAGCAAAATTATTTGTTTGACATTTATATGATTTTCAGTAAACTATTTGTTTGATTCAGTTATATTATTTGTTTAAAAAAATCAGTGTTTTTTGTTCAATAAACGAAATGCAAATAAATTGTTTGAATATGCAAATTTGTTTGTAGGACCGATTTCAGACAAAAAATGTTTTTATTCTACAAATCAAAACTTTAGAATTAAGATATTTAGAAAAAGTCGACTTTATTTTTAACTATGAATATGGAATTTTAAGTCTAACCCTTCTCCAGATAAAGAGAGATTTTTATTGTCCTTGTATTTAAGGTTCCACAATCACTTTTAGCTCGGTTTGTGTATTGAGGACCAAGAAATTTGTTCCAAATTTTGGATACCTTTACTGTTAAGGTTCTCCAGATATAACACTAATTTATATTGTCCTTGTATTGTACATTCAGATATAAAATAAATTTTATTACAAAATTCGTTTAATAAACCTTTTTATTCAACCGGAAAATTTTTTTAATTAGCTGGGCAATCTTTATATAGATTGTTGTTACTCTTTATGACATCACTAATTTAAATATTTACTTTTTAAAAACATGATTAATTACATGTACTTAAATGCTGCCACAAATTAAATCAGAGTTGACAAGAACATTTTGGTTTAATAAGAACCCATTTAATTATGTGTTGAAACAATTTGATTGATGTCTACTGAAATCACTTGGACAGTTTTAAATGCCTTTGGGTTAATATTCAACATTTAAAGTCTAAGTAACTACAGCAGAAATATAATTAAACAGTTGTTACATGTGATATTCGAGACAAATTATTAATATCGAGTAAATAGAAAAATTAAATTTAGTTTAATATGGAATTTACCCAGTAAAAACTTCGCCTACAAAATGATGTATTAAGTAATCAGGAAAAAGTGAAAGCACTACTTACAATTCTACTGAAAGAACCAATGAATTTTACAAGGGATGTCCCAAAATGAACGCATTCAAAAGTAAGTCAGATGCATTTTAATAACGGTAAAAAAGCAAAATACAACCATATTGCGACGGTGCTCAAGGGAGTCACTGGACACGCTACTTTCACCAATGAGAACATTTACCCTCTCCTGCACGCGGTCTAGAAGCTCCAAAATAGACTTGAGAGACTAGATGCACCGGCCCACACACGAGAGTTGTATTCCATTCTCGGGCGGATAAAGGTGGTATAAATAGTAAGGAGACCAGATGGAGTGAGTTACACCGTTTAAAAAAAAGCCAAGGCACTTGAATGCTTCTTTCTACACCTTGAATATGTGTTTTTTCCATCGGACATCACATTCCATTCTCATGGCCAGAACATCAAGAGATTCTGATTCCTCAATAAATATACCATCCTCCGCGCGTTTATGCTTTAGCTCGCAACAGTGGATCTTTCGCATGACCCCGTTCCGAGATTATATTAAGGTCTCGACTAAGCGTATCATTCAGTTGCATACGAATGGCTAAGTTTGCTGCAATCTGCAAAAGAGTAAATAGCGTAGGAAGTTTAAAGGTCGTTAAGAAAAATAAGAACTAGAGTTGGGAGCCCTGCGACACCCCTGAATGAATCTTGAACTTGTTTAATGAAACCCCATCTATAACAACTCGTATAGTGCGTTCTCTGAGAATGCTCGATAAAAATCAAGAGAAATCATCGATCATTTTCCGATAACAGGGCCAGTAAGTCTCCAGTAGACCGCCATAACTTTGGGAACTGCCGAACAAATTTTAATTGGGCGGTAATTTTCAGGGTTATTAGCCACTCCTTTTTAAGGAATTGGTGTTAAATTAGCAGGCTGAAAATTCCAGCAGACGGGAAATTCCCCGCTATGGTATAAAGTGTTGAAAAAATTAGCTAAGGAAGTAGCTAGAGTCTAAGAGTACTGCTCCAAGACCAGTGCAGGTATACCATTTGACCCCGGCTCCATGTTTATGTCGATATGTGCAATAATTCTTTTAACAGCCCGAACTTGAAAAAATACTTTTGGCATAGTTACCGATACTTTTTAAGGACTTTCTATTTAATAGTTTTAAATAATTTCTAAGAAAATATGCAACAAAAATATCTCAAAATTAAAACTCAACCGGATTTAAAGATAAAATGACCAAATATATAAAATAACTGCTTGAAAACAATGCGAGATAAAATAAATTATAATAAACTAAAACGCTTGTTTTAGATTTATTCTATTTAGTTGTTTATGCAGATTTGCTCTACAGTCAATTAATTTACATAATTTTTATTTTGCTTAAAACATTTATTTAACAAGTTAAAAAAAAACCGATAGTAAAAGACAGGGTTACACAACAAGTGAAAAGATATTGTTCGTAAGCTAAGATTATTTTTTTTCTAAAGGAAAATCAATGTTTTGCGGAATAAATAAAAGTGATCTTGGATTTTTATCCATTTTGGAATTAAGTAAAAAATTGGGTTTTTTAGGAATATCAATTATATAGGACTCACTGTATGCTGAATATAAATAAGCACAGACTATTAATGTTTTATATCTAATACCCCTGACAGACATAGGATTTGTATACTATACTATCATGGTATACTACATGTGTGTCAACCTAAACTACAATTAAATCATGAAACAAAGTGGTATATTGATGGTTTATATACTACTGTAGTATGCATACCATGGTATTGAAACCATATGTCTGTCAGGGGTATAACATAAAAATATATATAACTAAATGAAAAAATAAGTAAAAAATAAAAATCGGTCAAGCTCGATCGTAAGATACCCTGCAATACCGTATTTAAAAACAAATTTTCGAGAGTGTATCCTACATACAATCCATGGGCAACCATGGACCCGCCAGAAGGAAATTATGATTTGAGGCTAAATTCATGTAAAAGTTCTTTGCGTCGAATATTGTGTAGATATCGTCATCTATATGAGATTTGTTTGCCTTTAACTAGTCTCACGAAAGGGGCTTATATGGGACCTATGGTTAATTTGGAACCTACCACCACAACAACTTGTCATAGTTGCTATCGCAACAGTTATTCACCCTTATCGTGTTTGGCGTATTTAAAATGCGCCTACGACTGTTTGGTAATAGATTAAATAGAACGTGAAGTTATTTTCTTTAATATATTACCAAACAGTCGTAGGCGTATTTTTAAATACGCCAAACACGATAAGGGTGATTGTCGCTAATTTGTTTTTCAATACCAATATTTTTCGGTAAGTTATGGCATTAAAAGCTATTTTCGGCGGTAGTATTTGTATAGAAACTATTGTTAAATACGGACCGATTCCAAAAAAATTTGATAAGATTCTTAAGGTTGCAAAAAAATAAATTTGGACCAAATTTAATTTAATTATCAACATAATAAGATGGTTTATGGTCACAAAGCAACTATTCCGGAAAGAAGAAGCTTGTACGGGGACTATGTAAACATTTCCAGTAGGCTTGGTGGTTGGGACAATTAGAACCTCTGTACTTAATTGCATTAAATAATCTCCAAAATTGCGACCTGGGGCCTGATTCTGGCAGTCGTGATCGAGTAATTTCTCGATTCGTAAGCAATTTAATATCTTATTATTTCAGTCAATACTGAACGAATCGAAATTATTTGTAAAGCATTAATTTGAGTTTCATAATACTGAAAAAATAATTTCGATTCGTTCTGTATCGACTGAAATAAAATTGCTTTCGAATTGAGAAAGGTCTCGATCACGACTGCCAGAATTAGGCCCCTGTACTTTGCGCATAAGGTTTACATAGACAGCCAGTCAGCCGGACGGACAGACATCGCTAGATCGATTCAAAAAGTGATTGATTCTAAGGGCTTAAAAATAAGTGCAAGTTAAACTCTCTTTTTTGTTTAAATTGCGTTTAAACCATTAAATCTACAAAACGGTAAACATATAAACCGCTTTTAAACGCATAAAATCGGGCGTTTAAACTACCAATACAAACCATATGAAATGACAACATTGATCGTAGTGCTGCCACATTATTAGTTTTCAAACTACATATTATATATGGGGCACTGATTTACAGCTATTGAGTTAAAACAACATATACATTTAAGTATAATTTTACTAAGCAAGCGTTTAAACACTCACTGATTTATTAGCCATAAGACGGATTTAGTACCAATTTTTCAAGGTGCTACAAACATCAGCACAAACGTATAATATCCTCTCCACTATTGTGATGTGGCCATAATTAATGTTAATCGTTTCTTACAGTATAAATACCAGTAAATTGTTTTAATTCTATGATTTCATGTTTAATGACCCGTTTGAATTATTATTAAAATGAAAACTAGACCACAAATCAAAACGGCCCTTGATGTATTGGCTGGCTTTAGTGTTTAAATTTTTTTTTTCAATAGATCTACTAAACGAAGTGGCAAAATGTTTTAATTAATTTAATACAATTCTGAAAAACTTTATAACAATATCTTATTTGTTTATAAAATTTAAATATAAAAAGAAATATATACAAAACCTTTTCTTTCGCTTCACAATTTTATGACTTTTAGTCAATGACAACGTTTGAGAACGCAATAAACCCTTCACTTTTAGTTCAGTTTGAATTTTTTTCAATATTTTTCATGACGCTGTTGGTCAAACTTGCATTAGTTTAAAACTATTTATTAAGTTGTTTGTTGTTATTAGTTAATCGTGTTACTGTCTTTACTCCGATATCGAAATAATAACTTTAAAAACGCTGGCAGAAAATAAGAATAAATTAAATTAAGAAATTTTTAATTGAAATAACTTGTGCATTGTCATAGTTGGCATAGAGATTTTAATTAAAAGATGTAAAAACGCTATTTCAGCCCTCCCGAATCATTGATACCTTTTTTAAGAATTAGAATTTTTTGAAAACATAAAATTCATTACGAACCAATCTTTTTAGAAACTGACATCTAAGTTTCTAGTCATGTAAAAATATGCACAGAAAAAAAAATTTTGTAACCAATTAAAAAATGTGTGATATTAATTAAAAAATTAATTAAATTTGCACTAGTAAACAAATTAATAGTATAAATTAAATATTTTTTGATATTAACAACATTTTCTGCAGAAATGTTGTTGATACAAATAAACGTTTAATTCACTTGATTAAATTTTTAATTAAAACTGATTTTATTTTTGATTAATCTTTTAATTTAAAAAATTGGGCAAGATTTTTTTCTGTGTACTCTTTAATTTTTCTGCCTGCAGTTGTATTCGAAATACCGTATTATATCCTGAGTACCGTATTATATTCAGGGTACCGTATAAAAATTAAAGTTTACCATCTATCGCTTATTACGAAAAGTTATAAGCACTTCACGCTGTTATGCATCCCAGCTTGTGTAATTTTGGTTTGCTATTAAAAATGGCTGAAATTGTGTTGTGTATAAGAATTCTCTTTTAAGTATTTTAATTAAAATTTGATTGTAGTTAGGGATTTTCGATGGAAGAATATATTTTTTATTCACGATAACTATTGATGAAATTAAACAAGTTTTCTTACGCACTGAATATGCATTTCAGATGCATTTCTAGTTTTAAAGCACCAAAAGACTTTGCAAATCGTGAAATTTATATTAATATTTTTTACATCGAGTACGGTTAAATACTTATTGTCTGGGCTACAATGTCGACTGCTAGCGTTCGTTTGCATTTTCAACGACAAACAGCTGATGTGCGTCCCACTAACAATTTTTAGCACGACAAGTCGATCGACAATGCGAACGAACGATAACGTAATAGTTTTCATACAAATTTGTGGCCCAAATTTTGTGGTTTTGTTAAAATATTACACGAAATTATTTCCTTACACACCCAGACTAAATAATTTGTATAATTCTTATACTTATATATTTTTTAAATACATTACTTACAGCCAATTCACATGGAGGCTTTTACGACGTCTCTTATGGTTTGTTGGCGAGCGGTGTAGAGCAGAAAGAGAGGTTAACAAAACGACTCATTTTGTGTTTTTCATGTCGTTTTTTATACAGTAATTTTGACTTAGCTGCACAATCTCCTTTGCACGATTTTTTGTGCAGGTAAATCAAAAATGCAGCTATCTTAATTGTATTTAGCTGCCTTAATGTGCAGGTACGCAATTGTGGTACCTGTATAAAAATGCAGCTAAAGTATAGTGTTTGAAAGAGGAGTAACAACGTTTTTATTAATAAATTGATAGTAACAGTGACGTTCAAACAACCTGTACTCCTTTGTTATGCATTTTTATATGAACGGATAGCCAAATTGGTAAAAATAAAGTGGGGAACAGAATAGTCGTTGTAGTACAACGTTAATATTAGCGCAGCAAGCTGTCAAAAGTTAAAAACGGCAGTTTCAAAGTAGTGTAAACAGAATACGTAGTTGAAGTAGTCTTTGAAGTTGAAGCGCAAAATTCGAAATTTTGAACTCTGTTGCGCTACAGAGCATTCGCCAGCTTCAAATACTACTGTAACTACTTTATTTTGTTCCAGGTCTAGGATTTGCTATTCATTTCATATAATCGTGGTAAAGTTGCTATAACTACAAACCATATGCATAAATGTAGGTACATGCAAACAAAATAAATGAAATATAATGATGCCAGTCTGACTTGTTTGCGATTTTTGTTTTTATAAACAGCTTAAATTGGATATTTAGGTAAAAAAAATGGCCACCATATTTTTTTCATGTGTGCATCTAACTTTGATGTTTTGTATGCAAATATTTTTTAAAGCTGCCCAAAAATATGAAAAATATGCAGGTATACAAAATGCACGTAACACGGATTTTGAAGAATAATTCCAGAAAATATGTAGGCAGTTAAGTCAAAGTGCAGCTAACTTAAATTTTTTGTATGAAAAAAATTTTAAAATGCCAAAAATTTTGGGCACTTGTCTTAAATGTGAAGGTAAAGAAAGTGCACTTAAAAAAGGAATTTGTATGGGATTATAAAGAATAATGCCAAAAATGATCAATTTTGTGCAGTTAAGTCAAAAGTGCACCTAAATAAAAGGCAGTTATGTCAAAACTACTGTATTGCTCTTTTAACTTTTTCTTTTTACGTTTTATTCTTTTTCTTAGTCTGTGTTCATACGGCTCATGTTTTAATGACATGATTGCTACTTTATAGGCGAGAGGGACGAGGGGAAAAGAAACGAATACCTAGATGCATGTACTGTCAGAACGCATTGCTTTTTCATTCACTGTTTAATTTTGTTTTTGTTTTCAATATCAAAAAAGCACACATGCATAGGCACGACTATACAAAATAAAAAACATGTCGCCAACATGACATGAATCATTTGAACGCCATTTCATGTTCAAAGAAGAAAAAGGAAGAATCATGTCAATAAGACATGAGCCGTATGAACTCAGACTTACTTTGAAGTGTGTGGTTGAAAATACAGACGGGCCCAGCAGCATTCTTGATTATTTTTTTTGGTGTGTTTCTTATTTTATGTAAATAAATAATGTATAATTATGTAAACATGAGGAAAAAAGTAATTTTGGCAGAACATGCTTACAGTACGTTGGGAAATTCTCTTTCTTCGTTTATTTAAATTTGTTTTGATTGTACAAAAGTAAACGAAAAAAAGATAATTAGTTTATAATTTCGGATAACAGAGGTAATGTCGGATAATAGAGGTAATTTAGATCAATGCAAAAAATTTTTTTATTTTCCAGTTAATTGATGCTGCCGGTTAATCGAATGACGGATAATCCGGGCCATACTGTAAATAAAAAAAGACATGCAACCAAAAATCATCGCATGAACGCAAAGAGATTTAGGAAGTTGCTTTAAAGGGGAATCAAGATAAAACGACGTCGTAAAAGCCCTCATGTGAATTGAGTGTAATAAAATTGTATATATAGTTCTATGAAATATTTTTCACAAAATTCTATTCTTTTTTTTTTGTTTACTGCTTCGTTTTGTATTTTTATGGCTTAATTTGCATGTTTGGCCGATTTTTAATTTCAAACTAGCGTTTCATTAGTGGAATTGTTGAAGGGGCAAAATAGTTATTCGCCAATAAATAAATGGATTACGTGTCGATAGTTAGTGGGGCGCTTATGAGAACGATTATGTGTGACTTATTGTGGCTCGCTTATGTTGGCGATCGATATCGTGGGCCACGCTATTAGAGTCCATTAACACTAGGGATGCCATTTACCAAGAATCAAATAACTGGAAAATAGAAAAAATTCACCCGGATTTTGAAAAAATAACTGGGCAATTTTAAAATTCAGAAGTAAAATTTTACTTCATATTTTTGTACAGTAAAAAAAAAAAACATAAACAGGAAGGAAACGCTATATTTATATAAAGTTCAGTCTTATGTCATATTACATAATTATGTATATATTCGCTACAGGTGGCAGTGAAAAGCCTGCTGATTTTGAGAGTTCAAACCAATTTGTTTTGGGTTCACAATGTTTTGTTTAGAAATGGTTGACATTTCAAGCAGTAAAGACTTACAATGCAATGTTTCTGTTGTTTTTGTATGCTGTAGAATTGCTGCCAATAAATTTGCATTGGTATATATTAATTTAAACAATCGAAATCGAGTGAAATTGAAATCAATGGAGATTTCCCCTTGTAATTTTTTAGAAATTACCGTAGTTTTTCCTGTTTTTAGATAAGTTTTACTCATAGTATAAAGTATATAAAACGAAATAATTTAATGAACTTAAAATACTTGTTCGTTTTTAAAGTTTGATCGATTTTAATTTCACTCGGATTCGACTTACAGAACATGGCTGATAACCATTTGTTTAGCCTCATATTTATAGTTTGTACTGTTATTTGCAGAGTTTAAAACCTCTATTTCTTCAGTAGTAAGCAAATATATTTGAAACATTTTGCAACTTTCATCACAATTTAGTCTTATTACAATTGTAGCCTTAATTCGGTCAAAGCAATGGATCTTTGTGAGTAAAGATTATTAAAAATACCTAATGCCCTTTCATGATAAGTATTACTAATTGGCAAGAACAACAAACCAGATCAATTAATACAGACTTTGTACGTTATTTTTATCGCATTTTTTAAAACTGGACCGTATCATGTTCATTGGAATGTCTTTCGGCAAATCGAAATTTTTTTCTTTACAATTTGTGTCTTAGTATATGATTTTGTTTTTTACAAAATATTAATTTTATCATTAAAAACTATAGTTAATAAAAAAAATAATTTTTCAAAACTAAATAAATTTTTTAACTAGATAAATTGTATTTTAGCTGGTACCTTACAAGACCCAAAAAAACTGGACAATCCAAGCCGTCTGGCAACCCTAATTAACACTCACCCCACTTTTCTTTTGAATTAATATATTTATGTTATAATAATCGAATAGCCCCTATGCCAAGGAGGGTTCTACCCCACAAGAAGGGTTATACCAGAACTGCAGAATTTCTTATAACTTCGTAAAGAAAAATGAAACTTGTTCAGGCGACTTATAAATAAAGCATTTTTTTGGTTTATAAATATATTCAATTTATATCATAAATGGTACTCCACTAGTTATCAGTTTGAGCAATAAGTAGTACTCCGCTAAGGCAAGGTAAATTTTAATTAGTTCTTTACCAGGTTAAAAGTAAGGATTCTACCGGAACTCCACCATGTGTTATTACTTCGTAAAGAAAAGTAATAAATGGTACTCCACCAATATTAGACTCAAGTTATAAGTGGTACTCCAGCAATATTTAAATTAAGTGAGCTATAAATGGTACTCCGCGAAGTCAAGGTAAATTTTAATTGATCCTTCACCAGGTTAAAAGTAAGGGTTATACCTGAACTCCACCATGTGTGATAACTTCGTAAAGAAAAGTAATAAATGGTACTCCACCGATATTAAACTTAACCCTCAAATACCTGAATTTTCAATATGTATTTTGCCATTTATGTGTCTTTTCGCATCAAAGTTCTGACTAGAACGGTTTCTTCGTCCACACTATCTCAATCATTTGACTCAATTGGTACCGTTATACTGAGAATTTTATAATCATTTAAAATTTTTGCATTGTAACAGCGTGAAGTAAATTGGTTTTGTTCAATACTTATTTTTCTGATGACCGCCTGTAGGCGGTCTTGGGTGTTTAAGGGTTAAGTTATAAGTGGTTCACCAGCAATATTTAAATTAAGTGATAAATGGTACTACACCAATTTTCAATTTATGTCATAAATGGTACTCCACTAGTTATAAGTTTTTTCTGTAAACGGTACTCCACTAAGGCAAGGCAAATTTTAATTTTTCCTTCACCAGCTTAAAAGAGAGGGTTCTACCGCTACTTGTAAAGAAAAGTAATAAATGGTACTCCACCAATATTTAATTAATGTCATAAATGGTACTCCATCAGTAGTCAGTTTGAGCTGTAAAAGCTACTCCACTAAAGCAAGGTATATTTTAACTGGTCCTTCGACAGGTAAAATTAAAGGTTTAATGTCTAAACCTGAAAAAGCGTAACGCGGCATAGCAAAGCGACGCCAAGCCATTAAATAATGCGAGCGAAATGTAAAACGCGCAGAGACAGACACACAATATGACCATAACGTGTAAGCTGCTTTCGCACAAAGAATAGTTTTACTAAAGTCCAAAGTGCCTTTTGTCTTAAATTTTTTTATTTCTGTTATTTTTGGGCAGTTTTTTTTTTGTTTTAAAAAATATTTTGCTTTAAATAATATTTTTATTTTGTTTTTTTTTTTTTTTAACACAACAACTTAATTTATTTTTTATTTATATGTTTGCACTTACTTAAAATTTACAAAAACAAAAAATAAATTTCAAAGTTAAAACCGAAACACAATTAACACTTTACTTCACTGTAATTACTCCTACTTTATAAAACATTTAACGGTGTTCCAGACTCAGGTAAATATGAACGACTAATTGAATACTCCAGTACAATTGTTGCATGCAAGGCCATTTCAATGATTAGACTTTATATGATGAAGTTGAAAAACGATGAAAATTCTAGTGATAATGATGAAAATCGTGATGATCAAAGTGATGATGATAGAAGGGGTCATAGTGCAGTGGAGCCGGGTGTATTGTCTTGATAATGGGTGCTGGGTGATAAGTTTTCACTATGGGCAAAACATGTTTGACAACGGGCACAACAACAGGCTTAATATAGGGAGCACTGTGTATAACTGTGGAGCTTTGATGGGATATTGCAGCTGGCACATGCACGTATTTGGCCACATGTAAAGGCTCATGATGCAGTAAAGGATAATCCAAATGGGCATGATGATGGCCATGCAAATAGCCAGGACGGGCAGCAGCCAGAGATACAAAGGCTAAGCACATGATAAAAGTCTAAGTGAAGAAAAACCATTTTTTAATTGCAAGTAATCCTTGTAGTTTTTCCTTCTAAACTTACCACTTTGGTTAACATGTCTCTGTTTGTATTGTACTTTTTCCTTTTTTTTTTATTAAATTTAGCCCGTTCTTAATCCTTTGTTTTGTGTTGTTGTAATGGAAAACTTCGACTGATGATCAGTGTTTACCAGGCCACGACTTTTATATTTTCTTAGATTTTTAGATTTTTATGCAAAATACGAAAGAAAAAAAAATAGCAAAAAAAATTAAGTTCATTAAAACAATGCAACCACTATGACATCAAAATAATGTAAAATTAACAGCAGCAAATAACACCAACAATAACAACAACAAAAATAATGACTAAATTACATTGGAAGAACGACATAAAAGACTTTATCTCTGCATATTGTTCCTCTTCTGTCTTCTGTCTTTTGCATTTGAATTGTTTGTTGGCAGCAACATTTAATTGTCAGAATCTATGTTGGACTTTTTGTTGTTGTTGCAATTCTATGCTGCAATACTTATTGCTGCACTAAACAGTGGTAATCTTAAAAGTAGCTGCTGTTGGTTTCTCTGCTGCAGCAGCTACTGGCGATGTTTTGTTCAGTTGTCGCTGATATCAAATGTTGCTGTTTCTAATAACAAACAATTTACTTTTGTCTTTAATTTAGTTTTTTCTTTTGTACGGAAAAAGATGCTTCAATTTGCCTAAAAACAGTCTCACAACAATTCTATGCAATCTGGTGTTTGTCTGGCTGTGAGGTAGAAAATGGAATTAAAGGAATGAAATCTTAAAAGACCACAAAAAAAATTACTGAAACATGGTTATCTAAGTGTATGAATGTAATTTGATTATAAGACTGTATATAATGAGTGCGGTTCTGTTTATAACAGCCTGGACAACGAAGTCGACCGTTATTGCTCGGTTGTATTTTCGAGGACAAACCGCTGATTTGTGATCTCTTAAAGTTTTCAGCACGGCAAGTCGTTCGACAATGCGATGCCAGCGAGCGATAAAGAAACAGTTTCCATACAAATTTGCTGCCGACTCTGAAATTTTATTCGTCCACAAATGTCAAAATCAGTCTCTTGTGTTGTGGTTGTCGACAGAGGCGTGGTGCAATATTAAACGAAATTATTTCTTAAAAATAACTAGAAACACCAACACAACATTATTTTTTTAATAAGAAACTTACTTCAAAACAACACCAGTATTACTTACAATTTAGTTTTTTTTAAGTACTAGCGGATACCCGGCGTTTGCTACTACGCTCCCCCTTGCCATAGTCCCATTTCAGCTTATGAGTCATTCACAGCTTATGTGTCTGTCTATCTAAATAGGATTCTATCTATGTTTTAAATTTCATTTAAATCGTTAAGATTAATTCATAAAGGCAGCAATTTTCCCCTACCTCCCTTCGTGGTCCTATTTCAAAAAAAAAAACATTATATCTAATGTGTTCATAAAAATAGAGATCTATCTATGTTTTGAATTTCATTAATAGTTTCGAAGAGGCAGAAATTGCCCCTTTCTTCCCTCGTGGTCCTATTTCTTAAAAAAATAATAGCTAATGTGTCCATAGAGGTATAGCTATACTTCCGTTTTCCATTTTATTTAAATCTGTTAGTCAGTTTCGGAGAGGCAAAAATTTCCCCCTACCTCCCCTCATGGTCCTTTTTTTTAAAACCATCTTTACAAAATTGCTTTTCTAATGAAACCGCTTTGAAGCACATTGTTTGGATGGCTTCAGAGTCTATAACAGGCATATCAAGCCCTTGCCGCATAAATAGCTTAAGCGACATCTTTTTCAATTTTCGTTTTTAATAAATGTCTTTATTGGCAACACTTGCATCATCTCCTAAAATGTCATGGTCACATAAGGTTCCGTTACGATTTTAGAACAAAAAGAATTTTATCTTAACCCTGCAGATAATACGACTAGTCCATACGCGCATGTAAAATATAACCCATAAGGGACTAGGGCTAGTCCAAAGGTAACCCAAATGTATGAAAAAACAAATGGTCTATTTAACATTTCGATGTCCTAGGGCTGGACCATACAACAGAGTAGTATTAAAACTACTCCATGTTCATACGTACTCCCAGTGGATTAGTTTTGAAACTACTCCATGGTATACTCCAGAAGATCCGTTTTAACTTCGTTTAAAAACAAAAACATGTCGTTTAACTACAAACTCTTTTTTAACAATGACATCGTCCATGCTTGCTTTACATTGGACCAGTCCAGGGAGTAGTCCATTAGTCTTAAATGGATCACGTAGTCCAATATTTTATGTAGGGAAGTAACATCCTTCATACAAAATTTTTACGGCATTTTGTTTTTGTTGCTTAAGCTTTTTTGCGGTAATGACTCGATACGTAGGTAAAAACTTTTTTTTTATATATACACTCAAATCCATCCGATGTTAAGTACGGATTTTCTTGAATCAACTACAGAACGATTGATTCATGTAAGGATTTTCAATCGCGAAATACTTAACTTATCCATATTCAATCCCGAATTCGTACTTGAAATAACTCGAAAATGAAATTGATTTAGGTAAAACTAAAATTAAACCAATCTCAAAATGACCTTGATTTTAGTACTGAAAAGTTGATTCAATCCCGAATTCGTACTTGAAAAAAACCAAAAGTGAAATTAGAAGGAACATTTTTTTATGTTTTATTAACTTACCCGCTTTATACCTTACAGAATTTCAATTAAAAACAAGTAAAAGTGCTATATTCGGCTATGCCGAATCTTATATACCCTTCACCATGATGAGATAAGAACAAAAAGTTATATACATAAATAAAGTTCTTTAGATAGGTATAAATAAATATTAATTGAGCCACGCCAACTTTTCATTTCGCCATGCCGAGGAATAACAAAAAAAAACAAAAAATTTATATATGCTCCTACACAGAAAAAATTATCCAAAATTTTTCATCAATTAATAAAGCATTAATCAAAAACATAATCAGTTTTAATTAAAAATTTAATCAAGTGAATTAAACTTTTAATCGAGTGAATTAAACGTTTAATTAATACTATTTCCTGGTTGAATTGATACTATTAATTTGTTTACTGGTGCAAATTTAATTAATTTTTTAATTAATATCACAAATTTATTAATTGAAATCAATTTTTATTTTTTTCTGTGTAAGCTTGTTTCTTCTTTTGCCAATGTTGATGTTTGAAATTGGTTTTATAATCTTAAAATCGTTTTTAGAACATAAAAAAATTAAATAAAAAAAATGAAAAAAAAAAATATTTTTGGGATTCGAACTGGCAATATCATCAGTCTCAGTAGACAACTTAACAACTCGGCTACGAATGCTTTAACTGAAGAAGCGTTAAATTAAAATATATTGAGTCTATGAGTTTGTTTCTTTTTTTGAGCGGCATATCATATACATGCATAAATGTGTATGTGTATGCGTAAAATTAAACACATTACAAATAAAATCCACCACTTGTAGTGAAGGGTATAAAAAAACAACAACAAAAACCACATTACCAACACTGTATTACCATAGCCACTGTATGACCGTAGAAACCAAAATTTAATTGGTTTGTATGGTATGTTTATGTCGTTTTGAAAATACAGTGTTGGTATGGTAATGTCACGTCTAATTGGACCTTTAAAGGAAAAAATTTGAGGCAGTCGTGGTTTTTTACTCATATCTCAGCCATTTGTGGACCGATCTTGCTGAATTTCAATAGCAAACAATTCCGGACCATATGTGACATAAATGTATAATAACCTGGCCCCCATCATATATGGGGTCTTCGGAAAATCCATTTCAACGGACAGACGGACATCGTTAAATCAACTTCGCTCCTCATAAGGACCCATAATATACATATATATTTTATAGGGTCTAACATCAATATTATAGAAATTACAAACGGAATGACAAACTTTTATATACCCTATTCACCACCTGTGGTGAAGGGTATAAAAAACTCCAGCATCATTCCCGATATGGGTTTGACTTTAAAAACTTAATGTACATATTTTACTGAAAATATACAATAAATGAGATCTCTTGCTTTCAATTTTACTTTTAAACATGAAAATAATGTGTTTTCGTCTTGTTGTGTTGTTTCTACACACAACAAGTAAATCGTTTTTAAACTACTTGTGTGGTCTTGTTGTAGTGTCTGCAACAAACTTTAATAAGTTAAATGAGATTAAAACGCTCACTTTGTAACTTTACTCTCGAGTGGCACTACCAACGAAAGGTTTCATTTATTTTTTTACTTGATTTAAGAATTTTTTACTTATTTTAAAAAATTCCGGGATTGATTTTCGAAAGTTATCCCATTTATGATTGTTTTATGTACGTTTTAGTGTTATTTGTACTTGCATTTTTGAGTACGACTCGAACATACAGTAAGTATAAAAATTTAATTCATGCCGAGTGTTTTTCTTTCTGTGTAGATTTTTTCAAAACTCTTTTTTTGTTTGCTTCTTTTTTGTCATTTGAAGGAAATAAATAAGCACAGAGCTGGGGTTTAATCACCGCATTCGACATCGTATCGAGTAAACTGTCATATTTTTCTGCATATGATAGTATATAACTACACACTACCTAAACATAAGCAAAAGACAGTGGTCTAAGGGTATGGTGGGTGATATAAGCCCAAAGTTATTTTATATATTGTAATGCCGAGGTCCAAATATTAGACACTAATACTCAAAATACTCCATAGTACTGAAAAATGAAGAAGCTACAGGGTTGCGCATATTAAATGCTATCATTTAATAAGTGAATAATTTTTTTTTATAAAATTTAATTTAAAAAACTTGAAAAGTGTATGATGGAAAGACTCAGCACAGAACAAAGATCAAAAGTTGTTCAATTTTATTTTAAAAGGCAACATTCGATTATTTAGACACAAAGATCATATCTCATAATGAGCGTTGAGGCTTATTTTCAACTCAATGGTCACCTTAATACAAATATGGGACAACAAAAATCCAAGAATAATTGTTTAACACCCACTTAGACGCACAGTATGGTATGGAATAACTTAAAAGAATTGTAATTGGAGCCACAGCTCACAAAGCTCGTCCAACTGTGACTCTTTTTTTAAAGATCAAAACGTAAATTATGAGCCAGCCACCCTATAGTTTCCTGAGTTTCATAGCAGTGAAAGTAAAATGCAAATATTAAATTTGCATCTATGTCTCCGTTTAAATAAATTTACTCTTTTAAACATCATCTGTTTAATATTCATTCATTTATGTTTCCACTGCCACTGTTTTACCTTTTGGCTTCACTTTTGCCTTTAAGTCTTTCCGCACTGCACTTGGCTGCCGCCAGTGTTGAAGAGCAGAATCTAAGTGTTATAATGATTTGCATGATATAAAGTTTTATTTTAGAATTAAGCTGCTTTGATTTTCAGCTTTTTTTTAATTTGTTTTTTTGCAATATCCATGTAAAACAATAATTACAGTGTACAGTTTTGAGATAAATTTTGCTTTTTTGTGTTTGTATAAATATTTTGGTAGCTCAACTGAAATGTATTCTTTTGTCTCGTTTGTTTTAGAACTCAAATTTTTTAATTTTGTTTGTTTTTCGCGGGTTTAATTATCTGTTTAGTTTGTATTTATTTCCAACGATTTGTTTTTTTTTTTTTTTGTATTAAAAGCATTTGACATATGTTCCGTTTAAAATTGAGTAAACAGTGGTTTCATTTAAATACAGAATATTATTTCTAAGTGCTGGTTCAAGTTTAGGTCATCAAGTCTTGAGCTTTAAGGAGAGAAGTTAAAAGGTAATACAATTCCTTTTACTCCATCTACTAAAAACTCAAGACGATTTAAGTTTTAGCGGTCAGGTCTTAAGCTTTCTAAAGAGAAGGGAAATGGGAATGCCATTTTTTTCTTCCCTTCTCTCCTAAAAATTCAAGACTTGAAGGCTAAAACTGGAAAAGTGTGAACCAGCACTAATTGTCTATCCTGTCAAGACGTTTGGGGTAAAGTTGTCCATCAATTTTGATGTTCGAACCCAGAAGAAAAGGAGTTTACCATTTCATCTTATTTATAGAACATTTTTAATCCTATTTTTTCTTAATTTACTTTTCTATTCTTAATTTACTCCTATCCCTAGTCCTATTCCTATATAGCCTTAGCACTAGCCCTAGTTCAGTTCTAGCCCTTTTTCTGTCGTATTTATTTTCTTTTTTATTATTCATATTCCTGTAGAGTTATCAGAAGTTATTCTATTTCTACTGCTTTTCGTATTCCTATGCTTATTCCACGTTCTATTCCTAGTCCTTTCTTATCCCAGCTCTCAGTCCTGATCCTAGTCTAATTTATAGCCTTATTTCTAGTGCAGTTCTAAGCCTAGTTGCCAGTGCTGTTTACAGTATTTTCGTAGTATTATTTCTACTATTTTTTCAAAGTTGTGTTTGTAGTCCTTTTCCTAGTTTTTTCGTATTCCTAGTCCTATTTCTTTTCTTATTCCTAGTTCAATTCTCATTCATTATTCTAGTCTTGTTCTTACCTAGTCCTGGTACTACTCCTAGTTCTAGTCCTGTTCCTAGTCCTAGTCCCAGTTCTAGCCCTAACCCCAATCCTAGTCCTGGTCCTAGTCCTGGTTCTTTTCCTAGTCCTATTGCTAGTCCTTGTCCTAGTCCTAGTCCTAGTTCAATTCTCAGTCCTTCTTCTAGTCTTGTTCTTAGTAGAATTCTTAGCCCTTTTGCCAGTACAATTTCTAGTCTCATTTCTTCTCCTACTTTTTGGTATTTTCATAATCCTGTTCCTAGTTTTATTCCATGTTCAACTCCTAGTCCTAGTCTTTTCCAGCTCCTAGTCCAATTTCTAGTCCCTTTCCTATGCCATGCCCTATTGCTATTTTTGTTCATATTCCTAATCTTCCATCTTTTCCTGGTCACAGTTCTATTCCTAGTCCTTTTTCTAGTCTTATTTCTCTTTCTCTTCCCAGTCATATTCCTATTTATAACTTCAAGTCACATATTCAGACCTTTTTCTCATAACACTTCTGCTCCAAGTCATGGTTTTCTTCTAGCCGGATCTTCTGTCCTTTTTTAACTCCTTCTTCTGACTCTTATTCTCGTAGGATTTTTTCCATTTCTAATCCTAAGCTGTTTTCATTTTAAATGAACTTTTAATTATAAGTTTTACCTAGATAAAATGAAAATAATTTTTCCTAAAATTTTTCACAAACCAATTCCACTGTCAACCATCTTAGAACATTTACCATTGTTTTCTTGTTAATTACTTGCAACGATTTCATTTAAATACTTTTGTTTGAAATCATACTATTTTTATATCGGCTAACTGCAACTTTCAGAGATTTTAAACTCTAAACAGCAGGTGAATTAATTTATTTGTTTTCTATTAACTTAAATGACATATAAACGAAACTAAAATGCAATAAACTTGATTTTAGAAATCTTCTTCGCTGCACGTTCGATACATTTAAAACAATCGATAAAGACAAGAGGCAAGCGTGCACAGCTACGAGCATAAGATCATAAATAAATGAATTACAAAAATTGTCTATACAAGTGCAAGTTGTTGGCATAAAGTCAATTTCAGTTTTTCAATTTAAAACGAACATGTGTGCAGTTGGCACTTCAGCACAAGTATTTTGTTATGAGACAATTGTAACAAACATTTCAAACACATAACTGACGTTTTGTTGAACATGAAAATTTGTGACCTTTATTAAAATATAATTTAAAACCATTTTAAAGTTAAAAAAAAATATCATAAAACCACATCAAACATCTAAATTTTTATTGAAATGGTCAATTGTGGCTTCGCAGCAAACAGAGTTTGCTAAAACAATCAATAACTAGAACAAAAATCTTGTCAATAATGAACTTTTGCCGAGAAAGACAGACAATGATTTAAATGTCTTATTTTTTAGTTGGAAGTTTTATGTTACAGTTTTGGTTAAGGTCACTGAATAAATTTTTACTTAAAATAACTGTTGTTTAGACGTTATAGTTTTAAAGATTCTCAATTTTAATGACATTAGAGTTTTCAAGGTTTTTCTTAGAAACATTTGAGCTTAAAAATTTTAAATGCTAAATGTTAAATAACCTCTTGTTATTTAAGATATCGTCTATTTAGTATTTAATACAAGCTTTTTTGAAGGTATTAGAATGAACAGCTTTAAAGCACGCCATTCTTAAGTTAGTCGTATATAGATGACAAAAAATAATTTAAGTTAACGGCAGCTAAGTTTAATGGCTATTAAGAATTTTTTTTATTGATAACAGTATCTCGACTTATTTCAGGAATATATCGTATTGCGTTCTCTTATTCTTATAATAACTTAAGGCCTACTCATACTTCTTAACTACATACCAACAAACATTTTAATTTTATATTGTCGATCTAATTTGAATTGCCCTTATGCCGTTCCTAGTCCTTCCTCTATTTGCATTATTGCTAGTTTAATTGCTGTTCCTATTCTTTTTCATAGTAATGTTTGTAATCCTTATTCTAGTGTATTTCATATTCCAAAAAGTCTTTTCCTAGTCTCATTTCTGGTCTTATTTCTCGTTCAAGACCTTTTCTTAGTCCTATTGCTTCTCCCAGTTTTATTCCTAGACGTAGTCCTAGTAATTTTTTTAGTTGTATGCCTAGTTATTTTTATAGTTCAATCCCTAGTCCTCTTCCTCGTCCTAGCACTATTTACAGTGCTTTTCCTATTTCTAGTCCTATTCCTAGTCCTATTCCTAGTCCTAGTCCTATTCCTATTCCTAGTCCTATTCCTAGTACTATTCCTATTCCTAGTCCTATTCCTAGTCCTATTCCTAGTCCTATTCCTAGTCCTTTTCCTAGTCCTTGACCTATTCCTGGTACTATTCCTATTCCTAGTCCTATTCCTAGTCCTATTCCTAGTCCTATTCCTAGTCCTATTCCTAGTCCTTTTCCTAGTCCTTGACCTATTCCTGGTCTTATTCCTGGTACTATTCCTGGTCCTATTGCTATTTATATTGCTGGAGCTATCCTTGCACAATTCCTAGTCCTATTTTAAGTGCTTGTCCTAGTCATATTCCTAGTCCTTTTTGTAGTCTTATTCCTAGACCTTTTCATCTATACCAGGTACTATTCCCAGTGCAATTTCTAGTCCCATTGCTAGTCCAATTCGTAGAACTATTCCTAGTCCCGCTTCAAACCCTTTTCCTATTCTTATTCTTAGCTCTATTCCTATTTAGATTCCTTATTCTATTTTTACTTTCATTCCAAGTCAATTTCCGTTAAGTGTTCTTCCTATTTATAAATACCTATTCTATGTATTTACCTCTTCCTAGTATTATTCCTTGTTCTAGTCCTGATCTCATTCTTTGTCTGTTTCTAGTCCTATTCCTAGTTTTATTTCTGGTCCTATTCTTAGTATTCTTTATAGTCCTATTTATTCTTCTTTTCTTTTTACTTTTCCTAGTCCCATTTTAATCCTATTGTTGTTCACAGCCCCTTTCCTTCTCTTAGTCCACTTTCCTGTCTCATTCCTAGCCACGTTGCTGGTCCTACTCCCACTCCAATTTGAAAGGCATATTCATTGTCCTATTCCAATTCATAGTCCCAGTTCTTTTTATAATCTTATTGCTCCTCTAATCCCTTACATGTGCTTATTCCTAAGCTTGTTTCTACCTTTATTCCGATACAGAAAGTAATAACTCGAAAAAAATTCAAGTTTTTTCGACTTACTTTTAGTACTAGTCGTTATTAAAACTGTAAGCACAAAAGTGCTTAAAACAACCTAAAATGAGATAAATTTCAATAACCAATATGCTTGCATCCGCATGTGTTTGTCAAATTTTGTTGTTGGAACAACAGAAGCAAAAATTCCCAAATTCTTTTTGTTAAATTTATTTACTAAAGCACATACAAAGTGGTAGAATGATTAAGAAAACTATATCGGGCTTCTGGTGTCTTATAACTGAGAGTTGTTCTGTAAACAAAGAGCGGAATACAACAAAAGTGAGAAAAACTTGTGTAGCGGGTATACTGTCTATCTCTTGTTCTATAGGGTAAGGGTTTAAGTTGGAATCAATCTCACTTTCGCATTATTTAAAATACGAATTTGGGATTAAAGCCAACTTAGAAATTCTTGAATTAAGCACAGTTTGAGATTTACTTCTATCCTTCATTAACTTAAGTCAATCCTGCTTTCGGACTATTTGTAGTACGGGGCATTTGCATATCTCTCGGTTTAAGGAAATCCGTACTTAACGTATTATTGACACCGCTTGATTTATGTACGGATGAATTGATTTTCTTTTCAGTGTAGTCTTTTTTTATTTCTGTTCCTTCTGCTATTTCTTCTTTTATCCAATTTCTTGTTCCAATCTTAGTTCAATTCGTAGTCGTCCTTGTTGTCCAATGCCTTCACATATTAGTAATCATAGCCCTTTATCATATTTGAAGTTCTTGTAAAAGTGTTGTGCTTAAGACTAAACCTTCTTTAGGCCTTCATAAAATTAGCTAAAAGATTTTTTTTATTAATTTCAATTAAAAAATTATCACATTATTTTCTTAACTGAAATAATGTCGAAGTTTTTATCCCAGACTATAACACAGAAAGAAATATTTACCATTTTGTTTTTAATAATCTAAAAATAATCTCAACTACCAACTTCCGTTGTAGTTAATTATGTTTATAAATTTATAAACAAAAACATGTTTGCGAAACAAATTTAAGACAGAGATCAATGGCCAAATATTTAGTTTTGCCAACAAATTCAAGTGTGTTTTACTTGGCACCCAAAATTTTTTTTTAAAGCATTTAGCATTAAACAAAAAAAAAAAAAAAAAAAAAAAATCTAGACAGAAACTTTTGCAAGATCTTTTGTTTTCCAAAACATACAAATAAATAATATTGTTAAGCAAGTGCTGGCTCTTGAAGGTCGTTTATTTGGAAAATGTTGTAACAACCAGAAGAATTGACGAGAAGAACAAGAAACTATTCTTAGACAATAAAAATAAAGTAGAATTAGACGACAGCAAACAGACGGAATCTAATGTTTTGTAGTTAGTTAGTCAGTCAGTTGTTTTTTTTGTCTTTCAAAAAAAATTTTATAAACATTCATGTGACAAAGTCGTTGTTTTTCATTTTGTTCTCTTGATTTTTCTATATTGCAAAATAAATGTCAATTTTACCGGTATTGATTTTGAATATATTTTTAAATTTTTTTTTTTTGAACCAAAACCTTAACAGATAAGATTTTTAACTACTTTATTAAATACTGCTTTCTTATTATATGTAATACGTTAAGCTTAAAATGTATACTTACAAAAACGTCTTTTTTTAATGCCAATCTAAAATTCATCCAAGAACACTTCTCTAAGAAGTAATTTTTTCAATCTTTATTTTTTTTTTTGGTAAGACATAGCTTTTCCAAATCCTGTTTTTCCCGGGACTATTTCTAATCATGTTCCTAGCCCTACCTCCAGTCCAATTTTATTCCTTATTTTAGTCCTTATTCCTATTCTATTGCTTTTCTTGTTCTTAGTTCTGTTTTCAGTACACTTTCTTCATATATTTATTCCTATTTGTAGTGCTTATCGTATTTCTACGTTAGGTCCTATTCCCACTTTTATTGCTATTCATACTTATATTAGTATTTTTATTTTCACTTTTGTTTCTACTCATATTTCCATTGCTTACTCTATTTCCCATTCTTAGCATTATTTGTTGTTCTGTTACTTGTCTAATACGTAGTGCTGTTTCTAGTCTTATTCCTAGTTTTATTCCTAGTTCTATTCTTTATTCTGTTTCTGTTGTCTTATTTTTGGCCAAATTTTGAATGTTGTTCTATTGTTATTCCTAGATCTATTCCGAGTCATATTCCTTTTCTAAGACCTACTCTGACTCCATCTCCTACATCAACTTCTACTTCTTCTTCTACTTTTACCTCTACTTCTACTCTTACTTCTACTTTTACTTTTACTTCTACTTCTACTTCTATTTCTACTTCTACTTTTACTTCTAGTTCTGCTTCTGCTTCTACTTTGACTCCTACTCCTACTTCTACTTTTTACTTTTAGTTTTACTTTTACTTTTACTTCTACTTCTACTTCTACTTTTACTTCTACTTCTACTTCTACTTCTACTTCTACTTCTACTTCTACTTCTACTTCTACTTCTACTTCTACTTCTACTTCTACTTCTACTTCTACTTCTACTTCTACTTCTACTTCTACTTCTACTTCTACTTCTACTTCTACTTCTACTTCTACTTCTACTTCTACTTCTACTTCTACTTCTACTTCTACTTCTACTTCTACTTCTACTTCTACTTCTACTTCTACTTCTACTTCTACTTCTACTTCTACTTTTACTTTTACTTTTACTTTTACTTCTACTCCTTCTTCTACTTCTACTCCTACTCCTAATACTACTCCTACTCCTACTCCTACTTCTACTTCTACATCTACATCTACATCTACATCTACTTCTACTTCTACTTCTACTTCTACTTCTACTCCTAATTCTACTCCTACTCCTACTCCTAATACTACTACTACTCCTACTCCTACTTCTAATTCTACTCCTAATTCTCCTACTCCTACTCATGCTCCTACTCTTACTCCCACTCTTACTCCTACTCCTACTCTAACTCATTCTCCTACTCATTTTCCTACTTCTACTCTTACTCCTACTCCTAATCCTAATCCTACTCCTACTCCTACTCCTCCTCCAATTCCTACTCCTACTCTAACTCTAACTCCTACTCCTACTCATTCTCCTACTCCTCCTTCTCCTACTCATTCTCCTACTTCTACTGTTACTCTTACTCCTACTTCTACTCCTACTGCTGCTTCTGCTTCTACTCCTACTGCTACTGGTACTCCTGCTCCTACTCCTTCTCCTACTCATTCTCTTCTTCCTTCTCCTTTTCCTTCTCCCTCTCCTACTTCTCCTTCTCCTACTCATTCTCCTACTCCTGCTCTTACTCCTACTCGTATTCCTAGTCCAGGTGTTATATCTTTTCCTCGTTCTGTTCCTGGTCTTAGTCGTAGTAATTTTAATATTCTGTTATATTCTTAGTTCAATTGCTTTCCAATCCATATTCAATTTTTTTGTCTAATTTTCGGTCCTATTCCTAATAGTCCTGGAACTATACCAAGTCCTATTTAAAAAGGAGGTGCTACTCCTATTAACTACTAATGCGGTTACAAATCCTTTTCCTTGGTCCTATTACTAGGTTTATGCACAATTCAACCCCAAATCCTTCTCGTCTTATTTCTAGCTATATTTTAGTTGTTTCCTTGTCATACTCCAATTCCTATTGCTAATGTTGTTTCTTATTCTATTACTAGTGTTATTGGTTTTTCTAAATTTATTTCTAGCCCTTATCCTATGCCTTTTTCTCTTCTTCATGTTCCTGGTCCTTACATTATGCTTATTACCAATCCTCTTCCTTGTCCTCATTCTAGTTCTTTTGCTAGTCCTTTTTTATTCCTAACACGACTTTTTCAATATTCTAAAATCTTTGGTTAGTGTTTTTTTAAATCCTAAAAAAAACTAACTTTTTACCCATTTTGATTTTAATTTGACGAAAAATTAAATTTCTTTTTGTTTTATTTTAAAATCTAGTTGCACCTCCACTGTTCCTATCCAAATTTATATCTGTCGTTAGTTTTATTCAGCCAGACCCCACCTATTTTAAACTTTGTATTCAATTACCAAATTTATTAAAATTTAATTTTCCTTTCAACCCAAATTCATTCTTATCTAAACCAGGAAATGTTTAATTCACCTTAAAACTATTTGAACAACATAAACAGAAAAACAACAATAAAATGAACGAAAATATTTTAACTAAAAAAGCTAAAATTCCTCAAAAAAAAAAAAAAAAAAAAAAAAAAATCTTATGTGTAACGTAGGTTTTATTTGTAATAAGCAGTGGCCAACGCCACAACAGTTCAGTTTCTAGCTACCAACACGTATTATGAACCGTTTACTTGTAACGTATGGAACTTTTAAATGTTTGGAACCATTAAATAGCACATGAAACCATTGGATAATATGGAACCATTTAATCGCATAGAAGTTAAGTGTAGCACAAGATGTTAAACAAGATTGATGATTTAAATAAATGTTGCAAATTGCTGCGCTATCGCTGACTACTGCTGCTGTTGCAACATTTTCACTTGGTTAAAAATGAAGAAAAAAAAAAAGTAAATAAATTTAGTAGCTAAGTTTTAAAATTTTATTTTAAAACTAAATAGGTTAACAATTTAAAAAAAAATTAGGTGGTAGAATGAATCCGGTAGTTAGGCATCAACTATAAGACTTCTAATAAGCCATTCATATTTGGTGACAATATACATCTCTTTCTATTCCCAAGCCAATATTTTGATTTGCTCTGAATAATGGTCAACTTTAGAAGTTTTGAGTTTTTGTGCGATTTTATAGATTAAAATAAAATTAAATAAAAAAAATTTTAATTCAGATATTTGAATTTTACATATTTATTTACTTCAAAAGGTTTTATCTGATTAAAAAATACTTCATAATTTTTTTGAAATCTGAACAAAGACTGCCAAAATAATAAAAACAATAAAAAGATTATAATAAACAACTGCAAACAATAAACAGTTCAACAACACTACTAAATTTCCAGAATAAATGTTCTTAAAAAAGGGAAGGTATCCCAGAAACGCTTATCAGAAATGCCAAGAGCTGGGGCCAGATTCTGGCAGTCGTGATCGAGTTCTTTCTCGATTCGAAAGCAATTTAATATCTAAATATTTTAGTCAATACTGAACAAATCGAAATTATGTTTTCGGTATTGTAAAGCATTCATTTGGGTTTCACAATACTGAAAAAATAATTTCGATTCGTTCAGTATCGACTGAAATAAAATTGCTTTCGAATCGAGAAAGTTCTTGATCACGAATGCCAGAATAAGGCCCCTGATCTGGAAACTAGAAGTAAACTAGAACGTACCTGAACGAATTAAATGAAAAATATATTTATACATATATACATACAAAAAGGAAAAAACGTTCATGACAAACACATATTTAAAATGTTATTTTTGTATGGAAATCGATATTCGGTTTTCTCAGTAAATTGTGAACAAAATCAAAAGTTGTGCACCGATTACAATGAAAAAAACCTCATTTTATTTGAAATTATGTTAAGCTTAAAGTTTTTAGACCAAAACTGTTGTTTTTAGTCGTATTTTAATTTTTTATGAATTTTTAAGAACAAAATTTTCCTTTTTTTTTTTTTAAATTCAACGATATCTCTGAAACTACAGGAAAAATTTAAAAAAAATGCGAGTACGGCTTAAAGATAATATTGTTGTCCGCAGTGTAATCAATATTCATAACTAAGAGCAATTACGTGTACGGTATTTTTGTCAGTCTGTCTTAAGCTCGATGGCTTGCCGACGCGAGAACATGCCACGTGTGAAAATGTTAGCCGAAAAATACATCGTTTAGCCTTGCGACTTATTGATTTTCATTGCAAATGGCAATCTAAGAGGAAATGGCAATTCAATTGGGACTCTCGTGGGAATCATCGGAGTTCGTGGTAGCAAAACGTTTTCGTCTTGGAATTTACCATTCAAAATAGTGGGTGGCTTCGATAATGTTATTCATCAAATTTTTAATGACCAATCGCGTACCATTGAACAGCCGTGGTAGATTCAAATTTCAAAGTAGAACAACCGGAGATCCAACTTTCAGTCGTAGAAGTTGCGATAGCGTACCTGTCAAATTCAGAGAGTTCAAAAACTCTGCTGGTTAATTTTCAGTTTTGTTAATATCGCTAACGGTATCGATCGATTTATTTGATACTAAGTCGCCTGGCAACAACTGCTGTATCCTAAAGCTTAAATCGATAATCGTTCACAAAAAAGCTCTTTCTGCCAGCCACGCATGACTTTTGTGTTGCGTGCTTACATCGGGAAAAATGCGGTCAATGATAGCATGTTAAGAATCAGGAATAGTGCAAAAATTAGCGGGCATTTTAATGCATCCAGTATTTTCGTAGACAGAGAACGTGTTGGCAGATTGATTTTGCAGCATTTGGACGCGCATGTCTATTTTTAGCTGAATTTCTTCCGCATAACGCCACAGTGGCGACGATTTTAAGCAAGTGTTGATCTCATAAGCGTACGTTGAACGTGGAATGACGGGAATTGTTTGTCTCAAATCAGTGCCGCTGAAAAGCCGATAATGTATGGTTATTGTTATTTTTAGATGCCAACTGAAAAGAATTAAGAAAAAAATTTGTCAAAAAAATACATTAAATTTTCAAGAAAATTGGTTAATGTATTAATAATAAAGATAAGAGGGGGATTCTTTTGCCCTTTTTGCTTCATTTTACGCTCTAAAATGTTGAAATTTAGAGCCTTTAGTTTCTTCAAGACTTGAAGCTGTCATCGGATAATTAATTAAGAGGACATGGGTAGGGAAAGCTTTTACCCGTTTTGCCCTATTTTACGCCCTTAATGTTGGAATTTCCAAAAAATTCATATCTTTAAGTTCCATTCAGATGTTACAGTGTGTGCATGCCAAATTTTAAAAAACCCTGTTGATTAATTAAGAAGATATAGGAAGGGGAAGCTTTTACCCTCTTGCCCTATTCCCTATATCCTTTCAGATATTACAGTATCTGCATGCCAAATTTTAAGTAACAAACGGCTTAGTTAAGCAGATATAGGTAGGGAGAGCTTTTAACCCCTCTTGTCCTATTCGACTATACTATAGGCTATAGCTCCTTAAAGATGTTACATTATTTGCCTGCCTAATTTTAAGAAAATAAGTTGATAAGTTAAGAGGGTATAGGGAGGGGGAGGTTTCAATCTTTTTACCGTATTTTACGCCCTATTCCTTGTTCCCTTTTAGATGTTACAATACCTGCGTGCCAAATTAAAAAAACGGGTAATTAGTTAAAAATAAATAGGGAGGGGAAGCTTTTACCCCTTTTGCCCAAGTTTACGCCCTCTAGCCATATAATTTTTTGTATAATTATGAAATCTTTTACCATTTCGTAGCCCGAACTCTCCCTCCTCCACAACCCTTTATCCCACTGCTCATCCGCCAGGTTCCGTCCGTATGAATAAGAACAATTTTTCTGACCCAAGGTCAGATATTTTGTGCAAAATTTATAATTACAAAAGTTTTCCAAAAAATACAGGGGCATGGAATGATAAAAACAAATGTTGGGAATTAAAAATAAAGTGGGGTCAGACAAACATTTGACCCGTATAGTGTCATCGCAAGGAATGTGGGGGCCAGTTGCGCACAATTTCATAAAATTTTAAACTCTGTATGGGAGTTCCATTAAATAATAAAGATGTATGTTTAAAAAAAATTAAGAGGGGTCTGTCCTACATTTTTTCGCCTTAGAAGTGACTTTTTGTCAATTTGTTCCTGTTTGCCTCTACTTTGAGCTCGATGACCATCGACTTCTCCTCGTGCTGTATGAGAATTTGGGAAGTTTGTTCCCATAGCCTTTCGTCGGATATCGTGGCTGGCCAGAATATTTTATTAACATTTTCTAAATATGGCAAATTAACTTTATCTTTTGCTTAGGAAATATGGACCGTTAGCATTCCTTCTCTTTAAAATAATTTGTAATCAGTTCCGTTTGTAAACGTGTTACAATTATTTTAATGGATTTCTAACATTGACGTACCCATGGCTATCGGCTCGGCTTTTGGCGTCAAATAATGCTGAGTTGTAAATAAAGCAAAACAATTGCAAAACTAATGTTAGGATTATTTATAACTTTTAGTTTTGAAAACATTCTTAACAATTTTAAGATGAACATTAAGACAAGAATAACATTTGTCAGCAGATATTTTTTGTTTAAAAATATTTGATTTGTTAGTTTTGTGTGTGTCATTTATTTTGCCTGAGATGTAGAGAAAAAAAATTCAAAACTACGTTCAACACTTTTGACATCCGGTGTGGGAATGAGAAACGAAAATGTGTGTTTGGCTGCAAAAAGTTTTTAATATATTTTTTTTTTTTTTAGTTTGTTCTTATAATTGTTAGATATTGATTTCGTTGTTCAATGTTTGCAAGACGTCACAGTTTTATAATCAATATGTCTTGAATTAACTTGGAACTAAGTAGCAAGTTTCTTTTCCTTATGTTTTATTTTTATTTTTTGTACTTATTTGTGCTTGAGTTACGTTTTTTTTTCTAATTTTCTGTTGCGCTGAATTGCCATGAAGGTCATCTACTAAACTTGGCTAAAATACTATGTACAATTTTTTTTTTAACTAATAAAGTTAATGCATATTTAATGATTATACACTGAGGGAAGTGAGAAATATTTTGTAAAGATGAGATTTTCTCGTTACAGCACAAAACTCTTAAGTCTATCGTACACAAAATGTTAAAAGCCACATGCGCATGTTGGCGTAATTTTGACATCATTACACAACACGAAATTGTCATTGTGGCTTTGTATGATGTCAAAATTACGTCGGAACTACATACGCATGTGGCTTTTCACATTCCGTGTACTATAGGCTTTATTTACTTTTTATGCTGTCATTAACTTTTAAATACAATGATTTTGATTTGAACCGTTTATTTATTTAACCGTTTATTTATTTATTTATTAAACAAGAATAGGAACTAACTTAAGCTTCTAGCGTCGGATAGATCCAAGGGGAAGGAATTTGTAATGGCCCTGTGATCATTATAGGATTAACAGGAAATATTAAGGCAATTCACAAAGTGTTTTATTGTGTCATATTCGTTGTATTTGGTATAATTTTATGTATGTGACATTTAAAAAATGATAGCAAATACAACAAATATGACACAATATTTAGAACACTTTGTCAATTGACTTCTTATATTCATATATATAGATATTTATGTATATGCTTTGCGGCAGAAGAGCCAATTTTGGATACCCTGTTTTAAAGTGAAATGAATTCCAGCTAAAGATTAAGGCATTAAAACAATTGAAAGACGGTAACTTCCCAATTTCTATTTTCTAAACAGTTTTTAACTTTGTCTTTTATCATGATTTTATATACCGGCTTGATGTCTGGTTGCATATTTTAGGCGCTTTTCGGTTCATTCGTTAGAACGGAATTAATTGCATGTAGAACAGGTCTCCTGTAATTGTGTGCTTAATTTCAGCAGATCAAAATAGATGGGACTCTTCGCTTCTGGCGCCATAAATATTAGGCTATGCCGTGGACTCGGCTGGTTAACTGGGCTTAACAAAAGATTTCTTGCATATCGGTCGTAATGGATCCATTTTTGATCGCAATCCATGCATAATTAAATCAAGCTAAAGCGGTGTCAATAGTGCGGTAAGTACGGATTTCCTTAAATCAAGTACAGAATGCTTGATTCAGGTAGGGATTATTCAAGTGCTCCGTACTTAAAATAATCTGAAAACGAGATGGACTTAAATAAATATGAGATAAAAGTTAAACTTAAACTTAAACTGTGCTTGATTCAAAAGTTTCTAAAGCTGGGATCACACGATAGCCGCAAATGCACCAATATGCCACAATTTTGATTGTGCTTTATTGACGCACAATAATAAAATTGCACCAATCAAATATTCTAAAATCACACGATTGCCCTGTTTTTTACAAATGTAATTGCCGCTAGTTGGTACAAAGCGAAATGGGTACAATAATTGCCGCAGAACAGTCACACGATTGTTCGTTCTTGTGCCAACTGCGAAAACAGCTGTTGTGGTAGATTTTTTATTTGTTTGGAATTTCTTGTTGGTTTGTTTATTAAAAAAAAAGAAAATTGTATCATATATTTGAACAAATTTTTGGTGAATAGTTTTGTTTGAAATTTTAAGAAAAATATATAAAATTCTAAAAACTAAACAAAGTTAAATTCTATTTTGAAATATATCAAGAAATAGAGGATATTTCTATTCAAATTTTTATGGAAAATTTCAACAATTATATTTAAATATCAATTCATATTCAATACATATGTACATATAGTTTTTCATATAATTTTATTTTTATTTGCCATGAAAAACGAATACAAAAAGGTAAATTAATTAAAAAAAGCAAATATTGGCGCGTATTGTGTTGTTTGATTGCCGCACAAGAACACAATAAATATTGGTATATTATTGTTATTTTTATTGACGCGCGGTTGCATATCAAGTGGTCACACGATTGCCGCACCAGGGTTGCATTTTATTGGTAAAAGAAAGCACAATATTGTCCTCGATTGGTATATGAGCCATTTCATTGTGCATTCACACGATTGGGTTATTAAAAAGTATGAAAATTGGTGCATTGCGGCAATCGTGTGATCCGAGCTTAAGTTGGTGGTCTGAAGCCCAAATTCTTACTTGAAATAATTCGAAAGTGTGATTGATTCTAACTTAAGCCCTTACCCTAGAGAACTAGAGAAAGAGATAATATTATCGGGTAATTACCCGTTACACACATGTTTACAGAAGAATTCTCAATTATAAGACACCAGCAGCCTGCCCGGTATGGGTTTCCTACTCAGTCTACTTTGAAAATTTTATGTATTTAAGTAGCTAATTTTAACAAAAAGAATTTGGGAATTTTTTGCTTCTTATTTTACTTTTTAATCTTGAAAATAATGTATGTTTTTTATTCTTGTAGTGTTGTTGTTGTTTCTACACAAAACAAGCAAATCGTTGTTTACCTTTTCTGGTATTGTTGTTTGTTGTTTTTACAACAAACTTTTACAAAAGCATGCGTATGCACGCATATTGGATTTTGAAAATTAACTCATTTTTGATTGAGTTAAGTTCTTTTTAGTGTTGTTCGTTCTTAAATGTTTAAGTACGAACCCAGAATTTAGTACGAGTTGTTTATTTTTATGAAATTCAACACTGATAGAAAAGGCGTCATAACGCTGATGTATTTTGACATCAGTACTATGACAAGTGTCTTCGTTTTTGATCCCATGACGCTTGTCATCATTGTGATGTCAACCTTAACATCACTTGGCCAAAGTGTCATCAGGGTCAAAATGAAGTTATGTCTTCAATGGGATGGCACATCGGTATCACAGAAATGACGAACATGTCCTCAGTGCGATGACGCAGTAACATCGGAGAAAGGACACTTTAGCATCAATTTAATGACAGTTTGTCATTAAGTCAAAGTCATTAAAATTGACTTAAGTCAAAATGAGAGAATATTATTATTTACTTACCCGTTGCATATGTTTGTTTTAAGTTTGTTGAATTGCGACCTTTGTTTACAGCAGAACTCTCAATAATAAGACCCCATCACCATGCCTCATTTGGTTTTCGTAATCATTCTACTTTTAAAATTTCATGTATTAAACTAAATAATTTAAAAAAATAGAATATAGCAATTTTTGCTTCTTATAATACATTGTAATCATAAAAATAATGTTAATAATATACAAAATGTGGCATCGAATTGATGTCACTATAGTCATAAAATAGATGACACGTAAAAACTGACAAAATTGTACGAAGACGTTGTTCATTGGATTGATGTTACTTTTTGCATCATTGATGCCATTTGTAGTAACATTGATGCCACAATTCTGATGTTAGGGCATCATCAATATGAAGATGCATTTTTCTATCAGTGAAGTAGCACTTTGGACGTGAAAACTTGCCTTTCAACCTCTTCCATCTTCAGCCCGTGTTGTGCTCAATTGTCATTCCTTTGGATAACTCCTACTGCTTGAAAATGTTTAAAAAAGAGACCTTGCAAATTCATTAACTTCAAACTTTTTTTGGCTGAGCAAAGCGTTCTTTGCGTTACCCTTTAAAATCACATAAAAGTTATTTAATACACAAACCATGCGTAAAAGATATACCTTCTGTTTTACATTTAAGTTTACAACATCAAGCCAAGGAAATTTCTTTTTGCAGAATCAAAACAAGATTTTGTTTTCAAAAAATAATAACTTTTTTCTTACTGTGTAAGCAAAGTAAATTTTTGTGTGGTTTATTCATTATGACTATGCAAGCAAGTTCTCACATATCACTCGCTTAATACCGCTACTATTCATATTCTTTCTATGCTCTCCCTAAAACCCCCGCCGCAACTTAATGCATCTGTTTAATCGCTTGTAGATTTTGTGTTGACAACATAAACAAGTTGCTGTAATAACAATAATTTTTGCTGCTATTACAACAACAGTAGCAACAATAACAACAATGTTATGCTTAAATGATTTACGAGATCATTTACACAAAAGAAAAAAGGTTCTTTCACAACCAGAATTTCATAAAAAATTGCTTGTGATTCAGTTGCTGTAGTCGGTTGTACATGAGACAACAGCAGGCATGTTTGAAAAAAAAAAAAAAATTTTGTAAGAATTTTCTTCAAACATGAGGAAGTTTTTTCTCTCGATTAGATTTCATGTTTTGTTTTTGGTTAAGAAGCTGTTTGTAGAATCGTATAAATTATTTTCAAGCTGTTTGTCATTTAGATCATGTCGTTTACAACAGTGGCACTGATGTAATTTACATGAATAGTTGGATAAAATTTTAGGAAAACAATATGCACAATAGTTATGTATTTGCCTGTTTTAAAGCACTTTTCTTAAAGACAATGTTTTGTAAATTGATAAAAGTGAACTAATAGCGTTTCAATTAAAACATTAATCAAAAATAAGATCAGTTTTAATTAAATATTTAATCAAGTAAATTAAACGTTTACCTATAACAACAACATTACTGAAGAAAATGTTGTAACTATCAAAAAATATTTAATTGTTACTATTAATTTGTTTACTGGTTGAGAATTAAATTAATTTTTAATTCATATTACAAATTTTTTTAAAACAAATCCATTTTTTTTTCTGTAAGAGCCTTTCGAGGAACCAATTTTTTTTTGTTTGACATTTAAATTCTAAAAAACTCGAGATATTTTACAAGCTCCTACATTATACAGAGAAGACTATAAAGGATGATGTTTTTTGTCCAAAATACTGCTTGAAAGCCACTAAACTTATTATTATTATTAAGAAATGTTCATTAATTACAATTCATTAACAAATTTTATTTAGAACTTAGTCTATTTACAAATGTTTTTTACATATATCTTCCAGTCTTCCCTCTCCATAGCTATGTATCGCAACTGGTTGTAGGATTTACTTGTCTCCTTGGCCACTGTATTCCTCCAAGATATTTTCGGTCGGCCGACGCTTCGATACCCCTGTGGGTTCCACTTAAGTGCTGCATGTGGGACCTCGGATCTTTCTTTCCTTAGTGTGTGTCCCAACCATCCATATTTACGTTTCTTTATTTCGCTTTCAATCTTTATTTGATTAGTTCTTAGTAGCAAATTTTCGTTAGTTATTATTTGAGGCCACCATATTCTTAAAATATTTCGAAGACATCTATTGAT
Organism: Pollenia griseotomentosa; assembly: GCA_963931875.1. Taxonomy (NCBI): domain Eukaryota; kingdom Metazoa; phylum Arthropoda; class Insecta; order Diptera; family Polleniidae; genus Pollenia; species Pollenia griseotomentosa. The sequence goes on along the minus strand of OZ007562.1, from coordinate 158,248,617 downwards.
GAATGTCTGTAATTTCTGAGATAGATCTTTTGTGAGAAACCATGTTTCACATTCATATAACAGGATGGATTTTACGCAGGCGTCAAATATTCTTATCTTCGTTGCTGTGTTAATTGTGTTTGACCTCCATATCTTAAACAGCATTGCGAACCTGCCTTTAGCTTTCTTTAGTCGGCTTTCTACGTCAAGTATTGTACCCCCATTAGTGCTTATAATGCTGCCGAGATACTCAAAACTGGTTACTTCACTGATCTCCTGCTGATTGACTGCGAACTGGGATGTGTTTACCGCATTAATTCTCATAGTTTTGGTTTTGTTAATATTGGCTTTAAGTCCTACTTTATTTGATTCCTCCGTAAGAGATGTTAAAAGGGATTGCATTTCTGAGTTTTTGTTGGACAGAAGGACTACATCGTCGGCATACTCTAGATGCGCTAATTTGTTGCACATACCCCAATTCAGTCCCATTGATAATGTATCAACAGCGTCGAATATTACATCCATCACAGTTATAAATAAAAGAGGTGAGAGTGCGCACCCTTGTCGTACACCACTCTTTGTTTCAAAGCTATCGCTTAACGTGCCATCATGTAAAACCCTACACGTAGAACCTTCGTAGCTATGCCTAAGAATGTTTATTTACTTTTGAGGAATACCCCTTGCATCTAGCGCCGTCCAAATAAATTCTGTCTTCAGAGCATCAAAGGCTTTTTCGTAATCAACAAAGGTCAAGTACATAGTTGCATTAAATTCTGCTGCCTGTTCAATTAAGATTCGTACCGTATTGATTTGGTCTATGCATGACCTACCAGGACGAAAGCCCGCTTGCGTGTTTCGGATGTTTTTCTTCTGCTATTCTGTCTAGTATGATTTGGTTAAATATTTTAAAAACTGCCGGCAATAACGAGATACCACGCCAGTTATTGCACATCTTCTTATCACCTTTTTTCGGGATTTTAATAATTATGGCCTCTTTCCAGTCGGAAGGAAAATCTTCAGTAGTCCAGACTAGTTCGTAGATTGGGCGCAAGATTTCTGCCATTGCAATGGGATTAGCTTTGAAACATTCTATTGGTAAATTATCGTTACCCGCCGCTTTTCCGCATTTCATATTTCTAATTGCTGCACAGATTTCGCTAACAGTAGGGGGGTTGGTGTTTATATTTCCGTTAGGGTTTAAACGTCTTCGTATTGTAAAACTGTCCGATTCATTGTGCATTATGTTCAAAGTTTTTTCAAAATGTTTTCTCCAAACATGTAATTGCTCTAGTTTGGAAGTCATGGTTTCACCACTTTCACCATCTATGACAGGAGAGCTACCATTAATATTACCGCTGCAGCCAGAAAGTGTTCGGGTTAACTTAAAAAGTTCCTTCATATCTCCTTTTTCGGATGCTGTCTGTGCCTCTCTGCCAATATTTTCATAAAATTGCCTCTTATCTTTTTTCACTTGTCGTATGAAACTAAACTTAGCTTCGAGCTATTACTGACGATGAAAAATGTATCCATTACAACAGACACAAAAAAGGCCTAGGTCAGCCAAAAAAAGTTCGAAGATGATAAATTTTAGTTTTTAATTGATGTCTGAACTTGATGTCAATGGTGCTTTAATTAATAATCTACGATACGCAGATGATCATGCCATCATGACAAGTAGTTTGGAAAATGTCAATTACAACCAAAGTTATTTTTGGGAATACAAAATCTATTATTAATAATACTTATGACGTGCTCAATTCAAAATTTTTCATATTTAATAAATACACTAAAACTATGCTTCTATGCCCATTTCACTTGTTGCCCAGATCATCAGGAAATCTTTTCCGTTTAAGGGACGTTCGATAAATAAGGTACAGAAACCTGTGGTGTAAAAGCTGCAATATTTTAAAAGAACACTGAAGGCAAAAACACGTAGGCCAAATAAACGTTGAAAACGGTATATATAACTGTTAGGTACGAACAAGACCGGCTTTCTTTCTGTAGAAATTACGGGCATAAGAAAGAAAAATAAACTTATTTGGGTTGTCAACTAAATGATGACTGGGATCATTCCAAGGAATTAAAAATTCGAATTAAGAAGGAAGGAGGCAAGAAGCGCTTTTACAAAGATAAAAAACTTCCTGTGTGGACTTGATTTATCCTTTAACCTAAGGATACGAGTGCTCAGAATTAACGTCTTCACAATACTTTTTTATGAAGCAGAGGCTCGGATTTTATCAGTGGCTTAATGAATAAAATGTATCTATTTGAAATTTGGTGTTATAGAAGGATGTTAAAAAGGAGCTGTACTGATTACATAACCAATGCTGAAGTCCTAATACGCTTACAAAAAGAGCGAGCAATCCTTAACATAGTCAAATTTCGTAACTTAGAATATTCTGGCCATATTATGGGACACCCAGAGATATACGAATTACTAGAATTAATAACAGAATTAAGAATAAAATGAAGAAAAGATTGAGGAAGGTGAAGAGTCTCATGGCTTAAAAACCTACGCCATTGGCTCAGCACGATTGCAAGATCGCTCATCAGAGCAGATGTGGATAAAGTAAAAATACTTATTATGAAAGCTAACGATCGAAAAGGACACGGAATCTTAAAGAAGAAAGTGGCTGAGAATCTATGGGCAGACCATAGTTGTCAAACCCAAAACCATAGTATTTTTGCCTGCGATCATATTATGGTTTAATAATATGAAAAATATCTTTAACAGTTATAATACGTTACTGTTTTTCAACCATAGAATGTTGCTCGTGAAAAAAAGAAAATAGGAAAACATAATAAAAATTTGGAAATAGTACAAAATTTCGCAAAAAAAAAACCAAAATCTTAAAAAAAACTAAAATAATAAATAACTGTAAAGAGAAACGACTGGGAAGATTTCACAGAAGTTTTCTGAACTTATTCCAGTAAAAATTGCCTTTTTGATGATTTGTGATTCATTGGGCTTGTCTACGCCCCAAATAGGAGGAGAGATTTGAAAAATTTTTAAGCTTTGGAAAACTTCGCAAAAAAAAAAAGTAAAACAAATACGTGTCCGTTGCATCACTGAACTGATGATGTACCGGTTTTAATGACCTCTGATTTGTTGCATTCATCTTGGCCACGAATTATAAAAAAGCTATTAAAATATCAAAAAAGGAAGTGGGCGTGGCATAAAATAGATTTTATTTATATCTGAAGTACGGTCGGAGTAAAATTTTTCAGTTTTGGTACAAATCTGTGTCATTATGACAAAACATCTTTAGTCAAATTTAAAAAGTTGAAAAAAATGTTAAGCATTCGAATATTCATTCAAAAAACATTTTTGTTTACGTTTATAAAATTTTGTATTATAAACAAAATTTTTCTGTAATTTTGGCTTATTTTATTATTTTATAAAAATGGTTTTTTCACGGAATTTTTTTTTAAAAGCCTTTTTGATATCTTATCTCGACTTAAGATGTTTTGTCAAAATGGCATAGAAATAGCTGTGTTATTAATGCACATCTAAAAAATGGGCGAAATTGGAAAAGTTGGCGTGGCACAAAATAGATTTTTTTTAATAGAACTAAAATTGTCCATACATATTTGGTACAAATAGTTATTATCGCAAAACGTCTGACGTAAAGTGGGCGGGATTAGAGAAGTGGTGGCACAAAAATATTTCTTTATAAATATCTGGAGCACGGTAAGAGTAAAAATTGGCCATGCTTGTTACAAATAGCTTTTATATCAAAACAGTGGGTGCGATTTCATAAGTGGGCGTGACACCTCCCATACAAAGAAAAAATAAATTTTGTTTATCTGAAAAAACGGTAAGAAAAGTTGTCCAAATTTTGTGCAAAAACTTTTGACGAAAAGTGGGTGGAATTGGATAAGTGAGCGTGGCCCTTCTATACGAAGACCAAAATAGATTTCTGTATATTTGGCGGATGCTTATAGTCAAAGTTCCAAAAATGTCTACAAATACCTTCGGTATCAACACAAGACATCTGCCAAAAGTAGACTGGCTTAGTTGAACTGGCTTAGACGAAGTCAAATTGGTTTAAACAAATTTTTATTCAAAATCTAAAATATGGTTTAGTTAAAACTAGCACAATATGCATTGGTTCGGTAGAAAATTCGCAGGGTCTGCTGTTTATTTTTATATATAACCATACTATGTTTAGCGGCAACCAAAATGTTTAAGAATTCTTGATGGAGGTCTAATTTAACAATAATACAATTGCCGGTGTTAAAACATTTTCGTAAAAAATAGTTTTATTGGAGGTGACCATATTGAAAAAGGTCTTTTATCTGCGTGTATTCTAAATAGTTGATTCAATTTAAAATGCATTCTTTATTCGCAATTAAGAAACAATTTCGTAAAATATGCGTATTATTTTTTGCGTACATTTTGTAGCTCCGCACCTTGTTTCGTTAACAGATCAGCGACAGTTTTCGGTAATAAAGAGAATGTATTGTTTTGGCTTTTCCTTTAAATGCCCTTGAAACTAGATCGATTTCCTAATTTTTTTTTATTTATTTTACAAATGACTTTATACTTTTTAAAATCTTCCATTCAGCACATCAGTTTCATTTAACTGCTACTAAATAACCCTGAACTTGAACCACAATCAATGGAGCAGTTACAATTCGTTAAATAAGTAAAAAAAAAACTTGAACCACAAAAGTGCGTGATGTGCGTGTAAAACTGCACTAAAACCGCCGTTTTACAGTAGTGTCCAATTATAGTAAAAAAATAATGCGGGCTTTTGGTTAATTGGAGACAAAACAAAGTGTAACTAAAACTCATGGCCATTATACTGGACACACCAACTCACAGATTCCAATACACGCACAGGTAGTTGATTTTGTAAACCGCATAAATGAAATTAAAGTTTTTTTCTTTTTTACAAAAAGACACTGACTAGTGGTCAGTCAGAAACTGTTGTTAGTTTCTGGTTAGTTTAACACTTAGAGAAATTTTAGTATATCACAAAAACGCAAGCGCAAGCTTTTTATAGAAAAATATGTACTGATTCAGAAAAAAAATCCCACTGTTTTATTGTCAGGAAAAATCTTATGTAGAAAACTTTCCACAGTTTCAGTAACACTAAAACTTTTTTATGGAAATTTCTTCTCAGTTTTCGTGGCAGTGAAAATTTTCTGTGGAATTTTGGCACAGTTTAAGTGGCAGTGAAAATTTTCTATGGAATTTGTTTTCACAGTTTTAGTGGGAGAGAAAATTTTTTTTCACAGTTTTAGTGGCAGTGAAAAACTTTACTTTCTAGCAAAGCAGTGAAAATTTTCTCTAGCCAAAAAAAAAAAAAAAATAAAAATTTCGCTAGTAGTTAAGGTTTTCTATATGACATTATTTTTCGTTTTAAAGGCAGTGAAAATTTTTTACCATTTTAGTAGCAGTAAACAATTTTTTTTAGAAAGTTCTTTAGAGCTTCACTGGCCGTAAACAATTTGTATAGTAAATTTTCCCTCAGCAAAAATTTCTAATTCTTCACTAATAAGCTGACAACAACTTCATTTTTGCAGTTTCTGCTGAAATTTTTAATATAAAAATTTTAACTTTTAAGTGCCAGTCTGAATTTTGTTCAAATAAAATGGTTCACTGTTTTGCTGGCAGTAAAAGATTTCTACTCAAAATGCTCACTGTTTGGCTGACATAGAAAATTTTACCTAAACACATTCTTTACTGATTTGCCGGCAGTAAAATATTGTTTCTTTATAGAGTTCATGAGTACTGTTTCGTTGGCAGTGAAAATATCTTATAGGAAACTCGCTGGCAACTGAAAATGTTTTACTGTTGTACGGACAGTAAATTTTTTCTATGCAAAATTCTTTCGGGAATGAAAATGGTTTAATGTTAAGAAATCAGTGAAAATATTCTAAAAACACTCTTCACTTTTTCGCTAGCAGGTTAGATTTTTCACAGAAAATTCTTTACTGTTTTAAAGGCCGTAAACATTTTTCACTGTTTTAGTGGTAGCAAACATTTTTTTATATTGAATTAACTTGCAGTAAAATATCTAATTCTTCACTAATCAACTGGCAGTAAATCTTTTCTATATAAACTTCTTCATTGTTTTAGTTGCAGTGAAAATTTTCTGTATAAAAATATCTATTATTTAAGTGGCAGTAAACAATGCTATATAAAATTTTTCACTGTTTTGTTTAAAGTAAAAAATTTTTTTTTTAATTCTTAATTGTTTTTATGGCAGTTTTTTTACTAAAAATTTGTCACTGTTTCGTTGGCATTGCCAATTTTTGACAGTGAAAGTAAATTATATGATATTCGATGGAAGTAAAAATTTCGAATGGAATATCCTTTACGTAACTATTGGCAGTGAAAGTGTTTTAGTGAAAATTTTATATAAAAAATTTTTTTAACTGTTTCGCTGGTAGTAAAGCATTTCGAAAGAAAGTTTCTTACTGCTTATTTTTAAGTGAACGCCTTCCTTATTAAATCTTTCACTCTTTCGCTGATAGTATAACTTTTCACTCTTTTGCTGACAGTAAATATTGTCTTTAAAAAATTCTTCACTGTTTTGCTGGCAGTTAAAGTTTTCTATATAAAACAAATGTAATATCCTTTACGCATCTTTTGACAGCGAAAGTGTTTTAGGGAAAATTCTTTCGCACGCAGTGAAAATTTTGTATAAAAAAATTCTTAACTGTTTTTTCACTGCTTCGTGAAAATTGTGCTTTACTCTTTCGCTGGCAGTAAAAATGTTTCACTCTTTTGCTGACAATAAATACTGTCTTTAAAAAATTCTTCACTGTTTCGCTGGCAGTTAAAGTTTTCTATATAAAACAAATAAAAAATCTTCACGCATCTTTTGACAGTGAAAGTGTTTTAGGGAAAATTCTTTCGCACGCAGTGAAAATTTTTTATAAAATAATTCTTAACTGTTTTTTCACTGCTTTGCTGGTCGCAAAATATTTCGAAAGATAGTTATTTACTGCTTCTTTTTTAGTAAAAATTATCTTTATAAAATCTTTTACTCTTTCGCTGGCAGTAAAAACTTTTCACTCATTTGCTGACAGTAAATAATGTCTTTCAAAAATTCTTCACTGTTTCGCTGGCAGTTAAAGTTTTCTATATAAAACAAATGAAATATCCTTCACGCAGTGAAAATTTTTTATAAAATAATTCTTAACTGTTTTTTCACTGCTTTGCTGGTCGCAAAATATTTCGAAAGAAAGTTATTTACTGCTTCTTTTTCAGTGAAAATTGTCTTTATAAAATCCTTTACTCTTTCGCTGGCAGTACAAACTTTTCACTCATTTGCTGACAGTAAATAATGTCTTTGAAAAATTCTTCCCTGTACCGATGGCAGTGAAAGTTGTCTATAGAAAACATGCTGGCAAATGAAAATTTTTTCTATAGAAAAATCTCCACTGTTTTAGTGACAGTGATAGTTTTTTTTTATAGAAAATTCGCTGGCAGTAAAAATTTCAAATGGAATATTCTTCACGTGTCTATTGGCAGTAAAATTGTTTTATAGAAAATTATTTAAATGGCAATGAAGACTTTCTCTAGAAAATTTTTAGCGGCTTTGATAAAAGTGAAAAGTTTCTATAGAAAATATCATTTTGTTTCTCTGTCTCTCCCTTAGTAAAGGTTTTTTACAAGAAATTTTTTTCACAGCCAGTGAATTTTTTGCAGTGTATTTGCGATATTTACTTGAGCTTTCATGCAGTTATTGTTAATGTAACTGTTATTAAACATGATTTATTTTTTAAGCTCAAACTGAATTTCATTATTTCTTTTTTTTAATCTTGTCAAGTTTGAAAAAAAATCCACAGTTAAAACTTGGCTGTAAAGAAAACTGACTTAAAATATCTAAGATCGCTGCTACGGTCTCTACATGATTGCATGTTCGTACATAAGAGTTGAGTATGTGGAAGTTTAAATTAGCCGCTGCTGCAAGTGACAAACAGCTGCTGCCTTGTAACATTTCAGACTGCGCCAATCGCTGTTGCCCCCCAGTTTACAAAAAACGAAAGTGTTTGTTCTTTGTTACAAATTTTTAATCAAACTGGACTTTGTTTTTCGTTTTTATTTTTATTCTGTTTTGATATTTTGTTTTGGATTTTTTTTCTAAACATGTGAAATATGTTGTAACTCTAATGTATGTTAATGTTATTTTTATTGTTTTTATTATTGCAATGATTGCAGATAGATTTAAAAGAAACAAAAAAAAAAAAAAATAAAAAAAATAGCACAATTGCTTGAAACGACATTACGACAGATAAATTCTTAAGTAGCACCCATTTCGGTCAGTTGTTACATGACTTTATTGTGTAAATAGCAAAATTTTTGACACACTAAATTTGCAAGAAAAAGCTGTTTTGCAACAACAAATGTTAAGAATTTTGTACAGAAAATTTATCACAATTTAGCTGTCACTAATAGTTTTCCATAAAAAAAAATTTTTTCAATGTTGTGTATAATCCCTCCCTGTTTCCCTAAAAAAATCTTTAAATGATATAGAACAGAACTACTGCCGATAAAATCTTTCTAAACTATATAGAAAACTTTTCACTGTTTCACTGACATGTGTGTGAAGTTAGCTCAGTCAATTAGTTGCCTATCAAGTTTCCGGTATACAAGCAGCTAGTGGTAACATGGTTCTCACTCAAAGACTGTTAAGTCAAGAGAATGAATGTTTTTTTTTTCCAAAAATAAATAATTTCAGACAAAAAAGATTACAAATTAATAAAACATGTATATTTTATTAAAACAATTTGGCCCGTAAATTAATTAAAATAAAAAAGGTCTACTATCAAAAAATGGCTCTGATATGGACTAAAAGGGTTGATAGCTTATGTATTCTAGATTTCAGAACTTTATATGTAGTTTATATTTGAATGTGAAAGTAAGAGCACAAAATTGAAAAAGCGTACTTCTCGCAGACGTACCTTATCTTTCTAGGGTTAATTCCGTTCGGTTATTTTTTTTTTAAAAACCACAAACTTCATTGTGTCCAGTTCAGCTCATTAATGTTCGTTGGTTTTAGTTGTGCTTTGGGCTGGTAAAAAAAAAACCTAAAATTTTTTACTAAAACAAAATACACATACGAAAAAAAACAAAAAGCCAAAAAAATAAATTTACACAAACAAAACACACACACAATCTATTCGTGCTGTGGACGTTGCTAAAATTTTTTGTTTGTTCATTTCATTATCAATGTAAAAAAATTCACATTATAGAACATTAAAATATAATGTTTGTCTTCAGTATTACTACAATTGTTCTGTTTTTTTTAACGAAGAACGGAACACTATGTAATGTTCGGCTCTTTCTTGAAAACAGTTACGACCGGTATTAATGGTTGCGTTTGTCTACACAAACACTAATCTGTTTTTTTTTTCGAAAACTGATTTGAACAGAAAATTTCTTACTGATTCGCTGCAAGAGAAATGTTTATAGAAAACTGTTTTCAAGACAAACTGTTTCTTTACAAAATTTCTCAATGCTTTACTGCCAGCTAAACATTTAAAAAAATTTTAATTAATAAGATTTTGTATGTCGTGCCTAATTCCAAATTTTTATTCTTGATAAAAACACTGAAATTTATTGTTGGAAGATAAGCTTGTTTCTATGCGCATTTCAGATTTCATTAGGAAACATTCTCCTAAAAAAGCCAAACATATTAGCAAATAAAACTGCAGAGTGAATGAGAATTGCAAACACTCAAAAAGTCTTATTTGCAACGATATCAAAACTTAAACAAAATACCAACAATAAACAGTGTGTTTATCTTTTCTTACATTCCCCACTACAATTGGTTGGAATTCTCCCAACGTTAACTGTAGTTGTAATTGATGAAACAGAATTGAGCCTTCAAGTTCAGACAAAAATTTTTAAGGCTTAAATTAAAACGTCGACAGTAACTTCAAATTCGCTCTCATTTCTTTTTTTCTTTTGTTCTTAATTTTCTTTGTTTACAAAATGTATGAAATTGAATGAAAGTATGGTAGCATTGTTAAGAGAATAAGTGTCTATATGTGAGAGCATTAGAAAAAACGTCCTCAAAATAAAATTGATTTTAAGATGAAACCGAATTGAGCCTTCAACTTCAGACAAAAATTCTAAAGCCTAAAATTAAAACGTCGACAGTAACTTCAAATTCGCTCTAATTTCTTTTTTTTTTCTTTTGTTCTTAATTTTCTTTGTTTACAAAATGTATGAAATTGAATGAAAGTATGGTAGCATTGATAAGAGAATAAGTGTCTATATGTGAGAGCATTAGAAAAAAGTCCTCAAAATAAAATTGATTTTATTTTACGACCGCATTCTCTGGCAAATTGTATGGAAAACATCGTTCAGCCCCAGTTCTGTTTCATCATTAAGTCTGAATTTACAATTTTCATCTTTTGATGCTCAACTTTTGTTCAATTCCCTTTTAAAGATGTCAATATAATCACACGCAGCAATCGCTTTCAACATTTTTCGGTTCAAAACAACAACAATTTTATTTACAGCGAATCAAAGAGAAAAAAAAAGAAAAAAATTACATGCAGCCATTGTTGTGCATATACCAACGAATAAAAACACAAAGCGTACTGACCGAGTACCTGCATCTCTGTACCAAACCACTTTCTTAATTTTTCACTCACCTAAATACATAAGAGTTGAGCATGAAAAGATGGAACGTGTGAAAGCAGACTAAGTAGGTAAAGAAAAAACAAATTGCTTTTTTTCGCAAGAAAATCAAAATAAAGCAAGTTGTCACTTCAATTTTTTTAAGCTGTGCGCTTGCTAATTTATTATCAAAGTAGTTTTAAATATCCCAATTTATCAATTTCATTATGTGAGCATCAATTAGCTTTACAAGAGCAACTCTTAAAACCAGGAAAAACCAGGATCATTTTGTAAATAGGTAATTGAAATTAAAATCTTCACAGAAAAAAAACAAACGTTATGCAGTAATTAAAGAAAATTTGTTAAACCTTTTAAATATTTTGAATGCTGGACACACAACTGCGACGAACGACGAATTATTCGCAACGAATATTCGTTGTCAGAAATAGAACACATTGGTAAGTAGGAAAATACACATAATCATTGCGTAGACCGAAATTCGTCCTGCATAACGAATACTGCGATAGGTTTATTTCTATTTCTTACGCAGACGAACGACGCATAAATTGGGACAGGTACAGCTAACCGCAGCTAAATGGCTAAAATTTGCAAAAATGGCGAAAATTCGCGAAAATTTTTAATATTTCAAACAAGCCATAAAATTGATTAAAAGTCTCTAAAACTATAAGGAATGGAAAAAATTCGGTAAAACTTGCTAAATTAGCGGAAATTCGCAAAAATTTGCTAACAGCAACATAATAGTAGTGTCTAATATTTTTAAAAAATCGTTAAAGCTGTAAAGAATCACAACCCTTATAGATAAAAATCGCTTATGTCGCAAACATGGCTAAAATTCGAGAAAATTGCAAAATTGAAACAAACGCAAACATTTTTTTGAAATCGCTAAATCAGTTAAAAAAAATCCTAAAATATCCGATAAAAACATAAAAAAAATTACAAAAATAGCGAAAATTCGCGAACATTTTTCATTTTTCAAAGAACCCTAAAATTGATTAAAAGTCCCTTAGACTATTATGAATGGCAAAAATTCGTTAAAATTGCTAAATAAGCGGAAATTCGCAATAATTAGCTAACAGCGGCATGTTAGCAAAGTCTACTATTTTTTTCTATAAATCGTTAAAGCTGTAAAGAATCAGACAACTTACAGCAACAAATCGCGAACATGGTTGAAATTTGCGAAAAATTGCAAAATTTGAAACAAACCCAAAAACTAATTTGAGTTCAAATCAAAATGCAGAACACTAAAAATGCTTAAGTAATCCAATTTTAAATCCAAAGTTGAAAGCATAGAATACAAAATTCTGTATTTTCAATTTTAAATCTTTAAGAGAATGAACAATGTGGGGATTGTTCGGAAATTTTACCAATCTATACGGTCAATTAACCTTTTATTTAATTATTCATAAAGGAATTTTAACGGGTCTTTTTTAAATTCTAGTTTTCCAAATAATATTAATGATGGCAAGATTCCGTTTTGTATTGATGTCAGAAACTCATAGTGCATTGCATGCAGGTCTATATTTGTTCCTTAACTAAGTTATATTTTTGTGATGTGATTTTTTTTTAATAAATTTTTACTAAAAAGTTAATAAAAACCACTTTTAAATGCATCTTTTATTTTACTTAAATTACATAGTAGCAAAATATTTTGTTAATATGACAATTTAGTAATAAAAATTTATATTTAATTGTTAACAAATATTTTATTCAATATGACAAACCGATTGTTAGAAATATTTGTTGAATTTTAACAATTTTCATTAACAATATAGTTTCTTGTATTTACAAATTCAGTTGTTGGTGCCTTTACAATTAAAAATTGTATTGACGAATAGGTATTCAATATAACAATTGTTTTGTCGTAATTTTTGTTTGTGTTGCTCGATTTAAATTTTACTTCATTTCGATTTTTTTACCGCTTCACTCCTAAAGGCTGTTTTCACAGTTATGGTGTTTTCTTTTCTACAAAAAATGTCACATTTTATTTAAAAAAATGCAATTTGGTGTTCGTTTCTTAAAAATGCTTTGCTCTCTAAGAGGGCAGCGTGTTTTATTCTAAAAAAATCCACCGTTAAATGGCATAAGGCATTGCACTTTACGCCCCGTATAAATCGAGAGTGTTGATAATGCCCTGTAAAAAGATGGCTTCTGTTTATATATAGGGTTACCAGACGAAGTTGGAAAAAAAATCGCCTCTAATCAGGACAGTAAAATTTTTAAGTTTTAATAGTAATTTTGTCTATTATTTTAAAGTAAAAACAAAAGAAAGCATAACATTATTAATGGTAGGTTGTCAGTGACATAAAATTTAAATGGATTCGGTGTTAAAAAATTGTTTTTGAAAAAAAAACGTCAAATCAAGAAATCGTAAAAACTTGGTGTTAATAAATTCGCAATCTGGCAAAGGTATTTTCTTGTTTACATATTTTATGAAAAACAAATTAAAGAAATTGGAATTTGGTAATTCATTTTGTTCATTTATTTATTTATTTAATATTAATATATTAACAAATTTGGGTTTATGTGTATTTTTTTTATATTTTGAAGAACATCCTTTTTGATTTATGTACATATTTTTTTATATATTGAAGAACAAACTTTTTGTCAGCTGTTAAAAACAGGGCGATCCAATTTTGTAATTTGTTCTCGTCAACAAAAAAATTGCATTATAACATGTAAGGCAAGACATTTTATAAATGCACCTTTTAAAATGTGGTATTTTTTTTGTAGAAAAGAAAACACCATTAGAGACAATTTTTTATAGGAAATTTCTTAATATTTCCTATTTACTATCGGAAAAATATGGCAGTACCGCCATTGAAAATTTTGTTTGTAAATTATTTTTATCCTTTAAATTCCAATTAACCCCGTAAAACTTTTTGTAAATTTCAAATTTTTTTGTTTGTTTTTTTGTGTTTTTTTTTTTGCTTTAGGTCAAAACTGCAAAATAAACCATTAAACTTTAACAATAAAACAAACAAAAAACATTTGCCAATTGAGTCTGCCTTTGTTTGTCTGGCTGTCTGTCCATCTGTGTTTCTGACGTCGTTAAACCACTGTGAGTGCCGGTACTGTGTTTTTTTTATTGCATTTAATGTTTCTAATTCTCATTATATGCGAAAGCTCCAGTGTTTTTTAATGTTGGCTGTAATTCCGCAGTTGTTGTTGCTGTGGTTGTTGTATGCATTTTTATGGCTTTATAGTTCATTTGGGAATATTTCGCGAGCTGGCAATGTTTTAAAAACGATTTAGGTATATAAAGCGCCACATAAAGTTAGATTAAAACATAATCAATTTAGACTTCAACATAGTCTCAGTCTCAACACAGACCTCTATTGAACTTTTCTTTTTCCTTTCAACAAATTTCAAACACAATCTTAACAAAATGTTCAAATTGGTAAGTCCTTGTAAAAGAAAACAAAAAAGCAAAACATCCTTATTCTTTAAATTATTTTTAAAATTTTCTTACAGGTGGTGTTGTCTGCTCTTCTTGTCGTAGCTGCTGCCCGTCCAGGTTACTTGTCAGCCCACGGACCTTTGCTATATTCCGCTCCAGCAACTGTGATCCATGAACCAGCTTATGCTAAAGTCGGTGCCATTGTAAAATCCATACCCACTGCCGTTTCCCATCAATCGATTTCCCAGGTGCATAGTTCAGCTCATATAGTCCAACCAATTGTTGCTCCCGTTGTCAAGACAACCATCGCTGCTGCTCCTGTTTTACACGCTGCTTATGCTGCTCCTGCCATTTCATATGCTCATGGTGCACATTACCCAGCCTGGTAAATAATGTAGCGTGCTGCCAACAACCATTTTAACAATAAATTTCAGTTTGAAATGATGTGTGGATTTCGTCTTTAGATAATTAAGTTTTGTGTTTTACTGCCGCTGTGGCAAGTACCCCGACTCTTGCAGTTGGACATCGTTCAAAATTCTAAATGACCTCATTTTATTTCTTTGTATGCATTTTACTTCTATATTTTATTTGCTTAAACTTCCTGTTTCTCTATTTTAAGACGTTTTAAACCATTTCATTTTCTACTTCATGTTGTGTAAATATTTAATTTATTCTACTCGTATTTTCTATTTCGCTTGAAAGTATTTTTCAATAAATATTTTGTTCTGTCTTTTTATCTTGTTGAAACGAAAATTGACTGATTCTAAAATATAAATAATAAAAAATCATAAATAAGGAAAACAGATAATGTTTTTATAAATAATTGCTTGTGTTTGTTTTGTTAGGAAGTAAAAATTTTGAAAAAAAAAATCTTTCATTGGCAGTGAAACAGTGTATAGTTTTTAATAGAAATTTTTTATTGGCTGTCAAGCAGTGAACATCTTTTACTTAAATTAAATCACGGCCATTAAAACTGGAAAGAATTTTCTATTAAAAATTTTCACTGCCACTAAAATGGCAAAGAATTTTCTGTAGACAATTTTCACTGTCACTAATATAGCAAAGAAATGTTTGGTGACAATATTTACTGCTATGGAAAAAGCAAAGAATTTTCTGCAGACCATTTTCCCTGCCATGGAAATAGCAAAGACATTTTTGGAGACAATTTTCACTGCCACTGAAATAACAAAGACATTTTTGGAGACAATTTCCACTGCCATGGAAACCGAAAAGAATTTTTTGCATACAATTTGTACTGCTAATGAAATAGGAACAAATTTTCACTGCCACTGAAATAGCAAGGAATTTTCTGTAGATAATTTTCACAGCCATGGAAAAAAGCAAAGAGTTTTCTGCAGACCATTTTCACTGCCATGGAAATAGCAAAGACGTTTTTGGAGACAATTTTCACTGCCATGGAAACAGCAAATAATTTTTTGCAGACAATTTTCACTGCCACTGAAATAACAAAGACAGTTTTGGAGACAATTTCCACTGCCATGGAAACCGAAAAGAATTTTTTTCAGACAATTTTCACTGCCAATAAAATATGAACAAATTTTCTGCACACAATTTTCACTGCCACTGAAATAGGAACACATTATCTGTAGAAAATTTTCACTGCCACTTTTTTTTTTTTTTTTTTTTTTTTAATTTCCTTAGCTATTCCCGCGAAGCTCTATGCTGGTCTGCAGGAAAGAAACCAGAGTCTCTGGCGGGAATCGAACCCGCAACCTCGGCGCTGATAGACTAGCTCGCTACCAGCTAGCCTACCGAGGCACTTAAATAGCAAAACATTTTCTTTAGAATATCTCAGTGCCAGTGAAACTTTGAAAATATTTTATAAAACATTTTCACTGCCAGTAAATTCGTACTGCTAGTGAATTGGTAATAAATTTTCTATAAAATATTTCACTCACTGAATTAATTGGTGAAGATTTTTTTATTTAAATTTTTAACTGCCAATAATATTCATAGAATATTTTCACTGCTACAACAACAGCAAAGAGTTTTCTATTAAAAAAATTTCACAGCTCGGTAATTGGTTAATTCAATAAATTTTCACCGCAACTAAAATAATAAAAAAATTTCAATAAAAAAATCTCAGTACCACTGAAGCAGTAAACAATTTTATAGAGAAAATTCTCACTGCCAATGAATAAGTAAATAATTTTACTGCCACTGAATTTATTATAGAACATTTTTTTTTGCTGTCAGTGATGCTGGTAAAATGCTGACTGTCATTAAATTGGTGAAGAAGCTGTAAAAGAAACACTAAAAATTATTTTATGGAAAATTTTTACTGTAAAATTATTTTATGGAAAATTTTTACTGTTAAATTATTTTATAGAAAATTTTTTACTGCCAGTGAATTTGTACTGCTGCTAAAATTGTGAAGAGTTACCAACCGATTATATTCTATAGAAAATTATCACTGCTACGGAAAAAGTTTAAAGTTTTCTATAGACAGTTTTCATTGCTGGGGAATAAGAGAAGAACTTTTTAGAAAACTGTTAACTGCCAGTAATTAAGTAAAAACTTTTCTTTATAAAAATTACACTGTCACTGAAACAGTAAAGAATTTTTAATTGCAAATTTACACTGCCAGTCAATAAGTGGGAAATATTCTAAAGTAAAACTTCGCTGCCACTGAATTACAGATGATTTTCTCTGCTGGGAAGGCAGCGAAGAATTCTAGTTAAAAAAATATACACTGCCACTCAAACAGTGATGTATTTCCAATCGAAAATATACAATGCCGGTTAATAAGGGGGAAACATTCTAGAGAAAATTTTCGTTGCCACTGAATTACAGACAATTTTCATTGTTTATAGAAACTGTTTACTGCCATTGAGTTGGTAAAGAATTTTCTACAAAAATGTTACATGCCACTAAAACACTGAAGAATTCTCGATCAATAATTTTAATGCCAGTAGATAAATGAGTTTTTTCTACACAAAATGTTCGCTGTCACTGAATTAAAGACAATTTTCTCTGTTGGGCAGGCTGCAAAGAATTCTCGTTAAACAAATTTGCACTGCCCGGCAAACAGTGAAGCATTTCCAATCGAAAATTTCCACTGCCAGCCAATAAATGGGAAATATTCTAGAGAAAATATTCGTTGTCACTGAATTATAGACAATTTTCATTGCTGGGGGAAAAAAAACTGTTTACTGCCATTGAGTTGGCAAAGAATTTTCTATACAAATATTACACTGCCACTCCAACAGTTAAGAATTTCCAATCGATAATTTTCACTGCAAATTAATAAGTGGGAATTATTATTTAGAAAATTGTCACTGCCACTGAAATATGAACAATTTTCTCTGCTAGGTTAGGTTAGGTCTACTGCCATTGTGTTGGGGAAGAATTATATTTAAAAATTTTCACTGCCACTAAAACAGTAAAGAAATTATAATCAATAATTTTCACTGCCACTTAAATGTGGACAATTTTCTTTGCTAGGAAGGCAACGAAGAATTTGTTATTTTACTGCCAGTGAGTTGGGACAGAATTCCCGTTAAAAATTTATACTGCCACTAAAACAGACAATAATTTCTAATCAAAACTTTTCACAGGCAGCGAATCAGTGCAAAATATTCTACAGAAAATTTTCACTGCTACTAAAGTAGTTTTAAGTTTTCTATAGACAATTTTCGCACTGATTGATAGAAACTGCTTACTGCCAGTGAGTTAGTAAAAAATTTTCACTGCCACTGAAACAGTTAAGAATTTTCAATGGATTACTTTCACTGCTAGTGGCTTAGTGAGAAATATATTACAAAAAGTTTTCACTGCCATTAAATTATAGGCAATTTTCACAGCTAGGAAGGCAGCGAAGAATTTGTTATTTTACTGCCAGTGAATTGGGGCAGAATTTTCTTTAAAAATTTATACTGTCACTAAAACAGTAAATAATTTGTAATCAAAACTTTTCACAGGCAGCGAATCAGTGCAAAATATTCTACAGAAAATTTTCACTGCTACTAAAGTAGTCTAAATTTTTCTATAAACAATTTTCGCACTGATTGATAGAAACTGTTTACTGCTAGTGAGTTATTAAAAATTTTTAAAAAAAATTTTCACTGCCACTGAAACGTTAAGAATTTTCAATGGATTACTTTCACTGCTAGTGGCTTAGTGAGAAATATAATACAAAAAGTTTTCACTGCCATTAAATTATAGGCAATTTTCACAGCTAGGAAGGCAGCGAAGAATTTGTTATTTTACTTCCAGTGAATTGGGGCAGAATTTTCTTTAAAAATTTATACCGCCACTAAAACAGTCAATAATTTCTAATCAAAACTTTTCACAGGCAGCGAATCAGTGGAAAATATTCTACAGAAAATTGTCACTGCTACTAAAGTAGTTTTAAGTTTTCTATAGACAATTTTCGCACTGATTGATAGAAACTGCTTACTGCCAGTGAGTTAGTAAAAAATTTTCACTGCCACTGAAACAGTTAAGAATTTTCAATGGATTACTTTCACTGCTAGTGGCTTAGTGAGAAATATAATACAAAAAGTTTTCACTGCCACTGAATTATAGGCAATTTTCACAGCTAGGAAGGCAGTAAAGAATTCTAGTTAAAACCTTATACTGCCAGTGAAACAGTGAAAATTTTCCTATCGATATTGTTCACTGCCAGTGTGGGAAATATTTGAAGGAAAATATTCACTGCCGCTGAATTTTTGTGTGGTTTTCTGTGGAAAATTTTTACTGCTACGGAATTAAAAAAGATTTGTTAAAGACATTTTTCACTGCTACTAAATTATAGACAATTTTAACAGCTAGGATACAAAAAAACACTGCGACTGAAACAGTAAAGAATTTCTAATCCATAAATTTCACTGCCAGTGTGGGAAATATTCTACAGAAAATGTTCGCTGACACTGAATTTATGTGTGGTTTTCTACTGCTACGGAATAAGAATAGATTTGTTGTAGACATTTTTCACTGCCCATAAAGTAATTAAGAAATTTTGATAGAAGACTGCTTTGCAAGATGACTATTAGCAAGTTTTCGATTTCTTTTTGATTTTTTAAGTTTCACTAGCAGATAACGTGAGTGAAGTTCTGTTTGTCAGTTTAGCTGTCAGCAGTGCTTTTATACTTTAGTTTTTTTTTTTTATTTCAATTAATAGTTTTTAAATTTGATTAATATTTTATTATCAGTACGTCATTATTTTATATTCGTCTTAACGTCTTATTATATTTTTTCTTGAATTATTTTTATTAATTCGTTATTAACAATAGAAAACTTTTTTGTTTGATAAGATCTTTTTATTGTTTGAATGATCAATTCATATCCGCCTTTATTTATTTTTATTTATTAATAGATAAATAATAATTTAGTTTTTAGGAACTATTGTGCATTATAATACGCATAATATTTAAATTATTTTTTATAGTAAATTATTTTTTTATGGTTAATTATAAAAAATTTATTATTTTTCTTTATTTTCAGATACTTGTTGCTGTTTGATCAGGTTTGTTCTATAAAAAATTATTTATTTATTGTATTGTTTAAAATTGAATTCAAAAATACTAATTAAGTGATTAACAATTGAGTGATGTAATTCTTTTAAAATTTCTATTGTAAAACCTCACATAAATCATTCTAAGTTTTGTTAGATAAGAAGTTACATGATCCACGCACCAATAACAAGTTTGGTTATTTGAATAGTTTTTTTTTGTTTGTTTGCTGTTCGATGATTTAAAAGAATCTTTCTAAGTTTTCTTAAAGTTTAACTGAAACTTTTTCAAAATGAATAGTTTCTTTCACTCAGTATTAGTAGCTTTCTTCTAAAACTACTTCCATAACTTCTTTATTCTGGTTGTCTGAGGAATAAAAAATCAGGGCTGTGGAGTCGGAGTCGGAGTCGGAGTTGAGGAGTCGGAGTTAAGGTTTTTGTACCGGAGTCGGAGTCGGAGTCGAAGTACCCACAAAAACTAGCGACTCCGACTCCGACTTTTTTGCATTACAATTTTTCTAATATTTTTTAAAATAAAAAATGTTAATGACCAATTTCTCCAATTCTTTTTAAATATCAATTCATATTTAAATATAATTTTTCTAATAATTTTATTTTTATTTGACATAAAAAAAACAAATTTTAAACATAAATTGATATTTAGATAAATTAGTGGAATTGGCCATAAGAGGGTCTGCTTTTTGAAATTGTGAAGTCAGAAAATAAGGGCCAGTATACTTTTCATATCAAAAATTAAAAAATTGAGATAACATCTTATTTTGACAATTTATAGGAATAGTTATATAGATTGTATCGAAGCATGTCCTTTTCTATGTTTTAATGTGACCTCAAATTTCTGTAATTTCTGTATCGTTAATGAAATAGAGCCGAATTAAGGAATTTAAAAATTAAATTTGTAAAGATGTTGTTTTTTATTTATCGTATATTAACAAATATATAGCCATATAGCCAAAAATAGCCATGTTCATAAATATGACTTGAAATCTGCTGTAGCTCCTGTGGTGAAAGCATTAAGTGAACTACATTTGAAGTTCCAACCTTCAAGGTGAATTGTAATAGAATAAAAGGAAAAGGAACTCGGAAAAATACATGACATTGTTCCAGATATAATTCCCATCAATGTGGGAAAAATGATTTGAGAATACTTTTATCTACTCACTTTAGGGAAAATTGGAGAGATAATAAAGACTTGCAATTTCAAATTTCGGTCTTGGACAATAATAATATTGAATTAGGAACGGAAAAATGCAATGGCGAGTACACTGAAGAAAAAGATTTAAATTTAGCAGTTTAAAAATTCACATTTTTTTTAACTCTGCAGGTGGGAGATAAACTACATCAAGCCACATTTTGAAATCTTTACAGCAGACCGCGCAAGCATGTTGATAATCGCAAATGATGTTTATGTTATAAAAATGTGCATTTGTACGAATATTTTATATGATCCTAACATATTTTTTTTATGTCGATGATATACTTAAAAAATTACGTCCTAAAAGGTTCGTTACCTTCTATGGTACTGTTCCATGCCTTGAGACAAACAGCACCAAGTCCAACAACAAAAGGGGTACTATTTCCTAAAAATAATAGAAGGCTAACAACATTTTTTTACGTTACATTTCTCTTCAAAATGTGTTATATAAATTGTAGAACTAACATCTGAAGGCGCATATGCATGTTTTAATAAACTTTATAAAATTTTCCTGAGAATGATTTGACTTAATAAATAAAATGTATATTAAAAACAAAAGACCTCACTTCACAATTTGCAAAAAAGGACTGTCCTTTGCCTCTATTAATATTGTGGTAAACAACACTAAGTACACTTGATGTCTTTAACGTCTAAGCCAATTGGACTTGCTGTTGTTTTCAACTTTTCTATCTCGAAAGCTACATTAGATAAGACTTATGGAAATTCACACATCTATAAATTCCAACAGTATAAAAAACGTTATTTGAAAAAGATGTGAATTGGTGTAGTTTATCTCTCCCCTACAGAACTATTTTTACATTTTTTAGCACTGTTTGCATAATATTAATAAATTAATATAACCTTTAAAATATACTAAAATTCAATGATCCCATACAGATTGAAGCAAAACTCGTTTCTTTCGAAAGTTCGTAACAAAACTCGTTCGTTCTAAAATTAAATCTATTATTTTTTTATATTTCAGTTGGTTTAAATTTCTCAACTGTTAAGTTATAAGTCAAGAATGTCATAACACTTTAGAATTGAAAAAAGGTTCAACTCATTTGGTCTATTTAATCGGGCACTATATGTTTTTTGCATTTTTTCCAAAATCCAAATAAAATATTTTGCAGCTTTCCTACTCATATGTTAGTAACTAGTATGTTAAAGCTCAATGCGCGGCACGTTAGAATTAAAATATCGATTTGAAATTTTTACAGAATCATTTTCTTGCTATATTTAACCATTTAACAGGTACTAAATTAAAAAAGAGTTTAAAGTCAAAAAAAAAACTAGTCTCTTAAATAATGCTAGGTTAGAGTAGGAGTCGGAGTCGGAGTTGGAGTCGGAGTCGGAGTCGTGCTTAAAAAATTTCACCAAAAGGAGTCGGAGTCGGAGTTATAACTTTTTCTTAACGACTCCACAGCCCTGTAAAAAATAATGACTTTCTTTTGAATCCGTTATTTTTGGGACAACACTTGTAAATGTCATTGGTTCGTCCAGTGGAATTGTAAGTAGTGCTTTTATTTTTTGCTGATTACTCAACACGTTATTTTGTAGGCGAAGTTCTTACTGTGTAGTAATCATTAATCCATCCCTATAGGATCATTGTTTGTGTGTAATATTTTGAAGTAAAAACAAATTATACCGTGCTGCAGAATAAAATACATTGGCACTGTTTAAGTAATTAAAAAAATTTAAAGAAACTTCTTACAGTTTTTTAGCCACCTGACCAAGGTTTTCAGAAAAATTAAAATTTTCTATAGAGAGTGCAATTTTCTATATTTTCGCGCACTGCTTAACTACACTTCTTCACTGCCTGTGTCTTTAGTATTATGTGCTGTTTCCAAATGACAGCCAAGTGTGTTGTCAAATTTATATGAGTGATTTTTATATAAAGTTTACTTTACAATCACTTGCCTGTTATTTAGAAACAGCACATTAATCTAGTCACTAGACTACTATTAAAAATTTCCAATTGCCCACTTGTCAGTGTTTTACTGCCATTTTCCAGTTTCAATAGAAAATTATTCACTGTTTTACAGCAAGTAAAAATTTTTGCATACTTACAATGTCACAATGCCAGGAAATAATTTGTTTCAAAAAAATGTTCACACTTTCATTTCCATTAAAGATTTGCTACGAACAAATTATGTATTGTTAATTATGATTCAGTGTATAGCTACTAAGGAAGATTTTCTGTAGAAAATCTATTTTAGTCTTTTAATTTTTTACAAAAAGAAAGCAGTCTTTTCTTTAGTTAATTCAGACTGTTTTACATTTTTGTTCATAGAAACTTTTCAGCTGAAGCACTGCTTAGGAAACTATTTGATTATATCCCTGTCATTTTCAATTTGGTTTAAGAATTCGGTCTTTATGATTTTTCAGCGTTATTTCTACTTAGGCAAATTCAATGTATAAAGAGAGAGCGCTGTTTTTTTACGGATAGTTAAAACTGCTTTACAGCTAATAAAGGCTTTTTTAAAATGACACTGCTTTACTGCCGGTGAAAGTTTTCTATAGGTATTTCACACTGATTTACTGTTTTTGAACGTTTTATGAAAAAAATATTACACTGCTTTACCACAAGGGGTAAATTTCTATAGGAAATCAACATTTCTTAACTGTTACGGAAAATGTTTTACATAAAAAAATTTAACTAATTTACTGCCATTGAAAATTTTCTTTAAAAAAATCACTGTCATTTCAAATTTATAATTGAAAAGTAACTTCGCTTTACTGCTAGGTGTTATTTTACTGTAGATATTTTACTTCGCTTCACTGCTAATGAAAATTATCTATAGAAAATATTATTCGCTTTACTGCAAATATAATCTTTCAATGCTGCTTCACTGCTTATACAAATTTTATACAGAAAAA
Source organism: Pollenia griseotomentosa (assembly GCA_963931875.1). Taxonomy (NCBI): domain Eukaryota; kingdom Metazoa; phylum Arthropoda; class Insecta; order Diptera; family Polleniidae; genus Pollenia; species Pollenia griseotomentosa. Next base: position 158,225,069 of record OZ007562.1, on the reverse strand, counting down.
AAAAAATTAATTCATTTCATGTTGTAAAAATTCCTTTCTTCATGAAAAATAATTTAATAAAAATTAAATTTAGCGAATTTTAGCCTGATTAAAATATCAAAATTTTTAAAAAAAAACCATAAACAGTTCCATAAAATCACCGCAATACTATTAATAGAAAATATACTTTATTTGAAAATTTACTATGTTTGACTGCCAGTAACTTTTTTTTAAGTTATAAAACTTTCTCTGTTTGACTGCTTTTTAACATTTCTACAGAAAATTTACACTGCTTTACTGCCAAAGAAATATTTCTATAGTAAATTTAGATTTCTGCATTGAACGTGAAATCTTTTCTAACTGCTGGTGAAGGATTTCTACAGAAAAATTAAGTTTTATTTTTCACTTTCGCTTTACGTTTGAAAATTTTCTATAGAAAATTTATTTTACTTCACTGCAAAGAAAATATTTACAAATGACTCACTGCCAGTAACTTTGTTTAGAAAAAAAATTCCGCAGTCTTACTGCTTTTTAAAATGTCTATAGAAAATTTACACTGCTTTATTGCCAAAGAAAAATTTATATTGATAAATATTATTCGCATATTCTGCATTGGAAGCGAAAATTGCTTCATTGCCAGTAAAATTTGTTCAAAAAAAATTCAAACTGCTTCATTCAAACATCTTTATTTTTTACTGCCAGTGAAGTAAAAAATAAAGATGTTTTTTTTACACTACCAGTAAAAAATGTTTATAGATATTTTAATCCGCTTCAATGTTAGTGAAAAATTAAAATAGAACATTTATTTCGCAAGGGTAATTTTCCTATGCTGTTTCACTGCTTATTGAAATTTTCTATAAATAATATATCCTATTAGAAAATTTACTATGACTCACTGTCTCTCTTGTTTATTTATCTGTTTTACAGCTTTTTTAAAATTCCATTGAAAATTTATACTGATTTACTGCCAGAGAAATATTTGTATAGAAAATTTCTCCATCGAAAGTGAAAACTGTTTTACTGCTAGTGGAGTTATTCTATAGAAAATGTACACTGCTTCACTGCTAGTGATACCTTTTTAAAGATATTTTACTCCGCTTCATTGCGAGCAAATATTTACGATAGAATATTTATTCTTCTTCATTGCAAGGGAATTCTTTTTATGCTGCTTTACGGCTTATGAAATTTTTTGATTGAAAATGGATTCTAATAGAAAATTTACAATGACCCAGTGCCAATAATTGTTATAAAAAAAAAATTACTCTGCTTCACTGCCTTTCAAAATTTCTATACAACACTATTTTATACACTGCTTTACTGCCAGAAAAATATTTGTATAGCCAAACTAAATTTCTGCATTGGAAGCGAAAATTGCTTCACTTCCAGTAAAATTTTTTTTATAGGAAATTTAAACTGCTTCACTGTCAGTAAAAAAATTGTATATATATTTAACTCCGCTTCACTGCTGCTTTATTGCTTATTGTAATTTTCTATAGTAAATATAACCTATAAAAAAATTTACTACGACTCACTGTCAGTAACTTTTTTTTTATAAAACTTAATCCGTTTGACTACTTTTTAAAATTTCTATAGAAAATTTACACTGCTTTACTGCCAGAGAAATATTTGTATAGAATATTAAGATTTCTACAATGAAAGTGAAAACTGTTTTACTGCTAGTGAAGTTATTCTATAGAAAATGAACACTGCTACACTGCTACTGAAAATGTTTTAAAGATATTTTTTTTACTTTAATGCGAGAGAAAATTTACTGTATACAATTTATTTTGCTTCACTTTCTATGCTGCTGCACTGCTTTAATATGTTTACTACATTTACTATGACTTAGAGCCAGTAATTTGTTTTAAAAAAAAAATTTACTTTGTGTGAATCCTTTTAAAGATGTTTATAGAAACACTGCTTTACTGCCGGAAAAAAAAATTCTTTAAAAAATAAGGCGTTAAATTTTAATAAAAATTTACTTTGTGTGAATAGTTTTTTAAATTTCTATAGAAACACTGCTTCATTGCCGGAGACAAATTTCTATAGAAAAATACAATTTCTTCGTTGAGAGTGGAACTTACTTTACTCTCAACGCAGAGGTTTTTTAAAGAAAATGCACACTGCTACACTGCAAGGGAAATATTTTTTATAAATAATGCATACTGCTTCACTGACAGTGAACATTTTTAAAATTATAGCTGATTCACTGCCAAAAATTTTTTTAGCTGCCACTATTTTTTTTCTTTTTGTGCAGAATATAAACTTCAGTGTAGATTAAAAACATTTTTTCCAGAAACGACACACTGCTTTACTGCCAGTAAATTACTAATTTTTTTTTATAGATTGCATTAGTATTGATGGTTGTTGTTCAATAATATTTTCTTCTTTCTTCCATAAATCCCCAGGAGTTTATCCTTGTTGTACACTCTCATCAAAAAATAATCCATGTAACAAGCGAATATAAGCGAACCATTCAATATCAACTGGCCACTGGTCTGGTTAAACCAACCACCTACTTTCAGTATGAGACTGAGAAGTGCAAAAAACCGCATTGCAAATGACCTTGAACTTGAACTTAATAAATTGAATAGTGCGACGAAGAGCAACAATCATAAAAGGCAACAGAAAATAAGATACAATTACAATTAATAACGGGTCATTTTGTAACGGCGTATTTGGAAGGGGTTTTACAGTTTGTTTTAATTTCACTTTGTTTACAGACAATTACGTTGATTGTTATTTTAAACAAAAACTTAAGACAACTAAGAAAAAAAAAAAACAATAAAGAAAAATACAATAAGATTTAATATTAAAATTTTTTGGCTATAAAACTAGACCATTAACACACATTTTTATAAGTCCAAAAGCTTTTTACACACAATTTGTGAGTGGAAGAGTTTGAATCTCAAAAGAAAACAAAAAGATTTTTATTTTTTCTTAATAAATAATTTAGACTTTATTTTGAATGAATTTAGTTTTAAATAACAAACTTGTAAGTCCAACTGAACTCAACCAGTCAGATGAATTATGCGTATCATTGTCCTTTAACATTTGCCCTTTCCATTTTACCACACACCAGTAGCAGTGTAATGCAAAGGTGAGGCAGCAGCATAAGTTGTTAGCGGAGCGGCATAAGACTGTACTAAAGAAGCAGGAGCAGCAGCATAGGTTTGCAAAACAGGAGCAGCAGCAGCGGCATAAGTTTGTACTAAGGGAGCAGCAGCTACAGCGTGAGAGTGAGCAGGAGCATAAGTGTGTACAATAGGAGGAGCAGCAGCGGTATAAGTTTGTACTAAGGGAGCAGCGGCTACAGCATGAGAGTGAGCAGGAGCAATAGCATAACTTTCTACTATTGGAGTAGCCAAAGTTTTGGTAGCATAAGAAGTAGTTTTGACAGCTGGAGCTAAAACATCTTCAACAGTGTGGGCAGTGCTGTGGACAACAGCATTGCTGTGATGAGAGATGGCCGAAGGAACACTCTTGACAACATCACCAACATGAGCATAGCTAGTTTCTTTAACGGTAACGGTAGCGGCAGGTGCTGAGTAGACAACAGGGCTTTCCAAATGACTGGGACGAGCAGCAGCTACGGCGAGGAGAGCAGATAATACCACCTGTAATGGAAATGATTAAAAGAGTTATAAAAATTAACCTATTAAGATTTTTTCGAACAATTACAAATAGAACACTGCTTCACTGCTGTTTGTTAAGATTTTTTTTTAATATTTAAAAGTCAGTAAGAAAATTCACACGGGTTCGATGCAATTTTTAGTTTTAATAAACAAAGTATTCATACTGTTTATCAGCAAACAGTATAAATATTTAAATACGCACTGCTTCACTGCCTTAGAAAATTCGATTGCATTTTTTATAAAAGACTACCAAGATATCTTGAAGTGTGAGATATTTTGGGCAGCTGGTTTTTTCTTCTGTGTAAAATGTGAATACTACGTTACTAAAATCTTTATTACTGACACTGCTTTTCTGACAAAAAATGTTTTCAATAAAATTACACGCTAATGCTCTGCAGAGAAAAGATATTCTGCCAAAAAACCTCTTTTCTTAGAAACTTTACATAATTTTTAAATGCCATGCTTAAAACTCACACTGTGTCAGTGATAAAGAAATATTTCTATGAGAAATTTACACTGCTTTACTGCAATTTAATATTTTCTATAAAAGTGATAAAGATATATTTTTATGAGAAATTTACACTGCTTTACTGCAATTTAATATTTTCTATAAAAAACTCACACTGCTGCGCGGACAACCAACGTGAACTTATATAGATTGGCCGCGATGGCGAATTTATAAAACAGCGAATTTGACACTGTCAAAAAGCAGTACAGTACAGTACAGTACAGCAGTACCAATGTGAATTGGTTAATTCTTAACATTTTTTGGTTTTTGACAGTGTCAAATTCGCATCTATATGAATTCGCCACCACGGTCACCTTATATAAATTCGCCTTGTTAATATACTTCTATTACCAACGAAGCAAAATGCAAAGCTGCTTACCTAATACTTCACTTTAAATGACAACTAACTCTCTGATAGATTACTTGGGTTGTATAAAGTTTAACCATGAGATGCTGATGTTTCCGATCACATTTTATATAAAATGACTACCAACTCCCTGATAGATTACTTAGGACAGGTAAAGTAATCATTTGTATTGAACTTTTTTTTTAATTATAGCAAAAATATGAGCACGGTTTACATAATCAAATACTGGAATACGTCTGTAAATAACTACTTACTTGTTGAGTGGTTGGCTTGGGATGTGCAAAGTTGGAATTTTTATTAATTTATATAAAAAATGTTGCAAATATGTAAAAACAAAGAGCTAAAGAACTCAACTCAACTCAACTCAACAATAAATTTCAGTGTATTTATCAAATATGAAAAATTGGGAATTTAGCACGTCATACAGAAATCTTATTAATAAGATAAATTTAATTGCCATCAAGCTCCATAAAAGGATACTTGGGATTTTTGAAGTAATTATTTGTGTAAAAACGAAATGCGGAATTATTCAACCACAAAATAATGCCACCTGTTAAGAACTGTGACATTAAGTCTAAATTTACACGTTTCATCTTTTGATGCTCAACTTCTTTTCAATTCCCTTTTAAAGATGCCAATATAATCACACGCAGCAATCGTTTTCAACTTTTTTCAATTCAAAACAAGAACAATTTTATTAACAGCGAATCAAAGAGAAAAAGAGAGAAAAATATTACATGCAGCCATCGTTGTGCATATACCAACGAATAAAAACACAAAGCGTGCTGACCGAGTACAGGCATCTCCGTACTAACCCCCTTTCTTCTTTCTTCTCTCACCTTAAAACATAAGAGTTGAGCATCAAAAGATGAAACGTGTGAAAGCAGACTAAATGACTACATAATAGATTACTTAGAACAGGTAATGTAATAAATTCTATTAAACATTTTAAAAATACATATTTTAAAAGTGTGGTTAAAGGAATCACTGAATAAAAAATAATTTACTTTCAAAAACTTAATCTCTAAACAACTACTTACACCTTGGCTGATTACCTGGGATGTGCTAGGTAGTCATTTCAATAAAATTTGCATTATAAATGTTGCAAAAGAGTAAGATCGGGGAACTTAAGTACCTAACAGAACGCAAAAGATTTTTTTTTATATTTAAGCTTTATAAACATACTATCTCCCCGATAAGTTACTGGGGATGTATAAAGTAATCATTTGTATCAAAAGTTAACTAAAAATTTATTAAATTAGTGTAAAACAAGAAAACACCCAACCACTTAATAAGTCACTTTCTTAAAACTGTAACTTAAAATGACTACTAACCCCTAGACTAATTACCTGAGATGTGCTAAAGTCTAGTTTACCCGGTAATATATGTATTACAAAATTGCAAAAAATTATGTAGAATGAGATAAATCGTATCATGTAAAAGCAAAATGTATTCAGTAAGAGAGAGAATACGAATACAAAATCTGACAAGCGGTCGGTAAATGTTTTTTTCTAAACCATTTTAGAAACCTTTGACACCAGAGGTGTATTTTAACCATGGATGGGGGTAGTGCACTCATTCTGCAGTTTCAACTCACACTTAGTGATAGTGCAAAAATATTGCAATCATTTTGTTGATGTTGAGTGATGAATTGAAAATTTGCAGCCTCACTAAACATGAGTGATAGTGATGTTAAAAAATTTTGCACTCAAAAAAAAAAAAAAAAAAAAAAATTGGTTTGATTAAAAAAAGGCAATCATCAGTTATTGCAACATTTTTCTTCTTCACTCATTTGAGTGCACCTAAAATTTTTGCACTCAAATTAAAATAAAAAAACTTGTTTTTTTATGATTAAAGCCAATAATTATACCGTTATTGACAAAATTTCATTTTGTTTAATGTTCTTTGCTTATGCATATCCTCCAAAAAAAATCAAAAACCATGCACGTACAGAGTTAAATTTTTTAACTTTTAGTGATACAGTATTTGTATGCAGCTTTTTTGATTGCAAGTCCAAATTTTGCACTATTTGAATTGAGTGCAGATTTTTGCATTCAATCTGCGTTTAGTGATAGTGAAAAAATTTGCAATATCACTAAAATTTTTTTAGTGGTAGTTAAAAAATAACAATCATGACTAAAGCTGATAAAAAAGAGTGCAAACTTATTTCTTTGCAGTTTTATTTAGTGATAGTGCACTGCTGATTTAAATCAATATTTAGTGCACTACCCCCAACTCTGATTTTAACAGCTTAAATTGAAGGTTGTAAAATTTGTAAACAATTACAAAAACAACTAAAATCAACCCAGGAAATTTTCATGTTGTTTTTGTGAAAATTGTAAAAGTGTAACCATCTACTTTATTGTTATTATTTTTGATTTTACTTATACCATCCGAGTAAACATGGAATCAAGGTATATTTACACAAGGTAGACTTATTTGGGAGTGTAGACTTGCTGCTCTATAAAAGGAACCGAGTTGTCAAAATTGTCTTCATATAAAACAAAAACAATTTAACGCACACATGTACAAATTTTGGCTCATATACACGAAATTTGACGTTTGGGTTTCAACTAGGTGTAAACAGCTCACAAGCATATGGGCCAACGAGTTTACCTTGTGTAAATATACTTTGCATGGGATATACTTACAACAGACTTTTTAAAAAATTTTCAAAAATTGAACTTTGAAATTTTTTTGGTGTTCACTATGGGATTTTTTTAAAAAAATCACAAATACAATTCAGACATATGGGTACCATAGAAGGATAGTGTGGTCCCTAGTTGGTCCCTCATTTTCCATATGGTCCGGATGTGTGACACAGAAGGATGTGACAACTCCAATTTATTTTTGTTTGATTTTTTTAGTTTGTCCATAGAAATTATTAGGAAATAATTAATAAATCAATTGGATATTTTTTCTGCTTTTTTTAAAGTATTTTTTATTAAGACAATCAAATCTTAAAAATATCTTATACAAAACATATTTAAATATGCGATAGTTAAATATGGCATATTTAAATATGTAATAGTTAAATGTGCCATATTTAATTATTTCGTTACGTCATTTCCCCCAGAGTTAAATATGTTGTGACGTAAGCCGTTACGTCGAAACATATTTAACTCGGCATATTTATCTTCACACACATTTCATTTTTATATATTTTATACCAAACAAACCTTCAGAATGTGAATTCAACACCTCCCGGCTGGCAAATATTAATTGATAGATCGCGGGTTCGGTTTGATTTATTGAAAATGTATTGGAAATAAAATTTTCATATTAAAAAAAAAACGCTTTCCGCTCTTGTTAACGTAACGCAGTTAATCATATTTCACATAACTTTTGATTGCTTTTATATATATGTATATATAAATTTTTTTTTACCTTAAAAAAATTGATTTCTTAAAACACTTACCAACTTGAACATTTTAATTTTGGTTTATTTTAAAATTTTTCACAGAAGGTCTGTACTGCTCGATAATTGTTTAATTAAGAACTGATGCCATTCCTGTCGCCAGTCAACATTTTTATACCAAAAAGACAAAACCAAAAAAATCTGCTCCCAAAAAAATTATTCAATTAGAAAAAAAAAACAAAATAATGTTCGTAACTAATTTACCAATTGAACTTGGCCTTGTAAAGAGATTAAAATAAACCAAAAATTCTTTAACAAAAAAAAAAAAAAAAAAAAAAATAAAAATTACCAGAAAATAAACCAATCAGTAAGAAAGTGTAGTTGATCAAGCCCGACCATATGATACCCTTCAACATAGTATTAAAAAAGCAAATGAGTGTACTCTAATCGGGACCCAATTATGGACTCGCCAGAACTAAATTTTATTGTGAAGCTTAAATTCATATGACAGGTTTTTGTGGCGAATATTATTTAGATTAACATCTACATGAGATTTGTTCGTCTTATAGCCTTTTCACTCTTGTCAACATCTAGCATCTACCATCAATTTGCGAAGATGTTTACAGCTTCCCATAACTCTAAGTCTCCACTAGCCATCAAATGATGTTATGAAAGAGCTTTCAAGACAGATTGCTAAGAAACACTGTTAAAATATGAGAAAAACCTTTAAGGGTCATTATCACAACTTATAAAAAGTTATTTTTAGGATGCTATCTGACAGATAAATAGTTTTTGGTTATTACAAGTTAACATTAACCTAAAAAGTGACTGTTAAGCTAACATCAGGTTTGTCCTCATGGTAACTTTACAAGTGAACTTTAAGAACTTGAAGATGCCATATTTTATGGTAACTTCAATGATAGTCTTAAATTACTCAACTTTTTCAAAAAACACAATTTAACACAAAAAACAAAACAATTTACCATTAAAACCAAAAATAAAGCACAAAAATTTACTTTTGTTTTTAATTAATAAATAAAACAAAACTAACTGCCTATTTCACGATGTCACTCGAACGTTTACGTTCGCACAAATAACATATAAAACAAAAACAAAATTCAAAAAATTGTTTTTGTTTTAAATGTTATTTGTGCGAACGTAAACTTTCGAGTGACATCGTGAAATAGGCAGTTAGTCGTTGCCACTACGTATTTTAAACAACCAAAAGTAGTCGGTATATACTGCAATGTTGCCACAGTATATAAATTACATTTTTTATTTTATCGGACAGTTGTAATAATGGAAAAAACTTATTGGTCACTTTATTGTTCAAGATAGCTATTGTTCACGTTAACTATCAGCAACTTTATCATTAGGTTGTAATAATGGCCCTAAGGGTCATTATCACAACTTACAAAAAGTTATTTTTACGATGCTTTCTGACAGATAAATGTTTTTTCGTTGTTACGAGTAAACTTAAACCTAAAAAGTGACTGATAGACTAATAGCAGGTTTATAATCATGGTAACTTTATAAGTAGAACTTTAAGAATTTGAAGAATTTCTGCTGAAGATATGGTAACTCCAATGAAAGTTTTTTGTCACCCCCATTATTTACCGTTGGCATTTTTTATTTACAAAAAAACACAATTTACCATAAAAACAAAAACAAAGCACAAAAATTTGTCTTCTCCTTTAAATTAAATAAATAAACAAAAGTAAGTCTGGGTTCACACTATGAAAGTTTTCTTTCAGAAAGCCTGAGTTTTTTAGTGAGAGGGAAGAGCCTGTTCTATTCCTCTCTTACCTATAAAGTCAGTCTTTCAGAAAGAAAACTCTAATTATATATATTTTAAGCAACCAAAAGTAGTCGGTAACTACTGCTAAGCTGTTCTACTTTTGACAATTCTGACTACATATTCGGATTCAGCGGACAATTTGACATAAAGATAAGGTGTCAGATACATTTGGTAAAAAAAACTGTCACGTATTGTAATTTAAACAAATAGAATATGGGAATTTTTGCTTCTTATTTTACATTTCAAACATAAAAATAATGAATTTTCATATTTATTCAAATATGTATTCTAATTCAAATAACAATTTAAAAAGCTTTTGATTTTAATTAGCTCCAAAATTGCATAGGGTTTACATGGACAGCCAGCCGGCCAGGCGGATGGACGATCATTGCAAGAAAGTTTCGAAAAATGATTCTGAGTCAATTGGGGAACTAAAAAATGGTTCTAAAACAAATATTTTAAGGTGTTACAGACGTCAGCATAAACTCATAATACCTTCTCCACTATTGTGGTGTTCATATAATGAAGCGGAATAATTCGTTAAATACATAACGAAAGAAACAATATTTATCAAATAATGTGGAGGAGGAAAAAGTAGAAGAGAATTTGAATGTTTTAAAACAAAAAAAAAAAAAAAAATTGTGCAAGTAACCGGTATTAGAGCTTAAACAACAACAACAGCAACAGCAAACCAAAACGATCTTTAGCCCTTTTCCAAAAAGATCTCCAAAGTTATTGTAAATTACAGCTTTATTGTGTGTGTGTCCAGCTCTTAATAATAGTCAGGTGTTTGATCCATTAAAGGGTTAAGGTTTCGATTGCTTTATTGTCTTTAAGTAACCTTCGTGATTCTAAATTTTGATATGGGTTTTTCTTTATGAACTTTGTTTTTTTGTTGGAATTTTTCAGATAATTGAGAGTCTTTTTCTTGCATTACTTGCATTTTGTTTTATATATTTCTTTTTTTATTTCAATTTTGTTGAAATTTGTTTTTCAGGCTGTGGTTTTAACGCATAATTTCAGGGTTAGGTTTATTACTTGGTTATTTTTTTTTTTTTTTTTGTTTATTACTTTTTAGTTAATAAAAAACTAAAAAACAGTAAAGTTAAAATAGTTTACTGCTAAATGAGTTTGATGGTTTTTGTTATGATTATACAACTTTAATTGAAATAAAATTGAAACCATTTACCTAAAGCTCAGTGCAATTTTAGTATATAAAGTTCCCCAGAAAACTGTGAAACCACGTCAGTTCTTAAAACTTGCAAATACAAGCAACACAGACCCTCTTCTCTAAGAAAAAAATCCTTAAACAAAATGTTCAAGTTGGTAAGTACATTATCCGAATAACAACCTTTACTTCTCCTACAATCAATTAATTTCCCTCTCTTTACGACAGGTGGTGTTGTCTGCTTTATTTGCCGTTGCCTTAGGCCGTCCCGGCCTATACGAATCTAACGTATACTCGGTGCCTGCTTATGCCTCGGTTGCTGTGCATGAACCCGCTTATGCCCATGTTGGTTCCCTTGTCAAGTCAGTGCCTTCAGCTGTGTCCCATCACAGCCAATCTGTGGTACATAGTTCTGCTCATGTTGTAGAAGATGTTTTGGCTCCTGCTGTTAAGAGCACTTTGTATACAACAAAAACTTTAGTTGCTCCCATTGCAAAACATTATGCAGCTCCTGTTCTTTACAAGTCTTATGCTGCTGAAGTTCCAGTCTTGTACAAATCCTGGTAATTAATGCAAACGGGAGGAAAACTTAAAGATTTTGTGAAGAATTTTTTTTTAATGCGATTTTGTTTTAATATAAAAATTGTTTTTTTTATTGTTTTTCGTAATAAAAAAATATAAAGTAAAAATTTTAAAAAATTCGATGATAAAATAATTTGAAGCAGTGATGCCAGAAGTTTTTTAATAAATCTCTACGCTTATGGAAAAAATCCCTTTTTTTCCTACAACCACTTTTTCTTCCTTAATTTTTAAGATATGTATGTTACATCTTCTTTACGTTTGTACTCGTTTGTTTTAATGAAACACTTAAAAGGTTTAAATATTAGTAGTTTTAAAATTTACAATTTAAATCTTTAGAAAAAATCTGCGATTCTTTCCCAAATGTCAAATTTTTAAAATAAATCCCTACAAATTTGGAAAAATCACTACACGTAGCGTCACTGATTTGAAGATAGTTTTTTTCAAACAAGGATAGTAAATATAACACAATAAACTGCTTTTAAAATATAATATTTTTAGTCTCACAACCTATCGGTGAGATTGTAGCACTTAAACATATTTGATCTTCTTTAAAAAGATCCCTTTCCGAAAATAACTTTTACCGACATTAAAATCTTGAAATAAACGAATTTTCAGCGCCATTGTTATTTTGAAAGCACTAAAATTATTCTTCAATAGTTCTTAAAATAGCGAGACAATATTTTAGTATGTTAGGTCCAGAATTGTCTATAACTCCCATATGAACCGTTTCCGAAAACCACGTGATTACATTCCAGGTTGTAATTCGTGTCCGAGCCTGCATGCCAAAGGTCGTTGCCAAATTTCAATTCTTGTTTAATATTTAATTATTTTAAAAACAGTTGTGATTTGGGAGCAGAAGGTTGTTAAACCAAAGCTCTAATCACTTTAATGGGGCTGCCATCTTTGGTGTCGTTGAAAAGGCACAGCAATTATTAAATAAACCGCTCGTTACGAGACAGACGCTGGATGATGGTGGTTTGTTGGGCTGCATATTGAGGGGTGTCATCTACTCGCCACGTCGGTGTAGCATAAAGAGCTTTCTCCAGCTTATTGTCCGGAACTGCTCATTCGCACTCCAGATCTTACTCGGAGCTAACCTTTTTCGCCAAAGGTCGTTCACTATCCGCAAACTGTGACCCGTCTGGTTACCTTTAGCTCAATTTTGGCGAAGATACCCTTCAATATTTCCGCTACCGGTATAATTTTCCTTTATAAGGACCGCTGTCGGAAATCATGTTACTTTGGCTTACAGCGTAACGAATAATGTGGTGAAATTCTGTAAATCTAGATTCATAAGATAAGTAAATCATACAACTTAATTTCGTAAAGTTCGAGTCATAATTTATCATAGGTTCCATATAAAACCCGTTTCCGGAACACACTTTAGTACGCCTTAAACAGTAAAAAATAATATTGTCCTAAAATTGAGCCCATTTCAGTTTGATAAGCCTTAAAATCAAATTTCGTGAAGATCGGTCTTTTATATACAATAGCCCCTATTTAAAGCCCATTCTCGAAAATTACACAAAAAGAAAAACACTCGGGATAAATTAAGTTCTTTATACTTACTTTAAGCACGAGTCGTACTCAAAAATTCAAGTACGAATAACACTAAAACGTACTTAAAACAATCATAAATGCGGTTATTTTCTAAAAATCAATCCCGGACCTTCTTAAAATAAAAACAAAATTGTTAAACCAAGTAAAAAAAAGAAGGACTAATAAACGACTTCAAAACTTATCCTCTTGAGTATACCATGAAGTAGTTTTAAGACTACTCCTTTGTAATCCAAAGCTGGGTTATATGTTCCTGCGATAGGACATCGTAATGTTAAATAGACCATGTTTTTTCCATACATTTGGGTTACTTTTGGACTAGTCCAAGTGTCTTGTGGGCTTCATTTTACAACCGTGTTTGGACAAGTCCTATTATTTGCAGTGTAGAAGTTAAAAATTCTTTGTGCGTGAGCGTTTTTAATAATCACATATCTTTATATATCAAGAACAACTCAGTGCAAAGCTCTATTTCTAATAACTTATTCTTATTACTTAATCGTGTTTGGTTTTTCCTGAGTAACTTTTATTATACATTGCGTTGTCAATATTTTCGACCACAGACGTTGTCAAACTTAGAACACATCGTTGTCAAGCCGAGAACAAAGAAGTAAATAAAAAAAAATTATCAAATTAAGATGAAAAAAGTAAACTAAAACACGTTACGTTTTTAAATCATTAACTCCGTGTTAATAAATTGACAAACGTGTTTTTCTCACACCAAGAAAAATAAGTTGTCTTTTTAGAAAAAGAACAACACATTGTTCAAAAGACAACATTTCAAAGTCAATACAATATCGATATGCTGTCACTATGGGAATATGGTGGTGAGAGTAAGTTTTTTTTTATTCTAAAACTTTTATACAAGCAAATAGAAAGCCGACAAAATGATTTTTGCAGTAGACCGTATGAATATTTTAAGCCAGTTATTTCTTCTTTATGTTTTTAAAGTCAACAAATGTTTTATTTTTTATTTTTAATATACAAATTATTTAAAAGCATTTTTTTCTTAAACAAAAAACAATCCTTTTCTCTTATCTCCCGGAGCACTATGACGTCTTAAACTAATTTAACCCAACTTCTTTACCAAGATATATTCTAAGCACTGTATGAATAGGGGGCAGCGGCGTACGAAGTATAACTAGCAGGAGCAGCTGCATACACGGGAGCTGTGTAGGTTGTTTTAATAACAGGAGCCACAACATCTTGAACAACATCGGACGACTTATGGACCACAGCATGGCTAGCATGAGACACAGAAGTGGGTACGGTTTTGACAACAGCGCCTACAGTAGCTAAGGCAGGTTCATGATAAGCCACAGTAGCCAGGGGCGAACTGTAGCTGACGTAAGGCGATGCGACAAAAGGAGCAGGATGTGCCAAGCAAACGGCACAGAGAGCCAGCAATACCACCTAAACAAAAGAGAAATATAAAATTTCTTATGACTTTCAGTACTCGATCCTTTTAGTTACCAATTTAAACATTTTTCTTATGCTGTTTGAAATTCTCTGTTCTGAAAGGTCTGTATTGCGTTTGTTTTTCCTCTACTGAGTTTGAACAACTGTTTAGTAATGTTTTCTTGATGAAACTTATTATTTATAGTTGAATATTTAATTTTCATAGAAAAGCAGGCGGAAATTGTTATAAAGCTACAAAATGACCTTCAGTTTTCAGCTTGATTGATTTTAAAAGAATGAAATTCCTAGAGAAATATTAATAATATATTATTACTTTTGCTGTTGGCAAGAGCTTTATTTTCTTCAATGTGCTCTGTTCCTAGAAAATGGGGTAATTAGATCTTTAGATTTTTTTTTATTTTTTTTTAACTAAATCTTAAGTCTAGTGACCAAAACATAACGAGTTTGCGTTTCTGTAAAAATACACGTATTTTTTCGCCCACTGCGGTGAATCACAAAAAAAGGTGTTTACGCGACTAAATACAAAATTGAGCATTAAATCGTTGACGAAATGTGAAAAAAATTCTTTCTAAACTATTTTATGACGGCAATTTACTATAGCAAACATAAGACGCCCTCCCGCCCAGTAAAAACTTCGCCTACAAAATAATGTGTTGAGTAATCAGAAAAACATAAAAGCACTACTTAAAATTCTACTGAAAGAACCAATGAATTTTACAAAGGATGTCCCAAAATGAACGCATTCAAAAGTAAATCATTATTTTTTTTACCTATATACATCCAGAAAAAAGTAGTTATAGATGTAGTTATAGAAGAAAGCTACTAAATAATGATTTAAAGAAGCTATTCATTTTAAAAAAGTAAGCGAAGTTTTAACTGGGCGAAAATAACTTTAATTCAAAAATCAATAGTATTGTATCGCAATTAAATCCAATTGTAATAAAGTTGCATCCGGAAAAAATTTCAATTTAAACTGTAAATATTTGGTGCCCTAGTATATTAAAGTGCGGGGGTTGCGTGTTGTTGTCCCGACAAAGACTATGGTTCGTTTCACTACAAGCGGCTAAAGGTCCAAGTTACTATTGCTCGGTTTATTAAGTTAGTATATAATTTTTAAATGTATTTGTAACCCTTAAGAACAAAGCGGTAACAAGAATGAATAAAGAGGACAAATAGAAGGCCTTGTTTAAGCCCTTATGACACGGTATTTTTAATACATTGTTCAAGTTTTGGTGAACAGTACAAATATAATGTAATACAAAAATTTACCAAGTTCAAAGAGTTAAGCTGTATTAAGATAAATGGCAAACTGTCAAAAATTTTACTAAAGTTATCGATAAAAAATGAAGTTATGTTAAAAAAAAATGTAAAATTGTTTAACTTTAAATGAATCAGCGTCTTATGGGCAAATTCAGCGATTTACCGCTTTTTGTTTTTAGGTTTCTCATAAACAAAAAGTTGGCAACATTTAATAAAATAAACAAAACAGGGATGGCTATGTTGTTTCAATTGTACTTTTTTGTTGATACTTTTTAAACTAAGATTTTCAATACCTTTTTGTGGTATTTTTTATGAACATATATAAAATTAATTTCAACTAAAAAAATCTTTTGGTACAATTAGGGTAAAAAAGTAAAATTTTTAAAGGTTGTTGGTACAATTTTAAAAATTCTCAACGCCATCCCTGAAACAAAACCATGACAAGAGAAAAAAAAAACTAAAAAACTTTCTGCCTGTTTGTAGAACGCGAGCATAAAAGTGACTCGTTTAAGTTACATTTAAAACCAAAACAAATTTTGAAATTTTGTTTTTGTTTTAAATGTAAGTTGAATATGTCACTTTTGCGCTCGCGTTCTACAAACAGGCAGTTTGTTTACATTTTTTATAGTTTGCTCTTTCTAGCATTTACTGTTTCTTTCCATCAATTCTATATCAATTAATGAATAAAAAATATAGTGTCATAAGGGCTTTAGCAGACACAAGCCCGCATTCCATACTTATTTATTTTTTACCGGGATGTCATTGGGAGCAAGCCCTTCCACACTCCCTTTATTAACACCTTTGTTCCCAAAGAAGGCATGAAAGGTCATTAAAAAAGAGCTGAACAACTTCCGTTCTCTCTTCTTAACGAATAGAGTAGCGAATGTGTACTAAATATTTTGAAAGGTCTTTCAAAAACAGATTTATACCTTCAAGAAGGCATGGTTCTGAAGGCAGGATATTGTACGAAGCGAATCTTTTAGAAAGGAGAATAGAGTAGTGCTGGGATATTATCGATATTTCCTACTATCGATATTTATCGATAGTTCAGATTTCACTATCGATACCCCGCTAGCTGTTAGTGAGCTAGTCTATCAGCGCCGGGGTTGCGGGTTCGATTCCCGCCAGAGACTCTGTTTTTTTTCCTGCAGACAAGCGTAGAGCTTCGCGGGATAAGCTTAGGGAATTAAAAAAAAAACTATCGACTGAATGTTTGTAATTGAGTAGGAAAGCCTTAACAAATTTTTTATCAGGGTACAGTTCGTTGTTTTTATCACTTTATTGAAAGTACATATCGAGCCCTATTTCGCTAAAAGGGCTCAATATGTATATATGATCCTATATTTTTTTAAATAAAACGTATGTATGTATGTATGTATGTTCGCACATTATTTTAGATTACATTTTTCGAACAGTTTGACAGTCTGCTGGTGTCATTTAAAAAGTATTTTTTTTTTTTTTACAGTATTACATTTTTATAACAACTAAAATTAATTTCAAAAACTGAATAGAACAACGAAATAAAGCTCTATTAACAACATGATTACATATGCAACACACATGTGAATGTGGCATGTGGGTTAAAAAAATACGTAAAGATTTACTTGAAAAGAAAACCATAAACATAATATCTTATTCAAAAAAACAATAAGTAAATAAATAGAACTGAACTAAACGTTTAAACAAAATTATCATTTCGTTTTCATAAATTGCTTCTATGAGTTAAATTTCAATTTATAAAGTATTTTTACAATAGTTTTATTAGGCTTAAGTTCATCAAATTTAATTTTCATTAAATTATTTTTATGAAGAAAGGAATTTTACAACATGAAAATTAATTAAAATTGTTATTGATAATCTTTCATTCTTGACCGTGGCCGGGATTCGAACCGCGGCCGGCAGGTTACCATGACATGTTTCGATCGCAACCACTCGATCTCCTCAGATGGATTTGCCGTTTTACACTCGATCTCCTCAGATGGATTTGCCGTTTTACACTCGCAGCTATCGAAGACAGCTGACGTCAATAGTCAAACATCAATCCTTAAACCAAATTGTATTTTAACCTTTGGTAGATCGAAATTTGGTTTTTTGAATGATTATCAATTTAATTGATTTTCTATGTTTTTTCCTTACTTCTGTTTTTTCGTACTTTTGTCAAGAATTCTTCTTGAAGTCCAAAGTACATTTTTTTTTCTTTTTTGTCTTTCTTTTTCTTGTTGACCTTTTTCAGCATAACTTGAAGGACAAATGAACACATAGAGCTCGTGCCGAATGTTACTATCTCATTTTGTTCCCTTTTACATTTTTCGATTCTTTTAGTGTCATCTCTAGAAAAGTGGCAATAAATTATATTATTATTGTGGCATCACTGACAAAATGGAAGTTGCTTTGAAAGCAGCGTTACCATTTTTCTTTTTTTGCAAGCCTTATTTTGCCTTATTTTGCTTAAATTATTAAACAAAATGATTGAGAAATACATTTTGGTGTTATCTTTTAGAATGTTGCCACTTTTGTAGAAAAAAAGTATTTAAAAAAAATAAAAGTTTTTTTTTTTCAGAAATGGTGACATTTTTTATTAATGGTAGATGTTAGATGTTTCAAGTGTGAATGCGTATTTCACATTTTCAACATCTTCCACGCGTTCCTCCGAAATGTATGCAAGTGTACAAAGGGTATTAGCTTTATAGGCTTTTTACACTTGCTCTCATCTTACATCTTTCATCT
Source organism: Pollenia griseotomentosa (assembly GCA_963931875.1). Taxonomy (NCBI): domain Eukaryota; kingdom Metazoa; phylum Arthropoda; class Insecta; order Diptera; family Polleniidae; genus Pollenia; species Pollenia griseotomentosa. The sequence goes on along the minus strand of OZ007562.1, from coordinate 158,206,714 downwards.
TATCGCAAAGATGATAACATCTTCCCATAAGAATTGTACAGGGCTGAAAATCAACATCTTTCTTCATCTTTAAAAGATGTTCTTTTTTCATGTTGTTTCATTCATCATCTTTCGATTATTTTAGTGTCATCACTAGATAAACCCAATAATTTGTTAAAAAAATATATACCATCACTAGAAAAAAATACAAGAGAGCAGGACAGCAATATCATTTATTTAGTTTTTATTCGCTCTTACACGCGAAAATAAATATTTTTATGATGAAAGATGAAAGATGTTGCAAATGTAAACAAGTTTTTTTCATTTTTAACATCTTCCATGCATTCCCTTAAGATGTGCTCAAGTGTAAAAAGGCTATTAACAATAATTAGTATTGTGGTTATTTTCCGGATTAAAAACCATAAATAGTTGAACAAAATAACCACAATACTAATTATAGTTTTATTTCTTCAATATTTCTAATACTTTTTGCTTTAGCCAACCATTGGTTAACATTGACAATAATATAATATTCTTAAATGTGGCAAAAATCTGTGATTAAATCTGTGATTAAAGCTGCAGTATCGATATTTTAAGACTATCGATAATACTATCGGACCCTTGTGGTCCTTTCACTATTTACCGCTGGGAATTATTAAGAGTTACTAATATATAGATTAATTTAATATTAATTTAAATTGCTTGGATAAACTTTTTTCTATTTCGGGTACCCCGGTACCCCGGAAGACTACACTACGAACTAATGCCCGTAATTTCTACAAACAGATATCTGTTCGTGTTCGTACCTAAAAGTTATCTTTACCTATCCGGTAAAACTATTTTAGTAATTTCAACGTTTATTTTGCCTACGTGTTTTTTCCTTTAAGTTTTCTTTTAAAATATGGCAACATGTGTATTTTTATTAATTTTTTGAATTAACTGTCAAGAATCGATGGTGTAAAATACACTACAGTTTTATCAGTAGGTAAAACAAACGTGTTGAAATTATGAAAAATTCGTTACACCATAGATATCTATACACAGCTAGATATCTATTTGTAGAAATTACGGGCATAAGTGAGCTAGTCTTTCAGGTAGATGGTTGCTATTTCGATTACCCACGAAAACTCTGGTCTGTTTTACTACAACAGGATGATTGTTTCGCAAATATGACGAGCTGTGAAAAGCGTTGCCGTTTTGGGTCCTTTTTTTTAACACAAAAATAACCAATTTTTTGTTTTAGAAGAAGAACTACCTGCTCCACTTTTTGACCCTTAGAATTGTGTGTGGTATTTGTATATCTAAAGCCAATACTTTTTTGATCTACTTAAAAATTATTTTTTTAGAAGCTTAAACATTGACATTGATAGTCTGTTAACCATATAAGGTGAAGTGTAGATAGCCATTATCTGCTATTCTTTATGCTTCAAAGGTCTAACTGAAACACTTTTCTAGATAAACGATAAAGACAAAGGCGCTTCGGATCCCATCCTGTTTAATATGATTATATTTCCACCGGGAAAAAATCATCTATATACCTGTATAAAAGTTCTACCGTATAATTAAGCTCAATTTTGCACTTTGATACCATAACGCATAGCAAGACTTTAAAAGTTTTACTTGTAAGAGCTCTTTATAAAAAAAGTTAAAAGCTCTAGCTCAAAAAGTTCTTAAAATTGACGAAAATAAGTGTTTACTTTGTATAGGAATTGCCATTACCACGAAAAATTTCGAAAAATTATGAAGCCTTTTGTTCTTTCTACTGTCAAAACTTTAAAAAAAAATCGGTCCAGCGGCTTATGAGTCTATACAAGATACACACAAACACTATTTATTCTTTAGACACACAATTTTTAAACTGAAGTGCAAATAAAAAAGTACTTTTGATACAAAATAATTTTGGTTACTTTATTTTTAAATTTTGGTTACAATTTTTTTTTTTCTTCAAGTTGTAACATCGCTGGCTATGAATCATATCAATATCGTTTCCCCTCACCTTTTCGACAATAAAAAAATTGATATTGTTACAAGTAAAACTGTGGCTTATAATTCTTATTCGCTTAACAGTTTTATATGTGTAATATCTTTAGTTTTTCTAAAATCTTTAGATGAAGTTTCCTAACGATCTGGCCTGGGCAACCAGTGAAATGCGCATAGCAATAGCTTATCCCTTCAACAATGAATTTCGGTTTATCAATGGTATGAAATGGGAATGTAGCACATTTAAACGAAACCTTGTTAATTAAATTTTTGAATCCCCAGAAAAACTTTAATAAAAAATATTATAGTTTCGCAGGACTGTATAATTGGTATAAAAATAATATGTTGGTATATTTATTTCCATCAATTAAACAGACTCAAACAAATGCTAATGATCAGGGAATTAAAAAATATTCAATTGCATGTTTTTCCTTGTGCGACCAAAAAAGGCAGAAACAATATATTTATCCATTTTAGAGCTTTTTATGAATTTTGGCATCGATTTGTAAGTGCATATTTTTGCATATTTTAACGTTTGGAGCATTTTTTTGCATAATTTGGTTAAATGAGCCTTTTTGCAGCATATTTTAAGTTTTTATGGCACATTTTGCCTTTTTGAGGCATATTTTGATACAAGTTAAATTTTTTAGGTGCCTACAAGAGCTTTGCGCAAAGTGCAATTGCAATCTTGTAGATAATTTGATTAAATTTGGTTAATACAATTTTTAATTGTACTCAGGATGACTTTCTGTGTAAATGGTGAGAATCGGTCTACAAAAAAATTTTCTTTCCAAATTAGACTCTTTGTGTCTATAAACCAATTAATTATGTTGGTGTTTAGATTGAATCCGCCCCAAAAATATTTTACTGCAAATAAAATTCTTTTAGAATTGGTTCACATTTGCCCAAAGCTCCCATCTATAAACAGCTTTAACTTCCCTTTAAATGTTAACATTAAAAAAAAATTTAGCGACCGTCCCTTATATTCCTTTAAGACAAAATGGATGTTAATATCTAGATAATATCCGGCATAATAACGTTTATATGAATGTTAACCTCTTAACATAACTTTGTTTTTGTGAGCCCATGACTGCGCATCGTTTCGAAATAGGGTAAAATCTTCAAAATTTGTCTTTACCGATTATAATTTTAAGATTGTTTTTAATTAATGGAACTGCTATTAATTGTTGAATATTTGGTTTTCAAAAAAGCCATTTTTGAATTCTTTTCCGGCATATTTTTAAAAATTTTCACGGCATATTTTCTAGTTTTTACTGCATATTTAATGCGCATAAAACGCATTTGTTACAGAATATTTCTGGTTTCCCTGTTTATTAATATGAAAAACAATTTATATTTTTTTCGAGAGATAAAAACTTTTTATTTTTCTATGTTAAATAGTCCTCAATAAAATGTATGAATTATAAATGCATACTTTGTACTACTTTAGTGTCTGTATGGAACATAAGCAGGAGCATAGGATCTAATTACGGGAACAGCACTGTAAGTACGAACTACTGGGGCTACAACAGAGTGTACAACAGGGCTGTGTACAACTGGAGCGTGGACAACGGTTTTTACTACTGGTACAGAGTAGTGGGCTCTTACAACGGGCTGTACATAATGAGAAGAGTATACAACTGGAGAAGAAGCCAATAAGCTGGGGCGGGCAGCAGTAACAGCGATGAGGGCAGCAAATACCAAGACAATCTGTAGAGTACAGAAATATATTAAGGAAACTATTTTTGAGATTTCACACTTACGAATTTGAACATTTTGTTAAAGTTTTTTTTTTTTTTTTTGACTGAAACTAAGAAAATTAATGTAAGAAAATGTTTAATGTGTTCTTTAAGAACTGTTTTTAGTGATTGATATTCTAAACAAATTTATTGTCAGCTTTTATAGATACAATCAATATTATTTACATTAAGTGAAGTAAGCAGATGTATGTATGTAAATCATAACAGGTATTAACTGTTTATTTGCTTCTTTAACTTTGATTTATTTAGTAAATAAATTATTGTCACAGGTTGAAAATATTTAAACAATTTCATGAATTGTATGTAAAACATCCCACTCAATGCAATAACAATAGAAATAACATTTCATAGGCTTGATTAAATTTCCGTAGATTTTATTAAAGAATTACAAGTACTTTACGTATGTAAAAAAAGTTGTGTGATGCTTCATTTAAGGCTAGTTTACACTATTATACTTTGTATTAATTAAATTTGAATTAAATTTTTTATGAAAGTGACAAGTACAGTAGTTTTGACTTAACTGCCTTTTATTTACGTGCACTTTTGACTTAACTGCACAACATTGATAAGTTATGGAATTATTCTTTATAATTCCATAAATTCCTTTTTTAAGTGCACTTTCTATACCTGCACATATTAGATAAGTGCCCAAAACTTTTGGCATTTTAAAATTATTTTCATACAAAAAATTCAAGTTAGCTGCACTTTGACTTAACTACCCAAAATACGTACTTTCTGTAATTATTCTTTAAAATCCTTGTTTACGTGCATCGAAAAAAAAAAAAAAAAACGTTGAATATAATATAAAGTAACCTACGAAAGGAAATAATTCCCAGTTTCTATTGGTTATGGTTACTGCAACTTTACCATGAATTTATGAAAAGAAAAGCAAATCTTAGGTCTGGGACAGAATAAAGTAGTTGTAGTAGTATTTGAAGCAAACGAATGCTCTGTAGCGCAACAAAGTTCAAAATTTCGAATTTTGCACTTCAACTTCAACGACTACTACAACTACGTATTCTGTTGACACTTCTTTGAAACTGCCGTTTTTAACTTTTGAGAGCTTGCAGCGCTATTGTTAACGTTGTACTACAGGGACTTTTCTGTTCCACACTCGTTCTTTATAAAAATGCATAACAAATGACTACAGGTTGTTTGAACGTCATTGTTTTCATCAATTTATTAATAAAAACGTTGTTAATCCTCTTTCAAACACTTTACTTTAGCTGCACTTTTATGCAGGTAACCACAATTGCGTACCAGCACATTAAGGCAGCTAAATATGTACATTTAAGACAGCTGCATTTTTGATTTACCTGCGCAAAAAATCGTGCAAAGGAGATTGTGCAGCTAAGTCAAAATTACTGTATTACGAAAAATAACATATGACATCCCCTACGACTTAATTTTTGAAATTTTTCTTAAAAATAACACTTTTCAGGGTTGCATTTAAACAAAAATGTTCATTAGGGTGGGTCAAAAAAAATTTTTTTAGTGTCGATTTCTAACAGCGCAAATATGTTGTATTTGTGTCTGCATTAGACCCTGTAAAATATTATTAATTAGTTTTTAGTGTAAAAGCCAGCGCTTTGATCTTCAATTTTGCTTAATTTTGAAAAATGTTATTAACATTGAATATATAATTCTAAGGTGCTCCGGCGCGGGCTCAAAATGTGACTTTTTTATACTTTTTTTTTAGCAGTTTTTATTTGGTTTAACGTAAGACAAAAAATATTGCAATTTGAATATGATTCGTGAACTTTTATTTTTTCTCATACATCAGTGACCAACCCTAATGTTCATGTGTGATTTTGTGAATACGAACTGTTATGCTACATTAGAATTTGCTACAGTCGCAGCAAAACTAATCAGAGTTCTTTCTATCTCAAAGTATTATGGAATATGCAAGACTTGTGTAATAGTGTAAACTAGCCTTCACCGGTTGTGAGCCGTGAGAAATTTGAAAATTAAGTTTAACCCCCTACAATAATAAAATATACAAATATACATTGTAATTGCCAGTGCCATCTGCCTAGGCCCGAAATACATAGATGTTATTTTATTTTATTTATTTATTTTATTTATTTATTTATTATTAGTTACACAGTGCAACAAGAACGAGTCTTTTTAAAGCACTGTACATAAATATAACGCTATTCACAAAAGTAACATACATATATAAAAAAGTTTGATTAATACAATAGATTACAATACAATACGGCAAAAAACAGTATGCAGCAAATATATAAATAATTTTATTTTATTAAACAATTCTTTAGTGATTTAATGAAAATACTAAATACATATACATATTAAAAAAAGAGAAAAAAGTATTAATTTTCATTTAAAGAAGTTAACTTAAATGCCTAAATACTTCGCGTTTAAAGTGCTGAGCATTGCTGATTGTTTGAATATTGTTAGGTAATTGGTTCCAAAGCTGGATGGAGTTTATAAAAAAATGTCTTTCAGATATTTGACTACGATATCGAATACTGTTAATCTTTTTTACTCTATTTGATCTGGAGAAGATAATTCGATTATATAAATAGCCTGGTTGTTTTGTGTAAATAGTTTTATGTAAGAATATTAGGCAGCGGCATTTCAACAGGTTATCAAAAGATATGTTATATAACTGCTTTGCAAAACGGGAAATTCTTGAGAATCGTGTTAGACCAAAAACGTATCTGGCGATATTATTGAAAGTTACATTTAGTTTTTTCTTACTTGCCGAATCACAGCTTGCGAATAGTTCACACCCATACATTAGTGTTGGTATTAGGTATGTCTTTGCCAATAACATACGGATTTCAAAGGGAGTGTAATATTGAGTCATCCACAGATTGCGCAACATAGAAAACGTTCTACCGCAAATTACATTTATGTGATTAGACCAGTCAAGTTTAGAATTAAATATAACACCAAGATTTTTAGCTGACTCCACTATTTCTATACTTGAGTTGTTAATCTGAATTGGTGGCACAGATGTGGGGATTAGTTTGCTCTTACCAATAACCATAGCCTTAGTTTTTCTAGCGTTTAGGCAAAGACCATTCCTTGAAGCCCATGTGTTAATCCTGTCTAGATCTTGGTTAAGCTTACTAATGCATTCTGTGGTATCGGATGGATGACAACTGATATACAGTTGTACATCATCCGCATACATTTGTATTCTACAGTGTTTAAGTTGAGACGGTAAATCATTAGAGTATATGGAATATAAAAGTGGACCAAGTATAGAACCCTGTGGTACACCTCTCGACACTAAGCAACTGTTTGATTTGTTATTACCATAGTAGACAGCCTGGTATCTATCTTGTAAGTATGAGGATATTAATTTGACCGCAGTTGGCGAAAATTTGCACATATGTTTAAGTTTAAGGCAAAGAATGGAGTGTTCCACAGTGTCAAACGCCTTTGAGTGATCCAGTAAAACTAGAAAAGATATTCTATTATCGTCAACATTAATTCTTAATTCCTCAGAGACCTCTAATAAAGCAGAAACACAACTATGCTTTGGTCTAAAACCAGATTGTTTATCAGTAAGCAAGGAGCTATCTTGTAGGTGTTTACTTATCTGTGAATGAATTAAGCGTTCAAAGACTTTTGACAAGTATGGTAAGATTGCAATTGGCCGATATTCATGATTAGGTTTTGGTATGGCAATAATTTTAGCATGTTTCCACATGTAAGGGAATGTGGATGTTGTTAAAATTGTGTTGAAGAGATGAGTTATATGAGGCAGAATGTATGGTAAAATTAGTTTTATGAATTTTGGGTGAACTCCGTCATGACCAGCAGATTCGGATTTAATACTCAAAATAGATTCAAGAACATCTTCCTGTGTAGCAGTTTTAAATTCAAAGCCGTTTAACATTTGATTTTCAGAATTGTTCCTGTCATTATGTGCGCTATGGTGGGCGTAAGTTTCCGTGTAAAAATTAGTATTAGGAGTTGGCATTGGTATATTTATAAATAATTGATTGAGTTGATTGACATCTATACATTCTTTGGCATCATTATTTTCTTGGCTTATAACTCCCATGTTGCGAATTGATTTCCACTTCTTTTTTGAACAAACTGCGGATTTAAAATGTTCTTCATAAAATTTTGACTTTGAAATCTTTACTAGCGTGTTTACTCTGTTTCTCAAGGACTTGAAAGTTTCATGCAGCTCTGTAGTTTTAAACCTTTTCCATCTTGCATAAGAATGATTTCGTTTATTGATTAACAGTTTTATTTCATTTGAAAACCAAGGGTGCTCATTTCGAATACGTTTGGTTTTGATTATGATGTATTTGTTATATAAAAGATCCATGTTGTTGTGAAGAAAATTGACTTGATCATCTACACTTGTCATATAAAATATTCGATTCCATTGGATTGTGGACAACTCGTTGGTCAGTGACTGATAGTCCAAATTTTTAAAGTCTCTATAATAAATCGTTTGGTTTTGACTTTCAGTGTGAAAATCATAAACAAGAAAAATAAGGTCGTGCTTGGAAAATAGCGAAGCCGAAAGTTGATCATACAACAGTAACCGAGACATATTATTTACAAAACAAAGGTCCAGAAGTGTGTTGCTAGTTCTTGTGAAGTGCGTTGGCAAAGAGTGGTTGACTAAATTTAGTCCAATAGCACTCATATCGTCACTTAGTCTGCGATCTTCTAATATATTAACGTTGAAGTCACCAACTAGAATGACATCAGTGTAACCCATAGTTATCGTCGGTATGCTTTCCAACCACCTTTTCATTTTAATACGATTATTTGGTCTATAAATAGTTCCGATTAGTAGCTTCTGATTTCTGCTGGATATTTCCAAAAACAAGTGTTCTACGCTATTATTGTTTTCAATTTCATCATTAATTTCTTCAGTATTAACATCATCATCTTGTTCGATATTTGTATTATTAATTATAACGCTTTTAATTTTACATTGTATGGAAGATTTTATATAAATGGCAACACCACCAGCATGTGTGTTTCTATCTGCACGAAATATCTTATATCCACGTAGATTGTAAACGTTGTCTTGAATATCTTTTAAGCACCAAGTTTCTGAGATACATACTACATCAATATTAGAATCTTCGAATATTAAACGGAACTCGTTCATTTTATTATTAAGGCTTTGCGCGTTCAAATGGCAAATTTTAAGTCCAGACATTCTTTTTGATAAGATTCTGATCATATTAAATAAACTTTCTCTGGAACCAACCCCCAAATTACTATTGGATTGTACCATCATAGAAAGGTAAAAATTTAGAAGCAGTGCCAGCACTTATATATAGGTATGTTGTTTTAAATTGAAAATAATTGAAAAAATGGCAGCACAAGATATAGAATATAAACAAAGGTACAAAATTTAAAAATGTTATGCAAAAATATAAATAATACAAAATTGGGCAGTATAAAGATTTTATAAAATAATGATAAAAATATAAAAATAATGATAAATACTTATCAGGCAGCAGTAGTATTTGCTTCACGCGGCTCGACATTGCTAATTTCAAAATTTGAATCCTCTGTAACTTGACGTGGAAATAACTGATCAAGTTTTTCGATGTCATCAATATGAATCGATTCATCACTCCCAAGTTTTCGTATATATACTAGGCCTCTATAGGTGTAAGCAGACGATATTTTCGCATCTCTTTTTAACTGGTGCGCTCGGATGAAAGTACGATGGTTATCGGGAGTAAGGTTTTCGTTTATATAAAATGGAGTTGAACTACCAAATCCGATCAAATTGAGGCGTAGTACATCTTCAGTTGATTTAATAAAAGAAGTAATAATGTTTAAAAAATAATTGCGTTCATAAGGACTCAGAAATTTAACAATTATTGCAGCATCTTCAACATTCCTTCTACTTTTGGTATGTACGACACGATAAATTGTTTTTACATCAAAAGGTGATATTTTTACTGCTTCACAGAGTTTTTCATAATAGGTATACAAGTTTTCATCTTTACTACTGGGTACACCAGTGATTCGAATATCACAAGCTACTATTGAATTTTCTTGTTTCTGAACGTACATTTTTAATTGTTTAATATCATTTTGAAGCTTTTCATTTTTAATTGCTATTGTTTCTTTTTTATTTGCTATTGTTTCGCCCATGACTGCTTCCAATTTAGAAACTCTTTGCTTCATGTCAACGATCTCTTGATTTAACTCTTTCATTCTCTTACCAAACTCATTTATGAGACTGGCCTCACAGTCACGAAACAATGTTTGTATTGTTGTTTGTATACTTTCAATTAGTTTTTGAAAACGAATATCCATTGCTTCAGCTTGTTTTTCAAAACGTCTGTCGATTATTTGGATTAGTTTGAGTGGAGATTCCATGCTGCTTAATCGTGGTGTTAATTGTGCTGACCATGCTGCAATTAAATCTTTGTGGACAACTTTTACCCTGATCTTATAAAAGTGAACCCTGAACTAGGCTCTGAAATAATAAGCCCAATAATTGCGGAATTAGGGTTCTCCATATCACCGGGCTGAAAGGTGATTGCACAAATAACTCACTCTTGTCTATCTACAGCTCTTTTACCTGGTATAAGATGTGAACAGGCGGGCTTCAGAACGAACTTTCCCTGTATCGGTTACGTCAACAGTCTTCTAATTATCGTGAACAATCTGGTGAATTGCTTTCCCCACTTTATATGGTGTTAATAGACTTTTCGAAGGCTTTTGATACGCTGTACAATCAGGTAATATGGCAGGCACTTAGGGGCAAAGGAGTTTAAGTGTATATAATAAATCTTTACGACAAATCTACTTCAGAGGGCTCCACGAAAAAGTTAGTATCAACGATAACTGTAAAGACAGGTGTACGCCAAGGATGTGTGTTGTCTTCTTTACTATTCTACATAGTGTTGGACATTGTAATGCAGGTATCGCCAATTGAAAGAAAGCGTATTACATGGGGTCTGCAAGAGCGACTACTGGACATAGACTATGCGAAATATATATCTCCTTAATATCACAAAGCGTAACATATGTGAAAGCAAAATTAGAGCGGGTGTAGGAACTAGCCTCGGAGGTTGGACATTGTATAAATATAAATAATAATAAATACTGTACATACATATAATTATAATTACGTGTTAGTTTATTGTTTTCCTCCATTTTCTCATGTTTATGTAACGTAGGCGTTGGTGTATGTGATCGTTGAGTAAATTTTCTAACAAATGGGTCGGGTAAGACTCCAACTTTTCTAATTATTTTGAACTATGTCTGATAATTTCCCCTTTCAGAAGGGATATATTTTAATCTCTGTGCAAATGTTGGTTTTTCGTATACATCAGAGCACCTCTAATCATTCGTAGGCCCGTTTTTACAACTTACCGATAGCTAAAAGTAGACTTTAACCGGCCTTGTCAAAATTGTTTCATTATTGAAACTTTACTTTAAACTAAAGTGAGCGATAAAGTAAATAAAAGTTCATCCTACCTGGTAGTTTAAAGTAAAGCTGTAAAAATGGAACACTGTTAATACGGCCGGAAAGTTGTGAAAACGGGCCTTACAATTTAATTTTGGCATCGTTGCAATATTTTCATATTTGAGACCAATAATTTTATACCGTAGCACCGAACGGGCTTTAAAATCGAGTTGTATATTACAAGTATACAGCTAAGGGTAAGTTTGGATTTGCTGCCTGTTTACCATGTGAGTTGCACCATTTTCAATTTTATCTAAGTCAATTTTGCATCTATGCCGGCGATCAAGGTGAATACTGAGATATTTTACTTAAGAGGGCTGTTGTTAATTTCTTCATTTCAATTGACCTGATTTTAACCAAATCGATTTTTCTTAAGTATTTTTGAAAAGTATTACTTATGTAGATCTCTTGGAAAGTTGTGTTTTTTGTTAATCTTTTCTGGGTACCCCAGTAGCCAAGTTGGTAGTGAGCTAGTCTATTAGTGCGAGAGATCTAGTATTTTTCACCACAATGGGTTAAAGGTAAACGTTACTATTGCTTAGCTAATTAAGTTAGAAAATTCTAAAATCTTTTCGAAAATATCTACTTCTCTTTAGCTGTTTCGGATTGAAATTCAGCAGAATCGGCGCAGTAGGATAATAGTTATGAACCCAAATGTGAATCAACCTAAAAAACTCTATATTTTTGTTAAAAAAATTAATAAAAATTATTAAAATTCAGGGACCGTAACTATAACCATGATATCAAAAAATTTATTTTATAAAAGTTATTTTATGAATTAAAAAAAAATTCCATCTTCAACAGTTATTTTCCAACGTAAAAATAAAAGGTCAAAACAAACTCTTAAAAATAGAGTTTTATTTCGCCTTCATAAAATAAAACTTATATGAGGAGTTTTATTTTTTCCGTCTAAGGTAAAACTCTTTTGAGGACTTTTATTTTTTCCGTCTAAAATAAAACTCATTTGAGGAGTTTTATGTCTTCCGTCAAAAAATAAAACTCGTTTGAGTTTTATTTTAACCGGCAGAAACAAATTTGCATATTAAAACAATTTATTTTGCACTAAGTTCATTGCAAAAATCTGATTTTTTCAACAAATAATTTTGATAATTACACAGAAAAAATTATTGCCGAATTATTTTCAAACAACCGCTTGTTTGAAAATTTTTTTAATTTCTATAAATATTTTTACTGATTCAATCAATATTTTTGTTTGATTTTTATTTAACCAACAAAAATGTGGACAACTCTTCAAAAATAAAATAAACGCGTTATTGGTGTCAAGTTTTCATAATTTTGTATGAAATATTTAACGCTCTTTAATGTTGTCGTCTTTTTGCATTTTTTTATTTGATCGTAAGCAACACTTCTTTATGTGAAATATAAGAACAACAACAAAAAACACACACAGTCTATTTTTGGACGCTTTAAAAAAGTGCAACTATAAGAAAAACAATAGCAGACACGACATTATAAGAAACAAAATCCCGTATTCAACTTTTTAAAACTGTTTGGTTAAATACATCAAATACAAAAATAGAATGATGACGAAAAACATATCGAGTCGGTCTGCTGCCGTTTTTGGTTACATTTCTTCTTTAGCAAAGGAAAGGATACAGCAACAGAGAGTGATAAAGAAAAACATTGTGTTGTGTGTATAAATAAGACTTCGTTCAAAAATTATTCCAACAAAAAAATGTGTTTCAAAGCCAGTCGGCGGCTCTGCTTTGCCGTCACCTTCTCATACAGTGCTTACTTGTGTGCGCGTCATTGCTTGTGCAAAAACTTTTTTTTTTTTTGATTTTGAATTTCAGTAAACTTTTTGTTTGATTCAGTTAAATTATTTGTTTGAAAAAATTAGTGTTTTTTTTCAGTAAACAAAATGCAAATAAATTGTTTGAATATGCAAATTTGTTTGTAGGACCGATTTCAGACAAAAAATTGTTTGATTCTACAAATTTTTTGTTTGAATTGGAAAAATAATTTTTTCTGTGTAGTTAATTTGCTTTTGACATTTAAAAATATTTTCAAGCGATATGTTTTTCGTCTGTATATGAACACCCTTAATGTAGATAGGGAACATGAAGAGGAATAAAATGACAATGAGGATGAAAAAAGCGTTCTATGAAATCGATAACTTTTTCCAAGGCAGTTATCGATTGATAAACCTCTTTTTTAATACCTGAAGGCAAAAAAAATTTGCTATCCTGACAAAACTGACAAAACAAAAACTTCCTAAAATGAGTTTTATTTTAGACGGAAAAAATAAAACTCTTTTTTTTTAAGAGGACAACCGATTCTGAAAGAGCTTGTCAGTACGAATCTATCGATATATGACACTATAGGTATCCGTTGGCTCTAACATGAAGAGTTTTTATGTTAAAATTTTCCGGATAACTGTTATTTACGGTCCCTGTTAAAATTTGCACAATCTTGTTTACATGACTAGAAACTATACTACAAAATTTCGTGTTATTAGTCCATAATTTAGGTTCTATATAAAACCCACTCGCGGAAAACTCTTTAGTAAGCCTAAACCAATTACAAATTGTGCTATTGTAGTCATAGTTCTAAAGGAATGTCAATTATTTACAATTGGATCCATATAAAGTCCATCACGGAGAACATTTGGTAAGCCTAAAACAGTAAAGAATTTTGTTTTAAATTTTTGTTTGTTGAAAAACTGATTCAAGTATGCCATATTGATACTTATGAACTTGTCTATGATAAAATATATTGATTTTTAAATTTTTGATTTTTATTGTTTCGACCAAAATTAACAGTTATTTTTTGATTTTTATTGTTTGAAAAATTAAATAAAAAAATTTTGCATTTTTATTTTCACAAATGGAGTTAGGCCTCACCAGCTAAATATATATGTATAATGGAAAAATATATCAATAAAAAAAAAAAAAAAAAAATAACAGTTAGTTACGATTTTTATATTTTATTATTCTTTAAAAAATAGAAACTGGGAATTATCTCCTTTCTATTACAAAAAAGCTTTATAAAATACATAACTGAAATGTAACTCATAGAATAAATTCGAAAAATAAAAAATGTTGAATATTATTCTTTAAAGAAATATAAGTGTTATAATAATTTAGTTGACTTTAAATGTTAATTTTAATGTGTAATCTTCATTGGGATTTCTTATGCACATTAAAATTATATTTAAAGTCAAGTAAATTATTATTACACGTACATTTCTTTAAAATAACTTTTATTTTTGTTCGAAAAAATTAAAAATCAAAAAATAACAGTTATTTTTGTTCAAAAAAATTAAAATAAAAAAATAACTGTTTTTATCTGACTTTTAAGAAAAAGGAATAACTGTTACGGTCCCTGACTAAAAATCACACCATCAAATCGGCCCTTAATTTGTCATACACCCCATTCAAATTTGGTCCAGATCTACAGTATTTGGTTTTGATCGGTCTACAACACTGTGCAACATTTTTGAAGTCATCGAGTGCAAACTCTTTCTCGTGTGGAATTTACCGAAGTACCATACACCCCTATTTAGGTTTTGCTAATTAAGCTGCCGTTCGGATTTTACGGCCTCATGAATATTTTAACTAAAACTTAAATTTTAATAAATCTAATTTATCAAACAAAGATCTATGGAATAAATGTTAAAAACACCGATACATCTAGAGAGAGGAGGAGGTTGAAATGGATCGCGCTTACTCTGCGGAAACAACGGACTCCAGTGGAACCCGCAAAAGAGGCACAAAAAATATGCAACAACCTGGATGTTCTTTGAACGAAGTAACAAATATACCAAACGATCAAAATAAATGGCGAAATTTTGCTGAGGGGGTATGCTCAGCCATAGAACAATATAAGAAAACAACATTTAAATTTCATTCTTTTAAAAAACTGCAATTTTAATTTATTTATCTTATCCCTAATCTTTAACAGTTCGTACTTAATAATTTAGTTTTTGTATGGAACATAGGCGTGACCGTAGCTCCTGACTACTGGAAGAGCACCATAAGAGTGGTAGGCGGGAGCAGCGTAGACTACAGGAACAGAGTGTACAATAGGGGTGTGTACAACGGGAGAGTGGACAACAGTCTTAACAACGGGCACAGCATAGTGGGCACTTACAACGGGTTGTAAATATTGAGGAGAGTATACAACTGGAGAAGAAGCCAAGTAGCTGGGGCGGGCAGCAGCAATGGCGATGAGAGCAAATACCAAGACAATCTGTAGAGTACAAACAATATTAAGGAAACTATTTAAGAAGTAAAAGTTTTCACACTTACGAATTTGAACATTTTTTTAAAGTTTTTTTCTTTTTGCTGAAACTGTTTGTTAGAA
Source organism: Pollenia griseotomentosa (assembly GCA_963931875.1). Taxonomy (NCBI): domain Eukaryota; kingdom Metazoa; phylum Arthropoda; class Insecta; order Diptera; family Polleniidae; genus Pollenia; species Pollenia griseotomentosa. The sequence goes on along the minus strand of OZ007562.1, from coordinate 158,191,225 downwards.
AAGTTTTAATGTGTTTATTAAGAACTGTTTGCAGTGATTGATAATCTTAGCCAGCTCATCTTTAGCTTTTATAGACAAAATCAATTATGTATTATTATAATTTTTGAGGGGCTTAACAGTCAGATGTATAAATTATAACAGGTATTAACTGTTTTAATGCGTTTTTAATTTTCATTGTATTTATTTTGTGAAGTTTATAAACTTTTGTTTGATAAAGATTTAAACAATTTCATCAATTGTTTGTGAAAACTCACACTGAGTGGAATAATAATAGAAATAACTTTTCATAGCCTTGATTAAATTTCCGTAAGCGGATAAAAAGTGGAAAGTCGAACCTGATTTTTTTTATTGATTTATTGGTTTCTTTTTGAGTCGAATCTGAACTGGAAACTTTTGTGATTGATTTATTAAATAAAAAAAAATTAAAAAACTCATGGTGTTAAACAGTGCTAAAACTGCTACAATTACTACCAATTTAATTACTATTCCTTAAACTACTACTTTGAGAAATATTCTGTTGTAGTAGCAATAGCCTTAAAATATTTTTCTAATTATTTTAATTTTATAGGTATTGCGAAATGTTGAAAAGTGAAATTCGAAGTAGAGCAATCATAGTAAAACATAAACAGCCATTAGATCAGTGATTAAAAAATCAAATCGTATGCTGTTCAATTTTTTATTTTGACTTCAACAATATTATTTTTAAAAGAAGTATTTCTAAAAAGCAGTAATTGACGTAGCAATAAAGGTAGTTTTTTTGTGGCAATTGAAAAGTCCATAAACAAAATCATTAGTGTTAACTCAACACTCAAATATTGTTGCTGTGTATGGTACTTCAAGCAAAGGAAAAATATGGGTGGGCATGGTTACGGCAACTACATTATGTTTATGGTAACAATATATTGTTGCCGTACACAACAAATTGTTATTTTTATTAAATATCAGCAATATTATAGTTACTGTAAACAAATCAATGTTTATCGCAATTATAAATTTGAGTATTGTTGACTGAAAAAAAAAAATTATTTTTCTAACAACTAAATAATGATATCTTTGAAAACATTTTATATTATTCACAACCATTTTATGATATTTAATAGTCATAACATGACAACTTTCTATACGTGTAGTCATAGTATGCTTAAGATTCTTAACTTAAGAAGCAAATAAAATATGTTTACTCTAAATACTCATTAAAAAAAAAGAAATTTAAAAAAAAATATAGAAATTGTGTTTACATTAAAAAAAATTGTAAAGTGCCACAAAATAAAAACTCGTTAAAAAAAAAATTTCAATTTATTTTTTATTGTTGTGACAGCACCACTGTATCATAATATGATTACTTCCAAATTTATTATGATTAACATGATAATAATATGATTACTTCTTATCTTATTATGATTAACATGACAATAATATGATTAAGGAAAAAATATTATGTTGTAATATTACGAATATATTTGGTCATATTATGATTCCATAATAATCGTAATATGGTGACTACAATATGTAGTCATGATAATAATATGATTACTTCTTATCTTATTATGATTAACATGACAATAATATGATTAAGGAAAAAATATTATGTTGTAATATTACGAATATATTTGGTCATAATATGATTCCATAATAATCGTAATATGGTGACTAGAATATGTTTACCACAACCATGTTTTTTCTTTGCGTTTTAATGCTAATTATATTGCTGTATAACTTGCTACTTTGTTGCTCTTTATCCTATAAGTATATGCTTTATTAGTCTACTATTACTATGGCTTTTAAATTTTGTATATATATATATTGGTAGCAAACAAAAAAAAAGCTCTACAGTTTATTTATGTGCTACGACCACAAATATTGCTAAGAAACAGTGAAGATAGCAGTAGCGGCTGTAAAATGAATTTTTGATTTTACTGCTATTTCTGGTCTTGTTGTTTTAAAAGAAATTGTAGCTTTGCGGTGATATTATTAAAAAATATACTTGCTACGCTCTTAGTTTATCTCTGATTGTTTTACGAGATATTCCAAATAAAAAATTAAATATGAAAATTAAAATATGCCATTTTTTGCCCTCCGGCTAATAATTTTGGGAATTTTAATAATAGTGCGTATTTTTTTTTATAAAAATTGGCATAAAACTGTCAAATATTTTATCCATTTCAATGTGTCAAAAAATGTAAACAAAAATGTTGCCCAGCAAAAAATTATTTGCTGATTGCTTTTAATATTAAGACGACGATGCCAGACATGATTTCTGTTTGTCATTTTGAGATTTTTTTTGTGAAAAAGAAAATTTTAAAAATCATAAAATTACATGAATTTAAATAGTCTGGCAAAAAGTCCTTGAACTCCAAAAAGGGGTAAATTTCCGACTTAAGTCGACGAGCGGCAACCCTTAGAAGAACGAAATGAGAAACAAAGATAATTTTCTATTTTTTAAATTAACTTTTTAAAATGAAAATTAAGTGTAAAGTGTAAAATTAAAACATTTTTCTCTTATATCTGAAACGAGCGTTATTAAACCAAAGATGTGCCGTTTTAGTTGAAAACCTATTGCCATGTTTAGGGTAAAGCTTTTATTGCTTCAGTGCAGAACTTCTGGGTTTTCCGAGCGAAAAACTGATCCAATTGCTTTTTGCAAGCCTCTTCGGAATTTAAATTAACACCATTAAGAGAGTTCTGCAGAGATCGTAACAAATGATAATCTGAGGGTGCAAGGTTCGGGCTATATGGTGGGTGCATGAAAACTTCCCCACCAAACTCTCTTAAATTCTGGCTCTGCGAAGCTTTTTCTTACTTCGTCCATGACCTTTTTCGCCCATTATTGTCGTACGTGAAACACTTTTCGTCGCCCGTAATCATTTGCTTCAGAAATGATTAAATTTCGCGTCGTTTTAGCAATGAATCGGAAATGAAAATTCAGTTTATTAAATTTTTCACTGTTAATTCAATTTTTTCCACATCAGAACCACTACAATTGTACTGTTTAAAAAGAAAAACAGAACACTACATAATGTTTGTTACTTTCGTGAAAATAATTATGAAAAAACACTACAGAACATTTAAATATAATGTATGTCAACAGAACCACAATTGTACTGTTTTTTTTAACGAAGAACAGAACACTTCATAATGTTTGTTACTTTCGTAAAAATAATTATGAAAAACACTACAGAACATTTAAATATAATGTATGTCTACAGAACCACTACAATTGTACTGTTTTTTAACGAAAAACAGAACTCTATATAATTTTTTTTACCTTCGTGAAAATATGTATTAACGGTATTATGGGTTGTGTACTAATTAAATAACAAGCACTAAAAGAATATATATTGTTTCTGGCTGTGTGTACCGTATGCTTGATAATGTTCGGCTTATTTTCGAACACTGGTTGCAAATAATATTACCAAATTTGTTATTTATTAGAGCCTTCTACCGACAATTTGTAGCCGATCTTTTTCAAACACCATTTTTAAAAATTTTCTGATATCGTGTAATTACATTTTTTTCATTTCTGTGATAAGACGATCATGTCAAGTCTTCTTTTGATGACAAGTTCCAATGTAACTTCAAGGTCAGTTAGAAAATTTCATAGTATTTAAATTTTTTTTTTCTCAGTTACTATAGTACACCCAAGAGTATTGTAATATCATGTTATTCAGCCATGATCTGGAAATAGAATTCATGTAAATTTGATATCGATGGAAAGTTTCATTTCAATTTCAATATTCACAAAAATGAACGAAAATTTTCTTGACTTCAAAAGTAGTTCTGATAAAGAGAAGTGGTCCTCAAAGTATGCGGGGTACAAAAGGAAATATTTTTATGAATTTTAACAACAGGCCCTATGCTCCTTGTAGGAGTTTAAAGGAACTAATATAACAACAGGATAGTTTTTGAAATTTTTTCGATTTTAATTTTACTCGAATTCAATATCCAGAACAGGGTTGTATATAAATTTTAAAAAAAATTTTACAATACTTCTAGTTAAAATTAAATGGGATCTAGACATATTTAAAAATGTCCCAATACATATCGTCAGCTCATTATTGGCTTGGCGCATATTCCAAGAAGTTGTAGTGGAAAAAAACGACAAAAAAGAAGTTTTCTGAATTTTTTACCACTTCTTTTGGCATATGTTTTGAAGAAAAATTTAAATTTTTCTGAACAAACATTAACGAACTTAGTATTTATATTGAAAGTGAGAATTATTGTTTTCTGCCGCATACGACACTTTTCTAAATTAATTTCTAACAAGTAGATTTATGTGCTGCATACGTTTACTTACTGCTGTGTATTGAGTTGTTGACATTTTATTCTGCTTCTGTTTTCACTACTTTTTTTCTTACGGCAATGAAGCAAAGCAAGAGTAAAAACAATTTTTTTACTGTTATTTTATTTTGCTTTCGCTTAAACTACTTGCTTTTCTTACGACATTGCAGTAAACGAAGAGTGAAATTTATTTTGTACGCTTTTGTTTGAGGAATTTGCAGCATTCGCCAAATCGTGGCGTATAGAGCAAAACAATACTTAATAAACGTTTAAATAGTTGATATGAAGCAAAATTAATAAAAATTTTCGTGAAACAGGTTTTGGATTCAGAAAGGCGGGTATTCAAAATATATATACACTATACCTTACTCAATTTTTTAAAAAAATGGTCGGTAGGTCAAATTAATAATGAGCTGTCGATATCCCGCTAAGCAACATAAGAAAATAACTATATTATTTTACAAAAAACAACATTTTTTTCATTTATTGAAATTTTCCTTAATCAAATATCCGTTATAAGTCAGTATTGCCATATTTTTTTTTGAATTCTTTAAATTAAACTTTGTTTTTGTATGGAACATAGATGTGGCCGTAGCTCTTGACTACTGGAACAGAATGATAAACGGGTGCAGCGCGTAAAACGGGGGCAGAATGGACTACGGGAACTGAGTGAGCAACAGGAACGTGCACAATAGAAGAGTGGACGACAGGAGAGTGGACGACATGAGAGTGGACGACACGAGAGTGGCCGACAGTCCTTAAGACAGGTACAGCATAGTGGGCTCTTGCAACGGGTTGTACATAGCGAGCAGAGTAGACAATTGGAGAAGCAACCAAATGGCTGGGGCGGGCAGCAGCGATGGCGAAAAGAGCAGCGAAAACCACAACAATCTGTAAATGAGTTTTAGTAAATTAATTTGATTTTGTAGCTAGAATTTTTAAAAATTGTGTAACTTGCTAAAGAAAACTTACCAATTTAAACATTTTGTTAAAGTTTTTTTTTTTATAAATTTGTTTAAAAGAAAAAGTTTTGAAATGTTTTCCTTTAAAAGGCTGTTAGAAGATTGACAATTTGATCCGAAACATCTTAAGCTTTTATAGTAAATTACAACTTTATTGACTTTGTAAAAGTTTTTTTTAAACAATAATTTGGATTATAAAAAATGTCTGTCTTTTTTTGTCTTTATTGTAATATAATAATTGTTTAATTTCTTTTCAAAAATATTAAGAAAAATATTTTAAAGCTTAAGAACATAAATAATATTTAATGTAAAGCTTATTATATTTATGTTTAAACAATTTATTGTTTAATAAACAAAGACTTCAAACAAAACCTTAGATAAAACCTTTAGATAAATTTACATTTGTATTTATTAACCATCTAAATTTTTACAATAAACTTGACAAGGCATTTAAATAATTGGCAAAGTTTGCTTATGTTTAGGCAAACATAAAAATTAATCGTAAGCAAAACTTTGAAGAAATTTTGGTGATTTTCGAAAGAGACCTCTAGGTGTTAAAACTACATTTTTAATTTAATTTGACATAAAATTTTGTCGTAAAGAGAACATTTGAGAACATTTTTTCTAATGCTCTCCGTATAGACAATGATTCTCCCAAAGATGCCACCATACTTTCATTAAATTTCATACATTTTGTAAATAGAAAATAAATACAACTAAAGAAAATAAAAATTTTGAACAATAAAATGAGAGAGAATTTGAAGTTAGTGCCGACGTTTTAATTTTGGGCTTTAGGATTTTTGCCTGAAGTCGAAGACTCAATTCTGTTTGAACACTTATGAATAAATTATTTTAACCCAATAAACCATAGAGCGATATAAAAGTAAAAACGATATATTTTACGACAATAATAATGTTGTAAATTTACTAACAAAACATTTATATTTTTTTACTTATAACTTTTTTTAAATCTTCCGACACGCTTGTCTTTAAATCTAGGAATGTTTACTAATGCAAATCCTTAAACAACACTGGTCTACAAATTTGGAAAAAAAATTTACTGCAGAAACGAAGCATTTTTATACCCTCCACCACAATTAGTTGTGAAGAGGGTATACTAAGTTTGTCATTCCGTGTGAAACTTTTTTATTATTCATCTCAGACCCCATAAAGTATATATATTCTGGCTGCTTGAGTAATTCTAAGTCGATTTAGCCATGTCCGTCTGTCTGTCCGTCTGTCCGTCTGTCCTTCTGTCCGTCTGTCCGTCTGTCCGTCTGTTGAAAACACGCTCACTTTCGAAAAACTCAAAAGAAATAAACAAACTAGGTGTCAAATTGCTTGTAGTTATCCTAAGCAGTTTGGGATTGAATTTCAGCAAAATCGGTTTAGTAGGACCAGAGCTATGAATCAAAATGTGGAACCACCACCTTCAAAAACTTGATAATTTTGTTACAAAAACTAACATAAATGATGCAAAAATGCACGGAATGACATAAGATTTTGCACAAGTCCGTTTTATTCGACTAGAAATGACACTGTAAAATTTCGCGAAGGTCGGTCTATAATTTACCCTAAGCCCCATATAAACACTACTCCCGGAAAACAGTTTAGTACGCCTAAAACCGTAAAAAATAATGCAATCATAACAAATTTTGGCTCGTCACAATTTTATAGGACTATAAATGATACTGTGAAATTTCGTGAAGATCGGTACATAATTTACCCTAGGCCCCATATATGCCCTACTCCCGGAAAACAGTTTAGTCTCCTAAAACCATAATTAATAACAAATCGTCACAGTTTAAGATAATAATAATAATAAAAAGACATCATACAGATATTACTCCTTAAACATTCGAACTGTCGGTGGAGGGTATCAAAGATTCGGCACAGCCGAATATAGCACTCTAACTTGTTTTTACGAATCTGGCTGCGCATAATTCGAATCTGGCATATAAATTGGGCTATTACATCTTGTCATTTTTTATCGCATGCTGGCAATACTGTAAGCAGTCAATACTACACTACAATTTCACAATTACCCAGCGGGGATCCCTTCTAGAATGCCTCTGTACCCCTTCTTTTGGATGTGCAAGGCCTGCTCGCTCCATTCCATACTCATATCTTTTTTACACACGTTGTCATTGCGAAGTAGGCTTTTCGCTCTCGCTTCTTTAGCAGGTACATAAGAATAGTAACGGGATGAAAAAAAATAATTATGTATTTTGTTTTGCTTGTGCAAAAAAACAATACAAAAAATGTTGCTCCTTCTCTACTCCCTTCTCATAGAAGCGAGTGTGGAAGGTGTATCTTATCTTTTATACCAAAGAGCCGAGGCCTTCTATGAGGCATTCTTTAGCAGTTAGATAAGAACGGTAATTGAATCAAAAAATAATTTTAAGCAGGCCTTCAAAAAGGCCTGAAGTAAGAAAGTCTTCTGTGTTTTCCCGCTGGGTATTAATTTGACAGAAGCCCACTAACAATGTAACACTCAATTTATATGAGGCCTTTTACGAAATCGCTTTTTCGACGTCTCTTTTTATTTGTTGGCAAACGGTGTTGAGAAGACAGAGGGGTAAACAATAAGACTCGGTTTGTGTTTTTCATGTCGTTTTTTATATTTTTCTTTAAACTTTTTCTTCTTACGTTTTATTATTTTTCTCACTTTAAAGCACAGAGCATACAGAGATGAAAAAAGTGACGTATGAAAAATACCCAAACCATTTGTGAGGGTAGCTTTCGAAGAAAGAGAAAAAAAAACGTTTTTTGGTAGTGAAGTGGCAATGTGTAAAAACAGGCCGTCGCAATCAACACAAATTGCATGATCAAAACAAAAATGCAAAAAGGGCAGCTTTCAAAGAAAAAGACAGCAAAAAACATAATATTTTCTGTCTCGTGACGCCTCTCTGTACTCTGTGCTTTAAAGTGTAAGTTTGAAAATACAGTGATACCTCGATTATCGATAACGACGGGACCGGGAGCATTCTTGATAATAAATTTTTTTGGTGTATTTCTTATTTTTTGTAAATATAAATGTATTGAAATAGAATTTGTGAATTGCATCCTCATGCTGAGTAACATTTATAATAATAATTTTCATGTTAATCGAATGTGTATTCTAAGTCAATTTACAATTTATAAAGCTTAAATACTTTAGTAGAAAATATTCCTGGAAAATATCGAAGGAATAAGACTATTAAAGTATAAAAGCTTTATAAAATGTAATTTGACTTAGAATACACATTTGGTAAATATGAAAATTTAAAATTTCAAAATTACACTTGAAATGAAGCAAAATTACCCGATTTACACACAGAAAAAAATTATTTTCATATTTTAATACGAAAATCGCATATTTGATTACAAAAATTTTTGAATTTTCTGCGATGACGATTTTTGCGGTATTGATAAAAGAGTTTGTAGGTATAGTTATTGAATTTTTAGTCAACAACCAAGTTTAATGAGTCAATAAAAAAAGTTGTTGCCCAAAATAATTGTTTTCAACAAAATGTTTACTTGATTTGTTAAAATAAATTGTTGAAAATGTTGAATAAATCAAACAAAATGTTAATCGAATCTTTATTTTTTTATTTATTAATGATGATGTCATAAATTTTCAATTTTTATATTTTTATAAAACCACTAAAATTTATTATGTGGGGATAAGTAAGTTCCTATGCTCATTTCACTGGTTGCTTAGGCCAGATATCCAGGAAACCTATTCCAAAGACTTTGGTAAAACTAAATATATTATTTAAATAAAACTGTAAAACAAATGAGAATTATGAGCCATTTAAAAATGGACAAGAGTTGTTAAAATACTGTCTTAACTTTGATTCAAATACTTTTTTTATTGAATATGAAGAAATATTTAATTATTTCATTATTAAATATATTTTATTGAGTGCTATTTTGCAAAGTGTAAATTTGATAAATTTTTTCTTTGAATCAAACAAAAAGTTTGTTGACCTAAAATTTTATTTTTAACAAACTGTGTTGTTAAACATTTTCTTGAGATATTTTTTTCTGTGTGCACACAATGTTTTTTCTCATTTACCATTGGTGTTATCATTTCCTTGGCTTAAAAAGAAGTAATCACAACTAAAAACTGCAGCAGAACGACCCGATATGGCTTGCGTTATCTTTCTACTATAAAAATTGTATGTATTACGACGTTTCAGAAGTTGTGACATTGAAGTAAGTATTAGCCAAAGCCAAACCTCGTTCTGCCACATCATTTACTACTTGTAAATATTGAGCTTTGTTATTATTCTTAAAATAAATGAACTAAATGCTAGCATCAATTTTTGAATTATCCATGAAAGATTGCAGCTGGTTTCGAAAAATGCATATTTTCAAAGAATAGATAATTTTCTCACTCCAGCAAGCCCGATTAATAGCCCCTGATGCTTTTGCTGTTGGACATGGCTTAGATCTATTACCCAAAAAAAAAAAAAAAAAAAAAAAAAAAAAAAAAAAAAGGTTGCATGTCTTCAAGCTGGCCTTCAATTGCTCAAATCTTGACGTATTGGTAATGGATAGCGCTTATATTAAAGTCACATCTTTTAAAACTGATTTTCCGAATTTATTTCAGAGCATAGAGTTGCATCGTATGAACCCCAATAAATGATTTTTAAGCAAATCAAACGCAAAAGTGTTATTTTAAATTGTTTGTTGGGGATGAGTAATAATATCATAAACTGGGTACAAAGCTGAAAACCGGTATATCTCAGGAACGGTAAGAGCGAATTCAAAAATATTTGTTTCTAAATAATTAAGAATAAATTAATCTTTCAAACTGCATTGTTGGTTTGTTTCATTTTCATACAGATTTTGAATGTTATAAAGCGTTGTTTACAAAATTTATGGAAACATTACGTAAAATTTGAATGTTAGGTGATCAAATGAGCAAACGCATTGCAAAAACTTATAGTCTTTGTACACCAAAAGAAAGCTTGGACCTTTTTCTTTGAAATTATTTCATTAAAAGTGAAGAAAATTGTGGTTTTTGACAAAGTTATGACGAAAACTTAAAAAAAGACCGGCATACCCAATTTTTAGCAAAAATTCGACTTGAGCGACCCCCGTATACATAACCGATTATTAAATTTAATAAACGTTTCTTAAGAGGAATTTTCATGGAAAATTTGCTTTTCAAACCTGTATTCAATTTATAAATTTTTAATAAATCTTTTTCAAAAAAAAAAAAAAAAAAAAAAAATACCTAAAATTTTTCTTAACCATTTCAAAAAAAAAAAATCAAATTAAACTTCTATAATTAAAATATACAAGACCAATTTGTTCTTCGAAATCCATTAAATTTTCATTTATTTTAGATCTTAATTATTTTTCAAAATTCTAAGCCAAATTTGCGACAGCATTCGACGTTTAATTTAGAAAACTAATTAAAATAACAAATTTAAAGTAAAATAAATTTATAATTAACTTAAGAAAGTAACACCGCGTTTCGTATGGGTCTTAAGGTACGTTCAGACTGATCAAATATTTGAAAGCAAACATCAAATATTTCATTAACGTAGTCTGAACACAAAATATTTTTGAGTGTCAAATAAAATAAAAGCTGATTTTGAGCAAATAAAAGTATTTGCCGGCAAACAAATATTTGTCCAATGTGAACATAGTGTGAACACAAAATATCAAATATTTTAGTTATTTTTGAGCAAACATTTATTTGATATTACAAAAAAATTGTAAGAGCAAACAACGACAAATAATTTAAGCCATGTTCTCGATAGAAGCAATTTTTCCTGTAAGTTTTCGGATTCTTTACAGTTTTAAAGATTTTAAATAATTATTAGACTTTGCTATCATGTCGCTATTAGCAAATTTTTGCGAATTTCCGCTAATTTAGCCATTTTCACCGAATTTTTACCATTCCTTATACTTTTAGGGACTTTTAATTAATTTTATGGCTTGTTTGAAATATTAAAGTTGTTTGCGAATTTCCGATATTTTTTGCAACATTTTTTTTTTTTTTTTGTTGTTTTTACCCGACATATTGCTTTTTAATCGATTAAGCGATTTCAAATACATTTTAAGGTTTGTTTCCAAGTTTGCCATTTTTCGCGAATTTTAGCCATGCTCGCGAAAAACTGATTTTTCGCTGTGAATCTTTACAGCTTTAACGATTTTTAATAATTATTAGGATTTGCTATAATACCGCTATTAGCAAATTTTTGCAAATTTCCACTAATTTAGCAATTTTTACCGAATTTTTGGCATTCCTTACAGTTTTAGGCGCTTTTAATTAATTTTATGTCTTGTTTGAAATAAATAAATTTTTCGCGAATTTTTGCTATTTTTGCAAAATTTTTTTTTCTTTTTACCCGACATTTTGTTTTTTAACCGATTTAGCGAATTCAAATATATTTTAGGCTTTGTTTCCAAGTTTGCAATTTTTCGCCATGTTCCCGTTACCTATTGTCTTCCAGTTTTTTTTCCTTTAACATTCTCCTGTTCTAACACTATAAGAGATACTGCTCCACAGAATAAAACAAATAAAATAGCTTCTGCGGTCATTTTGACTATTTGGGAAATATATTTTTATTTTTAGACACTTTTATTAAATAATTATTTGATGCAAATATTTGTTTTAGTCTGAACGCATGGCAAACATGAATTAATTTATTTTATTTGACACTATTTGCCAACTGTTTTAACAAACAAAAATTATCAAATATTTGAGCTTAGTTTGAACATTAAACAAAATATTTTTTTGTTTCACATAGTTTGAAGCAAATATCAGAACAAATATTTTCGTCAAATATTTCATTAGTCTGAACGTACCTTTACACCTACAAAATTTTAACTGAGAGTTTCATAAAGAAATAAACGAATAAAAAATAAAAAATCCTATCTCCAAATCTATAACACCATCTCCACTTCTAATAATTAAATCTTAGATTAAGATTGATCTTTTTTTAAATGCTAAACTTAAAACTACTTCCTGTTCCGTTTTCTTTCTAAATTGTTTCGACTCGAAACCAAATGAACAAACAAAGTTCTATTGTCATCTCTGCCTACAATTTGCACAATGGCTTTCATATAATAAAGTAAATATGTTGAGACTTATCAATAGATTTCTGAATAAACAAAACAATTGATAACAATATGAAAACTGATACACCAAAATCAAAGCAGAAGTAAAAGGCAGTTCTTCTTTTTTCAAAGACAAATAATCATAAACGAAACAATGATATAAAATACCAGTTAAGGGTTTTAGCTTATATTTAGAAAAATAAAATTAATTTAACTATAAAAACTGAAATTGAGTTTGTTAATGCCATCAATCTCTTAAAGCAATTCGAAAAGAAAACATTAAATTTATCAAAAAAAAAAACTCTTTAACAAAATGTTCAAATTCGTAAGTTTTTTTGACTTTTTTTTTTTAATAATCATCAAAATTTTTAAATCTATTCTATCTTTTTTAGGCTGTCTTGGTATTCGCTGCTTTGTTGGCCATTGCTGCTGCCCGCCCCGGCTATTTGGCTTCTTCTCCTGCTGTCTACTCTTCTCATTATTTACAACCTGTTGTTAAAGCTCACTACTCTGTGCCTGTGATTAGGACTATTGCCGCTCCTGTTGTGCACTCAACTCCTCTAGTACATTCCGTTCCTCTTGTCCATTCTGCTCCCCTAGTCCTATCGTCTCACCATGTACACTCTGCTCCTCTTGTTCACTCTGTTGCGGCACCCGTAGTCCATGCTTCTCCTTTAGTTCACTCTTCTCCCGTAGTTCACGTTTCTCCTCTCTACCGCTCATATGGTGCTGTTCCAATAGTGAAGAGCTATGCTCCTGCTTATGGTGCTTGGAAAAACAAAGTTTAAGCAAACAAAGTATTATAAAGGCCTGATTAAGAAACAATTCTGATTTTTATTAGTTAAATTTGAAAAAAAAGTAAAAATTTTAAATAAATACGAAATTTTTTTATACAAAATTAAATTTATTATTATTTGTGGCAATTACTTATTAATTTATTAGCTCTTGCAAGTGATAGCTTATTAAAAATTTATTAAAATGATCTATAAACTATTGAAAAAATTACAAATTGATTGCTAGACTCAATTCACATTATGACTTTTTGACTCATAAAATTTATTTATCAATTTGTAGCAAAAGGGTAAAAAAATCGCAAAAAAGTATAAAATTACCAACACAGAAAAAAAGTTTAAATTGAATTAAAAAATTTGTGATAGGAACTTATAAATTTTTTAAATTTGCACCAGTAAACAAATTAAAAGTATCAACTAAACGTTTAATTAAATTGATTAAACGTTTAATTCACTTGATTAAATATTTAATTCACTTGATTAAATTTTTAATTCACATGATTAAACGTTTAATTCACTTGATTAATTTTTTAATTAAAACAGATTTAATTTTTGAATTATGTGAACAATAGAACGAGTATATTATTTTACCTAAACAAAGGAGACTTACCGATCGAAAGGACGAAGGTTTGGCGAAATGATTCCGAAACTAATAAAATTTTATAACACTCAAATACTTTAGACGACATTTAGACAATTAAGATTTTATTTGACTTATTATATTTAAGGTAGTGTACAAAGGAAAAAATAAAAATTGACTTCCATTAGAAGATTTGTGATGTTAATTAAATTTGCACCAGTATAATATTAATAGTATCAGTAAAATATTTTGTGATATTAACCACTTTTTCTGTAGAAATGTTGTTGCTAAAAGTAAACGTTAATAATCGTTAATTCACTTGATTAAATTTTTAATTTTATTATTATTTTTGATTAACAGTTTTATTGAAAAAAAAGAAATTGGCGAGATTTTTTTCTGTGTAGAGTTCTTGATTTAAAGTTCAAGCAAACAATTTAAGAAATTCACCACCAATTCAAAAAACGTGACAAATGTTTGTGGTTAATATATCATCATTGTTAAAATAAAAAAAACACTATTTTCTTGTTTTTGCTAATTTAGTCATCAACAATTTCCCCTTTTTTAGTTATTAATTAAAACAAATCTATTGTTTTCTGCATTCTTATTTCAAATAATTTTTTTCTTTATTATTCAATAACTGAAAAGAAAAATAATGTTGTGTTTATTAATATGTTTAAATACAAGTTATTTAGAATTATAATTGTTTTTTAAATAACAACAACATAATCCAAGTCATATGACAAATTCTTCTATAAAAACTGCAGAAGAGTTCTGAAATTTTATCAAACACCTGGAATAATTCGAGAAGTCAGCAATTGTCTTCAGTGCAAACAAAAAACAATAAAAATAAAAAATTAAAAATGTTCAAACTGGTAAATAAAATTAAAAAGATAAAAACTAAATTTTTATATTTTCTATTAAAACTTTTATGCTTTAACCAACAGTTCGTCTTGTTGTTCGCTGCCCTTTTCGCTTATGCTGCCGCTCGACCCAGTTATATTGCAGCTTCTCCTGTAGTCTATGCCTCTCATGTCTATCCTGTGGTAAGAACTGCTTACACTGTTCCTGTCATAAAAACTTATGCTGCTGCTCCTTTGATTCACTCTTATGCTCCCGTCTATGGTGCTTATGCTCCCTGGAAATAAAAGGAGTAAAAGGATTTCTTGCTTAAATTATTTAAAACGTTTAATTTGGAAAATGTATTCTGAAGGGAAACTGTGTAAATAAATGCAATTTTTGTAAAAGAAAAATGGATTTTTTCTAATTTTTGGACAGCAACTTCGAAAATATAGGAAGGATTTTTATCAAAGTTAGAATATTAAAATTTTAAAAACGCACTGGACTCCGAGAGAAAAAGTACTTTTTTGGCAATGAACGTACCAAACTATTCTTATTATAAGTTTTGCTTTTAAAATGTATTTTGAAAACGATACCTTATGGTGTTTTCTTTTCTACAAAAAATGTGGCTTCATTTCGGGAGCAAAATTTTTAAGAAACAGACACCAAATTGCATTTTTTTTAAATAAAATGTCACATATTTTTGTAGAAAAGAAAACAACATTAAGCAAACTTTATTAAAATACTGTCAAATCAAACGGTTGCCGATTACAGTTTAAAGAAATCTATCTATATAATATATAAAATTGTAACGTTACTGACTGACTCACTGATTCATCATTGCACAGCCTAAACGCCTGAAGCAAAACACTTGAAATTTGGACCAGAGATTGGTCACTCCCAAAATCGATCCACTAAGACGGGATTTTTGTAAATTTGAATGTTTAGGGGGTAAAAACGGTAAAAACGGGAAAAGTCTGTAACCTTATATCTCCAAAACTAAAAGAGATACAGAAAAAGTGTAATATGTACTCATCGTTGTTCTTTAGAAAAATAAGCGGACAGGTGCCTGGTACTTTTTTGAAATTCGGCCCTATTAGGGAGTAAACGGGTAAAACCAGAATTTAAGTACTTTTTTGACACCCAATAAACATAGAAACAAAGTTTATACCACATTCGAAACTTATCAAAATAATACGAATATGAATTTGGTACTTTTTCGAAATTCGAACATATAAGGGGTGAAAATCGTAACTCTTTTTGGTACTTTTTTTACAAAACATTTTTCTCCATTCATTGACATATTCGTACTAAATTATGGGCTTCCACTATAAAACTGAAATTTTTTATACTTTAATGGGGGAAAAAAGTACAAAAAGGGGAAATTTGATATTTAACCTTAGATTTTTGGTTCTACAACTGGTATTTTTTTAATTATCGTTAATGTTGGACCTTAAAACATAAGATTTAACATGCAATGTCCTGTGTGGATAAGAATCTATGACGGAACTAGAAACATAGAAACATAATTCAAATACAATGTCCTGGGTGGATGAGAGTCTATAAGAGGGAACTTTTTGGCAATTTTTTATTCATTGACTGGCACATTTTGAATTTCCGTTAGTATTGGACCTAGAACATAAAATTAAACTTGCAAGGTCCTGAGTGAATGAGAATCTTTAAGAGGGCCTTTTGATACTTTCTTATTCAATAACTGGTGCTTTTTGAATTTCCGTTAGTATTGGACCTAGAAACATAAAATTAAACATGCAAGGTCTTGAGTGAATGAGAACCTGTAAGAGGGGGTTTTGGTACTTTTTCGTTCTCTAACTGGTACTTTTTTTAAAAAACCTGGTACTTTTTTAAATAACCTGGTACTTTTTTTATTTTAAATTTATTTTTGTGCATTAAATAAAAAAAGCAAATAGGTGTCGGGTACTTTTACGAAATTCGGCCGTTTTAAGTAGTAAACGGGTAAAACCTGTAATTTGGAACTTTTTTGTCCACCATCTAGCTTTTAAACCAATACGCATAGAAATAAAAATTTTAAAACATTTGTAACTTATCTAAAAAATACAAATGCATATTTGGTACTTTTTCGAAATTCGCACGTTAAAGGGATGAAAATTGTACCTATGTGTGTTACTTTTTTTCAAAAGATTTTTTCTCCATCTATTTATCTTTCATCGCAGAGCCTAAACGTATGAAGCTAAAAGGTTGACATTTGGACCGAAGGCTGGCCTCTCGCCAAATCGATCCTACTAACCTCATACCTCCTTAACTAAAAGAGTTAAAAAACATTAAACACTTATTGTTGTTCATTAGAAAAATTAGCTATCCTTATATCTCCTTAACTAAATGAGATACAAAAAATTTAATATATATTATTATTGTTCATTAAAAACATAAACGAACGGGTGTCTGGCACTTTTTTTAAGTACGGCCTTTTTGGGGTGTAAGGGCAAATAAAAAGTTATATCACATTCGTAGCTTATCTACAACAGATTTGGACCTTTTTTGAATTTCAAACGTTTAAGGTGTGAAAATCGTTCCTAATTTTGTTACTTTTTTCCCAACATTTTCCTCCATCTCCATCTATCTTCTATCTATATATCTATCTATATATATAATAAAAGAGATATATATAAAAGAGACGTGTTTGTTTGTAATCGCTAAACTCAAAAACTACTGCACCGACTTTGACCAAAATTTGTGTGTTTGATGTATGAGGCATGAGGAGTGTTTCTGTGGAGTTTCGTATTTATCCGATAGATGGCTCCACGTTTTTATATTTTTGTCATTTTCGTCGTAATCGCTAAACATAATGTTTTAAAATTTAGATGCATGGTATGTCACTAAATCTTTATCAATATACATTTATCAATTCAGCGGTAATTCACTAAAATACGCTAAAATCACCAAAATGAAAAAACAAAATTAATATGGTTTAATAGCCAGTTTTATTCCAAACATTTATGTTAATTTTAGTTTACAAAAGTCTATTTCCACTTCCATAAATATTTTTCAAATACGCGGTTAGGGTATCCAATAATATTAAACAAACATGAAGAATCTAATAGCATTTGCTGGTAAGTAAAACATTTATTATTTTATTTTTTTTTATTGTTTTGAAAATCAATTAAACACGTTCATATTTTATAAAATTTTAAATCTTTACTAAGGGCCAAACAGACAAACAGACATGTTAATTAAATGATACGCTATTTATTTATTTTATTTATTTATTTATTTATTTAGTTGTATCCTAGCAAAACAAGATAATTATCTTATAAATGAAAGTGCTAGGGAATAAGATCAAACTTATAATCACAGTTTGTGTTAAGGAAATTAAAAACGTAATATTAAAATAATAACATAACATTAAATAAGCAGAGAAATAGAAAATTGCATCAGACTGGATAGTAAGTGATAAGAAATAGAAAAACTGATAAATTACATAATGCAAAAAAAATTATATAACTCCTTTTTAAACGCATTTGCATTGCCTATGCTTTGTATATAATTTGGTAAAGAATTCCAAAGACTTGTGGTGTAAATGAAAAATTGTCGATGTGACAAAAGACTCTTGTATCTTTGTTGAATAATCTTCCTTCCTCGGTTAGATCTAGCAAATTGAATCCTACTGAACAAATATATAGGCTGCTTAGTGGTAATAATCTTGTGTAAAAAAATAAGGCATTTAAGTTTCAAAAGGTTTTCAAACTTAATTTGAAATATCTGATACGAGTAGAGTGAAATGTGGTCACGACGTCCTTTAAGAAATACATATCTTGCAATATTGTTATAAGCTAAGTTGAGTTTACGTTGATCGTCACTGTCACAGTTCGCAAAAATTTCACAACCGTATAATAGGGCAGGAATAAGATATGTTTTCGCAAGTTGCTTACGTATGGAAAATGGTGTTGAATCTATTACTGCCCACAAGTTGCGAAGCATACTATATACTCTACCCACAACGACATTAATATGGTTTGACCAGGTTAGCCGAACGTTAAAAACGACAACAAAACATCAGGTAGGTCATTAATGTACATGTACATACGCTATGCCACCACAAGAAGAGGGGTTATTTCATTTGTAAGGCCAAGATTTAATGAACTCAGCTGGATGTCCCGGTTGCCTTGTTGGTCTGAGCTATTCTACTAGTATGAAGGTTGCGTGTTCGATTCCTTCTAGAAATTCTATTTGGTTTTATTTTAACGTGCTAGAGTTGCTATTGCTCGGTAAATTCAGTTTCAACATTAGTTGTAATTTTTTTTTTTACATAGCGTTACCTAAAACGCAAACGGATCTAACTAACTAAAAATTAAACAACGAATTTTTCATTGATTCTGATATTTAGCATCAACACAAATGTCCACAAAATAAGAGGTTTTTTTTACAAAAACAAACGGTCCTATTTCCAAAAGAGTATATGATAAACGCTAAAGGGCCTAACTACCAATTTGTATGCTATGGCACATTGTCAATTATCAAAACAACTGGTAGTTTTACAAAAACGGTAAAACTGAAGAGAATTCTGATGACGAGATCGTGCTTGTTTTCGAAACATGTAAATTCGACCCGGGTTCGAGCCCTGGATCAGGCAAGAAAAATTTTCAATAAATTTTTATTTATTTCTTGTTGAAAAATTTGTTCCTTCATTCAAATAATTAAATAAAAAATTAACTTAAGCCAGACTTGAAATTTTTTTTTTCTCATTTTTATTTATTGAATCTTCATATAGACTTGAAATAAAAACAAAACAAATTGGGTTTAAAACAATAAAAAAGTTGGGTTTACCACAAGACACAAATTTTTTTTATATTGTACAAAAAAAAAAAAAAAATAAGAAAATAAAAAATTAAAAACAATTAGAGTTGACAAAATATCAACCAATTGTAGTCGGGATTGTAAGAGAAACTCACTGCTTGTTGTTAGTGTTTTGCTTAAGCTTTGATATTGTTGCGGGTAAGACTTTTTGTGTTTATAATTCTTATTCGCTTAACAGTTTTATTTGAATAATATCTAGCTTTCTAAAATCTTTAGATGAAGTTTCCTGATGATCTGGCCTAACACAACCAGTAAAATTCGCATAGGAATAGCTTATCCCACCAACAATAAATTTCAGTTTATCAATAGTAAGAATTGGGAATTTAGCACATTAAAACTTAATCTTATTAACGAAATTTTTGACTCCCAAGAAAATCTTTGAAGTCAAAACTATTAATTTAAAATGCCAAAAATATACATATAAAAAATTAAAAATAAACATAACGAAAATAACCCGTATATTTGAAAATTCAGGTTAAGATATCTCAGAAAAGAAAGAAGATACAACCAATGTTAAACATTTCTTTTAAAGGTAGATAGAAGGACTTTTAAACGAAAAATCGAGCCCTCACCGCGAAAATAACGTAAGCGCCAAAAATAAAATTTTACAGGAGAGAGTTATTTTATTTTATTTCTTACTAGCATATACCCGCTACTTCGTTAGCGTCTCCTTTTTCTTCGTGGACATATTTTTATGCCAAAGTTTATTTTTCTAGGCTTAAACTTGTTTAAGTTCTAGCATTTAACCCGCTACTTTAGTAGAACCAAAAATCTAAAGAAAAATATAAAATTTCCCGTATTTCCTTTCTTAGGGTATGTACTATATTTTTCCCCCATCAAAGTATCAAAAATTTAAGTATTGTAGTGGCAGCCCATAATTTAGTACGAATATTGTAATGAATGGAGGAAAATGTTTTGTTAAAAAAAGTACCAGAAATAGTTACGATTTCACCCCTTAAATGTTCGAATTTCGAAAAAGTACCAAATTTTTAAGCGTATTTTTTTTAAAAGTTTCGAATGTGGTATTAACTTTGTTTCTATGTTTATTAATTCAAAAGATAGATGGGGTGGCAAAAAGTACTAAAATTACGATTTTACCCGTTTACTCCATAATAGGGCCGAAATTCAAAAAAAGTACCAGACAGCTGTCCGCTTATTTTTCTAAAAAACAACGATAAGTATTACATTTATTTTGCATTTCTTTTAGTTTTGGAGATAAAAAGTTGCCGAAATTTCCCGTTTTTACCTTTTTTTTACCCCCTAAGCATTCGAATTTCGAAAAATCCCGTCTTAGTATCGATTTGGGGGGTGTCTAATCGCTAGACCAAATTTCAAGTTTCTAGAGTCAGTGGTTTGGGCTGTGCGACGATGAATGAGTCAGTCAGTTACTCACGCAACTCTTTTATATATATAGATAAACTTTGTATGAAATTTGTCGCTTACGATAAAATTGTTCTAGCTTTAAAACCGTAACGGTACCTTATGAGACCCTAATATTTAAGCAGATGATGTGAGTGTTGGCAATAAAGTCGTTTATTAAAAAAAACGATAATTTAAAATTATGTTGCTTACGTTATTTTCCCGGATAGCGCTCGATATTTATCAGAGCTTATAAACAATGAATAAGTCGCGCAGTTATAACGTCTCGAATATGGCAAACACACAAGGCGTTCTTTTTTTTAACTTAAAGCAAAGCTATCGCGAAAACCTGAAGTGATGTAGAGATCCTAAATTCAACTCAAACTCCTAGAAAAGTATACTCCGATCTATGGGTTTAACAATTGTTGGCCTATGCATTTATTCCAGTTGTATTATTCTACTGCATTCTTCTTAGTTGGGTATGATATGGCCGACCTTGTTCGACTATATTTTCCTAATTGTTTTAATTTAATTTTCTGCCTAATGGAATCCCGATGTAAATTGGAATTAAATGGATTAATATAAAACTTATTTATTAAAATGTTACAGGAAAACATTATGACCATGATCATCTACCGCTAACGTTAGTGATTTCATTTAGAGATTTGTTTGCCCGTCTGACTTAATGCGGAACATAAAAACCATGACCAAAACACGAAAACCTTTGACTTGGCTTTGACGTAAGCGTACATCAGAAATTTAACGATTTTGCTAAAGTGTTTAAATTAGAGTGCGTGTGAGAGGTGGCAGAAATTAAAGTCACTTAAATTTAGCCTCGTTTTTTCAAACCTCTTACAGAGTGTGTATTTGTGTGAGTTGGATTAAATGACTCTATCTTTGAAATTCTTTTAACTCCGTATAGTTGCATGATGTAGTATTTTTTGTTTTATTTTATAAAATAAAATTGGCCAATTTAGGAATTTATGGTAAATTATCTTGCTACGCATTTGTATGTGTGTATTTTATCAGCTCTTTATTTTTCAAGTTTAATTTTTAATTGTCAGTTAAATTATTTTTATTTTTTTTTTTTCTTTCATACAGGTGAAAACATCAGCTATAAACAGAGTCATTAAAAGTATCTGTTTGTAAATTTTCGAAAGGGTCTATTAAAGTCTAGATCCCCATCTGTCTGCATTTTTTAGTTAATTAGATTTGTATAATTTAATTTTAAGTATAAAAGCTTGTGCATATTTTATAAAAGCTACCAATCACTTAGAGTAATTCTTTAGGAAAACAACAATATTTTCCAAAAAAAAATAAAAAAAAAATCTGTAATTTAAATAAAACAAAGTATTTTAAAATGTACAAATTGGTGAGTGTTGCAACATTGAAGCGAGAAATTAAGGCGAAATGAAGTATAAAAAAATAATTTATTAAAAAAAAAAATTGTTTAATAATTTCAAGAGACTAACAATTAAAAAAATGTGTAACCAAAGAAATAAAAAACTTTATAAATTTAAATAAAATGTGTTAAATTGGTTTGCTTTGCTAGAAAAAAGATCTCTAGATTTTCTGTTGGAATCTTTTTAAAATATGTTTTAATTCTTCGGGTTAATTAATTAATAATTAATTAAATTAAAACAATAAGACCTGGATAAAGTGTTGAAGTACTAATTTAATACCTTTATATGCAATAATGATTATATATGCATATAAAGCTTTAATAAGCACTTTATGCTAAAATAAGCTTTTATGTCTTAGTAAAAATTTTTATGCTTTAATATGCATTTTAAACTAAAATGTATATTTAAGGTTAAACTTTGTATTTAAGCTAAACAAAATGCATATTTTGTCGATTTAGGCAGTGTCTAAAAAACCTTCTTGGAAATCTTTAGAACTTGGAGCCAAATTTTCACTGCTACTTTTGCATTTAACTAGCACCACATTTTTGCTACTAATTTTGGTACTTTTACATTTTCTTAGCAATAGTTGTAGTCGTAGCAGCAAAAGGAGTGTTTTTTTTAGTATAGCAAAGCTTTACGATTTTGTTTGCTACTACTTTCTGCATTTACAAATAAAAGTAGCTGTAGTTATAGCATTACTCTAATATTTAAAGCATACAACGAAAAGACACAATATTAAAGATAGAAATATATTCTTCAATAAAATAGCAGGTAAACAAGTAGTAGTAGAAAAAGGAGTTGAAGTAGCAATATGAAGAATATACATATAATGTAGCAATTAAGTAGCATGCGAGCAAAATCATAAAACCAAAATTGTTGTTATCATTGCAATCCAAATAAGAGGCACGATTATCTTACGGACAACTCTTTTTAACATTTAAACGCCAAATTCAAACAAAAGCATCCGCACTGTTTGAGGCTCCTTATAAGAACAAAAGGCCATTTTATTGCTAAGTCAAAACGACTTTAATTGGTGCCTCCACTAGCACATTTTAACTACTAAATATGCCTTGTTTTGCTTAATGACATGATTTAATGCTATAATATGCATTTTTATGCTTAAATATTTATTTTAGGCTAATCTACATATGGAGGGCTCAGAGCTGAACCGAATCAAGTCATAAAATTTAATACGCTTCAAAACTGGTGCGCAATTCTCCGCAAAGTTTTACTCTATTAAGTTCTGTAATGGACTAAGTCAAAAAGTGATTTCGTTCCAAAGGTAACGGTAATAAGCCCAAGTCAATCGCTCCAAAAATTTATAACAGTTCCCTTTCTCAAACTCAAAATATTTTGGAATTTTCCTTTTAGACTAGGTTCGCTTTAGCTCTCAGCCCTTTATATAATTTTTGAAAATACTTTTTTAAGGCTAAAATATGCATTTCGCATTAAAAATATGTTTTATAAGCTAAAATATGCATTTTATATTAAAGTACATATTTTAGCCGAATATATGCAAAACAAAAAAAAAAATTAATTATAGTTTATGCTAAAAGAGCCTTTTTTTACTAATAAATAAATTTTGTACTAAAAAATGTATATTCCAAGCTAAATTATATTTAATTGACGCTAAACTTATATGCTTCTAGTTTATGTTTGCCGCTCTTTTTGCCGTTGCTGCAGCTCGTCCCGGTTATTTGCATTCCTCGCCGTTGGTCTACTCCGCACCGACCTATATCCAAGAACCAGCCTATGCCAGTATTGGCTCTATAGTTAAATCAATCCCTACAGCCGTTTCTCATCAATCCATTTCTCAAGTTCATTCCTCAGCTCACTACGTGGAGCCCATTGTAGCGCCTGTTTTAAAAACAACCTATGCAGCGCCCATAGTTAAAACTTTTGCTACCCCTGTTATACACACCAGTTATGCTGCTGCTGCTCCCGTTTTCAAAACTTATGCTCATGAAGCTCCTCTTTTGCATGGTTACAGTACTGGTGCAGTCTTTAAGTCCTATGCTCCCACTTATGTCGGCTCCTACTCTCAATGGTAAAAGCTAAAAGATTTTGCATTGTTACTAACGATTATTTAAATAAAACGAATCTTAAAATAAAAACTTTAAAATGGATTTTTTTTATTTGTCTCTTATTAAAGTTTTATTTGTCTGTTTTTACATTTGTTTAACTTTCGATTAGATATTACACAACTATTTCTTGATTTTTTTTTTAAATTTACTTAAGAGGCCAACCATTCCAGCCTTTGGTGTATGTCAAACCTGTATCCCAACCTGTTGGATATAATTCGGATGTATATGTGACTGGAGCATAAGCTAATGGGGCCGCTGCCACAAGTTTTGTATGGGGTGGTGCATAATGTGCCTTCACATAGGCTGCAGCCGGTTGATAGTCCACTATGGGTCTGAGGTAGGGCCTTTTTTCATGTACAATCGTTTGACTTTGATGTGATATGGCTGTGGGCAAATGGGTGATAGTGTGACCTATTACAGTGGGCTCATAGGCATAATGTTCGTATGAAGGTACAGCTACTGAGGTGGGTAAATAGCCAGGGCGGGCCTTAACAGCACTGATGACGACACATAGAACGAACTGGAAATAGAGAGATGAAAGGCGATTATTGGTTTGAGAAAATATGCACAATATCTAGTATATTTGTTGGAGTTTTAAACTTTAAAAGGCAAATTTCGTTCTAGATATAAGTTTATGCTAACGTGGGAATTTTGGTCAAAATATGCTTTTATATGCATTTTGTGCATCTTTTTGAACTAAAATATGAATTTTATACAAAATAAAGATCTTTGTTTAAAAAAAAAAAGTTTTTTTGGTTAAGTGTGAACATGATTTTATGCTAAATAATAATAATAATAACTAATATGAATTTAATGCTAAAATATGAATTTTATACTTAAATATGAATTTAACTAAAAAGTTAATTTCAAGCTAAAAATATGAAATTCAAGCTAAAAAGTTGAATCAAATGTGAATTGTTTGAAAAAAATATGAAGGCATTAAACTAAATAATTGTTTAATAACAAATTATGCGTTTTATGACGAACTATGCAGTTAATGTCAAATTATTGTCCAATTCACAAGCTCGGATTATCATCGTATTCATTGTCTTATCGTCTTATTATACAATGTTGTATATTTGTTGATGGTAGTTTTTCGTGTCGCTGCAATCAGAATTGATTTTGACCTTTTTCGCCAAATTCAATGTCAAAAATCGCCAAAGCCTTTGTTCTTCCGTTTTTGACAATAAAATACATATTTTTACAATTATTCAAAATATTTTTTATAAATTCTAAAAAGTAAATTTGTTCAGTATCGCTGAAATACGCCAAAAGTTTAAAAGAAGTCGCCATAATATATGTTTTGTTTAATATTTATTTAGAACACAGTAAAAATAGTTAGTGAACACAAAAGAGGTACAATGTTTACTATAAAATAGTTTATAGAAGTCTACTTAAAACAACAAAAACCGAATTTTTGCGGTTAGTATTAAACAAATATTGGATATACATTTGTATATAAGTTGCAGTTACCTAAAACGCTTCACTTGCAAGAGTCCCTATTTGTCTTCTTTTTTTGGAATACATTGTGAGATAATAACATTTATTCAATGAAGATACAAAAGAAGTGCAACATGTACTATTCACATTCGTACATTTTAAACGCGTCTAGAAGTTCGTAATGCATTCTACTTCGAAGGCGAGTTTTTGTGGAGTTCATAATTTCAACACAGGCAATACTTGTTGTAAATACTAGCATATGGGTGTTTCTACGTTAAGAGGTACTATCTACGGCTACATTAAAAAGTCATATATAATTAAAAAATTTGTGGAAATATCAAACGTGTTTAATAACAAATAAAGTTAACTTTTTTGACAATAAATTGCAAAACCTAAATTACCTTAGTTTAGTCATAACTTCGTGTTTACCCAGAAAAAAGTATCTACCCTGGCCTGTCCGTTTACTATTCTGTAACAAAAACTTTGAAATTTAACACATTACTAATTCATTACATAGTTTTGTTTTTGTCCCTCGTATTTTAAGTCTCCTCCCCAGCACATTTTTCGACCGTTTAAAAATGCCGCTAAAGTGCGTTGACGCTGCAAATTTAAATTGCAGAACATTTGTTTCGAAGTGAATTTAACAATAAAAATCGAGCGAGCCATTAGCGTACTCTTATTAGGCCGATAATTCGACCACACCACTCGGATCGCTCGCACGTATCAGTGATTGATGTATCTCCCCTGGTGAGTTTTATTCGCTTGTTATTTGTGGCTTAAGTTTGTTTGTAATATTCATTTATTTTAATTTCAGTATAATTTACTGTGCTAGTTTGTTTTTTCGTTACGATACATATTTTTCTGATTGTGCTAGTTTTTTAATGAAAAAATCTCTCCCCTGCCGTATTTCCCCTGCTTCATCTGATACCAGGGTAGAGATTTTGCGCCCAGGGTAGATAAGGAAGTGAGATATTACTTCTTTCTTAGTATTTCATGTATATTATTTTACGTTAAGCCAACACATATCCACTATATACGTTATAAGTGTTTTAACGCTTTAAAAATGTATGTATGCATTATTTAATATAAAAAATTATAAAAAATCTTGCTAACCAACTTTTTACTATCATAAATCGTTATATTCTTTAATGTTTGTTTTTATAAGTAAAAGTTCTTATTTAAGTTTAAAGTTTTTATTGGAGCATAGATGCTCTATATGTTTTTGTTACCATATATTTCAAAATATATGCAATTAAATAATTTACTTTTTTTCGACTACGTTTATGTAAGCAGATACTAAGTATTTTGGTTTTCTATGTTACATAAAAGAAGACTGTATGGAAACTTTAGTCTAATTTTGAATAAATAAAGTTGTTTCTTACGAAAATAAGGTTTGTTTTCAATTTATATTTTCCCTGTAAAGTAAGGTATCCTGTCCTGGCCTTCATGTCTTTACCCTGTGTAGAGTATCTTCCCTGGTCACTTAAAATACCAGTAAAAGTAGATTACTTGACTGGCCATTATTAAACATGCATTCAAACAACCTGATTAAATACGATTATATTGAAAAAAGTTATTATTTTAAATATTTTTATCACGCCGCCATTCCTAATATCAGATAACCCCTTTACGTAGAATGACTCATATAAAGTACAGCAAAGTTAGTTCCTTCAAATGGTACGTACTTGCCGTATCCATGTAGCTATAAAATTTTGGGCTAAACCTAGACGAAATATCATCATTAATCCCCTCTTTACAATTAACAAACGCTAATTTTTCGAGTGTGTTTCGTAAACATCAAACGGTACGTTAGGATTCATAAAAATCTTTAAGAACAACGTTTTTATCTATGATAATAAATTGCCACATACATATAATGTAAAAATGTTCATAGACTTTATATATATGTATTTATGTTTTAAGGAATTATATTTATTGATTCTTTCAAGAGCACTTTTAAAAACGAAAAACAATTTTCTCGAAGATTTTTATTTTCTTCATCAGCCATTTGAACATACATACTTTCAAATACTGACCATACATATGAATGCCTCAAATTTCATGCATAAAAATACTAGAATAAAAGTAATATTTTTTCTTCTTATTAAATATAACGAATTTTAAAACAGTAAACCAAGCCAACCAAATCGCCAACTATTTTTTTAAATCGCCAAAAAGTCGCCATGTCGCCAAATCAAAAATTAGTTCGCCAAACAAGTTTGAAAATCGCCACGTTTGGCGAGAAATCATCTGACAACCCTGGCTGCGATTCTTATGCTAGGAACACAACTGGGACGAACGACGAATTTTTGGCCGCGAATATTCGTCGCCAAAATTAAAACATATTTGTGTATATGAAAATACACACAATCATGGCGTCGGCCAAAATTCGTCATACGCGGCGACTTTGCAATAGATTTATTTCTATTTCATACGCCAGCGAACGACGAACAAATCAGTACCGGGCGACCATGTTTGATTTTGGTTTTCAAGTATTTTAATATATAAAGTTACTTTTTTACTTTAATAATTGTGCTTTATTATTTTATCGCATCTTAAATATATATACAAAGAAGATAACTATAAGAATAGCTTTTAATTGTGTTTTTGTTAATGCTTGTGTTTTTTTAAGTAAATTTTTTTTATATGGTCACACTATTTCTCTCTCTTTGCACAAACAGCAAAGATCTTTTTCAATTAATAAAGCTGTTAGTTATTCGTCGTTATTGTGTTTCATACGAAGAACTTACTCAGCGAATTTTTACTAAAAAATTCGTCGTGTAGGGCGAAATTCGTCGTTCGTTCGTTCGTTCTCACTTTAAAGGTGAGAGCGGGGAGAGAATGGTTGTCATGGTTGATCTCAACCACATGGTGTGTTAATATTAAGGCCCTTTATGAGTGAACGATCATTTGCATATAAAAATAGCAATTCGAGTGTATTTTCCGCCAAAAATTAAACACTCACCCCTTGTTAAGGAGCCGGAGCTATCTAACCTCCACTGCTAATCATTTATCCAAGCAGCTTCTCTTGAATAGCAACAGCACCTAGGACCATCCACATACCGAAACTTCCCACAAGGGTGAAGAATTAGTCTTCCACGTGAAGGTAACGCGACTTTGGTCTTAAACCAGAGCCACCACTTTCTTTCCGATAGTATCTCTTCTTCAAAAAAGCTGATCTTGGTTGAATCCTTTTGTGAGCTCAGGCACTCCCCATCGGACAGAGAACAACTAACTGAAAATCAACCCTCTACCAGAAAAAGCAAGGCTTCCGCAAAGACAATCATCCTGAAAGACAGGGAGCATTTTTTTGGAAGAAGCAAACTAACGGAGACCTCACCTATAATCAGACCGGTGTTTGCACTAACCGGGGGTTACGGACTCCCGTGGCAGCTTACTTAAGTACTGAGGCACAACTTCGAACTCAATGAAGCTTTTAGGACTCCAAGGAGCTCAGTCTTTTAAAGTTTGGTGCAACTCAGGTAGCATTAACCTGATTTTAAAATGTATGAGATTCTGAAGAATGTCACACAGAAAAAAATAAAAATTGATTTCAATTAAAAAATGTGTGGTATTAATTAAATATTTAATTTAATTTGCACCAGTAATTAATAGCATCAATTAAACGTTTAATTCACTTGATTAAACGTTTAATTTATTTGATTAAACGTTTAATTTGCCCAATTAAATTTTTAATTGAAACTTATTTTATTTTAGATTAATGCTTAATTGGAAAAAATTAGCGAGTATTTTTTCTGCGCTGTACATTCCAGCTCCGAGGTTAAGTAAATAGCCAAGGCAGAATGGTCAATTGTCACCTTGTGGATGCAGGAATGACCTCAATCTAATTTACCCCACAGGATGTAACACTAAAAGGTGAAAAATTCTTTTATATGATCCCTAAAACCCCCGGGCTAACCCTAACCGCCTGTCAATCGGAGACTTGGTATCCTGTCTTAATTAGCTAAGAAGGCTCTGTCGACCGATTTATTTCAGTATAACCATTTTCTGTCTGTCTGAAGGCATGTTGGCAGCCCCAGCACCAGGTTCAGGTGCGTTACAAATAAGGAAAACCAATCCAATTCCCCAAAGACGAATTTTGTCATATAAACAAGGACAAGATTTGGAACTTCGAACAGAAGAACGCTGCTGGAAAAGTCGAGATCGGTGCAATTATAGAAATGATCGGAACGTTTATATCGTCACCTAAACTGCAAAAGAGCGTAACAACAGTTTTTATTTTTTTTTCAGGTGAAGCAAAAAACTTTACAAAATCAATAACCGCAAGGTGTACTTGGCGTTTGAATTTCTTTAATACAGTCGCCATTTTGATCGCAGGGATCTAAAATTTTTAGTGAACATGTAGTTAAAAAACGAACAAAAATCAATCAATACCCTATTTCGAATTTTTTTGATGTTATGGTCTTTTGCATTTTAGGTGACGATATACACATATCGAACTTGATCATATATATATAATATAAAATTTTTATTCTTGTAATTTCTACAATATTAATTTAAAAATATATATATTGAAGGTCCTTATGAGCAGCGATTAAACGATGTCCGTCTGTCCGTGTGTATGTTGAAATGGGGCTTCCGAAGACATCAGAAATGACGTGGACAACTGTTTTAAACATTTATGTTACACCTACCCCGTTAAAGTTTGAAATTCAGCCAAATCAGTCCATAAATTCATGAGATATAAGCAGAAAACCGCGATTGACTCTAATTTTTGTCATCAATCTAAAAATTTTAAAGTTCTCTTATAATTTATGAATTTAATTTTTTTACTTTACAAACTTTGCAGAATACTGGCAATAAAAATTAACAAAAGCTAAATATAAACAAATTATTATCTTTACCCCCCGAGATAGTGGTAGCACAGCGGCGCCCATATCATACGGGCTACGGTGACCAAATTTGGCTTAAATATTTTTTTAAATAGTTATAATAGTTATTAAATATAAGAGGTAATAATTATTGGAAATCGGCCAAATCGGTCCACTATTTCACCTGGGCGTCATACAAGTGTCGTGCCAAGTTTAGGGCTTTGGATAAAATTGAGGTTAAATATAACATTCTGCTCTTTTCCAACCATGGTGAAGGGTATATAAGATTCGGCATAGCCGAATTTGGTACTTTTAGTTGTTTTTTGCATATACGCATACAGTGTTGTCTCCCTTAGCGTACACCTTACTTAAGCGAACACCCCTTTTCGACGGACACTATTCCCTGGTCTCGTCAGTGCTATAAAGAAAAGCTTTGAGTTCTTTTCTAAGGTTATTGCCTCAAAACGTGTCCGGACATGAGAGGTTCCACTGTATATATGATTCAATACTATGGACTGGGGATCTGGGGAAATATTTCAATGTTTCAGAATTAATTTTTTTTAACCACATAAAATTTTATAGTAAATTGTCTTTGCAATGAATATTAAAATAAATATTTTTTATAAATGTCAATGCCCCAAGCTATTTTTATATTTTTTTTCAACACTTTAAATCTAACTGATCTGAAGGACCATAATTTTTAATTTCAATTTATAACACTTTTATTTTTATTTTCAAAAACTTTTCAATTTTGTTATTTTTTTTTTCAATCTTACAATTTTCCACATTTTCCTTTTTTGCTGTTCTTTTAAATGAAAACTAGAATTATTTCAACTACCGCGTCAAGTTAAGATGTTAACTATGAACTAAATTGAAATGGAAACTATCAAAGGTTTTTATATGTTTCTATTTTGTTTGACCCATCTTCATTTCATACAACAGAAGATCTTTCAAACCTACAAAATAATCATTAGCAAAAACTACTGATTAGTTAATAACAAATTTGCATTAAATATGCCAACGCTACACTTGAGTAAATTTTCACAAGACCAACAGCAACAGAAATATTTCTTGTAATTTAAAATGATCTGCTATACTTAATAAGTAGCACGAGCATATTTTGCTTCCAAAAAAAAAAAAAAAAAAAATAATTCGTACTTTTTTGAGATCAAAAATATGTTTCTGTTGATTTCACTTTTTTGTTTATTTTGTTCATTTGGGTGTCTATTCGACTCCCACCATTAATTTTTCCTGTTGTTGCCCATTGTCCGCTGACAGTTCCATAAGAAAACTAAAAAAAAAACAAAAATAGCAGCACTAAAACACATTTGGCATTACTGACCAAGTTTGCATAAATTGGTCCGTCTGTCTTGTTTATAGATTTTGTTATCTTTTGTTGTTTTGGTTGTTTGAATAATATGGGCTATTGTTAGTTTTAAGCCACAACAACAACAATAAAGTTTTATTAATAACAGCAACAAATAATACAAAAAAAGTTTTTACTGCCTTAATTTCTGCCATAACTTTTGCACACCCATTTTCCTTTAAGTTTTGTAAAAAAAAACAAACGTTTAAGATTTTTTCAATAAATCAAATTGACGCTTTATCGACCGCATCTTAAAGTGGAGACACGAAAGAATGGAAATTATTTTGAAAAAAAAAAGTTAAAATATGCTGCCTCTCAGTTAAAAAAATATGTTTGTGCTAAAAATTTTCTTTTATCGAATATGCTGCATAAAACATCCGATAGGTCATGGTTCTTATGGCCTTCTACAAACTTACATGCTATTTTTATTTTTATTTTATGCTTAAAAAAAATTTTAGTGATGAAACATTAATTTTTCTAAAATATGAATTTTGGCTTAAATATCTAGTTTGCGCTTATAAACTCAATTCTACAATAAAAATTTTATACTAAAACATGTACTGGAAGCTTAAATTGGAATTTTATGCTAAAATACGAATGTTGTTCTTACATTGGAATTTTATGCTGAAATACGAATTTTGTATTAAAATTAAAATTTTATGCTAAAAAAATGCTGTGCTAAAATTGGAATTTTATGCTAAAATACGAGTTTTGTGTTAAAATTAGAATTTTATACTAAAATACAAATTTTGTGCTAAAATTGGAAAATATGAATGTTGTGATAAAATTAGAATTTTATGATAAAATACGAATTTTGTGCTAAAATTGGAATTTAATGCTAAAATAAAAATTTTGCGCTAAAATTGGATTTTTGTGCTAAAATATGAATTTGCTAAAATTGATATTTTATGTTAAAGTACGAGTTTTGTGCTAAAATTGGAATTTTATGCTAAAATACGAATTTTGTTCTAAAATTGGAATTTAATGCTAAAATAAAAATTTTGTGCTAAAATTTAAATTTTATGCTAAAGTACGATTTTTGTGCTTAAATTGGAATTTTATGATAAAATACGAATTTTGTCCTAAATTTGGAATTTAATGCTAAAATAAAAAATTTGGGCTAAAATTGGATTTTTATGCTAAAATACGAATTTTGTGCCAAATTTAAATTTTATGCTAAAAAAAGAATTTTTTGCTAAAATTGGAATTTGATGCTAAAATAAAAATTTTGTGGTAAAATTGGAATTTTATGCTAAAAAACGAATTTTGTGCTTAAATTGGAATTTAATGCTAAAATTAAAATTTTGTGCTAAAATGGGAATTTTCTGCTAAAATAAAAATTTTTTTGCTAAAATAGGAATTTAATGCTAAAATAAAAATTGTATGCTTAAATGAGAATTATATGCTAAAATACGAATTTTATGCTAAATTCCGAATTTTATGCTAAAATACGAATTTTATGCTAAAATACGAATTTTATGCTAAAATACGAATTTTATGCTAAAATACGAATGTTGTGCTACAATATGCTAAAATACGAAATTTGCATATTGACTAAAATATCAATTTTGTGCGTAAATATGAGCTTTGCTCTAAAATAAGAATTTATGCAACTATTGTATGACTTTTATACTTTAAAATTATTTTATGCTTAAATACGTATTAAGTTTTACTCATATAGTTCATTCTAAAATAAGAATTTATATTAAAATATGTCCTTTAAGCGGCGACATCAATAGTATGCTAAGCTAAGATCTCTATGCTAAAAGACAAATTTTGTCCTAAAAATTTTCTTTATGCTAAAATGGGAATCTTGTGCCTTTATGTTAAAATATGTCTTTTGTGTTATATATTATACCTAAAATTTGAATTTTATACAAAATAAAGACCTTTGTTGTAGAATAAAAATTATTTGGTTGGGCTAAAAATGTGTATATTATGCTAATATCTTAAATGTTATGGTTTAATATAAATTTTATGATAAAATATGAATTTTAGACTAAAAAATGTTTTAATGCTAAAATATGAAAAGAATACTAAAGTATGACTTTAATGCTTAAATATAAATTTATGATGAAATATGAAGTGTGTGCTTACTTATGAATTTTTTTAATGAAATATAAACTTTATGCTAAAATATGAATTTAAGGCTAAAAGATGAATTTTATGCTAAAAATATGAATTTTATGCTAAAAACGAAAATTTTATGGTACAATGTGAGTTTAATGCTAAAATATAAGTTTAATGCTAAAATATAAATTTTATAATAAAATTTTAATTTTATGCTAAAATATAAATTGTGTGCTAAAATATAAATTTTATTCTTAAAAGTATAAATTTAATGCTAAAATATAAATTTTATGATAAAATATAAATTTTATGCTAAAAGGTAAATTGTTTTCTAATATACTTGTGCTTAAACAAAACTTTTCTGCTTAAGGCTTAAGTTTTAGGTCAAATATAAATATTAGGTTAAAAAAATTGTATGCTAATATATAAATTTTTTGCCTGAATATGAATTTTGTGCTTTAAAATTAATATTCTGCTAAAAACTAAAATTTTATGCTTAAATTTCAATTTTATGCTTAAACAGAATTTTATGCTAGAAACTAAAAGTATATGTTGAAATATGAGTTTTATACCAAAAACGAAAATTTTATGTTACAATGTGAATTTTATACTAATATAGAAATTTTATGCTAAAATATAAATTTTATGCTCAAATATGATTTTTATGCTAAAATATGTTTTTTTTTTTGCTAATACAATTTAGTTTCTGCTAAGAATTAAAATTTTATGGTATAATATTAATTTACTGATAAAAACTAAAATTTTATGTTAAAATATAAAATGTATGCTAACAATTAATTTTATGCCAAAAAATGTATTTTATGTTATAGCATGAATTTTGTGCTAAATATGAATTTGATGCTAAAATATGAATTTTTGGCTAAAATTTAAATTTTTTTGCTAAAATTTAATTTCATGCTAAAACATGAAGTTTATGCTAAAATATAAATTTTATGCATAAATATGAATTTTATGCTTAAAATTTGAATTTTATGCTCAAAATAAAATTTTTGGTATACTAGGATCTTTGTTCTTAAACAAGAATTTTGTCTAAAAATATGAATTTAAGGCCAAAATGAAGTAACTTTTATGCCAAAAGTATGTATTTTTTAACAATTATAGTCCTCTATTTAAAATTCATTCCGACTTCTACTCACTAGTGCTAAATTTTAATTAAAATTACCATTAAAACTATGCCCTGCACATCCTTTCCACTCTTCGCTTGTATTCCGTTTCATTACATTGGAGTTGGTGTTTAGCCACTCACCCACATTGCCTTAGGAAATTAGATATTGCAATATTTATTTTATTTGTAGTATTTGTGTTTTAATGTATTAAGATTTCCTGGTTGCAAATATATTTCAAATTACTCTTGTTTAAAATGTTTATTTTTTTAAGATCTTTTTATGCCGTATTATGCTAATCGGTTTAAACATTTTATGATTTTTAAAACAAAAATTCAAAAGTACAATAAAAAGAACATAAATATTTAACTGAGTCATTTATGGCACAAAGCGTTAAACAAATTAATTGATTATCAAATCAAGCTTTTAGTTTTCATATTTTTATTCAAATTTTTCAAAAAATGCTTGAAGTCTGACAAAAGTCTTGAAACATTAATTTTATTCGTATTAAATTGGACTTCAACACTTATAAATTTGTTTAAAGACTTTTTATTTCAGTTTTATGATTTTCTAACAAAAAAAAAAAAAAAAAATAAAAATATACAGTTAAAACTATTGATTTGCCGTAAAGTTTATACATAGATTTTATTTAATGGATTTAAATCTCTAAGTATACATTTTAGTACCATTAAACTTTTGATTAAAATTTAATGGCTTTTTTATTTCTAAAGTGGCTTAAATCATTTTAAAAAGTCTAAAGAAATATACAGGTAAAATATTGTTTAATCTTTTAAATTAAGTTTGGAGGAAAAAATTAAGGTTTAAACTGTAAAATAAAGAATTTTCTTAAGGGAGCTAGAAGAATTAAATTATTTTGATTTCTGATTGTAATTAATAAATTTCGTATAATTTGAAAGATGAATATAATTATTTATTTGTAATAAATATGAGTTTTGTCCTAAATTATATGTTTTGTACTAGCATATAAATTTTATACTAAAATATGAGTTTAATGCTAAAATATGAATTTTACTCTTAAATATGCATTTTACGATAAAATACTAAATAAAAAGTGTCATTTTGGTTGTATTGCCTATAGTTTAATGAATGCTACATAAATAAAATTATAGCAAATACAGCCAAAACATTTATGCTAAGATAAAATATATTTATGTTAATTATCAAAATAATTTTTGGGAATACAAAATTTTAATTTAAAAGATTTTGTTATTCGTGCTTAATTCCCAGTTTTTATTCTTGATAAAAACACCTGAAATTTATTGTTGATGGGATAAGCTATTCCTATGCGCATTTCACTGGATGCTTAGGCCCGATCATCAGGAAACCTCATCCATAAAGATTTTAGAAAAACTAAAGATATTAAACCAAATAAAACTGTTAAGCGTATAAGAATTATAAGCAAAAGTTCTAATAGTAACAATATCAAAGTTTACACAAAAACAGCAACAATAAACAGTGAGTTTATCTCTTCTTACATTCCACACTATAAATTTTTAGATTTTCCCTAAAATATAAGTTGTATGTCAAAAAAGAACGTTATGCTAAAATATGAATTTTGTTCTAAAATATGAATGTAATGCTTAAGTATGAAGTTTATTTTAAAATATAAATTTAATGCTAATATAAGATATCTAGCTAATATAAGAATTTTATGATAAAATATGAATTTAAAATCAATTTGATGCTCAGATTTGAATTTTATGCTTAAGAAAATAATGTTATGTCTTAAATATAAATTGTATGTTGTAAGTATGAATTTTATGCTAAAAAATGGATTTTGTACTAGAATAAGAATTTTGTACTAGAATATGAATTTTATACTAAAATGGGAACTTTTTGCTAAAATATGAATTTTAGCTCAAATATGAATTAACATATGCAGTTTATACTATTCATGTTAAAATATGAATTTTATGTGTTAAATATGAATTTTATACTAAAATGGGAATATTATGCAAAAACATAATTTTTAAGCTTAAATACGAATTCTATGCATAAATATGAATTTTATGCTAAATTATGAATTTAATGCTAAAATATGAATTTTATACCAAAATGAGAATTTTATGCTAAAATGGGAATTTTATGCTAAAACATAAATTTTAAGCTTAAATACGAATCATATGCATAAATATGAATTTTATGCTAAAATATGAATTGTATACCAAAATGAGAATTTTATGCTAAAATGGGAATTTTATTCTAAAACATATGAATTTTATGTCTTAAGTATGAACTTTGTACTAAAATATGAATATGTATATGAATTGTATGCTAAAATATGTATATATGATTTTTGTGCTAAAATATAATTTTTATCTTAAAATATAGGTTTTATGCTAAAATATGAATTAAATATGTTGCTTAACAATAAATGTTATGTCTCAAATGTTAAATTTTATGTCTAAATTATAAATTTTATGCTAAAATACGAATTGTATGCTAAAATATGAGTTTTATGCTAAAATATTAGTTTTCTGCTAAAATATGAATTTAATTCTTAAATATGCATTTTATGCTAAAATGTAATTGGGCAATTTACAAAGTGTTTTGTTGTGGTCTGTATATTGGTTGTATTTGCTATAGTTTTATATTTATAAAAATAAGTCCGTATATGTACGTCGCCGACCTTATCATAAACGCGTCGTGCGATTTCAACCAAACTTATATACTACGTAGGCAGTGGCCCATATATGGTTTATATGAAGTTTGGTTGAAATCCGATAACGCATGTGTGTTTCTTTTCTTATTTTGTTTTGCCGTGCGAAGCAGGCAACGGGCCCGCTTGTAGTTTTATGAATCTGACATACAAAAAATTATAGCAAATACAGCCAATATGACACAATAGAACACTTTGCAAATTGCATATATATTTATGCTAAGATAAAATATATTAATGATATAGTAAATGCTTATTATTTGTCTGAAATATAAATTGTATGTCATAAGAGAACTTAATGCTAAAATATGAATTTTATACTAATAAAATATGATTTTTAAGTGAATGAAGATTTGAATTTTATGCTTAAATAATAATTTTATGTCTAAAATATAAATTGTATGTCTTAAGTATAAATTTTATGCAAAAATATGAATTATATACTAAAGCGGGATTTTTATGCTAAAATATGAATTTTATGCTAAAATATGAATTTTATACTAAAATGGGAAAATTATGCTAAAACATAATTTTTAAGCTAAAATATGAATTTTGTACTTAAATGGGAATTTTATGCTAAAATAGGAACTTTATGCTAATATGTGAATTTTATAATAAAATATGAATATCTATATGAATTGTATGCTTGAATATATGAATTTTATGCTAAAATATAATGTTTATGCTAAAATATAGTTTTTATGCTAATATATGATTAAAATTGTTGCTTAACAATTAATTTTAGGTCTAAAATATAAAATTGTATGTCTTAATTATAAATTTCATTCTAAAATACGAATTTTATGGTAATATATAAAATTAAATGCCAAAATATGGATTTTTTGCCAATACATATATGATTTTTATGCTAAAACATGGGTTTTTACTAAAAATGTATTTTATGCTAACAAATTTATATTTTTGCTAAAAACTTTATGCTTAATATGAATTGTAGCTCTAATATGAATTTTATGCTAAATTGAAAATATTGTGCTAAAATATGATTTTAATATGTATAAAATAAAAATTTGCTAATTAATAATAAATTTCGGTTGAAGGATTCGTTCTGCTAAGGACTTTTATAATAAAACATCAAATATTTAGTTTTGGCTTTGAACTTAAGCATCTTTTTTTATTTAATTAAGTTTATTGTAGCGAATTTCAATTATAAATCATGTACATTTTATAGCATGATTTCTTAAAGGTCAATAGATCTACTCTTATTACTTTTTTTTAAATTATTATTGTTTTTTTATAGTCACTGAATAATTTAAAGCATTTATTATTTAACTGTAATCTTGACCTTCTCTTTAAGCCATTTTCAAAAGACTCCACAATAACCAGTGGCTGGCTTAAGCTGCCAAATCCACGAAAAATACTTAAATATAAAAAATATATAAAAATTTAAATCATACAAGCCACTAATTAACATGCAACAAGCTAAACAATTTAACATTAAAACAAAAGACAAAAATTTCCGAAAAATATAAAAAAACAATTTTGTTACAGACCTCCTTCATTCATATATTCGTTTAGCTATTTACTTTTAGGAATTTCTTGGCTTCAATTCTCATGACATTGTTTTTATAGCATTTTATTTTATCTTGTGTGTTTTTATCTCAAAAATGTTTAATTGTTTGAAAAAAATTTTGTATTTTGTCGCTTTTGTTTTCTGTGTTAATTGGTGTAAAAAGTAAAATAGTTGCATGGCATTTGCAAACAACACACAGTGGCTAATTAAAAATTTAATAAAAGTATATTATTAGCATTAAAGACAAAAAAAAAAATAGTATTTAAATTTAAGATATGAAATCTCAATTTGATAGAGCTAATTAAAACTAAGAGACATGGCTTTAAGTATAATTAATAAAAAACTTTAGAGATAATTTTAGTTCTCTAGTTCGCAGCATAGTTTAAGGGATTGTATTTAATTGCAAGCAATGTAAAATTGTTTAAATAGAGCTTTTTTGCTGTTAAAATTTATTGAAAATAAAAAGCTTTTTGTTCGATGACCACAAGTTTTTAATTGGTTTTGAAAAATTAAAAAAACATTTTTGTGTCCTAAGTCTTTTGTTTATAGTACATTTTAGTGAAGTTGACTATTTAAAGTAAAATTTACTATTTATAGTAAATGTAAGAAAATTAACTTCATATAGTCACTAAAAGTAAAATTACGATTTATAGTTAACTAGCTGGCCGTCCCGTCCCGGCTTCGCTCGGTAGCTGATTACTAATGATTTTAGGTAAATCGAAAAAGTGGGCTTTGAAATGGGCGGGGAAATATTTTCTTTCCTTAAAAACCTAAGTTGGACCATGGCGACCATTTTAAATCGGTCAAATAAATAGAAAAACTGGGCGTAAAAGTAGGCGTGGTAAATTTTTCTTTCGATAAAAACTTAAAATGGATTAACACGAACATTTGAAAAAAATTAGTCATATCGATGGAGCCGTTTTCTGATTTTAGGTAAATCGAAAAAAGTGGGCGTAAAAGTGGGTTGGACAAAATTTTATTGGCGATAATTATAAAGGAAAAATCGTCCAAAACTGTCAAGCCGTTCTCAAGTTATGCGCTTAATAGAAAAAGTGGGCGTAAAAGTAGGCGTGGTAAATTTTTCTTTCGATGAAAACTTTAAATGGATTAATACGACCATTTGAAAGAAAAATTTGTCAAATCGATGCAGCCGTTTTCTGATTTTAGGTAATTTGAAAAAAGTGGGCGTAAAGGTGCCCGGTTTTCCAAATCGGTTAAGCCGTTCTGAAGTTATGCGATCAGCAACAGACAACATTTCATTTTTATTATATAGAGATTTTAGTAAATTAACTAAATTCGAATTAGCTGATCGAATGAAATTTCACTTGCTAATAGATAAAAAAAATTACTACAGTCAAAGCCTGGTTTAACGAATGATATAATGTTCAGACCTTTTGTTATACCGAGATATTCGTTATATCGATCAGTAATTTTTACCTTAAAATTTTATAAAAAAACGGTGGTCTACAATTTGAAAAACATTAAAAATTAATTGTATTTATAATTTAGTGTCGAAATAGAACTTTAATAAGATTTTGGTATTCCATACTTTTGGAT
This sequence comes from Pollenia griseotomentosa, assembly GCA_963931875.1. Classification (NCBI taxonomy): domain Eukaryota; kingdom Metazoa; phylum Arthropoda; class Insecta; order Diptera; family Polleniidae; genus Pollenia; species Pollenia griseotomentosa. The sequence goes on along the minus strand of OZ007562.1, from coordinate 158,150,436 downwards.
ATTACTGAAAGATTTGCACCTTTCTTATACTCTTCTAAAATCTTTAATTTTTTTATCAAAAGTAATTCTTTTTCGATTTGAAATCTCGTTTTCACAATGAACCAAACCAAACTACAAAAACTTAACAGAAAAAAGCAACACATCACACGTGTTCTTTCAATACAAACATAAAAATGTAACGGTTCTGTTAAGATTTTTTTATTTTGCTTTGTCATTCGTTAAATCGGTACTATTTTTTTTCTGCCATTCGCTATACAAGGTAGTTAATGTAAAAATTGGGCCATTCGTTATATCGGATATTCGTTAAACTGCGTATTCGTTATACCGGGCTTTGACTGTACTGAGCTTAAGTTTTTTCACAGTAGAACATTTTGATCTGGTGGCACTTTAAATAAAGATTTTGGTTTATATTTGTAACATTACCACAACGGAATTCATTTTTTGTGCAAATTTTATTTTTTTTTTGCTAAAAAAGATTTATTATGTTTTATAAGGAAAACGAGCCTTTCCAATAGTTTTTTAAAAGCTTAGATTATCATTAAATAAATAAAAATAAGTAAGAAAGTTATACTCGGCTATGCCGAATTTTATATGCCCCTCAACGCGGAGCGATTAAAACAGTCCCGCCCTTGTACCTAATTCGGAAACTGTAATTCTTGCACTGATAGAAAAATGACATTAATGAGGCAAAAACCAGCATCAATCCAATGGCAAACGTCATTATAAAATTTTGTCATATTTTAAGCGTCATCTATGCTGTAGTCATACAGTGACATCAGTTCGATGACACATTTTGTGCATTATTAACATTATTTTCGTGTTTAAAAGGAAAATTAAGAAGCAAAAATTCCCATTTTCTATTTTTTTTAAATTATTTAGTTAAATACATCACATTATTAAAGTAGAATGACTACGAAAACTATAACGAGCATTCTACTGATGTCTTGTAATTGATAATTCTTCTGTAAACAAAGAGAGGAACACAACAAAAGTAAAACAAACATTTTTAACGGATAAGTAAATAAAAATGTTCTCTCACTTAGACTTAAGTCAATCCCAAAGGCTCAATTTAATGACAGTTTGTCATGCAAATGAGTCCCTTCTCCGATGTTACTGAGTCATCACAGTCATGAAATTTTTATTTTAACTGACTCCGATTGTTCATTTCTGTGATGCCAGAGTGTCATAATTGACATAATTTGATGTCATAATTTCAACTTTTGACCCGGATGACAGCTTGGCCAAGTGATGTTAAGGCTGACATCACAATGATGAAAATTGTCATGGGGTCAAAAACGAAGTCACTTGTCAAAGTGCTGATGTCAAAATACTTCAGCGTTATTACGCCTATCAGAGTGCCGTTCTCCAGATATACAGAAATCTATAATGTCTTTGTATGGGAAGTGCGTCGCCCACTTTACCAGTTTCACCTACATTTTGTCGGATGGACTCTAGTAGTTCTCCAGATAAACAGAAAAAAACAAAGGATTTGGGGGTAAAATTATAGACAGCCGTGGCCTTTTGCTCATGTCTCCGCCATTTAAAGACAAGGGGCAAATTTTCTCTTAAATTGTATTGTATTTTCGATCGATATCGAATGTCATAATTTGCTTCCTGAATTGGGTTAAATTTCAATTGCATTGGCAAATCTTAGGCCCGTTTTCACGACTTACCTTTAAAGTTCGATATTGTTAACGCTACCTTTAGCACTAGTGAGGAATAAAGTTACCGTCAACTATTTTTCGTTTTCACAACTTCTGTATAAAATAAACTTAACATTTTTAAAAAAATGGCAATACTAAAGAAAATACCGATTATTTTTGCCAAAATAAAAATACGAACTGGCAACTACGTACTTTTTTTACATTTACAAAATATACGTATAATTGGAGTTGCCCTATATAAAAAATATGTGAATATAATATGGCAATCTCAAATCTAAACCTTACGACAAAAGTTAAAGGTAGAACGTTCCTCTCTTTATGATGATTAAAAAATCATTATCTGTTCGATAACTTCCCACATTTAGCTATCGTTAAGTCGTGAATACGGGCCTTAGTGTCTATATGAGATGTTACTATCGGCCTTATTGTGTAAGGCGTTGTCGTTAATGAGTAAGTCGCTTTTTTGGAATAGATTAAAGTAACACACAGCCCGTGTTCCACAGTCTATTACGAGAAACTAAGGCTAAGGCGTCAACGACAACACCTTTAATATTAGTGTATATAACAAACTAAACTTTGTTACCTGTTTTAGTCATTGAACAGGCCTTTTATTATTGAAAAAATATAGACATTTTATTAAAAGTTACAAACACAATTATAAATTATATTGTTACTTAATTAACCGAGCAATAATTAATTAGACCTGAGCCTGTTGTATTGCAGCAGTCCAGAGTCTATTGCAGGAACCGAACCTGTAACTCTCGCACTGATAGACTAGCTCCATGTCAACCAGTGTTCGAAAATAAACACTAAATATCGTTCCTTAGTGTTCGGTTCGGTAGATTTGTGGAAAACACAAACGCTAATAGTGTTTGTGTAGAAAATCATTGAAAAAAATAACGTTTCCATCTGTTTGTCATCTTTCGAACACAAAAATAATACTGTTTTTATCCAACTCAACAAAAGATGAGAACATTTAATTTCGTTCGGGGTTTTTTTAAATCACAAACTTTATTGTGTTCGGTTCGGCTGATTAATGTTCGTCGCCTTTGTCTGGTAAAAAAGGCCAAACATTTTTTACAAAAACAAAATACACATAAGAAGAAAAACAAAAACCCAGCAAAATAATTTTACACATACAAAACATATACACAAAACACACACAAGCTTTTCGTGCTGCGGCAGTTGCAAAAAAAATTTTTTTTTTGTTAATGTCTTTATCAATGCACTAATGCCTAATAAATCACTGATGGTTTAAACGCTGGTTTAGTTGAACTAAACTTGAACTTATATGTAGTTTAAACTCATCAACAATAAATCAGTGTCCCATGTATTACATGTTGTTAAAAAAATAACATGTGGCAGCACTACGACAAATGTTGGCAAATTCATATGATTTGTACTGGTAGTTTAAACGCCCAATTTCATGCGTTTAAAGATGGTTTATATGTTTAATGATTTATAGATTTGTTGGTTTAAACACATTTTAAACCAAAAAGAGAGTTTAACTTGCTCTGATTTTTTAGCCCTAAGTGTAAAACGTTGCTATTTTTGGCATAAATTCAATTTTTTTTTTGTTTAAAATTGAAAATCTGCTTTCGTTTTTTGAATTCGTATACTCTAACGGTTATATAAACGTTTTTTTTTATAATTTTTATGTTGCACCCTGTTATTTTATGAAAGGAAAAATTCAGCTGTTTCATGGTTACATTATGAAGAGAAAATGCGCGCGAAATTTTTACTTACTTTGACCGTAAGTAAAGAAAGAAAGATTATAGAACATTTAAATATAATGTTTGTCTACAAGTATATGTATATTGACAATTCTACTTCACTTAGAATTTTAGGTCGTTAAAAGGTCAACTTCCTATAGGTTTAGTATGGGGAAAAGTAATAAAAGCCATTAAAGGTCATCGTTGGTTTTTTAAGTCGTTAAAAGGGTTTTTAAGTCGTTAAAATGTCAATTAAAATGTCATAAATTAAAAAAAAGCAATTAAAATGTCATAAAATTTTAAAAAAGCAATAAAAAATGTCATAAAATTTAAAAAAAGCAATAAAGCTGAGAATTTGGAAAAATTAGGGGGGGAAATTCATGAACACGTGTTAAAGTAGGTCAAATGTTTTGAAAAATTTCAAAACAAAGTCGTAAAAAAGTCGTTAAATTTTATAGGATATCAATAAAGCTGAGATTTAGAAAAAATAATGTTGGGGGGGAGCAATGCACAAGTGTTGGGTGCATTGTTGAAGCCTTTCTTTTGTTGTGATCGATAGACGGACTTACTGTGTAGATGCACTTGAGAAAGATGTGATTTAGTTTTTGTGGATATGTATGCATGTAGATCAATAGGCAGAGAGGCATACTGTATGTATATCTTGCACTTGATTTTGAAAAAATTTCTTTTGTGGACAATTTTTTTCAAAGCGCTGATATTAAAACTAATAATTTATGGGGTGTGAGATGATAAGGGTATTGTATTGGAGTGTGTCTTGAATATGGACAGATACACAGACGAACAGACAGACCTTGAGGAAGAAATTGGAAAAATATTTTTTTTTATTTTTGTGTGTGTTTATGGATTTTTTTTTTTTGGGAGAAAAACACACATTTCTGATAAGCCCTTTTAATTTTTGTGTGTTTATGGGTAGCCAGATGGTGAGATGTTGTTGTTGTTGTTGTTTTGCTCGTTTGGGTGATCGACTGGCGATCGACGAGAAAATTATTGGATGGACAGACAGACAGACAGACATATTGTGTACTTGATGTTGGAAATATTTGTAGTGGAAAATTTTTTCAAAGCGTTGATATTTAAAAATAATTATTTATGGGGTGTGAGGTGATAAGGGTATTGTATGTTGGGGGGGAACAATTCACAAGTGTTAGATGTATTGTTGAAGCCTTTCTTTAGTTTTGTTTAGAATGTATGTAGATCGACAGACAGACAGGCAGACAGACATACTGTATACTCGTAGATGCACTTGATTTTGAAAAAAAAAATTTGTGGACAATTTTTTTCAAATCGCTGATATTAAAACTAATAATTTATGGGGTGTGAGATGATAAGGGTATTGTATTGGAGTATTGGAAATTCATGAGCAAGTGTAAAAGTAGGTCAAATTTTTTAAAAACATTTCAAAGTAATGAAAAAGTCGTTAAATTTTATAGGATAGCAATAAAGCTGAGAGTTTAATAGAAAGAGCAATGAACTATTCTTTTGCTGAAAGACAGACAGACCTTGAGGAAGAAATTCTAAATGTGGGTCAAGTTTCTGTGAGAGGAAAAAAAAAATGTAGGTCATGTTATAAAAAAAAAAGAAAACAGAAATACAAAGAATTTACGTGTATACATAAAAAACCATATCAATAATGCTATCAGAATGATGTTTTTGCTTGTTTGGGTGATCGACTGTATAGGAAAAAAAACTTTGGATGGACAAATATACAGACGGACAGACAGAGGTGTGGTGGGTAAAAATTTTATTTTTTTTGTTTTACAATGGGTGTGGTGGGTAAAAAAAATTAAAAAAACATTATCCATAACTTTAATGAGTTAGAGCAAATAACATATGTTTAAACTATGTGTAACCAGAAATTTTTTTTCTATAAATTGTGAATTTATTGAATTATTTATTACACTTCATTATAAATTATCAAACAATGAATATTAACGCGGAATTAATTGCTTCATTCAATAAATTAAATATGAAACATATTTTAAGTGTAAAAAATATGGTAGATGGAAAGGACTATCCTATTACAGGAGCTGAACGGGTAACTACAAAATATGGAGATGTTATAGTCTTGGAATTGGATGGAGCTATGCTTTATCTTCCTAAAAGGCAGGGCTGTGGAGTCGGAGTCGGAGTCGGAGTTGAGGAGTCGGAGTTGAGGTTTTTGTACCGGAGTCGGAGTCGGAGTCGAAGTACCCACAAAAACTAGCGACTCCGACTCCGACTTTTTTGCATTACAATTTTTCTAATATTTTTTAAAATAAAAAATTTTAATGACCAATTTCTCCAATTCTTTTTAAATATCAATTCATATTTAAATATAATTTTTCTAATAATTTTATTTTTATTTGACATAAAAAAAAACAAATTTTAAACATAAATTGATATTTAGATAAATTAGTGGAATTGGCCATAAGAGGGTCTGCTTTTTGAAATTGTGAAGTCTGAAAATAAGGACCAGTATACTTTTCATATGAGTAGGTGACTTTCAAAAATTAAAAAATTGAGATAACATCTTATTTTGACAATTTATAAGAATAGTTATATAGATCGTATCAAAGCATGTCCTTTTCTATGTTTTAATGTGACCTCAAATTTCTGTAACAAAAAGCAGCGGGTTCACTATTTGAATTTCGCCAAGATATCGTTAATGAAATAGAGCCGAATTAAGGAATTTAAAAATTAAATTTGTAAAGATGTTGTTTTTTATTTATCGTATATTAACAAATATATAGCCATATAGCCAAAAATAGCCATGTTCATAAATATGACTTGAAATCTGCTGTAGCTCCTGTGGTGAAAGCATTAAGTGAACTACATTTGAAGTTCCAACCTTCAAGGTGAATTATAATAGAATAAAAGGAAAAGGAACTCGGAAAAATACATGACATTGTTCCAGATATAATTCCCATCAATGTGGGAAAAATGATTTGAGAATACTTTTATCTACTCACTTTAGGGAAAATTGGAGAGATAATAAAGACTTTCAATTTCAAATTTCGGTTTTGGACAATAATAATATTGAATTAGGAACGGAAAAATGCAATGGCGAGTACATTGAAGAAAAAGATTTAAATTTAGCAGTTTAAAAATTCACATTTTTTTTAACTCTGCAGGTGGGAGATAAACTACATCAAGCCACATTTTGAAAACTTTACAGCAGACCGCGCAAACATGTTGATAATCGCAAATGATGTTTATGTTATAAAAATGTGCATTTGTACGAATAGTTTATATGATCCTAACATATTTTTTTTATGTCGATGATATACTTAAAAAATTACGTCCTAAAAGGTTCGTTACCTTATATGGTACTGTTCCATGCCTTGAGACAAACAGCACCAAGTCCAACAACAAAAGGGGTACTATTTCCCAAAAATAATAGAAGGCTAACAACATTTTTTTACGTTACATTTCTCTTCAAAATGTGTATATAAATTGTAGAACTAACATCTGAAGGCGCATATGCATGTTTTAATAAGCTTTATAAAATTTTCCTGAGAATGATTTGACTTAATAAATAAAATGTATATTAAAAACAAAAGACCTCACTTCACAATTTGCAAAAAAGGACTGTCCTTTGCCTCTATTAATATTGTGGTAAACAACACTAAGTACACTTGATGCCTTTAACGTCTAAGCCAATTGGACTTGCTGTTGTTTTCAACTTTTCTATCTCGAAAGCTACATTAGATAGGACTTATGGAAATTCACACATCTATAAATTCCAACAGTATAAAAAACGTTATTTGAAAAAGATGTGAATTGGTGTAGTTTATCTCTCCCCTACAGAACTATTTTTACATTTTTTAGCACTGTTTGCATAATATTAATAAATTAATATAACCTTTAAAATATACTAAAATTCAATGATCCCATACAGATTGAAGCGAAACTCGTTTCTTTCGAAAGTTCGTAACAAAACTCATTCGTTCTAAAATTAAATCTATTATTTTTTTATATTTCAGTTGGTTTAAATTTCTCAACTGTTGAGTTATAAGTCAAGAATGTCATAACACTTTAGAATTAAAAAAGTTCAACTCATTTGGTCTATTGAATAGGGCGGTATATGTGTTTACATTTTTTCCAAAATCCAAATAAAATATTTTGCAGCTTTCCTACTCATATGTTAGTAACTAGTATGTTAAAGCTCAATGCGCGGCACGTTAGAATTAAAATATCGATTTGAAATTTTTACAGAATCATTTTCTTGCTATATTTAACCATTTAACAGGTACTAAATTAAAAAAGAGTTTAAAGTCAAAAAAAAAAACTAGTCTCTTAAATAATGCTAGGTTAGAGTAGGAGTCGGAGTCGGAGTTGGAGTCGGAGTCGGAGTCGGAGTCGGAGTCGTGCTTAAAAAATTTCACCAAAAGGAGTCGGAGTCGGAGTTATAACTTTTTCTTAACGACTCCACAGCCCTGCTAAAAGGTTTAATGCTTTGACTGAAAACGATGTTGGATACCTATCAACTGGCTCATATATCATTTCAAAGATTCCTTTAGATGACGAAAAGGATACCATTAATTATAAGCTGGAAATTAAGACGGCTGCTCCTATGAAAGGATATTACCCTTATACTCATTTTAATACTTTTAAATAAAATAATTTTTCAATAAAAAAAAATTAGTAAACAATAAATTATTATAAATTCTTGTGTTTTTTCTTTTTTTATTAGTATACAGATATATATATATATATATATATAATATAGAATTATTAATATTTTCATAAGTTGTAAATGAAATCTTAATGTGGAAAGATGGAGTTTATTGAAGCTTTTCTACAAGAATTTGGAAGTGTTATCTTTGAAGAACATTTGGAATTATTATGTGCATTCAAAAGAGAATATACAGATTTTAATGTATATAGTTTGCCTTGCTCTCACGAAAGTACAAGTGGAGATGTCGTGGGTTTGTGTGGATGTTACTTTTTCTTTAAGAGAAAGAAGGAGGTTATGAGGATTATCGAAAACTATAAAAAAATATTAAAACATCTTAAGTGTCTAAATTTATGTGCAAGAAAAACAAAATAATGAATTTGATTAAACTTTTTTTTTTATTAGAATTTAATAATAAATGTACCTTATTGATATTATAGTTAATACATATACATACATACATATAGTTTTCAAAAAAAAAAATAATAAAAGCGCATTTTTTTTCTTTAAATAGAGATTTTCAAAGTAAAAATATTATTAGTATACATTTAAAATTCATCGAGAATGTTTCATCTCAAGAGAAACCCGAAAATACACGATATGGTGTTTGAACTGGAGTATTTTCTAACTTTAAAGTTAAAAGTTGCATGCGGTTTTTCAACATCCTTTGGTTTTAAGCCTATTGTCTGGTTACATTATAAGGATAGGAACTTCATTGGATTGGACCGGGATGAATGGATAAACCTTATGAGCTATAAGGAATATATTAATGCAACACTTAATCAGTATGAATTCCTAGATTGTATGAATCTAATTAATAAGGATGAAAAGAAGGATGTTCAATATACATTTCAGTATAGGAATAATATTTGCTATCTCATCCTACAACAGGGCAACCATAAAATTAAAATTGATTCTGAGACATGGAAATCTCTAACTCAAATTGGAATATTCTTGACGACATTTTTAAGCTGGAATACAATTCTTCGCAAGCAAATCTTATATTTTTATTATGAACATTATATTCCAAATTGCTCTATTTTAAATAAAACAAATGTACAATATTATGAAATTAAAGATATAAATGAAAGAGATATAGAAATTGATTTAACCAGACTTTGTTATGAGTTTGGAAAAAAAATGCAAAATAAAATTAAAACAGATGTTAAAATCTATAGATTATTATTAAGAATGGATAATAAATAAAAAAAAAACAAACAAAAAAATAATAAAAATATATAAAAACAAACAAATATTTGAGTTTTTTTATTAATTCTTTATTTTGAAATTTATTAAAAATTTTAAACATAAATGACCACAAATAAATGTATTAAATTTTTGATATCTTAAATAGTTATATTTAATGTTTTTACCCAAGTATCTTAAAACTTCAATAGGTGGTTGGAGATTACCAAAACTATCAAAGTATTCTACATTATCATTATTTTTATAAAATGCTACCCAATGTGTTCCATATCCTCTATTTGAGTCCAAGTTTATAATTCCATTCTCTATTCGGTGTGGAGTTTTAGGAAGTTTATCCCTCATATAAACTCCTCTAAAATAAGGAATATACTTCTTCCCAAATGTTTTCAAGTCCACATCTGTTAGTGGTCTATTAGGTAGCTGTTTCAATAGTTTTTTGATGAGGTATAAAATATTCCATAGCCTTTTTTATAAGGTTTAAGATATAGACCTTTACCCATAACTATTGACTCTAATGTTTTGTTATGACGCTTACTTTCTTCGAGCTGTTGTCTACCATTTTTAGCTAAAGTAATAGTTTTAGCGATTGCTGACCCACCAGAAGCTATTGCTCCCAATGCTCCAAGTGCTGTTAGAATAGGAACAAGTGGTAGAAAACCGCCAAGTTTAGGTATGTTGATAATTCTAGGAATTTTTACTATAGATTTTTTTCCAAGAAATGAATGTCGTATAGCTTTTCGTGCAGTTTTAATAGCGGTTTTGATGTCATTTGGTTTTTCCTTTTTTAAAATATCGGTTGCTGATTTAACGGCATTCTTAAAAATATTTCGTCTACATTTTTTCTTTTGGTTACCAGTTTTTACTCCCAAACCTAATTTAACTTTTGACTTCATTGCGTTAGTGACAAGGTATGCGTTGAGTTTTTCTCCAAAAGTACTATCTTTAGCTTTAACTCTACTCCAAGCTTTTTCTGCTAGTTCTTTATCTGCTTGATGTCGCTTATGAATATCAGTGTTCTGGGAATAAGCAATATCATGAATTTTGCAAGCTGCATCCAAAGGATTGATACCTTTATCACCCCTTTGTAATCGTTTTTCTAATTTAGTTCCTGGTCCACAAAATTGATAACCCGGCAAATGAATTTCAAGAGGTATTGAATTAATTAAGCTATTAACAAGTCCTTTTCCAAGGACGAATTGTTTTCTACTAAATTCTTTATTTTTATACACAATCATTTATATATAAAAATACCTTTTTCTGAAATTAAAAAAAAAAAAATCGAAAGTAAATAAAACGTAACATTAAGCAAACGTATGCTTTCAGTTATAAAGATGCGTTTGGTAAAACAACAATCGAATATTTCAGTGAGAAACTTGGATATAACGAAAAACAGAAATGGTTTTAAACATAGCTGCCTTTTACCAAATTCTATTAGAGCACTAATAGTTGGTCCCTCAAACTGTGGCAAAACAAATATAATGCTAAGTTTAATTGAAAGTCCGAATGGCTTAAAATTTAAAAATATTTATATATACTCAAAATCATTAAATCAACCAAAATATAAATATCTGTCAAAATTAATTTCATCAGTAAAGGGTATGGGACTTTATACATTTTCAGATAATGAACATGTTATACCACCCGAAAAAGCTAAAGTAAATTCTATTATGATATTTGACGATGTTGCTTGTGAAAAGCAAAATAATATAAGATCATATTTCTGTATGGGGAGACATAAGGATATTGATTCTTTTTATTTATGTCAGACTTATACACACATTCCAAAACATTTAGTACGTGATAATGCAAATATGATTATTTTATTCAAGCAAGATGAATTAAATTTAAAGCATATCTACAATGATCATGTTGGTAGTGACATGAGTTTAAATATGTTTCGTTACATTTGCGGAGAATGTTGGAAGGATAAATATGGATTTCTTATAATAAGCAAAGATGATGAAATGAAGCAAGGACGTTATAGAAAAGGCTTTGATCTATTCATTCAGATTTAGTCATATGTATACTATTAACTACATCAGACGTATACCTATTAATATTAAATACGTATTTTTTCCCCCACTTGGAAAACTGTTCAAAAGCTGTTTATCTGTTTTAAGAAGCTGTTTATCTGTTTTCAAAAGCTGTTTATCTGTTTTAAGAAGCTGTTTAGCTGTTTTAAGAAGCTGTTTAGCTGTTTTCAAAAGCTGTTTATCTGTTTTAAGAAGCTGTTTAGCTGTTTTAAGAAGCTGTTTATCTGTTTTCAAAAGCTGTTTATCTGTTTTAAGAAGCTGTTTAGCTGTTTTCAAAAGCTGTTTAGCTGCTTTAAGAAGCTGTTTAGCTGTTTTCAAAAGCTGTTTAGCTATTTTTCAAAGTTATTATCATGGAAGAAAATATTTTAAAAGAGTTGATGAAATCCAAAAAAATTTTAAAGAAGAAATTTCAAAGCATAAGACTTGGAGAATTGGAAAAATTTAATAATTTAGAAAGAACATTTAAACCTTTAACAGAACCTCTAAAGAAACTAGTCAAATTGTCAGATTCATCAAATTTAACAATACCCATAGATGAAAAACTTAAATGTAAGCACAATACTAAAATAAAAACGGAAAATAAAACTATATTCACCAGCACCCCTAAGAAAAACTTAATGAAAGAGAAAAAAATTGATTCAGCACCTAATAGAATAAAAATATATAAAGAAGAAGAAGAAGAAGAAGAAGACTATAACAGTAATAGTGAAGATGAAGTAAATGATACATCGAAAAATGAACAATTTTATTCTCAGTCATCCGATTGGGAGTTTGATTTATCAACTCTAAATGGAAATAAAAAGCTTGATACTATATTTGGACCTCATAAGACGGAAAATGGAGACTGGAAATTTGGAAATTCTATTTTAAAGCTAACCAATGATAAAATAATAATAGGTCAAAAATCTTGGGCACTAACCCCAGGGTTATACTCATTACTTTTTCATAAAAATCCAAAACAATTCGATTCGTCAGAGCTAGCAATATATAAACATATTTTACTTGATACAAACGCACATCGAAGAAACTATGATCCTAATAATCAAATTAATGGAAACAGAGGTTATAAATATAAAAAAATAATAAATAAATTGTTTACTACAACTACTCACGTTGGTAAGGGTTTAATGGAGGTTAATCTTAATAAACCAAACTATATATACTGGGATAATCCTAATGAAATTGTAGACCGATTGAGGCTGTTAATAGCATCACAACATGCTGGTAACAATAATCATTCTAATGAAATAATATCTATAGTCGAAGAACTAAGGGAAGCAAATATAATTGAATAACTTTTAAATAAATAAATAAAAAAATTATGACTGTTGACAAATTTGGCCATTACTATAATCAAAAATATATAGGAGATATAACAAGAAACAACCTTTCAAAAAATTTCGGTATCACACTCAACGGAAATAATATTGATATAGAGAATAAAAGAATTTTAAATTTATCACCTCCAATGAATGGGGCAGATGCTGTTAACAAAAATTATGTGAATACACAAATTACCCATATGCAAGAACATTTAAAAAGGGGTATAAACAAAGAAGTTTTAATTGTTCGAAATGAAATTAAAGATTTAAATAAAATAATTTCTGACATATATAGTGTAATGATTACGCTTTCATCACAGCAACAGCAGCAACAGCAGCAACAACAACAACAACAACATAATGGAAAAAAGAACAATAATAAATGAACTACATTCTAGAGCGCGCAAAAGTTTCTTACGACGCAAAGTAATTACAAAGGGAATTGATGATCTTTGGCAAGCAGACTTAGTAGAGATGGGCAACTATTCGACTATAAACAACGGCTATAAATATATGATAACAATTATTGATACATTTTCAAAATTCGCTTGGGCTGCAGCAATTAAAGCAAAAACCGCATCTGAAGTATCCAAAGCTTTTCAGAAAATATTAAGTAAGGGGCGAGTACCTAAAAATTTACAAACAGATGATGGTAAAGAATTTTTTAATAAGGAATTTGGCTTGCTAATGCGCAAATATGCAATTAATCATTACTCTACATATAGTGTAATGAAAGCTTCAATAGTTGAACGGTTTAATCGAACACTAAAAGGTATGATGTGGAGAGAATTTAGTTATAATGGAACATTTCACTGGATTGATATTTATAAAAAACTAGTTGATCAATATAACAGAAAAACTCATAGTAAAATCAAAATGGCGCCTATTGATGTAAAACGTGAACATGAACAACATCTACTGAAAACTGCATTTAGCAGTTTAAAAATGTTTAAGTCATCACGATTTAAAGTTGGTGATTTTGTTCGCATAAGCAAATACAAACATATTTTTGAAAAAGGTTATACACCAAATTGGACTACAGAAATATTTAAAATAAAATCGATACAGAACACCTATCCAATCACATTCTTACTAGAAGATTACCAAGGAAATCCTATAAAAGGGGCATTTTACAAAGAAGAAATACGTCACACACATTATCCCAATACATTTCTAGTGGAAAAAATTTTAAAAGAGAAAGGTGATAAAGCGTATGTTAAATGGTTAGGTTTTCCAAACCAACATAATTCATGGATTACTAAAGATGAAATATTATAAGAATAAGTATTTATAAGATTTTTTTTTATTTTTTAAGCATTTTATTTCATTTAAAGTTTAGCGCTCATAATGTCAATTACATTAGCGTTAAGTGGCAATTCATCAGTTTTAACAGCAAATTATTTCCCACCAATAGATCTTAAAGATGACTATGAATGCTCTTTAGTTGATTTTCATTCATATAACTCTATTCCCAATGTAGATTATGATAATAATTTATTTCATATAGGAGATAAAATAATTGAAATTCCTATCGGATCATATGAGTTGCAAGATATTGTGGATTATATAGTTGGACAGTATAAAGCAGAAAATTTCAATAAATCTATTCTGATTAAAGCTAATAATAATACTTTACAAATTGAAATTACTTCCTCCCACGATGCAATTTTCTTTGATCGAAATCGATCTATTGGTAAATTATTAGGTTTTAGTAGGCGATTATTAGAAGCTGGAAGAAAACATGTATCAAATCAACCTGTAAATATATTAAGAGTTAATGCTATACAAATTCAGTGTAACATCATAACTGGAGCTTATATGAATAACTCTCCAGCGCATATACTTCACGAGTTCGCATTAGACGTACCACCAGGCTATAAATTAGATGTTATTGCTAATAACCTAATTTATTTACCAGTAAACGTCAAAGAAATAACACATCTCAAGATTTGGATTGTTGATCAAGAAAATCGTACAGTAAATTTCAGAGGTGAAGAAATAACACTAAGATTACACCTAAGACCACGGAAAAAATGATAATTTACAATAAAACTAGGCACATTAACGTTAATAGAGACATTCCTACTAATCATATTAAAGCTACAAGACCATCATTAACGAAAGAAAATACAGCCTTTTTAAAATTGCTTAAGTTAAAAATAAAGAAAAATGTCTGATATACTCAATGTCATTGAAAAACCATATTCTGATGAAAATATAATAAAAAAAGATTATCATAGCTATGTGCCCTATATTCAATCATTTAAAAACAATGATGAAATTCGAATTACACTACAAAATCAAGACTTATATGTTCTTCCGTCTGAAAGCTACTTATATATAGAAGGAGACATACAAAACTCTAAAGGTGAAGAAGCATCACAAAATACTAGATTGAGGAATAATTGTGTTGCATACTTATTTGATGAAATACGGTATGAGATTAATGGTGTTGAAATTGATCGTACTCGATACTTGGGAATATCTAGTACAATTAAGAATTATGTCTCACTAAATGAATTTGAAAGTAATATGATGAGAAATGCAGGGTGGAATATTTCTGAAGACCTATCAATGCGAAAATTTAATTTTTATATTCCCCTAAAACTACTGTTGGGTTTTGCTGAGGATTTTAATAAAATAATTTTAAATAGCAAACATGAACTTATTCTTTTACGAAGTTCAAATGATGATAAGGCGTATTACTCAACAGATGCTAATGAAAAATTGAGTTTATCGATTAAAAACATAACATGGAGAATACCACATATTCACCTATCAGATGCACGAAAAATACAAATAATGAAGATTATTAAGGAGGGTGTTTCATTACCCATAGCATTTCGCAGTTGGGACTGTTATTTTAATCCAACATTTTCCGAAGGTAGAAATCATAACTGGAATATTAAACTATCAGTGAATAGAGAAAGGCCAAGATTTCTTTTATTCGTATTAGAAAATGATAATAAATATATACACTCGGACTTAAAAAATGTTAAAGTACATTTAAATTCAGAATCCTATCCATATGATGATTTAAATTTAAAATTTGAGGAGAATCGATATGCTATTCTATATGACATGTACGCTAAGTTTCAACAAAATTATTATATGAGAGAAGCACAACCTCTTCTTTCCTGTGAGAAATTTAAAAATATTCCAATTACCGTAGTTGATGTTAGCTATCAAAATGAAATTGTTAAAAATGGACCTATTGATGTAAAAATTGAGTTCGAGACAAGTAGTCCAATACCTAAAAATACAAATGCTTATTGTTTAATCCTACATGATCGTATGATGGAGTACACACCTTTAACTGGAATTGTTCGAAAAATTATATAATTTAATATACATTCTAATACTTACTTTTTTTTCATTCAATTTATATTAAATAAAGAATACAACTGTTGGTTTGTTTTTTTTTTTAATAAATTTTTGGTTTTTTATTTCATATAGTATGTATGTATGGTATGGTATGTATGTATGAATATATTTACATATATATTATTATTATTATTCTTACATATGTATATTATTATATTTACATAATTTTATTATTACAAGATAATACATATTTATTAAATATTCTATTAATTAAAATTATTCTTATTCTATTAATACTCATTATTTAGGGACTCAATATCACTAATTAATCTACTTAATTCTAAATCACCATTATCAGTATCTAACTGATAATGGTGCCATGCATAAGTATTAATTTCATCATTTTTTATCTTCCGCTTACTATCAATAAAATTTAAAGCTATCTTATTCACTTCATTTGTTAATATTGTGTGTAGCTTAGATGTGAATGTATACATGCATGCTCCTACTGCTTCCTTATTAAATAAGACATTTTTATAATCATTAATACTATAGTTTTCTACCACGCACTTTTTAACCCCCTTAGCTTTTTTAACATCTCTATCATCTTCAACTGTGAAGGAATAAACTTTGGGTCCTAAGCCTACATATTCAGTGATGAATTTACCCTCAGTTTCATCTTTCATCATTCCAATGACTTTTTTATTTAATTGCGGAAAGTTAAATGGATTGTTTTTTGAATATGCAGATGTGTCAAAGAGTGTTTTTAAATCTCCTCTTATATCGTCATAGAAATCGTCAGTTTTAATTGAATAAATGAAAGAGTCAGTGTCCATGTAATTAAGATTTATATTATCTCTGAATTTAGGTTTCATGTACTCATAATGAAAATCATACATTTTCCATTTTGAAAGATCAAGTACACAAAAGCCTAAATAAATTGGTTTATTATAATATGTCAAAGTTTTATTCATTTGTACAGCCCATAATTTATCGGTAAACTGTGAAATACTATGAAAATTTGGTTTTGCTATAAGTTCACCTACACCTAATCGGTTACGGTTGGTACGACCCCATTCACTAACCAACCGAACGTCTTTTCTCTTATCGACGTTTTCCATGGTTTTACCATACACAGCATTATTGAGCAATTTATAGAAGTCTTTTTCAAATTGGTTATTAGCTTCTGTTCTATATGTAGTATTTAAATCTATGTATGTTTTTAACCATGGTTTTTGATTGAATTTTAAAATTCGGTGAACTTTTTCCAAAACCAATCCATTATTTAAACATTGCTCTAATGTTTTATAATGTATGACATATTTATTTTTGTCAGATAGGTCAGCAATTAATTTTTCATATTTAGTGCCACCTATTATTTTATTTTCCACACAGAATGGTAGGTCATTATGATAATCATGACAGTTGGACGGGTATGATAAATCGACTTCATAAATATAGCCAACATCTGAGTTATGTGGAATATTTTTGGGGTGAATGAAGTCGTTTGTCCAACTGAAGCCTCCATATGGTAGTGATTCTGACATTGCCCAACCATAAAGATTATTTGCATCTAAATATAAAATGTATTCGGACGGTTTCGTAGGATCATAATCGTTAAGATATTTATGATTAGCCTTACTATACCTCTTACTACATTGTGAAAGACCGCCACGAATTCCTCGTTTAATAAAATTATACATTTCTAGATCTGTTAATAACTCTAGCTCAATTCCTGTATATTTTAGCATTGCATCCCAAGAAAGGCCTGGGATGGTATAATAATGTGGAGGATCTAGATTATAAATCTTCTTACAGAGTCTTCTGAAGTTTTCAAATACATCTGTAAGTAATAATACGTCAGTTTTTAAGTACAGTTCCATGTAATCCCTAATAGTCTCACAATCAAATTTTGTCCATATATTCTGTGCTAGTAAATAGTCTTCTTCTGAGCATTTTTTATCATTTAGCCTACTGTAAAATGCTTCAATTGGTGGAAGTTGCTTTTCATTTAATTTTCCAAATGAATTTAAATATTCATAAGGAAAAACACCCTTTCGCTTCATAAGAGAAAACTTCTCAGCATCTGGAAAATATTTTCTAATAGCATTTAAATCTTGGTCATTGAGGTTACTAGCTAATGATTCCAAGCCAGATGCCATAAATCTTAAAGAGTCTAAAAACCTAAGCTCAATTTTTTTTCCAGTTTTATAGTCTCGCACCTTTGCAAGTTGTTTTGAAATTATATGCTGAGGAATATTTTGCTTCACTTTTCTTATGTACAACTCATTTATATAATCATCAATTTCTTCATCAGTATATACCCGAACAGTATGCGACAAAGAAATGTATAATTCTTTATTTATTGGAATTACATTAGTCTCACCTTTAATACTAAGTAATTCTTTAATAAATAAGTGACAATCATATTTCGAAAAATTGTGGAAAAATATAGGAATAAAATTTGGAATTTTAAAATTTAAATTACACGAATTGTGTGCAGCCCCTCTATATTTTCCCGATAAGTGACAGTGATCTCTCACAGCTAGTTCATCGCCTAGTGCTAAACCGCAAATATGACAGTTGATAGATTTTAAAAATTGTTCTTCTTCTAAGGGGGTTAATGGATGCATGGGGACAATTTTCTCATAATAAGTCTTATAAATTTGTCTACATTCATTTATTAAGTTATCTACAAAATGTTGTCCTACATTCACACTGCTACTATCACTACTACTAAACATTTGAAACTTATCTAAATTTTCATTAAAATTACACTTAATATTAAAACCATATGCACATGGTATATGTTTTTTTATAAATCTACTATTTTCATTAACACTACTTACATCTACTTCCTCGAGAATACATTCGAAATCTGCATACACTAAGAATGGAACTTCCATCTGCCTTTCATAATGCTGATATTTAATTATAGATTTTTCCCCCTCTGGCATCTTGGGAATACATTCTCCACACTCTCTCTCCTTATGGATAACCATTCTCTCCGGTATAGTTGTATGGTAGAGACAACTATTACAAAATATTATACTACCATCATGTGCTGATAGTTGATTTGAAAGTAGTCTAAAATAAATAAAAATTAATTAATTTTTTTTACAAAGTTTTATGTTCATTTTATACTAATTACCTAGAAATATTGTTTATTAGAATGTAGTGCATTTTACTCCCGCACGCACTTTCCAACAGCAGCAAATTAATGTGTACTTCCTTTTCACTTTTTGTGATGTAGTACGGACCAACAATAGTTTTCAATTTTCTGTCGAACCCGAACACATTTATACTTATATCCTTGTTATTTTTTTCAAAATACTTAATATCCTTCACATCAGTTGGAAATTGCATTGAAGTGAAGTTAAGTATTCTACCGGAATCAAGCGAAATAATTTGCTCAGAAATATCACTTATTTTATAAATTGTCTGCCTGTGTGTATTAATATCATCACCATTATAAAGTGCTGCAATAATACTCCATTTAAAACAGAAAACGTCATTATTTTGGACGTTTATACAAGCACGTTTTCGTATTAGCTCTATAGGTGTTGGTATGTATTGCGATCCGGATAATGGTGATGCCTTGTTAATATTAATTTCCAGACATTTAATTTGGATAAGCGTCCAACCAGAATCTCTTTCTTGAAACTCAGACATCTTTGCTTTAATCTTTTCAAATTGAAGTGTGAGAGCTGAGTTTATATTATCTGCCCTTGATAAACGTATCATTTCTGTATTGTGATACATATCAGTTTCTGGCTTATCAGGATGTGCTGGTAACTTGTATCGAGCTGTCAATTCCAAATTAAATTTCACAATTATGTGCTCAGCCAGACAATTATTTAATAATTTCTGAACATACATTTGGCCTTCTTTTAAATATTCATTTACATTCAAATTCAAATCTCCTTTTGGGAAACGATACGTCAAAAGTCGAGATTTAAATGAATTTTTTATCAATTGAATCCGGTTTCCAATTCTTTCCTGTATATTTTTCTTGTGTCCGGGTTGTGAACAATGAATAAACCATTGTTGAGGTTGAATTTTAGCATTACAATCCTCACACATAGTAAAAGTTTCTGCATATAACTCAGGCTGTTGTTGTTTACATGGTATATCTGATTGTAACATCGATATACGCTTCCTAGATGCAGCCGATGTTGAAGGATATTCATTAATTTCTTCTACTTGTTGTTGTTGTTGTTGCGGTTGTTGATGCTGCTGCTGCTGTTGTTGTTGCGGCTGTTGTTGTTGTTGTTGCTGTTGTTGTTGTTGTTGTTGTTGTTGATGAAGAAAATCTTTATGGATTTCCATATGTTTTTTTTTTTCCATATATGTCATGGATATATGATTACATATATCACATGGCATATGAATTGTGGTATGTTTTTTTAAAATTTTTTTATTTTTGTATATATTTTGGCATATTTCACAAATGATTACACTAGCCATTATTATTTTTAAATTTTTATTTATTTTATTTTTTATTTTTAAAAACACTAACTTTCTTTAGCAAGTTTACTTTAGAAACTAATTGAAAATAATATATTAAAAACCTTATATACACTTCAAATATCTATACAGTCGATCACCCAAGCCAGTCTGTCTGTCCGTCTGTATATTTGTCCATCCAAAGTTTTTTTTTTCCTATACAGTCGATCACCCAAACAAGCAAAAACATCATTCTGATAGCATTATTGATATGGTTTTTTATGTATACACGTAAATTCTTTGTATTTCTGTTTTCTTTTTTTTTTATAACATGACCTACATTTTTTTTTTCCTCTCACAGAAACTTGACCCACATTTAGAATTTCTTCCTCAAGGTCTGTCTGTCTTTCAGCAAAAGAATAGTTCATTGCTCTTTCTATTAAACTCTCAGCTTTATTGCTATCCTATAAAATTTAACGACTTTTTCATTACTTTGAAATGTTTTTAAAAAATTTGACCTACTTTTACACTTGCTCATGAATTTCCAATACTCCAATACAATACCCTTATCATCTCACACCCCATAAATTATTAGTTTTAATATCAGCGATTTGAAAAAAATTGTCCACAAATTTTTTTTTTCAAAATCAAGTGCATCTACGAGTATACAGTATGTCTGTCTGCCTGTCTGTCTGTCGATCTACATACATTCTAAACAAAACTAAAGAAAGGCTTCAACAATACATCTAACACTTGTGAATTGTTCCCCCCCAACATACAATACCCTTATCACCTCACACCCCATAAATAATTATTTTTAAATATCAACGCTTTGAAAAAATTTTCCACAACAAATATTTCCAACATCAAGTACACAATATGTCTGTCTGTCTGTCTGTCCATCCAATAATTTTCTCGTCGATCGCCAGTCGATCACCCAAACGAGCAAAACAACAACAACAACAACATCTCACCATCTGGCTACCCATAAACACACAAAAATTAAAAGGGCTTATCAGAAATGTGTGTTTTTCTCCCAAAAAAAAAAAAATCCATACCAACACACAAAAATAAAAAAAAATATTTTTCCAATTTCTTCCTCAAGGTCTGTCTGTTCGTCTGTGTATCTGTCCATATTCAAGACACACTCCAATACAATACCCTTATCATCTCACACCCCATAAATTATTAGTTTTAATATCAGCGCTTTGAAAAAAATTGTCCACAAAAGAAATTTTTTCAAAATCAAGTGCAAGATATACATACAGTATGCCTCTCTGCCTATTGATCTACATGCATACATATCCACAAAAACTAAATCACATCTTTCTCAAGTGCATCTACACAGTAAGTCCGTCTATCGATCACAACAAAAGAAAGGCTTCAACAATGCACCCAACACTTGTGCATTGCTCCCCCCCAACATTATTTTTTCTAAATCTCAGCTTTATTGATATCCTATAAAATTTAACGACTTTTTTACGACTTTGTTTTGAAATTTTTCAAAACATTTGACCTACTTTAACACGTGTTCATGAATTTCCCCCCCTAATTTTTCCAAATTCTCAGCTTTATTGCTTTTTTTAAATTTTATGACATTTTTTATTGCTTTTTTTAAAATTTTATGACATTTTAATTGCTTTTTTTTAATTTATGACATTTTAATTGACATTTTAACGACTTAAAAACCCTTTTAACGACTTAAAAAACCAACGATGACCTTTAATGGCTTTTATTACTTTTCCCCATACTAAACCTATAGGAAGTTGACCTTTTAACGACCTAAAATTCTAAGTGAAGTAGAATTGTCAATATACATATACTTCTACAGTATCACTACAATTGGTCTGTTTTTAAACGAAGAACAGAACACTATATAATAACGGGCTCGGTCTTAAAAATAGTTACGAACTGTATTAAGGGTTGTGTTCGTCCACACAATCACTAAAAAATAGATATCGTTCTTGGGTGTGTGAGCCGAACGCTAAATAATGTACGGTTTATTTTCGAACACTGATGTCAACTAGTCTACCAGATATGGGCATTTCCGTCAAAAGGTCCACCGTGACCGAAAATTTAAAAGTTATTAAGAGCTTATTATTTTACGATATTGTTATAGAGAAATTTCTAGATTTTACTAATTTTATAAATTAACCCGTAAATTTGTTCACTTAGATAAACAATCAGACTGCAAAGTTGTGCAAACGTAGTTTCTTATTTGTGAGAATGTTTTATTGCAAGTTTTCTTTAATATTATCGTCCTTAAAAAAGGTGATGTTTGATGAAAATTATTCCAAAAAAATTTATTTTTTTTTAATCATTATTCAGTAAATTATTATGGAAAAAATGTCACGTTCGAAATGTCACGTATCGAACCAGATTTTGGCTTAAACAGAAAAAAAAAAATAAAGAAGATTTTGGAATCAAGCCAAAGACATTTTAATGTAACATTGCTACGTAAAATTCTGAAAGCAGTTTGACTTTAAAATTGTGCCAGGTTTCGCTGAATTACGCCTTTTTAAACATGGCCACAAAAACTACTCCTATTTTTTAACGTTCGAGCCGCTACTTCTTTTGCCATTATCTTTGACCTAGAATCGCGCCCCCCATAAACTTTAGCATAGATGTGTGCTTTCTTAGTGCTGTAATTTAAGGGTTAAAAGAACGTTAAAATATTTGTTGTTTAAAATGTTATTACATTTTTGATGCGTACGACTGTCACGTTCAACAATTTGGAATTACCCATATCCAAATATTTTTGAAAGTATTGTCTGTATTTTTTTTTTTTTTTTGATTTATATTTGATGTAACTTTTTAATTTACATTTGATGTTAACTAATTAGCCCAGTTTCTAACACATTAAGATCTAAAAACATAATTTAGCAAAAACAAACAAAATTCATAAAACACTTTCTGACATAATATTGCAAAACTTTGAGAGATCAGTCGTATGCAGAAATATGTGTGTAACATACACACATATGGGTATTTCCACAGGAAAGTCTACTTTTTGTCACGCTACGGCACCAATCATTTTAAATAGTTTCTTAAAGAATAATTTATTTTATTATTAAATTTTCTTGTATTTGGTGTTAAGCGAAATTTTGTGAAGGAGATGAAACATTTTAACAACATGGTTCTTAAATACAAGATTAATTGCTTGGTGGCGTAACGTGACACTTCTGTGGAAGTGCCTATATATCAAACAAATTTCATCGTATTGCAAATTTCGTAGACAAAAAACGTCATAATTTAAGTGATTTATGCTGTCTTCGAGAAAATTGTTATAAATCATGGAAATCTAAAAAAAATTTAAAAAAATTTCTCGTGTAGGTGCTAAATGACAAGTTGGCAACAACCTTTTACGGTGTATGAAAACATAAATTCAATCTTGTAGTTGGAGTTAAATTTTATGCACTCTTAAGAAAATATTTCAAAAATGTTTAAACAACGAAACAGTTGATTTGAAATAAAATGAATATTAAATACTACACGTATGTCTTTTTACAAGCAGTGATTTATGCTGTTATGCAGCATAACATTACAAGACTGAAGTTTGTCCGTCATATCTACACTAGTCCGTACAGTTTGGAAAACCCTCATAAAACACTAAAAAAAAACAAACATCTAAAACATCTATTTAGTGGAAAATTCATGTCACACAAAAGCAAAAATCAATTCAGTTTTTGACATACCAAATTTGTTCTGTTTTAAAGTAAGTAGATCAATAAGCTGTTGACACACATTTATTAGTTGCCATTTGCACCGATCAGACTGGCCAGTCTGCTGACATCATGTCTAGAAATGGACAATAAACAATTGTTGTTTGCAACAATAAAACAACACGAATGTGAATTGAAAAAAAAAACACTTTGCAGCAGGTGCCATTTGTGGCTAAAACGTTGTATTAATAAATGTTAATAATTAATTGGAAAACTGTTTTTCAATTGGTTGCCAAATGCTCGAGTGATCGAAATTGAAAAATGTTAATTATGTTGTTTGTTGTATTCGTGTGCTACAGAATGTTTTAATTTTTCTTAGTTTTTTATTTAATGTTTGATTTTAATTTTGGATACTCACCTAAAGATTAGAATGGGGATTTACCTAAAGTTACTTAATGAGTCTATTACAACATTTTTATAACAAAATGTTACTTTTTTCCGATTCTCAACTGAATTGCTTGTATACAGTGTGGAAAAAAATAATTGGGACACATACAATTTGTAATAGTTTCTTTAGTATTTATTTAGTTGTTCATATATAAGATAAAATGTATATGGGGGATTTAATGTCAAGTGACCCAATTTTTAAATCGATATCTTCCGATTTGTTTGAAATCAAAAACATAAGCTTTCTTTTGAGCAAAAAAAAAAAAAAAAAGCATTCCCGCTAAAAAAAAAAAAATTTTAAAAATTTTTTAAGAAAACAAAAATACTTGGGACCAATAAGTAAAACGTTACATGGATGAGAAAAAACACCTGTGTGGCCAAAATATCAAACTTTGATCCCCTCTAACTCAGAAACTTTTTGACTGATCTTGTTAAAAATTTGTGTCTAAGCTACTATCCAATAACCTTGGTGCAAATTTTATCCAAATCGGAAGACATCGATTTAAAAGTTGGATCACTTGACATTAAATCCCCCATATGTTTACCTACACTGATAGAAAAGGCGTCATAACGCTGATGTATTTTGACATTATTGCTATGACAAGTGTCTTCGTTTTCGACCTCAGGACTCTTTTCATCATTGTGATGTCAACGTTAACATCACTTAGCCAAATTGTCATCCGGGTCAAAAATTAAAATTATGTCATCAATCGGATGACACATCGGCATCACAGAAATGACGAATGTCATCAGTACGATGACTCAATAACACGGGAGAAAGGACTTTACTACTATGTCAAGTGCCTTTGTTTTTGACCTCAGGACACTTTTCATCATTGTGATGTCAACGTTAACATCACTTGGCCAAATTGTCGTCAGGGTTACAAATTAAAATGATGTCATCAATGGGATGACACATCAGCATCACAGAAATGACGAATGTCATCAGTGCGTTGACTCAGTAACACCGGAGATAATTAGGCTCAATTAAATGACAAACTGTCAGCATCATGCCCGATATAGTTTTCGTAACCATTCTACTTTGAAAATTTGATGTATTTAACTAAATAATACAAAAAAAGAATATGGAACTTTTTACTTCTTATTTTACTTTCTAAACATGAAAACAATGTTAATAAAACACAGTCTGTGCATTATTATTATTGTCACTGTAGTCATAGCATAGATGACGCGTAAGGTTAGGTTAGGTTAGAAAGGCTGGTGCGAAGTAAACTTCAACCCTCACCCAGAGACCAATATGGTCCATTGTGACGCCTTACTTATTGAAAGAATTCAAGTATGAAAGAATGGAAAAAAACAGAAAGTACTGGAAGATAAAATAGATGACGCATAAAATATGACAAAACATTATGATGACGTTCGTCATTGGATGGACATGTAAGTCCACCTACTCCATATCCAGGGCACTACGGCCTGGATATGATGGGCGGAGAACTTAATCTCTACTTAGGATTAAAAGGGATCAAATTAGAACAGTGGCATCAGTTGTAACTAAGCTCAGGCCGGTGGCGACTCATGCACCGAGAAAGGGTCTAGAATTGAAGTTGTCATGATGCGGAGGAAAAGGAGACTGTGCTTCACTTTCTTTGTCAACGTCCTGGGAAACGGGACATCAGGGAAAAATACCTGGGAGTACCGGTGTTTGCCTGCTTGGAGGATCTATATAGGATATAACTTAAACCGTTTCTTCTCTTCATTAGGAAGACGTATTGGTTAAACTTTGCAGTGACGCCATCTGAGTAACTGATCCATAGGATGGGCATTGGCGCTGGGTATCACGAAGGGAACACTTAAGTACCCAAGTGAGTTGTCTCTCGATGGCTGCCCAGGGAACCTTACCTTCGTAATTGGATTGATGTCTTTTTTTGTCTCATTGATGTAATTTGTTATAACATTGATGTCACAATTCTGTTGTTAGGACATCATCAATATGAATATGCATTTTTCTATGAGTGTATTAAACTAAAGCTATTCAATTTGTCTATCGGAATTAACAGTACAGCTGTATTCGAAAACTTACAGCCTGTTCGTCGATTTCGAACGTTAACGTTTTAAATATAATTTTCTATGCGAACGTTAACGTTCGAAATCGACGAACAGGCTGTTAATGTAATTAAAAGAATATGTCTCGCAAAAATTCAAGGGATATTTCAATTTTGTTACTTTTTCATTTAATAACTTTTTCGCATCTCTGCGTCAATGAATTAACGATCTTGCTGCAGGTATTCGGGTAAATTGAGTATCAAGTTTCTGAGCCCTTTGCCTCGTTACCTGGGTGGCTACTCTCTATTGCGATGCAAAAGAAAATGGGAGCAAATCTAGCGATTGGTACTCTTTAATGCGTTTGCGCATTTGTCTTCCGCATCTATTATTTTCTTTCTTTTCGCAAATCATCATTATTTATTTTATTTAAATTTTTCAATTTCAAATATTTTTACATATTTTAGCATTTCACTACTGTCAATCTGCTCCATCTTTCATTTTTACTGTCAGTATTGTTTCATTTTCAAAAAATTTTGCGAAAGTGATAGAGAGTACCAAGTTGGCATTAAGCTTTCGCATCGAAATCGCTTTCGCAACGCAATAGAGAGTAGCCCCCCTGCTTATTTATCGATTTATACGTCCTAACTTTTTTTTATTAAGAATTCCCCAAGAGGTGACTATGAAAAAATTTTACTGTTAGTTTCATCAAAATTTTCTAATACATGTTATTTGGAAGATCCCTTTTATTTTGTGCGACACTGTATATACAAATGAAAATACGTTTGTTTGTTCTTTTAGACTCCTAACCTACTTAACCGAAACTTTCGCAGTATTTTCCTAACTATACGGTACTTCACAATTGCTATAAATATTTGCAAATAGCTTAGTGGGCGTGGCTCCTACAACACAAAGACAATAAAGATTTCTTTATATCTAGAGAACGGTAACAGTAAAGTTTTCCAAATTCGGTACAAATATTTTAGTAATCAATGAACAACATTTTTAAAAAAGTGGGCTGGATTGGAGAAGTGGGCCTTGTTGAACTTTCCACACAAAGACAATATAAATTTATGTACATCTAAAGAAGGGTATGTGTGTGAAGATAAATTCGAATTTAACTAGCAAAGACGCAAACCATATTTTTTAACATTGCTTATTTTGCTGTTAACAGAGCAATGTTAACCACTTAACAGTCAAAGTAATACACTACGGAGACAAAATATCATAATTTGAATGACCATTTTGCACAATTATGGAGTTCCACAGATAAACCACCATAAAGGAATGGTAGTCCAGAGGGTCCTAAATACGATTCCAAAATTCACATTTCTAAATTGATTTTGGAATTTGAGAAAATTAATTTTGAAAAAAGTCATATTTTTTTGAAATTTCTGGAGAAATGGTCATTGATCTTCTCCAGAAATTTCAAAAAAATATGACTTTTTTCGAAATTAATTTTCTTAAATTCCAAAATCATTTCAGAAATGTGAATTTTGGAATCGTGTTAACGACCCTCTGGACTACCATTCCTATATGGTGGTTTATCTGTGGAACTCCATAATTGTCCAAAATGGTCACTCAAATCATGATATTTTGTCTCCGTAGTGTATTACTTTGACAGTAAAGTGGTTAACATTGCTCTGTTAACTGCAAAATAAGCAATGTTAAAAAATATGGTTTGCGTCTTTGCTAGTTAAATTCGAATTTATCTTCACACACATAAGAAGGGTTACAGTATAAAACGGTAACCAAATTTGGTACAAATGGCTTCGTTATTAATTAATCGAGATCTGTATAGAACAAATTTGACTTGTTTTATTTCAGTAGGGGTGGCGAAAGGCATATTGATAAGTAAGCAATTTATAAAAGAAAACGTTTTGAATTAGTTGCCGAAACGATTAGAAAATCGTCTATTTGAAGTCAGTTTTGGAAAATTGTAGGACAAAAAAGTATAAAAAAAAATGGGTCCTCCCTTATTTATAGTCAATTGTAGCAGTATTATAAATTTATAGCCAATGTTGCAAGATTGAGTATCTAGGAAATATTTGTTTTTATAGTTTAAGAGGAACTTAAATAAATTGTTTTTAGACAAGTTTGGGTAAATTGTCAGTTCTAGAAATGTTGGCTTTTGACAATCAATTTAAAGAAAAATTTATATCGATAAAAAAAGTTGCTATTTATAGCCAGTTTTGGGAAATTTGTCTATTTGTACTTAATGTTGGGACTCCTTGCAATTTGACTCAATGGTAAATTTACCGAAATTTAAGAGTAATTTTTTGAAAAAAATTAATTTTATTACAGTTAATTTCAAAAAAATTTTTATGTAATAATAAATTTTAGAAGATCTTGTACTTTTAGTTTAATGTATGTGCATATCACTGTGTATTACTTAGACAAAACTCCACAACACATGATACCACTGTTTATCAATACAAAAACACAAAAATCCATACGACACTTGACACTTGCACTAAAGTGCAAAAACTATTAGCTTGGGAACAGTTTTCTTTAGGAAACTTTTGCTCAGCAAGAGTTTTCTTTTGCTTGGGAAGAGTTGTCTCTAGAAAACTTTGCCTGAAAAGATTTTGCCCTAGAAAACTTTTGCCTGAGAAGAGTTTTTTTTAAGAATACTTCTGCCTGAGAAGAGTATTCTTTAGAAAAGTTTGCTTTAAGACAGTTGTTAAACAGTCGTTCCCTAGAAGAATTTTTACTTGAGAATTTTACAATAGTAAAAGAACCCGTAGAAAACTCTTCCTATGTTCGTGACTTTATAACTCGAGAACCACTCAACCGATTTTTAAAACGAGTACATTCGTTGGAAAAGTCTACTTTTACTGATGGTTTATAAAAAAAAACTCCCGATAGGTGGTGCTGTTGTAGTGATATTTACATTTTTTTTATTGATGGTAGATAGCGCTGGGGTCAAGTTATTAACAAAATTCTCCAGAATTTCAGTTTTAATTTTTACTTAGAAAATCCCGAGCAGCGCCTGGACCAAACATCTAGTATTATATAAAATGTATGTACCAATAAATTGGGAAGTAGTTTAAAGCTGAATTTATCGTCATAAGATATTAAATGTATTTTCTTTAGATTTACACCAAATTAAAGTCTCTGGGGGCCCCGGCAGGCTACTCTATCAGTGCGAGGTGTTAGTTCCCGCCAAGCCCTTGGCCTGCTTCATAATAATGATCTGGAGCTCTGAGTTAATATTGCACGGCTAATTAAGTTAGAATATAATTTGTAACTCTTTATAGATCAGTAAATTAACCTGCTGCATTTTATTATAAATAAAAAAATAATAATTTTTCTTTAAAATTAATCTTTTTGCACTACATATATCTTATACATTTATCTTTAATTGCAACTAACAAATTGCTTTTAACTCATACTGCAATCATTTAATTTGACTGAACAAACGAATAAAATTAATATTCTGTATTTAAATCATGAGAAATTAATTTGTAATTTGTGTAGCATTAAAAACATCAGCTTATTATTATAACAAACAGATTGAAATTGTTATTTAATATAAATAATTTATTTATTGGGAACAGACAAACCGACTGAGTATTTCGACTTAACACAAGTTGCTAAATGAGTGGCTGAGTGAGTGACTGTGGAGCATTCATTATGAATGAATCAATGTAACGAATTGTAATTGTAACACCGTATAATTTTCATGGAGACACACCTGTTTAATTGGAAATAAATACAGAATATTGAAAAACTAAAAAAAAACGTATTGCTTACAAACTACTAAATAAACAAAACTTTTTATACTTAAGAAAATGTATTTCATTAAGTAGAATATAAACACGGACTTGTGAAATGAAAAAGTAAGAAAAAAAAAAAAAATAAAAAATATTCATGCCTTTTCACACAATGGTACCGCACGTTCGATGCTGGTGCTACTAAATGCAGCAAAATTGTTTTGTTTTTCCTCTCTTGTAATTGACCAGATGTATAACAAACCACACCAGCTAGAAAAATAATTAGATCCGACAATAAGACAATGTAGATTAAGCATGAGTAAGCGATTTAGATAGATTTTAAGAGCCCTACTTCCAGAGAAAAAAATATCGCTTGATATGATCACAAACAACTTATTAAGTATGGTTTATGAAAACCTTTGGGTATGACATATGTACATATTATCTCCCTAAAGGGACACCTTTATTAATCGAACAGCCCATTTTAACGGACACTGGATTCCTGTTCTCTTCAAAGTTCTAAAGGAAAGCATTGGGTTCTTCTAAGAGGACCTTCCCCCTGTACAGACAAATTTTATTGGTCCCTCCGATGTTCGGTCATAACAGATTTCACTGTTATTCAACCTCCTAACATGTCCCATACCGCAAACATATTTTGGTTGCCAACAGCCATATCAAATTTAGCCCCGAACAATCTTATGTTTACGATTTAGCTTTTCTTTACATACGGGCATGTTCTGACAATCGAAAAACGCTTAAGATTTGCGATTCTGGCTCGAAATCGCACAATAGGTGTACTGTAAATCGCAAGAAGCTTGGCGACTTTAAATTGCAAAAGTATGCTCAAGTGAACTAGAGTATTTGTAGGAAACTATAGCGGATCGCAAGCAAAACGCACGAGTTTTACGATTTCAAGTCGTGCGATTGTCAGAACATGGCCGATAACACTGGTCTACAAATTTGGAAAAAAAATTGACTGCAGAAACGAGGCACGTTTTTTAACTAATCTGGGTGCGCTGAATTCGAATCTGGCATCAAAATTAGGCTATGACGTCTTGTCGCATGCTGGCAATATTTGTAAAACAGTCAATACTGACGCTGCAATCTCACAATTATAGCATGTCAGGGAGATCGTGTGTTACTGATTCAGAGTCCAAACACAATGTAACGATAATTTATTGCGGTGCGATTTTTCATACGATTTTAAAGTAAAAAGCCGCAGTGCGGAACGGCATAAAATTAAAATCTATTTTATTTTCATTGCGGACTTTCTTTCTCTCTCAACAAGGCGAATTTAATTCGCCTTGTCTCTCAATTTTTGATACCACTTCTATTTCTGATGTTGCCATAGTTTTTGAATAATTGGCTATGTTCACAACATTATTGAAAACAAACAACATGATAAAAATGTATGAACAAATAAATTTAAAAAAAATTAAACAAAAAATGACAACTATTTCCGTCGCCGTCTTCCGTTGTATTATGTTTATTTTTCTCTCCCGCAACGAGAAATCGCACCGCACCGCAAACATTGTGTTTAGACTCTCAAGCTATTTTTGCTTTGTGTGCGGTGAATATTTGGTTGGAAAAAAGGGTATGCAATATCAGAATCGGCGGTGCGCGGGTTTATCCGCTATCGTTTAAAATATTTCGAGACAGTTGATTTTGGTGCAAACCTTTTGTATAGATAACCAAACTTTTTGTTCAAAATTCAAAAACATTTGCTCTAACCTTTCTCCAGATGTTTGTTCATTCATATTGTCTTCGTATGGAAGGTGCCCCGCCCACGTGGAGTTTAATAAATATTTATCGCCTTTGTTAACTGCCGGCTATATGGACGGCTCTAAGTCACGAAAAAGAGTCGGCTTGGGGGTGAACTCAAGGGAGCTCACCTTTAATTTATCGCTTAAACTTTCAGATAACTGCAGCGTTTTCCAGGCGAAGGTACTTGCGATCAAGGAAGCTGTAGACTGACTCGGTTTGTCTGCTGTGTGTCCGACAGCCCTGCCGCCATTATGGCCTTGGATTCCCTCTCTCTAAAAACGAGAACAGCCCTTGACTGCCGCTCATTTCTAAACAAGATGAGCGGTTTAATATTAGGATCATATGGGCCCCAGGGCACAGGGATACACTAGGAAATATTAGGGCAGATGAGATTGCTAGGCTTGGCACTACCTTACGAATTCCACTTGATTTCTCGACTTGAACTATGATCAAATAAGTGCTTTAGAAAAATGAAAATTTGTAAAAAAGGAGCGCAAATTTTTTATTTTCCAACCAATCGTAGCCATTTTCCAATTGATTTTAAAGAAATACTTATGGGGGATTTCATGTCAAGTGACCCAACTTTTAAATCGATGTCCCCCGATTTGGATGAAATTTGCACCAAGGTCCTATTGGATAGTAGTTCAGACACAAATTTTCAATAAGATCGGTCAAAATGTTTCTGAGTTTGAGGGGGTAAAAATTTGACATTTTGGCCATACAGGTGTTCTTTTTCATCCTTCTAACTTATTACCTATTGGTGATAGTAAAATTGGTCCCAAGTAGCTTCGATAGCTATTTGATCAATCTTTCGAAAAAAAATTGTTTGTTTTTTTTTTTAATTTTTTCTTCTAAATCGGAAGACATCCATTTAAAAATCGGGTCACTTGACATGAAATACCCCTTATGTAAAATAAAACTTAAATTTTTTAAAAAAATTTTAATATTTTTAATTAGGTTTAAGTTCATTAAATTTAATTTTCATTAAATTATTTTTATGAAGACAGGAATTGTACAACATGAAAATTAATTAAAATTGTTATTGATAATCATTCATTCTTGACCGTGGCCGGGATTCGAACCGCGGCCGGCAGGTTACCATGACAATGAAAGATTATCAATAACAATTTTAATTAATTTTCATGTTGTAAAATTCCTTTCTTCATAAAAATAATTTAATGAAAATTTAATTTAATAAACTTAAGCCTAATTAAAAATATTAAAAATTTGGATTAAAAACCATCAATAGTTCAACAAAATAACCACAATAATAATTATTTTTAAAAAATATTACAAAAATTTGCTGTAAAATAAAAATAACTAAGTTGAATTTCTGTTTGAGACTGCTTGCATGTTTTAGTGTAGCTCAGTGTAGTTCAAACCAAATTAAGCTAAAAACAAATTATTACGCTGTATCTCCTAAAAAAGTCGTTATTTACCTTATTAATTACTTATCTTAGCTTTTCGCTTTTAGCAATTATTTCTTATCGTGTAACTTAAATATAAATCGTTTTAAATTCAATTATTTGTTCTGCAAAACCTTGATGTAAAATACAGGCTGTTAATTCTAAATGAATTGCAGATTTATAGGAAGTTATTAATTTTAAATTATTAGCTATTTGCGTTTCATTACTTGTAATGGGTAAAAGCAAAAACCCATTTAAAATTATAGTTCAAGGTTTTTTTTAAGTTAATTTTTTTTTTGTAATTTCTTGTAGTGCCACACACTTGATTACACCAATAATTTATTGGTCTAATTCTTGATTTAAATTGTTTGTTTTACAAAACAGGAAATGTTTTGCAATACAAAAATTAAACGAAATCATTAAGACGTAAATCAATTTTATGTCTTGAAAAAAATGATTGAATGATTTGTATGGAGTTTGTCTCTTAAATTTTTTGATTTGATTTCTTATGTTTGAAAAAAAATTTTTAGTCAGATAACAGATGACAGATGACCATTATGTTACAGTTTTCAATCAATAAGTCAATGAAAATTACATACAACGATTGTCAATAAAAGATAAACCGAACTAAAAAAATCATTTAAGAAAACAGCTGGATTAAATATTTTAAAGTTGCCGTAGTTGTTTTTTATTTTTAAGCTCTTTTCCAACACCTATTTTAATCATATTGTACAAACTAATAGTCCTGGCATTTAAATTCCTTAATCGAATTAGCTATTTTGATTGCCAAGACTCATGGTAATTCTTTGTTTTTTTTTAACAGTTTTAATATTCTTCCAACAAAAATGTTCAAATCTGAAAATTACAAATTCAAGTCATGATTTGATGTGTTTACGAAATAGAATTTATGTTTGAATAAAATTCAAAATATTGGTAATTCAATGAATTCATTAAAATTTTATCAATTAAATAATAATTTCGCAAAAAAAGTAAAATGGTGTGGAATTAAGATTCTTGAACATTTTAAAAGCGATAATAATTTTACGTAAGTTAATAATAAAAACGGCCAAAATTTTACGAAATAAAAACAATAAAATCTCGAAAATGCTGGATAGAAAGATCAAGTGCTTGTAGTGTTGTTTTAAATAAAAAACCGTCATTACTTATCTTGAAAATAATGGGATTTTTAAAAACAGAATATTTATATTGGTAGAGTTTTCTGCCAAAATCGTTTCAATACTTTATTAAAAAGATTTCTCTATGACGTGCTAAATTCCCAATTTTTATTTTTAATAAAAACACTGAACTTTATTGTTGAGGGAAAGCTAGTTTCTATGCTATACTCTAAAGGCCCAAATGCACTTGTCAAATGCTTGTCCAGCCGGCGAATTCAACGTGTACGTGTGCTGGACGTAATATTCGCCGTCATATCTAAATTTTTTGATTTTTCATCAAGCGTTGTCGGTGTCACACATACAAACACATTTTCATTAATACTACCACAATGCTTGATGAGTATTTTGATCAATTTATTTTGGCCTTAACACTTAGAGTCAAGGCGAATTTATATAAGGTGAACGCGGGGGCGAATTCATAAAAAGCTAGCTTTAGACTAAAAACCCGTACAAAATGTAAGCAAATAACTAGGCGAATTTGTTTTTATTTACGCTTTGTACAGTGTTAAATTTGCTTTATTTATGAATTCGGTACCGCGGTCACCTAATATTAGTTCGCTTTGATAAAACATTTATCCGGGAAATAATTAACCCGGAATAATTTTTTATGGAAAATATATCGATATGATAACTTTTCTCTGACTTATTGGAAAGACTTGTTTCAGACAGCCTTCTTTAGAAATTCTTTCGTTAAGAAATTTTTTTCTTAAACATTTAAAAATGTTAATCTGAGAACTCGGAAAAATGAAAAAAAAAATATTTTTCTGAAAACTAGTCCAATGAGAACAGTTAATTCTTGGAAAAAATATTTAAAAAAAAAACCTTCTTCGCTTTGTATGAAAGGATTTTTTGCTCCAGGATATTTTCTGTGAGAACAGTTGGTTAAAGAAGATCTTCAAATGCTAACAGTGTTTGAAAATAATATTTTCCAAGTGACAACAATTTTCTGTAAAAATAGTTTTAGCTTGGAACTATCTTGTAAGTGAGTTCAGTTATCTTTCGAAAAGAACGTGCTTCTAAGCAACTTTTCTTATGTAAAAAAACCACTTCATAAAGAACTTTTCATAGTTTTCTAAAGAAAAGGGTTTTCTTAAGAAGTATTTCTTCAAGTTAAAACCTGGCTAACAATTTTTTTTTTACAAAACTCTATAAACAATTTTTGCGACAAACATTTTTCTTTAGAACAACTCCTCACAAAGAAAATTTATCCATTAAAACTTTTCACAGCGAACAGATTTAAAAAAAAACTTTACGGCGAATACTTTTAATAAATTATTTTTCCCTGCAAACAGTTTTCTATGAAAAATCTTTATTGCGAATATTTCTTTAAAGAAAACTCATCACGGCAAACATTTTGTAT
Organism: Pollenia griseotomentosa; assembly: GCA_963931875.1. NCBI lineage: Eukaryota > Metazoa > Arthropoda > Insecta > Diptera > Polleniidae > Pollenia > Pollenia griseotomentosa. Next base: position 158,114,523 of record OZ007562.1, on the reverse strand, counting down.
GGATATTTTCTGACGGCAAATATTTTTAATTTGGAATAACCTTCACGGCGAAATTTTTTTAAAGATAACTTTTTGCGGCGAAATTTTTTGTTAATAGACAATCTTTTTACGGCGAATCTGTTTTTATAGAAAATCTTTACGGCGAACATTTTCTACTGGAAAACTTTTCACGTCAAGCATTTTTCTCTAGAAAAGTCATTACGACAGAAATATTTCTTCAAAACACAATTCACGACACATTTAAAAAAAATTACGGTCAAAATTTTTCAATAAAAAACTTAGAAACTATTTTTGAAATTAAACTCTTCGCGGCGAATGCATAAAAGAAAAATTCTTTACGGCGCACATTTTTCAATAGAAAACTTTTTACAGGGAACAAGGAAAATTCTTCAGAACGTACACCTTTCTATAAAAACTCTTCGCGGCGAACACTTTTTTATTAAAAACTATACACGGGGAACATTTTTCTTAAAAAATATTTTTTACCGCGAGCATTTTTGTATAGAAAACTCTTTACGATAAATATTTTTCTACACAAATTCTTGGCAGCCAAACATTTTTGTAATTTTTCTCTAGAAAACTCTATACAAAAAACTTTTTCTATAAAAACTATCTACGGCGAAAACTCTTAACAATGAACAGTTTTCTAAAAAAAACTTTTTGCTGTAATTCTGGTAATGATGGCAAAAAAATTTTTACGTGCAACTTTTTTTCAAAGAAAAAGACTCACTTTTTATGAAAAATTATACACGGTAAATATTTTTGTAGGGGCGAATATTTTTCTACGAAAAATTCGTGACATTCAACATTTTTTTGCAGAAAGCTTTTCACGGCGAACATATTTCAGTAGAAGACTTTTTTCTTCGAACACTTTAGCATGCCACAAGCTGATTTGAACGAATTTGGACTTCTCTGCTATAAGAGTTTTTGTTCTCCAAAAATTTATATTAGATAACACTATCAATTCATACGAGTTGTAAAAATTGAGATTAAAAATCACAAAAATTTATTTCTTGATAAAAGTTTTGCCAATATGGTGGCAAAATTATTATCAAGAAATAAACGAAAGACGTCAATACTAAATTTGCTATTTACCCAGCCAATGCAGTCGAATGACGCTACAACCCAATTCATAATAATTTGTTGCCCCAACTCACTCCAAGTGCATTATTTGTCATTTACTGATAATATTTTGAAATTAAATAGATTAAGCGACTTGCAATTAATCTCATCTTATCGCCTAAATGTTTATGTAAAATTGTTTATTTTCCCACTTTTTAACATCCTTGATAATCGTGACTGCACTGTGACGCTGTTTAACTGCTGGCCATTAATTATCGACAACGTTGTGCGTAGACAAGTCGGTTGCAGCTTGCAACAAGTTAAACAAACCAAAAAATTTAGAAAAAAAAGTATTGAAAATCATAGAAAATGCCTGAAGGCGCAAAATGTTAAATTGTTTGGCCAATTGCTAATCATACATTACGGACACTCTGTTTGCTGGCTGTTTAGTTCACTCAGACAGCGCACATTGTATTTGGTTGAAATAAATTTTTCGATACTTCTCGATCATGTTGATTTGTTTGGCTAGAAATCGAAAGAAATAGTCATTTAGTCATTTTTTCATTCAAATCAATTCTTTTTGTTTAACTCCCATACTCACGCATTTAATAAGCGGTCTATAAATGGTCAGATATGAGTTAAATGTGTACAATAATAATGTTTAAAATTCAATATTAAGTTGGCTTAAGTCGACTTAGTATAACTTGAGAAACTATACGACCAAAAAATTCCCTTTACGGCGAAACTCAGAAAACTCTTTATTGCAAAACTTTTTTTCGAAATTAAAATTATTACGGCAGACGGGTTTCTATGCAAACTTCTTTACAGCAGAAAGTTTTCTGAAGAAATCTCTTAAAGGCAGTAAATTTTCTATCTACAAAACTGTTCGTAGTAAAATATTTTCTGTAGATTAGATTTTGACTTAAGTCTTAACTACAAACTCTCTCTATATAAAAGAAATAAGACTTCGGGGCATATCTTAAAGAAAACACTTTACGGCGAATTTGTTTTTTACTGAATTTTTTTAAGGCAAGTTTATTCATGTATACAGAGAACACTGCGGCGCATATCGTACTTAAGAAATCACTCTGCGGCGAATTGGTGTTTTATAAAAAGCTTTGTTCGGCGTGTAGTTTCATGTAGAAAAGAGTACGGCGCAAATCGTTTCTATAGAAACCCCTTTACGGCGAATAAGTTTTTTACAGAAAACTTTAAACGCCTAGTACTTTTATATAAAAAAACAGTGCAGCGCAAGTCTTTCTAAATAATACTATTTGCGGCGAATTGGATTTTTATGTAATACTGTTTACGGCGAGTAGATTTATATAGAAAACACTTGGGCGCATATCTTTCTGAAAAAACTCCTTTGCGGCGAATTGGTATTTTATAGAAAACTTTGTACGGCTAGCAGTTTTATATAGAAAACAGTGCGGCGCATATCTTTCTAGAGAAATCCCTTTAAGGCAAATTTGTTTTTTACAGAAAACTTTGAACGGCGAGTAGTTTTACATAGAAAAAACAGTGCGGCGCATATCCTTCTAAAGAAAACTAGCCACGGCTAACTGTTTCCAATAAAAAAAACTCTATTCTATAAATAATTTTCTAACAAAATATTTTTTGGTATAGTTCTTTATGATGAACACTATAAGTAGAAAACACTGCGGCGCATATCTTTTTAAGTAACTCCTTTACGCTTTACAGCTTCGGCGAATTAATTTTTTTAATTGAAAGCTTCTGACAGCAAGAAGTTTTTTAAAATCGCTCAGAAACATATCGTTATAAACAAAACTTTCTACGGCAAATTGTTTTTATAGAAAGCTTTTTACGGCGAATAATATTTTTTATAGAATACTTTTTACCAATGTAGTTTTTTATAGAAGAGACTGCGGCGCTTTTATTTCTAAAGAAAACTCTTTATGGCAAATTGGTTTTTATAGAAAACTTTTTACCGCGAGCTTAGAAAATACTGCGGCGCATGTCTTTCTAAAGAAAACTCTTTACGGCGAATAGGTTTCTTATAGAGAACTTTTTACCGCAAGTTAAGAAAACACTGCGGCGCATATCTTTCTATCGCATATCTTTTTTACGGCGCATTAGTTTTTTATAAAAAAAAAACCTAGTAGTATCCTGGGAAAAAAACTCTGTATAGCGAGTAGTATTCTAAAGAAGACTCTGTGCTGCCAAACAGTTTACTACAAACAAAAAAAAAAAAAAAAACGGCGAATAGTTTTCAAAAGAAAACTCTTTGTGTGTAAAGTTTTCATATGAATTGTGTGTTTAGCTTCTACTTTCTATGTATGTGTAGGGTTCTTAAAACCGATTTGTGCAATTTGCCATGCATTTGTTTATTTTTAATCATTAAAATCCGCATTCTATAACAAACACAGTTTGACTTTAAAAGTCATACTTCATATTTATGTATGTGAATACAAAAGGTATAAAAGAGAAGGAGATCTGTTATCGCTTTTGAAAAAGTACGTTTGAAAAATAGAAAAAAAACGTATACGATTTTTCTTTTTTTATTTATTTCTGCTCTTAACTTAAAGGAACAGAAGTTAAGAGGAATTAAAACGAATATTGAGGTTATGTTAAAAGGAGGTACAATTCAACAAAATACGGCATTTGATATTGATCGAAATTCCCATTCAAATTGTATTGTTATTTCGATCGAAATCGAATGCCGTAATTTGGCCCCAGTTTTGAACTCGAACTTTGTTTTCTTGTTTTGCTCTGAAATCTCGGTGGCTTTTTCGCCCCTTTGCCTTTAGTATTAATGGTTTATTACAAATATGCGTTTCGTTTGAAAAATTTTGGTTGAAAGTTTAAATTCTTTTAGAATTCTGGTTGTTATTAGGTTTTTTATTTTTAACATTTTGCCAAAAACTTTAAATTTTAAAGGTTTTTTATTTCTTAGTTTCAGTAACAGCAGCCCACTTTAATTTTGACTAGAATTTATTTAAATGCGTATAAATATCTGTCATAATTTTTCTTATTTATATGCTCATTTAGATTGTTTCTATTTTATAATTTATTATTAATAATTAATTTTCATAATCACATGTTTGTTGGATTAACTACAACTCCCTCATGAGAACTTTTAATTTAAAAAAGTGAAAGTTGGTTTATTTTGTAGATAAAATAAATGTTCTAAAGATAAGATTAATTTAGATTTTGAATTAACTACTTTAAGAAAAAAGGATATTTGGGAATACATTTTTCTTAAGGTCTTGAAGGGTAATTAAGGCTTTATATCTGGGTAAACTACAATTCGAGTCGGTAAAAACCCCCAACCAATTGTAGTAGGGAATGTAAGATAAGACAAACTCACTGTTTATGGTTGCTGTTGTGCCTAAGCTTTGATATCGTTGCAAATAACACTTGAGTGTTTGTAATTCTCATTCGCTTTATAGTTTAATTTCTATAATATACTTAGCTTTTCCAAAGGCTATGGAAAAAGGTTTAATGACGATCTAACCTAAGCAACCAGTGAAATGCGCATGGAAACCAGCTTATCCCCCTACAATACATTTCGGTGCATTTATCAATAATAAGAATTGGGAATTTTGCATAAAACCAAATCCTGTTAATGAATAAAAAAAATTTTTTTGTTCCCGAAAATAATTTGAAAAACAATTAAGAAAATAATTTCTAATCTAAGCCAAAATTTAAAATCATTAAATATAAAATTTGCTTAAAGAAAATTGTAATCGATTTATTGTCAATCAAACGCCCCTGACCAACATTCAGCATTAAGCTCGGTTGCAGTTTTTTTTTTATAAACAAAAAATCCCTTCACTTAATTGATCGCATGGAATAAAAACGTATATGCCCGAAGCCTTATTTAACTGAAGTAATACCCAGACTCTTTAGCAAACCAATTGTTTTTTTTTTCTTCCAATTTTCGGCCTCTAGACAGACAGACAGACGGACTTGTAAATATTCTAAAACACAACAAGTCGCAGCAACTTAAGAAGGCGTCGTTAAAACATTGATTGACACAAGAAAATGTTGCTTTTGAAAATATTAATTTAAATATTGATTTAATACTGATTGACCTCTGTCGATAAGTTATTATGTCATTTTAATTGGTCACCAAATTCTAAATGACAAGAACAACAAAATTTGCATAATAATTTTTTTAGATGAAATCTTAAAAACATTGACTCATTGTGAAATATATTATAAACATTTTTCCAGTCATTTAACTTGGATTTTTTTTAAACACAAATTTTATTTTTTGCTTTTCATTCGCTTTTCAAATATATTTCCTACCATTCATGCAAAATTAATGACGATTGATTGATTTTTAGCTTGAAGTTATTTTGAGTTTCATTCAAACATGATCTATTTTTTTATTGCATTATTTTTAATGGAATTTCAAAGATTCATGGCAAAAATCATTTACATACTTTTCTAGTTTTTTTTTTTTAATAAAAGTATAACATATCGCGTTTTTTTTTTTAAGCGGCAAAAAACTTTAAATTGCAATAAAATAGAGAACAAAGTTATTAATATCCATCTAATTTTCACACACCCTTCCCAGTAAATCAAATTCTATTTCGGCTAAAACGCGTTAAATATTTAGTTGGTTTAATAGTCTGGGGTATAACACATCCCAAGAGAAAATAGTCTAATGGAATTTTAAATATCCCTAGATAAAATAATCTAATGACATGAAATTACATGAACTAGGTGGCCAGTTAACAGGTCAATTTCATTAAATTATTCGTTTGCCAAATGTTTCTTTCAGTCTGGCATGTGTCACATGTATTCAAAAATAATGCCTTAGAACTGAGGCAAAAAAAAAAGTTTTTTTAATAGAAAAATGCTTGCCGTAAAGAGTTTTCGATAAAAAACTAATTGCGTAAAAAGTTTCCCACAGAAAAATGCTCGCCGTGAAAACTTTAATACAAAAACTGTTCGTTGTGAAAAGTTTGTAATAGAAAACTGTTTGCGTAAAGAGTTTTTAATAGAAAAAATGCTCGCCGTAAAAATTCTGTTATAAAAAACTATTTGCTGTGAAGAGTTTTTAATAGAAAACTGTTCGCCGTAAAGAGTTTTTAATAGAAAACTGTTCGCCGTAAAGAATTTTACATAAAAAACTGTTTGCCATAAATACGATTTCTTTAAGAACTGTTCGCTTAAAAGGCTTTTCACAGAAAACTGTTTGCCGTAAAAAGTTTTTCATAAAAAACTGGTCGACTTTAATACTTTTAATTAAAAAATACTTTTTGCGTGATGACGTATTTACAAAACATGCTTGCATGAAAGGTTTACAATATAAACCTGTTCGCTGTTAAAGTTTGTCCATAAAAATCTGTATGCCTTGCGTACAAATTTTCTCATAGAAAAATGCTCGCAGTGAAAACTTTCCTACAAAAACTGTTCGCTGTGAAAAGTTTGTAATAGAAAACTGTTCGCCGTAAAAAGTTTTTAATAAAAAAAATGATCGCCGTAAAAACTCTTTTATAAAAAAACTTTTCGCCGTGAAGAGTTTTTAATAGCAAAATGTTCGCCGTAAAGAGTTTTCCATGAAAATCTGTTTGCCGTAAATCACAGAAAACTTTTTGCCATAAAATGTTATTCATAGAAAACTGTTCGACTTTAAAACTTTTTTATTATAAAATACTATTTGCCGTAATGAGTTATTTACAAAACGCTGTTTGCATGAAAGGTTTTCCATAGAAAACTGTTCGCTGTAAAAATTTGTCCATAAAAACTGTTTGCCGTAAACATTTTATTATAGAAAAATTTTTGCGTAAAAAGTTTCCCATAGAAAAATGCTCGCCGTGAAAATTTTCTACAAAAACTGTGCGCTATGAAAAGTTTGTAACAGAAAACTGTTCGCCGTAAAAAGTTTTTCATAGAAAAAATGCTCGCCGTAAAAACTATTTTATAATAAACTGTTCGTTGTGAAGAGTTTTTAATAGAAAACTGTTCGCCGTAAAGGGTTTTTAATAGAAAACTTTTTGCTGTAAATAGACTTGCTTTAAGAACTGCTCGCGTGCATGGCTTTTCACAGAAAAATTTTCGCCGTAAAAAGTTTTTAATAGAAAAATACTCGCCTTAACAAGTTTTCATTAAAAAACTATTTGCCGTAATGATTGATGAATTAAAAATCACTGTTTGCTTTAAAGATTTTCCAAAGGAAACATTTTGCTGTAAAAAGTTTTTTATAGAAAACCTTTTTCCTTTTAAAACAAATTTAACATAGACAATTGGTTGATTTTAAAAAGTTTCGCGTGAGGAGTTTTCTGTTGAAAACTTTGGAAAAGGTGTTGAATAGAAAACTGTTCGCCCTGAAGAGTTTTCTTAAAAGAAGTTTTGTTAGAAAGTAGTGTTAGTAGTTATTATTTTCTATAGAAAGCTATTTGCCAGCAAGAGTTTTCTGCAGAAAAATGTTTACGGTGAAGAGTTTTTTGTGTATAGAAGAGAATATTTCGTAAAAAGTTTTCTATAGAAGAGCATTATATAGAAAAATGTGCGCGTTTAAGTGTTTACTTTCAATTTTTTCTGTGCTGTAGAAATTTTTATTGAAAAATTATCGCTCTGAACAGTTTCCCATTAATAAACATTCAGGGCTAAAATATTTTTCAAAAAAAATGTTTGCGGCAAATTGTTTTCTATGAAAAATATTTTATGGTTAAGAGTTTTCTGTAAAAAAAAATCTACTTAAGCCACTATCTAGCAATTTTTGGTCGTAAAAAGTTGGCAACATTGTCTAGTGCTTGTATTTTTTAAATCGTTTTTCAGAAACCAATTAAAAAAAACTTTGATTAACAAATTAAACACATGTTTGATTTAATAATTTACCCTCTTTATTCTTTCTTTAAATACTGTAATTATGTTAAGTTTTATGTGCAAAAAATTATTGTAAATTGTGTATAGGTCAAGGTCATTTAGTGACTTTTTGTTAGTCTAGTTGTTGATATTTTGCCTCTAACAATTCTGTGACCATGTGACAAAATGAAAAACAATCAGCTTACAACCTAGAATTATTTCAGATGTACAACAATTTGTTGAAACAATACAAGTGTTTTGTTGGTTGGTTGGGTCGTAGTAGACTACTAAAAGTTAAATGTCTTAATTAGTTTAGATTTTATTAAAAGAAAAATTGTGTTTATTTTGCGACGAATTCATATACAAACATAGATGTTTTTTTTTTTATATAGTGTAACAAAACAGTCATAGACATTGAAACAATGTTTAACAATATAACAGCCTTCAAGTGTTGAAATATCTTTAAAACTTTAGTTATTTGAAAAGTCTGAATATTATCAATAGAAAAATGCTCGCCGTAAACAGTTAAAAATGAAAAAAAGTATAAAGTGTTTTCTATGAAGGAATTTGCGCCGTAAAGAGTTTTATATAGAAATATTATCGATTTTTCATAGAAGAATTTTCGCCGGATAGAGTTCTTAGCCAATAAATATTTGAATGAAAGAGAAAGAGAAAAATATTCGCTGTATAGTAATCTGTTCGCCTTGAAGAGCTTTGTAAAGAAAAATGTTTACCGTAAAGTTTTATTTATAGAAAAAATTTAAGTGTGAAATTAATTTACATAAGCACTTAATGGTGGATCTTAATCACTGGGTGACAACCAATTCGTTTTTCAAACGCCCCTGTGTGTAAGCGCAGGCAAGACACGCAGAAAGCAATTTTGGAGTGTATAGTCCAACAAAAAATATGAGCCGGATTTATCTAAAGGGCCATTTACACTTGTCAAATGTTTGTCCTACCGGCGAATTCAACGTGTACGTGTGCTGGACGCAATATTCGCCGTCATATCTAAATTTTTTGATTTTTCATCAAGCGTTGTCGGTTTCGCACATACAAACATATTTTCACTAATACTACCACAATGCCTGATGAGTATTTTGATCTAGCAGCATCTGTTTAATAGCAACATCACCTAATAGGAACTGCCACAGGCCGAACTTTCCCCTCGGAAAAACACATCTCCCGAGAGTAGTCAAACACCAACTTCATCATTTATCAACGCACAACCATCTTTAACCGTGGTACCTCAGCCTCACAATACCTTTCAATTTCAAGTCTTCTTCCACTGACAGCTCTTCGACCTAACACTCTGCTAACAAGACTGCCAGTTCTTTACCAACATGCCACAAGGGTGTAAATTCCTTTCCGCGGTTTTGGGTATAAACCACCGCCATCATGTGATTCCTAACGCACACTAACCTGCGACAAACGAATCTCAAAAAAGTCCCACAAGGGTAAAAAAAAACACCCTTTTATGTGGGACGATCCCTTTTGCACATTTTCGGATTTAAATCACAGCTATCACGTGATTCCCAATGCACACCGCCAAAGAAAACGCATTCCTTTCGCAAGAGCATCATCCTGTGATTAACACAGGAAAGTCAAAAACTAACGCCAACGCCAGCAAACACCAACGCACATCGATGCCTCAAACTTTCATCTAGTTTATATTGCGCAATACCATTTAGACCATCTTATAAAAAGTGCCTCTTACAGAACATACCTTTAGTATGAAGATATTAGGGTATTCATTCGGTTAACCGTTAATCGGTTACCCGATTAATTACTACTACGATCAAACCGGATTAACCGATGTTACATAATTTTTAATTTTTTTGTAATATTAAAACAAATTTTTTGTGTTTTAATTAATTGCTTCGTCTCATATACATGTTTAGAAAATATTTTTTTATACAATATCAGCCCAATTATGAATAAAAATTGCCCGGGAGTTTGCTCCCTTCTCCCATTTTTCTATGTTAATTCAATTGTAAAAATGGAAAAGGTAAAAAACTCCCGGGGAATTTTTAATCATAATTGGGCTGTATAATTCGTTCTAGCAAAACATTGTTAAAAGAATTACCCGAAAAAATTAGAAGTGTTAATAATTTTTAAAAACTAAATCAGGACTCTAATGGCATAATGCCAGATTTTATATGTATGTTAAGAGAAATTTAGGAAAAGGACTAAGAAATTAAATATTCTTTATTATGGCTGCTTCTGATTCCTCCAGCACCCACGATAAGAGAAAAAAAATTTTCCAAGTCAAGTGTTGTCAAAACTAAAGAAAATTATCGTTTTAATCAAATTTTTTTTTTCAAAATTTATTTAATCAGATCTCTTTAAACTATTGAAATAACTAGTAAATAATAATAATCTAATTTTTTTAATTTAGTTATAAAATTCTGTTTAATAAGGAAATATTTGTCAAAAAATTATTTAACTTCAGAAATCTTATTAAAAAACGACGTTTAAAATTCTTGCGTTTTGCGTTTTCGATTTCCAGAACACCCCTGATGATGTATTACTTTAAAAATACATATCACATATTTATGAATTATTTTTTTTTTGTTTGCTCGTTTTAGATCAAGAATTGTTATTTTTGTTTTTTTAATAATAAACTCAAAAAAATAAATAATTTATGCATTTTTAATTATTGAAATTACCATATTTATTAAAAAAAACTTTATTAATCGGTTAACCGATCAAAAACCAAATTAACCGATTAAACCAAAACCTCGGTTAATTAATCGAGCGATTAACCGATTAAAGCAAAAGCCCGATTAAATGAATACCCTAGAAGATACCCTTCCGTAAGAGAACATGCCTCCGGGGGCCTTAGAAAACAGTAAGTCCGGTATACAGAAAGAAAAACACTCCCGATAAATAAAGTTTTTTATGATTACAATATGTATTTTGTTCGACCTTTGTTATTTCAAATATTAATAAATTTTCGAGCTTTATTTCTTTTTTATAAAAAAACGTTTAACGTTTATTTAAAACCAATATTTCGGCACTTCCTTGAGTGCCTTCTTCACGGCTTTTTTTCTTTCTTAGTTTATAAATTTTTAACATATTATAACAAATTTAACAATAACTGACAAATTAAAAAATTTTTAATTCAAATAACAAAAAAATATTTTTCAAGGAAGTGCCGAAATATTGGTTTTAAATAAACGTTAAACGTTTATTAATATTTTTATGATTACTTTAAGTACGAGTCGTTCGCAAAAATTCAAGTACGAATAACACTAAAACTGACTCAAAACAATCCGAAATGGATTTATTTTCGAAAATCAATCCTGGAATTTCTTAAAATAAGTAAAAAATTCTTAAACAAAGTACAAAATAAGATTAAACTTTTCGTTGTGCTTAACCCTCTGGCTTACGCATGTTTTGATTTTCTATACACAATGAAAAAAGGTCTGGCCAGCCTCATGTGTGCCACGAAGGGTTAAAAAGTACATTTTAACTCTTGCTTCCCATTTAGTTCATATTTTTGGTTAAATATGTACATACGATTTCTAAAGTAAAAACCATATCGGGCATGATGTTGGTGTCTTATCATTCTCTAAGGTGTAATACGGGTAAGTAAATTAATCATAGTAACTTTTTCTTTCTAACTTTTTTTTTGGATTCAGGATAAAATCAACTTTATAATACTTGAATCAAGCGCATTTTGAGAATGATTCAATGTTAGTTTTACTTAAATCAATCCCATTTTCGGAATATTTAAAGTTCGAAATCGGGATTGAATATGGATAATTTAATTATTTTACGATTTTACGAAAATCCGTACTTGAATCAATCTTTCTGTACTTGATTCAAGAAAATCCGTACTCACCGTACTACTAATACCGGTTCGGATTGATTTAAGTACGGATGGATTGATTTTTCTTTTGAGTGAAGCATATTTAACGGCGGCTGCAGACTCCAGTGGTACCAGATCGATAGGATCTGTAAAAGTCTTCTATTGAAATATGTTTGTCGTGAATAGTTTTCTATAAAAGAATTTACGCCGGAAAGAGTTCTTTATAAACATAATTTATTAGAGACTAAGTTTTCTTAAGAAGAATGTTCGCCGTTAAGGATTTTTAAAAAAATATATGCCGTAAAGAGTTTGCTGCAAAATTATGTTCTATGTGATTTTTTTTTTTTTCAATAGAAAAATGTTTCGCGTACAGAGTTTTCTATAGAAATATGTTCCCCGTAAATAGTTTATTTTTTATAGAAGAGTGTTTATAAAAAATATTTGCAGAGAGAAGTTTTTTTAAAGACAGATGTTCCGTGAGAAACGTTTTATATTAAAATATATTTTCCTTTTGATGATTTTTCTATAGCAAAATGTTTATCGCTTAGAGCTTTTATCAGTGTTCGAAAAAAAAACAGAACATTATTTAGCGTACGGCTCACAAACAGAGAAACGATATCTAATTTTTTGGTGTTTGTGTATTAGAACACAACCTTTAATACCGTTCGTAGCTATTTTCGAGAAAGTAACGAACATTTTACAGTAGCGGTATTCACACCGAACTTGTTAATTTGTTACTCGGTAGTTTGTTAATTTGTTAAAGTTACCAACTGTGAACGACCCCCTTTTTAAAACTTTGTTAGTCTGGTAACTTTCGTAGTAAAACAGCTGATTTATTGTTCTGACACAATTTATTATTCACGAAAATTGCCAAAACACAAATATTTTGTAAGAAATGTATCACAAATGACTTTTTTATTATATTTATTTGGAAACTGCAACAGCTGATTGTGAGTTAACAACTAACAACTATTTTATCAGGGGTGCCGTGTCGTTAATTTGTTAAATGTTAATCCGCGGTAGCGCGTTAAATATACAAAAACAAAATGCGTGTAAAAAAGTAACGATTAACGACTAAAGCTACGGTCAGACTTATCAAATATTTGACGAAAAAAACGGAACCAACAACCAAACTAAAAAATCATTTCGCTTAATATCAATATTTATTTTGATTAAAATTCCACATCTTACAAAAAACTGTTTTTTGCTATGTCTAGTAGTATAATTAGTTTATTTTGTAATATTAAGACCATTTTAAATCTCACTAACTATTAACAAAAGAAGGGGTTACGCTTATTTGATCAAATATTTAATAAGTGTGACCGTAGCTTAACAAACTAACAAGCTCGGTGTGAATACCACTAGTGTTCTGTTCTTCGTTAAAAAACAGAGTTACTGTAGTGGCTCTGTAGACATACATAATATTTTTATGATCTATAGTGTTTCTTTTTAAACTTATAAAGAAATAAGCAAACAAAAATGCTTAGCAAGGACCACAGTACAAATAGCTTGTGTGTGTATAGTGTACATGTGTTGTTTGTGTACCAATTTTTGCTGGGTTTTTGTTTTTGTTTTTTTTTTTTTGTATATATGTATTTTGTGTTTGTAAAAACAATTGGGTTTCAACAACTGAAACGAACGAATATTAATGTGCTGAACCGAACTTAACGAAGTTTTTGGTAAAAAAACAGAACGCAATAAAAGGTTCTCATCTTTTTAATTCGGATTAGCAAAGTAAATATTATTTTTGTGTTCAAAGATCACAAACAGAGAAACGTTTTCTTTTAATGGTTTACTACACAAACCGAACACTAAAGAACAGTATGTAATGTTTTTTTTTTGGAACTCAGGTTTTTATACAATTTTTCACCTAAATCATAAAGCGTTTTCTATAGATCAATACAATGTCCCAAAAGAAGAGTTTAAAAAAAAAATAAATAAATAAAAAATATTTACTGTGTAATACTAATTATAGAAAAATGTTCGCAATAAAGAAATTTGTATGTTTTGTATGTTTTGTTAGTTTCGCCTTAAGTAACATTTTTTAGCTTTTAAATATTTATTGGTACAGCTGGAAATTCTTCTTATCTTATCTTTCCATTATGATTAAATTACTTTTAACATTTGTTCAAAAACGTGTTAATTATTACCTGCACATGCTCCACCTTTGACTGGCTACCAGTCTTGAACATTTTCTCCAGTATAACTCCATCGCAATTCTCATTGGTGGCAACAAAAATACTCTCCCAACCTGTTGCATGTGATTTTTTGTTAATCTGTTTGTTATTGAAAGTATCGAATTTTTTAAACAAAAATGATTTATGCTGAATAAAATATCAATTAATGTTTAACGATTTTTCTTATTTCGTTTGTTAAATTATTCACAAACTTTTCAATTTAAATTAAGCGTAAGGCACTCATTCCTTCACAGGTCTAATTAATTGAAATTCATTCATGCGTGTGCGTGTATTTCAAAGTGTTTTTATTTTTGCGTAGCTTAATTTGAAATTGTAAGTAATTAATAGTTTTGAAAATTGGCTTTAATTACTTGTTTATGGCAAGTAAATATTGAAAAAGGAAACATAAATAAAAAAAAAAAAAAAATAAAACACTGAAGTATTTAAACAAACCAAACATATAAATTTTAAAATTTTAGAAAGGAATTTATCTGCTTGTAATAATTTTGTAGATGAAAATAGAAAAAAAAAAAATAACAAAGGCTCTTTAATATTTTCTTAAAGAAATTTTCTTCATTTCGAAATATTTTCTAAAAAAAAAAAATATAAATTATTGGCACATTTTGAAAGAAATTTATTAAGACCAAAAATATGCGCATAAAGATTTACTATCGAGAAACAAAAGACGCTGTATACAACTCCAAAACAGCCATCGAAAAGATATTTTGAGACTTGCTAGCAAACTAAGTCTTCCTTTTGAAGGACTCCGTAGCAGCTGCAAAAACTTGAAACTGAGGAGACTGAGGAGTTCATCTCTTTTGCGGCTTTTAACAGACAAGATATCTCCGAGGTATCACATCAAATATGGAATCCTTGCCCTTTGCAAGTTTTATCGACTTATTAATATGGAGTCACTGTCGACTCATATTGATTTCGATTTAATTTACTTTCAAAATAAATAGTGGTCCAACCATAATGTACGATGTTAATAGTGAGTCACACCTTAACGACAAGTTTTTTGCCCAACTCAATTTGACATTTCTTCGGTTCAGTGTTTGATAAATTCAACCCTGGAGGGGTACACAATTGAGCGTGTTAAATTTTTTTTTATCTTTTGAAAAAATGGTCGTTTAAAGTGATTTTTTTGGTCAGTATAATCGACCAAATGGGAGAATAGTGCGCAAATTTCAGCAAACCCGGTCTGTAGGAAATGTAAAAACACCTGTGCATCCTCACCCAGTTTGTTCTGCGGTAAACATTGCTATTGTTCGCGATAGGTGGCAGAAGAGGTCAACCAAAAAGTTACCGTGAATGGTGTTCTCAATCGCGAGATGATAACAGGCTTCTTGTGGCCAGAAATTAAGAATATGGGCCTTGACGATATGTGGTTCCAACAGGATGGTGCCACTTGCCACACCGTCAACGAAACAATGGCTCTTTTGAGCGAGAAATTCAATGGCTGTGTTATCTCACGTCGTGGCTATGTTAATTGGCCGCCTAGATCACGTGACTTGACACCGTTGGACTTCTTTCTTTAGGGATATTTAAAAGAAAAAGTGTACGCCAAAAAGCCAAGAACAATTCAAGAGCTAAAGGATGAGATAATTTGGCACATTAACGACATTGAACCTGAATTATGTCTCAGAGTCATCGAAATATGGACCATTAGAAAGAGGTATGCCACCGAAGCTGTGGCTAACATTTGTCCTATATTTTGTTTCACACATATTTGTCATAGATGCTTCTATCGGGTGTTTTTTTCAGTGGTATAGAACTTCGAATTGAAATAAAACACAAGAAAATCGTTTTAATGACCATCAATTTGGCTTTATTGGAAGGATAATTTTATGCCATTAATGTTTAAATATGATTTCAGGCATGCGGCCGCCGCGGCTGGCTCGAATAAAGCCAATTCTACAGGTCCAATTTTCAACCACTTTTTCGAGCATATGGGGCCGTATGTCGGCAATAACGCCACGAATGTTGGCTTCCAATTCCCCTAACGTTTCTGGTTTGTTGGCGTAGACGAGCGACTTCACATATCCCCAAAGAAAATAATCCAATGGTGTCAAATCACACGATCTTGGTGGCCAATTGACAGGTCCATTCCGCGAAATTATGCGCTCATCGAATGTTTCCTTCAATAAATCGATTGTGGCGTGCGCTGTGTGGCATGTAGCGCCGTCTTGTTGGAACCACAACTCATCCACATTCATGCCATCCAATTCGGGAACAAAATAGTCGGTTATCATGGCTCTATACCGGTCTCCATTAACGGTAACTGCCTCTCCAGCATTATTTCGGAAGAAGTATGGCCCAATGACTCCACCAGCCCATAGAGCACACCAAACAGTCAGTTTTTGTGGATGTAATGGCGTCTCAAGGATCTCATGTGGATTCTCTTCACTCCAAATGCGGCAATTTTGCTTGTTGACGTAGCCATTCAACCAAAAATGAGCCTCATTACTGAACAAAATTTTGCGATGAAAATCAGCATCGAGATCAATCTCATTTTCGGCCCATACACCAAGCGTTGTTCTTTTGTCAACCTGTTCATGATGAAATGGCAAACCAAACTGAACATAAATGACATTAGAGTTGCCAGATTTGACCACAAAATGCCAGTTTTATCTCTATTCGAAAAACAAACCTGTAAAAAAACACCCTTTATCATAAAAATAATATCAAGATAATTCTCTGAAAACTTTTTATTTTATTAACAACTAACATCGTGCTTTTACAATTATATAATTTGCATTTATTTTATTTTCAAGCTTTTCTGATTTCATATAGATTTTTATTCATTAACAGATGTAAAAAAATCTGTTACAACAGGCGCGTTGCTTTGAAATGTTTTTGCATAGTTTTTAACACGAGAATGCGGCTTAAATTAACAAAAAATTACCGATTCATCAATCATAATTTAGCAATTTAACTTAAATGTAAGTCAACACCACCAATAAAAGAGCCAGAGTTTCATTTTTATCTGAACTAAACTTTATTTAAAATAATTAAATTAAATTAAATTAAAAGACTTAAAGGCTCTTTAAAGATTATATTTTTCTGCGAAAAACAAATCTTAAAACACTTAAGTCACAATCATGGCTCTACAACAACAACTATTGTCAGCTTAAAGCAAGTTCTAATGCATCGGTGAACAAACCGATACACACTATCGATTTCTAATTTGATTCTAATATAATTAACGGTATTTTGTTGATTGTTGTTGGACTTTTAACCGTTGTCAATATAAATCAAACATTCAAACCTGTGTAACAATAAATTTAAAGAAATAAATGAATGGAAACTGTAGAAAAATTCTCATAATACATACATACATGTCATACAAGTCGACAATAAACTCAAGTATTTCCGTTTCACTTTTCAATAAGAATTTCAAAAGCAAACTACATAATTAAATCAAATGCAATTGATATTCAATAAAACAAAACCGAACAATAATCAGAACAATTTGAAAGTTTTATTTTTAATACAAAACTTTTAACTTTTTGATTGAACACAATCTGTTATTGCCAAACATCCTGTTCGGATTCGATTTAGCGAATAATTAACTGATTTTAATTTAATGATTTATTAGGAAAAATTAACACAAGCTAATCAGATAATTAAAAAAAAAAAATGTTTTCTAAGAACTAGTTTTAATGGCTGGCAGGCTTTTGGGGAGATTCACAAGAAACTATGGATTGCACTATGGGTCGGAATTACATTCGGGCAAAGACTTTTTAATAGCAAAAAATCTTCACTTTAAAAGCAGTGAAGGTTTTTCAAGAAAAACTTTTCAATCACGATAGAACTTGGCTTAGCGGGGTTAGAATTAAAAACGTTGTAAATTATATAGCATTATAAATAAATGAATGAATAAAACCAAAAAAAAAAAAAAAAAAACTGGAACTAAACTAGAACTAAATTAAAAGTGAACCAGCACTGAACTAAATGGACTGAACTCAAAATAAACCAGAACTAAGCTAAATACGAACAAGAACTGAACTAGAACTGAACTAGAACTGAGCTGGAACTGAACTAGAACTGAACTAGAACTGAACTAGAACTGCACTAGAACTGAACTAGAACTGAACTAGAACTGAACTAGAACTGAACTAGAACTGAACTAGAACTGAACTAGAACTGAGCTGGAACTGAACTAGAACTGAACTAGAACTGAACTAGAACTGCACTAGAACTGAACTAGAACTGAACTAGAACTGAACTTGAACTGAACTAGAACTGAACTAGAACTGAACTAGAACTGAACTAGAACTGAACTAGAACTGAACTAGAACTGAACTAGAACTGAACTAGAACTGAACTAGAACTGAACTAGAACTGAACTAGAACTGAACTAGAACTGAACTAGAACTGAACTAGAACTGAACTAGAACTGAACTAGAACTGAACTAGAACTGAACTAGAACTGAACTAGAACTGAACTAGAACTGAACTAGAACTGAACTAGAACTGAACTAGAACTGAACTAGAACTGAACTAGAACTGAACTAGAACTGAACTAGAACTGAACTAGAACTGAACTAGAACTGAACTAGAACTGAACTAGAACTGAACTAGAACTGAACTAGAACTGAACTAGAACTGAACTAGAACTGAACTAGAACTGAACTAGAACTGAACTAGAACTGAACTAGAACTGAACAAGAAATTAACTAGAACTGAACTAGACCTGAACTAGAACTGAACTAGAACTGAACTAGACCTGAACAAGAACTGTACTAGAACTGGACTAGAACTGAACTAGAACTGTACTAGAACTGAACTAGACTAGTACTAAACTAGAACTGAACGATGTTGTTGTTTACGTGTGGGCTGTAGATAACATATGTGCTGTTATTAACATGAGTTTTGCCGCCGTTATTGTTAACATATGTGTTGTTTACGTGTGTATTTATATTCAAGTGTATGTTGTTATTAACATTTATGTTGTGGTTAACATGTGGGTTAAGATTGTAAGGATGTATGTTGTGAATGTGTTGTTTTTTATAAATGTGGTTGTTCAGGACGATCGTGTTGTTGTTTATGATATGAGTGTGTTGTTATTAGCAATTGTGTTCCTTATAACTAGCTGGTTTCTGCTAACATTGGTGTTGTTTACGTGTGTATTGTTGTTTACATGTAGGTAATTGCTATCACTGAGGATTTTGTATACTTGTGTTGTTGTTGACCTGTTCACATGTGGGTTATCGTTACCGGTGATATTGTTTACGATTTTATTCCTGTTGTTAATGTTGTTTCTGTAAACGTTTTAGATGTTGTTTACGTGTACGTTGCTGTTAATACGCGGACTGTTTTTACACTGAATTTGGCTTACAATTGTATTATTGTTGTTGTTGGCTGTTGTT
Organism: Pollenia griseotomentosa; assembly: GCA_963931875.1. Classification (NCBI taxonomy): domain Eukaryota; kingdom Metazoa; phylum Arthropoda; class Insecta; order Diptera; family Polleniidae; genus Pollenia; species Pollenia griseotomentosa. Next base: position 158,095,321 of record OZ007562.1, on the reverse strand, counting down.
TACGTGTGTTGTTTGCATGTGATATATTGATAACTGGAGTGTTGTTGCTGTAAGCATTTTGTATTTGTCGTTATTGATAAGGTGTGTGTTGTTGCCGTGAATATTCTTTGCTCTTGTGTTGTTGTTGATACGTTAGTTTAGTTACAGGTATGTTGTTGACGCAAATATGTTGTTGTTTTCATGTGTGCTGTTGCTCATTATCTGGCCAGACTCTACGTGTGTTTTTTTATATACAGTTGTGTTGCTTTTGGTATTTATGTGTTGTCTGTGGTTGTACGCGTTGTTGTTGTTGTTGGAATTGATGTAAAGGTACATTGTTGTTCACCCTTCCGGAGATTTTTTTAACAGATTCTGTATAAAAGTTAAGTGGATAACTTAAAGTTAATAAAATAAAATTCTCAGGATTGAAAAAATGTTAATAATAATAGCATAAATAAAAAAGTATTGTTTATTCTGTACCACCCTGTATATACTATTAAAAAAGCACTACTTATTATAAAAATCGAAATTGGTTTTGTGCAATTTATAAAAGTTTAATGTTTTTATACCCTCCACCACAATTAGTTGTGAAGAGGGTATACTAAGTTTGTCATTCCGTGTGAAACTTTTTTATTATTCATCTCAGACCCCATAAAGTATATATATTCTGGCTGCTTGAGTTATTCTAAGTCGATTTAGCCATGTCCGTCTGTCTGTCCGTCTGTCCGTCTGTCCGTCTGTTGAAAATACGCTCACTTTCGAAAAACTCAAAAGAAATAAACAAACTAGGTGTCAAATTGCTTGTAGTTATCCTAAGCAGTTTGGGATTGAATTTCAGCAAAATCGGTTCAGTAGGACCAGAGCTATGAATCAAAATGTGGAACCACCACCTTCAAAAACTTGATAATTTTGTTACAAAAACTAACATAAATGATGCAAAAATGCACGGAATGACATAAGATTTTGCACAAGTCCGTTTTATTCGACTAGAAATGACACTGTTTCGTGAAGATCGGTACATAATTTACCCTAAGCCCCATATAAACACTTCTCCCGGAAAACAGTTTAGTACGCCTTAAACCGTAAAAAATAATGCAATCATAACAAATTTTGGCTCGTCACAATTTTATAGGACTATAAATGATACTGTGAAATTTCGTGAAGATCGGTACATAATTTACCCTAGGCCCCATATATGCCCTACTCCCGGAAAACAGTTTAGTCTCCTTAAACCATAATTAATAACAAATCGTCACAGTTTAAGATAATAATAATAAAAAGACGTCATACAGATATTACTCCTTAAACATTCGAACTGTCGGTGGAGGGTATCACAGATTCGGCACAGCCGAATATAGCATTCTAACTTGTTTCTATGTAAGATTGAATTTGGATTTCGGATGACCTAGAGACTGAAATTGCACTGTACTTAAACAGTACCTGAACTCCTCTAGAATCTCTTTCCTTTTCTATTAAGTATACTTTTTTTTGATGAAATAATTTTTTTCTTTGAAAACTCTTTCCATCTTAGATATTTTTTGTAACAACACTTTTCAGTTGTAATTAAAATTTATAAGAATTAAATTGTTCTCTTTCAAAATTTGTTCCCATAGTGCTGGCTTAAAACAATGAATTGTATAATTTTAATAATGTTGTAGCAACAAAGTCCTCAGCCATTAGCCAAGATATAAAAAAAACACACATATGAAAACCAAACAAATCATAAAATTGACAATTAAATTAATTTTGTTGTTAATAAAATAATTAAATCAATTACTAAAGCGTAAACCACCTAAAAGTTTTTTATTTTTTTTTTCTTCACACAATTAAAAGAAACAAAAAATTTTGCAGAAAACTTTAAATTTAATGCGATCGAATTAAACAAATGCATGTCTTAGATGTATATGCTGTTTTTTTTAACCAACTTAAAAGCCGGCGTTTGGGAAACCGCAAAAATTTAAAAGGTTTCCGGTTAAATAAATAAAAACTCACGCAAAAGCAAATGAAATTCTTAAGCAAATACAGAAAGCAAAACCAAACAGCAAACACAACAAAGCTTTTGTTTGACAAAAGAATAGAAACAGCTTTGATTTTCTGGTTTCGCTTTGCTTAAAGTCACCCTTCGCTAACAGGGGCTTACTTCAGCTTTAAGCTTTAATAAAAACTTGAATGAAAAGACTTTTACTACAATGATTTTGTTAACACAATTGTTGTAACATATTGGTGTTTGTTGTAGTGTGTTTGCTTATTTCTGCTACAACGTTGGATTGTGTATTTGTGACTTTTTAAAATGTTTCCCTCCATTTTATTTGTTTTGTGTTTTTTTTTTGTAGATTTTGATTTTTCTTAACATTAAAGAACTATAAATATTGCATGCCGTTTTCAAAATGAATCAAACCATAAGTTGCTTTACGCTTTAAAACACGCTAAAATCTAAATACTAATTTTTTTTAAATAAAAACGTGATTTCAAAAAAATCTTAAAAAAATGTTCAAATTGGTAAGAGAAGTTAAGAAAAGGATTTTAAGTGATTGTAAACAAAAGACTTAATACACATACATGAAAAATGTCTTAATTTGAAATAAAACAGTAATTTTTGTGCTAATTAATTAAAATCGACTTAATAAGTGATGATTGAAAAATTAGTGAGAAAAAAAAACAAAAACATCTGTATTACAGGGAATTTCTTTGTATTCCGGCAATATTGTCTAGTAAATTCTTAATTCAGTGCAATAAAAATAAACATATAGTTTTTTTTTTAAATTTGAATTAAGTGCAAAGTCCTGCCTTAAATACAGAGTTCTTTCTTAAATTACATGGCGGATTCATTTGAGAAGAACACGTTGAAACTAATTTTTTACTCAAAAGTGATAACTTTTGTCCGCATAAAATTGTACTATACTCCAATTCTAGTTTAGTTCTAGTTCAGATCTAGTTCAGCTCTAGATCAATTCTAGTTAAGTTCTAGTTCAATTCTAGTTCAGTTCTAGTTCAGTTCTAGTTTAGTTCGGGGTCTGTTCTATATATGTTATAGTTTAGTTTTAATTCTGTTCCAGCGCTAACTCTGAATGCTTAGATTGAATACGAAGGGACCCTACTTCCGCCAATTTGTGAGGTGGGTTAAAAAAAGAGGGATATCCAAAAGACCGTAGGTGTTAAAAAAATTCAAAAATATATTTGTAATTGTTTATTTTTTTTTGTTTTTTATAATCAATAAAAAAGTCGATATTGATTTTTTTTTGCTTACGGCTTTTTGGAATTTATGGGACTTGATATTTTTCCAAAAGTTTTCTTTAACAAATAAATTTAAAAAAAAACAAAAAATTTCTAATACTCCTCGATTTTATATAAAGTCAGTACTCGTATAACTTACGTTTATAATATTTCAGATCGTTGCATTCTCCGCTCTCTTCGCCGTTGCCTCTGCTGGCTACTTAGGTGGCTATGGTTTGACTGCTCCCGCCTATCATGCTCCTGCTCTGGTCGCTGCTCCAGTCTATAAGTCATATGCTGCTCCCATAGTTCATGCTGCTCCAGTCATCAAAACCTACGCCGCACCCGCTGTTGTGCATGCTCCTGTAGCCACTTCATATGCCAATACATATAAAATCTCGCAAAAGGCCTATCCCGTAGTGCACGCTGCTCATGCTGTTGTAGCTGCTCCCGTCATTAAGTCATATGCTGCACCAGCTGTTCTAGCTGCTCCTGCCTATGGTTATGGTCATGGTTTGGCTTTAGGTCATGCCAGTTATGGTCACTCCATTTACCATTAAATTCTTTAGGAAGTTATATAATGATTTTGCTGCTTTCACGAATTTTATTGTGTTCACATGCCAACGACTACAAACTTAGAATGATTTTATGACTTTTTTTTAAACTGTGCTCTTTAACTACATTTTTTTTAATTTAATTTAATTTAACTCATTTCTTCTTTAGGGGAAATTTTTTTCAGAAAATTCCTCTAGAAATCATGTTATACATTTGTATTTCTTTTGTGTGAGTATTTTCGTACTTTTTAAAAAGTAAACTTTTGGCAATTTAATTATTTTCCTACCTTTAAAAGTATTATAATTCATATAAAGAAATCATTTTGCAAAAATTCATCACTACGAGAATTTTTTGTAAATTAGAAAAGAAACATCTTTTTTATTCATTTTAGATTTATTTTTTAGAACAAAACTAGAGAAAGAGAGCGAGAGAGAGTGTGTGTACCTGTACATTTATTTCAATTGTTTCGTTTATGGTTTTCTTTGAGATTTTTTCGAGTTTTATCTAGCCGTATTAAAGTAAAACATCCATTTTTATTAAAAATGAAATCGTTTGTTTCCATTATCTAATAAAATGTAAATATTTAAACATACGCAAACAGCAAGTTTGTCTCGAATATTTTGTAAATAAATAAAAAATTTACGAAAAAGAATTAAATTGGCATTTTTATTTGAAAATTCTTTATCCTAAGTCTCCAGTAGCCATCAAATGATGTTAAGAAATAATGTTATGAAGAAGCTTTCAAGATAGACTGCTTTGAAACGATGTTTAAACATGAGAAAAACTCTAACATGTTAAGTCTATACTTTCATATCTATTGTAGAAGAGGGTAAACAAAAATTAGAAAATGTTTCCTTAAATTTTATAGCTAGACATAAATCGCATATTTGGACAATAGTTATCACGGATACCAAATTTGTGACAATTTGCTACAAAAACATATTTGCGAAAAATTTCCTCTAAATACAAATTTTTTTAAATGTTCCTAAAAAATCCAAATCAAATTGTTGGAAAATTTCCTATGAATATCAAATTTTTGAAAAATTCGCTGTAAATATCAAATTGTTGAAAAATGCCCTATAGAAAGCCAATTTATGAAAAATTCCCTATAAATATCAAATTGTTGAAAAATTTCCTATAGAAAGCAAATTTTTGAAAAATTTCCTATAGAAAGCAAATTTTTGAAAAATTTCCTATAGAAAGCAAATTTTTGAAAAATTTCCTATAAAAAGCAAATTTTTGAAAAATTTCCTATAGAAAGGAAATTTTTGAAAAATTTCCTACAGAAAGCAAATTTTTGAAAAATTTCCTATAGAAAGCTAATTTTTGAAAAATTTCCTATAGAAAGCAAATTTTTGAAAAAATTCCTAAAGAAAGCAAATTTTTGAAAAAATTCTTATAGAAAGCAAATTTTTTAAAAAATTCCTATAGAAAGCAAATTTTTGAAAAAATTCCTAAAGAAAGCAAATTTTTTAAAAAATTCCTATAGAAAGCAAATTTTTGAAAAAATTCCTAAAGAAAGCAAATTTTTGAAAAAATTCCTAAAGAAAGCAAATTTTTTAAAAAATTCCTATAGAAAGCAAATTTTTGAAAAATTTCCTATAGAAAGCAAATTTTTGAAAAATTTTCTATAGAAAGAAAATTTTTGAAAAATTTCCTATAGAAAGCAAATTTTTGAAAAATTTCCTATAGAAAGCAAATTTTTGAAAAATTTCCTATAGAAAGCAAACTTTTGAAAAATTTCCTATAGAAAGCAAATTTTTGAAAAATTTCCTATAGAAAGCAAATATTTGAAAAATTTTCTTTAAAAGGTAAGTGTTTGAAAAATTTTCTATAAAAAGCCAATTTTTGCAAAATTTCCTATAAAATGAAAATTATCGCAAAATTTCCTATAAAAAGCAAATTATCGCAAAATTTCCTATAAATAGCAAATTATCGCAAAATTTCCTATAAAAAGCGAATTTTCGCAAAATTTCCTATAAAAAGCAAATTTTCGCAAAATGTCCTATAAAAAGCAAATTTTCGCAAAATGTCCTATAAAAAGCAAATTTTCGCAAAATTTCCTATAAAAATCAAATTTTCGCAAAATTTCCTATAAAAAGCAAATTTTCGCAAAATTTCCTATAAAAAGCAAATTTTCGCAAAATTTCCTATAAAAAGCAAATTTTCGCAAAATTTCCTATAAATAGCAAATTTTGGAAAAATTTCCTATAAAAAGCAAATTTTTGAAAAATTTCCTATAGGAAGCAAATTTTTGAAAAATTTCATATAGAAAGCAAATTTTTGAAAAATTTCCTATTAAAAGCAAATTTTTGAAAAATTTCCTATTAAAAGCAAATTTTTGAAAAATTTATTATAGAAAGCTAATTTTTTTAAAAATTTCTATAAAAACCAAATTTTTTTAAAATATCCAATAAAAAGCAAAATGTTTAAAAATTTCTTATAAAAAGCCAATTTTTAAAATTTCTATAAAAAGCATATTTTTGTAGAATATCCTATACAAAGCATATTTTTGAAAAATATCCTATAAAATTAAAATTTTCAAAAATTTTCAATAAAGATCAAATTTTCAAAAAGTTTCCTATAAAAAGCAAATTTTTTAAAAATTCCTATATTAAGGAAATTTTTCGAAAATGTCCTGTTCAAAATTTACTATAAGGAGCAAATTTTTAGAAAATTTCCTATAAATAGCAAATAATTAAAACATTTCCTATAAAGAGCAAATATTTTAAAAACTTCCTATAATTGTCGAGTTATTAAAAAATTTTCTGTAAAAAAAAAAAAAAATAAAAAAAATTTCCCATGAAAATGAAATTTTCGAAAATTATTCTTTAAATAAAACTTTTCTAATAAAAAAAGGTTGAAAAAATTTGCTATTAACCTAAATATTGTAAAGTTTTCATAAAATTAGCAATTCGTAAAAAAATAAGTTTAAAATAGTTCAAATTTACTATTTAGGCAAAGTTTTATAAAAATTTTTTTATTGACACTGAAATTAGGACTAATTAGTACTAACCTCTTCTTTTCTTTTCTTTAGGTATGTCCATGCTGTTGCTAAAAAAGGTAAGTCTAAGAAAGTTAAATTTAGGCTATCTTGTTAGTAACCTCTCGAATTTAAAAGTTTCGACCTTTGGGCTTTTCAGAATATGTATACAAATTTTTGTTTCATGCATTCATGGCAGCAAAAGAAACAATTTTATTATGACTTTTGTCGTTTGGTTGCAAGTAGCCATAAAAATGATTAAGATTTTAATTAGACTACATCAATTATATATTATTTTTTTTTTTAATATTATTTTACTTATAATTTTATTTATTATGTGTGTATTTTTTTCTCCTCATTTTTCAAATCACTAAATCTAACTAAAGCACATTTATAATGTAGTCGTCGAGGCCTTTTAACAAGTTGGTCTTTAAACACTCCAGTAGTCACACACCGGTGTTAAAAAAAAAGAATAATGCCAGCCATTTAGCCACAGCGTTAACACTTTTGTCTCGTTGTCCGTCGGTGCGGTCTTGTTTAGCCACTAGAAGTACAATAAAACATGAACTTCATGTTGAAAGATAAAATAATCTAAATTAAATGAATCATGAAAAAATGTAAAAATAAGATTTATTTAAAAAAAAAAATTACAAATAATAAACCTCATTAGTTTTTACCACTTTAGCATTAAAATAATGGAAACAAAAATTTGTTAAAGTTGTTAAATAAAAATGAGTTTCAAATTGAATTTTAAATTCAGTTTACTTAATTGTTTATTTTTTTTTTTGTTAATAAAAAAAATAAAATTTTTTTAAAACAGGTAGATCATTAAAACTCTACTGTGCAGAATAGCTGCACAGAGAAATATATATGATAGTTGTGATCAGGGATAACTAAACTATTTTTAAAGAAAAATTTTCTTACATATTACGATTATTTTAACTATATTTTTTACAACGCAACCATATCGAGCACTTACCGCAAAAAAAGCTTAAGCGACAAGAAACAATTTTACAAGAGAAGGATTTTTTTTTATTATATATCATAAAAATTGTGTATGAAATTTGGTGCTTAAGCTAAAATTGTTTTTGTTATAAAATCGTAATGGTACCTTATGCAAGTGTTGCCAATAAATTCATTTATAAAAAGAAACAAAAATTGCATATGATGTCACTTAAGCTGTTTTTGCGATAAGGGCTCGATATTATGTTGAAAACACATAGTGTTCGTTCGTTCGGGACAGCTTTCAAGCCCAATTTTTGATTTAAGAATTCTATTGCTTGACTAGCCCAGGGAGGGTGGGAGATCATGACCCCTACGAATTACCTGTGACCATATTTTACCATAGTTTTTCTCTGACTGTATGAACAGTACTCAAAGCTTTATTTAATGAACAAGGAATAGTATCGCCGTAATAAGAAATGTCAAAATATTTAAAATTAAACTTAATGAATATGTTAAAGTTCGAATATCGACTTAAATTACCCATTTTCTGTACTTGTGCCCACGAAGGCCCGTTAGGTGAACATCTTAATTCTAGAAGAGTTAATCTGCTAATTTTTAACGCCTACAAAATTTAAAAGGGGCATTACAAACTGTATTCCTGCTTAAGGTTTAAAAATGTTGGAGTTTCTAAAAATGGACCTTCCGACTTTTTTATTTGGGGAAGAAGTCATAAATTTTACTTGTATCGTTTATAAGAAAAAGGTAACTAAAGGGATCCTACACTTTCAAATATTCTTAAATCAAATAACAAACATTTAAAAATTTAGTTTCCTACCTGTCGAATATGCAAACCAAACAGCGCGGGTTCAAAAATTTAAACTTATACACAGCTCTGCAAAGACGGATTCAGCCTGCAATTAAGAGGTGGCCAAATTTTACATTATGTTCATCATAGGGAAAAATTATTCGCGATACCCTCAAAATCCAATTTATGATCTATGACTACTAGTGCAGAAAGGTGCATAATAACCCTATAATACAATCTGCGATCCTCGCTGGCACGCCAGCTAACCCTACTATACATTTTGTAAAACCCTTTAGAAGTGCAAACATTTATTTCCAAAGTGCTGAAATGTTTAAAATACTTCTTAGCGCAATGACTCTTTTGGTTAGAAATTGTATAAGACTTCATTCATATATTTCCTTACGACAAACATTTTAACAGATCTGATTGAGGCAAAAAAAAACCTTTTCGCCGTGCCGTCTTCCAGCCTAGCTCAACACTGAGCTCTCTAAGCGCATTGCAGTACCGCAGAGGGCGGTTAAGGTAGCAAATATGGCAGTGTGGTCGCCTGTCCCTCTGTATTTGTAGTAAAAGAAAAGAGAGAAGTATATACAGCTTAAAACAATTGCACAGATGACTGGTAGATTACACTGTTTGTAATTTTTTAATACACGGACAATAAATAACCATAAAGGACAAAAAAAAGACCCATGTCTCCCAGTTTTGCCTGAAGTTATGTACTTAAAATCTCAATAAACAACTTTCTAGAACATATGAACTTTCTAAGAATAATTCCTAACACCATTTAGGTAGCGCTTAGGTAGCCGCAAAAGTAAAACGGTGCTAAGAATAATTCCTAGGAAGTTCATATGCTCCAGAAAGTTGTTTATTGGGATCTTAAGTACAGTTTTGTAGTTGATTGTTTCCTTGAATTTTGAACGCTTTGCTACCTATGGACCTGAACAGCGGAAAAAAGCTAAAAAAATCTAATATTTTAAAGTTTTTTGCGATTTTTATCTTGAAGATGAAGTTTTTTGATTTTATATGTTTACAATTTTTGTTTTTAATGGCAAGAGCTACAACTTTGTCTCAGAGGGTTAATCAAAATTCCGAACGGTTTGGGAAAATGATCACTTTTTTGCAAAAATGACACCGAGGCCCTAAATCTTTAAGGGCCCATAAAAAAAAGTGCATGACTTTGGGCAAAACTGGGAGACACGGGTCTTGTTTTTTTTTGTCCTTTATGGTTATTTTTTTCGTGTTGCACTGTGTTATCGTGGTAGTTCACTTCTCGAAAATAGCCAAGTAGAGTCGAAAGGACTTCGTTTTGGCAAGACGACACCAGTAGCCGTAAGATATCTCAGTAGGTTTTGATAGTGCGTAGTTGCTTAGGAATGTGCTGTTCCTGACAGTCAGGGCAGGGCGGCTATTTGCAGATAAGGCGGAGGACCGTTCCTTCTTTTTCTCTGTTATTGCAACAGCGACATTGGTCGTTAAAAGAAAGTCCAAGTCAACTTTCATTTTTTTCTTGCATCCAAACAAGAGTTGCATTTTATTAATAGTTTTTCTCTTTGCAACTCTGATTAATATTTGTGTTAATGCCAATGAAATTGGTGATTCCCCTGTTTACACAAAGGTACATAGTCAAGGTTCACTCTATGAAAGTTTTCTTTTAGAAAGTCTGCATTTATGGATGAGAGGGGGAAGAGTACACGCTTTTATTCTCTCCCCACTCACCAATACACTTAGAATTTTTGAAAGAAAACTTCTGTAGTGTGAAGCAACATACATACTTATGTGTTGGAGAAGTTCCCAGTGGTAAATGAAACGAAGTACTTAGATAATAGCCAATGACGTTGACGTGACATTTTAGGCGAGCATTTAAGTACTTAGAATGTAAGTTTTGTGTAAAGTAAGTTGTCATGCGCAACAATAGCAATGTAAGCGGGGAGTCATCCATCGATTAATGAAACAAAGTTCAAAAATATAACCCAGTGATGGTTACTATGACATTTTAAGCGAGCATTTAAGTAATGAATTTGTAAATCATCTATAATCTAAATATCATGCGCCACTACCCACTCCTCCGATTACGATTTTAGTGGAGGAATCATCGGGATGTAAATGAAACGAAGTTCATAAACAAAACCCAATGAAGATTAGCATGATGATTTAAACGACCATGTAAGTACTTAGATTATAAATTATGTCTAATCTAAATAATCAAGCGTAACTTTCATAACTCCGATTACGATGTCAGCTTAGAGTCATCCAGTGACAATCAAACGAATTTCGCATATAAAACCCAATGACGATTTGCATGACATTTTAAGCGAGAATTCTAGTACCTACATTGTAAGCTACGTCTAATCTATATAATCATGCGCAACATCTACAATTTCGATTATGATGTAAACGGGTAGTCAGCCACTGTCTAAATGTAAAAAATACCGTTACTTTTGTATGAATGAAAAGCAACATGCAAAAATGTAAAAAAATACATTTTAGTTCAAGGTTAAATTTCGTGTGATAAAGTGGTTTGTGTTTCAAAATTATTTTTTGAACAAAGTGAATTATTTGTTTTAATAAACTTTAATTTAATAAATAAATAACTTAATAAACAAATAATAATTAAATAATTTATTAAATAAATTAAATATGTAAGGCTTTTCTTCAAGAAATTTAAAGCGATTGGCGAATGTTGAAAAAAAGAACAGTGCAAACAAAAAAGTTAAAGGAAGCACCAATTTAAATTATGACAAAAAAGAAATAGATGATAGTGCTGAATATACGAGTGTTAATGCAAATACAAGTGAAAAAATTGATTATGAAGAAACTGAAAATTCCATAAAGAAAAAATTAATTATTTGGTATAATAAATTCAATCCAGGAAGAAAGTGTTTTGACGAGTTACTACAAATTTTAAAATCGGAAAACATTAACGTACCCACTTCAACCAACACATTGATTAAAAGGCAAAATAACATCATCTTGCGAAGCGTAAATCCAGGTGAATACTTCCATCTTGGTGTAAGGAAATATCTAGATACAATTAAAACTAAAATTATAGGATACGAAGTATTATATTTAGACATTGGCATTGATGGCTTGCCATTATTTAAAAGTTCTAGAAAAGGCTTGTGGCCTATTATGGGTCATATATACAATTTAAATATGTCTGAAGTGTTTTTAATAGGGTCATATTTTGGAGAAAAAAAGCCAGGAAATGTTGACCAATATTTACATGATTTTTTATATGAAATGTCCGACCTTGAAGAAAATGGCTATGTTGTAAATCATGTGACGGTAAAAATTAAATTACGGGCAATAATATGTGATTCTCCGGCGCGATCATATCTTTGCGGCACTGTGGGACACAATGCGTTTAAAGGTTGCCCGAAATGTACACAAACTGGCAGAAGAGTTGCTAATGTCACAGTATATAGCGATCGTGTTGGAATTCTTCGAACAGATGAGGACTTTTCAAATCGAAGAGATCTGGAATATCATACTGATTTATACAAACAAGAAAAAACTTCTTTTGAAAAACTAAACGTAAAAATGGTTACTCAATTTCCCATCGACGTGATGCATTTAATAGACCTAGGTGTAACAAAGAAAATCCTCCATTGCCTTATTCACAGGGAATCTCTGCTTCAAAAGCTAAATAAAGAACAACTTGATTCGATATCGCAAGATCTCATTTCTTTAAATTCCTTTGTTCCTTGTGAATTCGCAAGAAAGCCAAGAACCCTGGATGAGATGCCGAGGTGGAAAGCCATAGAGTTTAGGCAGTTTATTTTATATACATCCATCGTCATTTTAAAAGATTTTTTATCCTATTATCACTGGATGTTACTGCATTGCTCTTATAGACTTTTGCTTTCCGATACTAATCACTTGAAGCAAATTGATATCTCTGAAAGTATGCTAAAGGATTTTGTAGAAAATTTTACAACTTTATATCCCGAAAGGAGATTGACTCAGAATATTCATAATTTGTTGCACATTTCGCAATGCGTTCGCGATATAGGACATCCACAAACATTTTCAGCCTACAAGTTTGAGAATTTCTTGCAAATTGTTAAAAGAAAAGTAAAAAGTCCGAAGAATGTTTTACAACAACTAAATAATCAGTTTTATTTGCAAAAATGTCCTGCAAGGAAAAAACGTATTGAAATAAATAAAAACAAAAACGGTGTCATCAAATCTTTTTCTACGGACTTATTTACAGTAACAGCAAAAAGACCGAATAATATTTGTTCGATATCGCCCGGAGTTCCATTCGTAATTACCTCATTTTTAGAAGAAAATTCCGAATGTTTTGTGGTTGGAAAAAAGTTTAAGTCGCTGGACAACTTCTTCGAAATGCCATTAAAATCAGGTCCTGATATTGGAATATATATAACGTCGCCATTCGCTTTAAATCATGAAGAAAAGTATCCTGTAAGAGATATTTTATTTAAATACGTATCACTACCATACAATGAAAATATTGTTTTAATACCCATAATTCACACTAACGATATTTATTAGCTTTAATATATTAAAAATAAAAATGTCGATTCAATATAAAAATTACCAAGACGAAAGCATATTAAATATGCTGGAAAAAGTAATAAGTAATCAAGCAACCATATTGGAAAAAATTGGGAAAATCGAAAGTGATCTAGAAAAATTAAAAGGTATGTATGCTAGTAAAGCTCTTTTTTTACTTTTTAGGGTATCATGGTAAGGTTAGAGTGGCAGTCAGGAAAAAAACAGAATTAAAAAAATTAATGGTGTAATCTTTTTCCATGTCAGCTTATGCTCTTTCTTATTTACATACATACATACATACACAAATAAATAATTCATTATAATTTTTTCAGCTGACCAAAATCAAGCCACTGCAATAATCAAACAGCTTGTCAAAAAAAACGTGCATGTAGGAAGTGATACTGATTTTCCAATTTCAAGCTTCGAAAAAATGGAAGAGCTGAACAATCTTATTTCCAAAGATCAAGATTTTTATGTAAGTACTTAAAATTAAAAATATTTTTTGGCTGAAGCTAAAGTTTCACGATCAACTTTTGCTTTCAAGACTTTTACACATACTGCAATCAATTTATACGTAATTTCCTTACAAAATGCCTTCAAGAAAACATAAATTTCATTTAAACATTAAATTTACTTAAGAAGTTAGTATCTTATATTTATAATTGAAGGAAATTAAAGCAAAAATTAATCGTCTGACACCTAAGTAATATCGGTTTTTTCCTAGATTTCAAAAATAAAAACAATTTTAAGACCCGGAGGTTTGGAAAAAAATTTTGATAGAATAGTGGACAGCAATGTTTATATATCACTAAACTATGATGGGGTGATCGGAAAAAAAGGATTAAAGGAATTTAAAGCATTACATGATACAATTTTCGGTAAGTTTATTTATAAATTTATTTCCATCGCTTACTTGCTACAATAAGGTCATAACTCGAAAACTTTTGTTACCGTGTTATAACCCTATTGTAGGAAGTGAGCTACATGTATTTATATTGACTTTTTTATAGAAGCTGTTCGGGAAGAGGGTCTTGGATAAATTTAAAAAGGATTTGCAGCACTGCTTCAAAATTTATAAAAATAGATATTTTGCTAAGAAATGTAGAGAAAATAAGAAAGAAAACTACTTGAAATAAAATTTTCACATATACATTTAATTATAGATTTTTAATTTTTTTAAATAATATTATTCAATTTATATTAAATTTTTCTCTATGAATAACTTAATGAATTAAACATAAATATTTATCTATGAAATTCAAAGAAAAGAAAATTGTTACAGGAACACTTTAAGTTTTCAAATTATTTTTTATTTTATACTTATTTACTTTGAACTATTTGAGTCATACTTTTTAAATTATTTTAAATATTGCAATAATAAAAAATTAATGAATTTCGATCAAAATATGTCGCCAATTTTAGGCTTAATTGCATGCATTATTATTTCAATTACAAACCATTAGGAACAATAGTACAGTGAATGAAATTTACTTATTCAGATATGGAAAGCCATGAATTGTATCAATGGTAAAAGAGCTAAATGAAAAAAAACTAAAAACCCGTATGTATTTACAATAAGTGAATTTAAACTACTTAAAAAAAACATCTAAGTAAATACTTATACCAAAAGATATTAATTTTTTCTCATAATTAAAAATATATTAATAATATATTAATTAATAAAAAATATATTAATAATATATTAATAATTAATTTATAATTTATTAATAAACTAATTAATAATGGTAATTCATTTTCTAAAATATGGACGAGTTTTTAGTTTCCATTTATTGAAGTTGTTTGCCATCGCTAAAATTCATGTATTCTTAATATGCGGCTAAATAAATTTCGCATACTGTACCACAACATAACATTAACTTACAAAAGTAAGTTGGACTATAATCTACATGCATTGCATTCTTATTTGCAGGTGTTAATCGGTGTATCATTTAGTTCCCTTTAAACTCCGCTTTTAATGTGAATGCAATTGTACTGGCGCTTAATGACTTCGTCACTTATTTTTCAAGCATAATGTGCTCTGATAGGTGACACATTCAATTACATTTTAAGCAGAAGCGCATCGGGGGTAGAGAGAGTGCAAGAGCGCGAGAGTTCATTGTTGATAGATTACATCGTCCCTTACTTTTAAATCAAGCGCGCGCTTGAAAGGCTACATTGTCGCTTTGATTGTAAGGGAGTGCGCACCGATTAACCAGCCTATGACAAGTATATGCTAAATTTAAGGGAGGTAATAAGCAAAGGTGTCATCACTGAGGGCTACTAAATATCGCTTAGATCAGCGATTACGTCATGGGCTTTTTTACCACTGGGTTGTTTGCTAAGCTCGTATTGTCTGATTAATGGTATAAACACAACTGGGACGTCGGCAAGAATTCGTTGCGTAAATTCGTCAAATGAGACACAATAAGTGCGTGAATTCCAGGTATTAATGCGACTTGAATTTTTAAACAATTTTACATTTTTTTTGACATTACTTCATTTTTTATCGATAACTTTAGTAACATTTTTGACAGTTTGCCATTTATCTTAATACAGCTTAACTCTTTGCACTTGGTAAATTTTTTTATTACATTATATTTGTACTGTTCACCAAAACTTGAACAATGCATTAAAAATGTAGTGTCATAAGGGCTTTAGCAAATTTTTGCCATTCCTAATAGTCTAAGGGACTTTAAACCAATTTTATGGGTTCTTTGAAAAATGAAAAATGTATTATTATGTTATTATCGGATATTTTTAACTGATTTAGCGATTTCATATAAATTTTTGGGTTTGTTTAAAATTTTGTAATTTTTCGCGAATTTTAGCCATGTTCGCGATATAAGCGATTTTTATCTGTAAGGGTTGTGACTTTAACGATTTTTAAAAAATATAAGACATTGCTATTATGCCGCTGTTAGCAATTTTTACCGAATTTTTGCCATTCCTTATAGTTTTAGAGACTTTTAATCAATTTTATGGCTTGTTTGAAATATTCAAAATTTTCTCGAATTTTCGCCATTTTTGCAAATTTTAGCCAAGTTTGCAATAGAAGCGATTTTTTTCTGTGATTCTTTGCAGCTTTTACGATTTAGCTGCGGTAAGCTGTCCCTGTCCCAATTTATTCATCGTTCGTCTGCGTAAGAAATAGAAATAAACCTATCGCAGTGTTCGTTACGCAGGACGAATTACGGTGTACGCAATGATTGTGTGTATTTTCATACATACCAATGTGTTGTATTTCTGATGACGAATATTCGTTGCAAATAATTCGACGTTCGTCCCAGTTATGCTTCTAGCATAAGAAGCACAAAATGGCTTTTAGAAAGTTTGATTCTCATCAGCTATAGCTTTAATCTTTTGAAATAATAAACTTGTAACTTCTTCATAAGCGGACATCCCTGATAACCAGACACAAACACCGCGACGGTGAGTGTCCACTTATGGAAGGTTTTACGATTTATTAGTTTCATAGTTTTATTTTAATCAAGAGAGAGCTACATTAACTGGGCCATTTTACATGCTTGAAAATTGCTTTCAGTTTTTAGACTTTTTATGAAAAAAAACTCAAGTTATTTCTTTTACTAGAGCCCAGCTATCAAAATAAATCATTATGAATAGCTTATAAATTTAACTAAGAAAGTTTTAAAACGTATAAGTAGAACACATTTTGGTTAACTCGTCTGCCTTGTCACATTCTGGTCATTAATATTATTTAATTTTCTGTTGGAAAAAAGGAGTTTTATTATTGTTTGATTTGTATTTAAATGTCAAATATACTTTATGCGGTAATTAAATTACCTGAAGAAACAACCTCTTTGATTAAAAGGGGCCTTAAGTAAGAAATTTTTTAACTACACCAACATTTTAAAAGTCATTTTTACATGACTTGAGTGAATTTGCATAGAAATTTAATACGCTGGTGTATGTTGTTGCTTATGATTAAAAAAGTTTATTCCCCGTTTTCACAAGTTACCAAAGGCAGAATTTTATCGGCTGTATAAAAAGTGTTGCATTATTACAACTTTACTTTAACGTACTATGTAGAATGAACCTTCCTTTAACTTATCGCTCACTTAAGGTTACAGTAAAGTGGAACCCTTTTTAAGCGGCCGACAAAATTCTATCTTTAGCTATAGGAAAGTTTAAAAACGGTTTTTAAAGATCTATAGATAGTTTTATTCAATTTCTATATTAAGGATATTGTAAAAAGACTTTTGTCATATTCTGTGGAGATTTTTAAGATTTTTTAGAAACTTGGAAAAACTTAATAAAAATATTTTTCAATGTTTGGTCAATTTTTAAAAATTTTGTATTTAAGTTCGCCCATCTTTGTTTTTTTTTTCTGTTAATTAAAACAATGGCCATCGCAAAAAAAAACAAACAAAAGACTAAAGAAACAAATATGGTTTACTACTGCGATCAATAAATAATTTAGTTGGGGACACATGTTTTCAATTCGTGGCAAGTTATTAAATCGACAACGTTTACATTTCAACAGAAATCATTTTTTGCAATGTTTGAAAGCAGTTTTTGTGCTACAAAAAGTCTATTATTGGTTTATTGCTCAATTTAAGTTTTTACAATTCTTGTAAAAAAAACAATACGTAATACAAAAAACTACTTAAAAAAAAGTAAAATTTTAGAAAACACATTTCAAATATTTAAACAAAAAAAATATTAAAATATAAAAAAAAACTCAAATAACTGACACATTGAAATCGGTTTTTCTTAAGAAAATTTACAGTAATTTTTACAATTTATTTATATTTTTTTTTTGTTTTGCTAAATTTTTAATTTACATTTAATTAATGTGCATTAATTAAAATTATTTTCTTTGATTTAACACACAATTGGTTGTTTAAGTGTTGCTTTGTTAAGAAAAAAAAATCATTAACCTCTATTAATTCATGAAAAATATGTAGTTTTACTATTTCATAATGATGTTTATATAGCTGATGATGTTCATAAATAAGTTATTGGGGAAAAATGCCATAAGAAGCATAATGAAAATAAAAATTATCCTATAACAACAAATTTTTGAAAAAATTTCCTATAAATGGCAAATTGCTTAAAATTGCAAATTTTTTAAAAGTTTCCTGTAATTATAAAAAAAATTTTTAAAGTTTCCTATAAATAGAAAAAATGTTTAAGAAATTCCTATAAATAGAAACATTTTTTTAAAAGTTTCCTATAAATAGCAAATTTTTTAAAAGTTTCCTATAAATAGCAAATTTTTTAAAAGTTTCCTATAAATAGCAAATTTTTGCAAAATTTTCTATAAAAAGCAAATTTTTGCAAAATTTTCTATAAAAAGCAAATTTTTGCAAAATTTCCTATAAAAAGCAAGTTTTTGCAAAATTTCCTATAAATAGCAAATTTTGGAGAAATTTCCTATAAAAAGCAAATTTTTGAAAAATTTCATATAAAAAGCTAATTTTAGAAAAATTTCCTATTAAAAGCAAATTTTTGAAAAATTTCCTATTAAAAGCAAATTTTTGAAATATATCCTATAAAAGCAAATTTTTGAAATATATCCTAAAAAAGCAAACATTTGAAATATATCCCATAAAAAGCCAATTTTTTAAAAATTTCCTATAAGAAGCAAATTTTTTAAAAATTTCCTATAAAAAGCAAATTTTTTAAAAATTTCCTATAAAAAGCAAATTTTTTAAAAATTTCCTATAAAAAGCAAATTTTTTAAAAATTTCCTATAAAAAGCAAATTTTTTAAAAAGTTCCTATAAAAAACAAATTTTTTAAAAATTTCCTATAAAAAACAAATTTTTTAAAAATTTCCTATAAAATGCAAATTTTTGAAAAATTTACTGTAAGCAAATTTTTGAAAAATTTCCTATAAAAAGCAAATATTTGAAAAATTTTCTTTAAAAGGCAAGTGTTTGAAAAATTTTCTATAAAAAGCCAATTTTTGCAAAATTTTCTATAAAAAGCAAATTTTTGCAAAATTTTCTATAAAAAGCAAATTTTTGCAAAATTTTCTATAAAAAGCAAATTTTCGCAAAATTTTCTATAAAAAGCAAGTTTTTGCAAAATTTCCTATAAATAGCAAATTTTGGAGAAATTTCCTATAAATAGCAAATTTTGGAGAAATTTCCTATAAAGAGCAAATTTTTGAAAAATTTCCTGTTAAAAGAAATTTTTGAAAAATTTCCTGTTAAAAGCAAATTTTTGAAAAATTTCCTATAAAAAGCAAATTTTTTAAATATATCCTAAAAAAGCAAACTTTTGAAATATATCCCATAAAAACGCAAATTTTTTAAAAATTTCCTGAAAAAAGCAAATTGTTGGAAAAATATCCTATAAGAAGCAAATTTTTAAAAAATTTCCTATAAAAAGCAAATATTTGAAAAATTTTCTT
Source organism: Pollenia griseotomentosa (assembly GCA_963931875.1). Taxonomy (NCBI): domain Eukaryota; kingdom Metazoa; phylum Arthropoda; class Insecta; order Diptera; family Polleniidae; genus Pollenia; species Pollenia griseotomentosa. Next base: position 158,075,945 of record OZ007562.1, on the reverse strand, counting down.
TAAAAGGCAAGTGTTTGAAAAATTTTCTATAAAAAGCCAATTTTTAAAAAATTTGCTATAATAACAATTTTCTATAAATAGCAATCTAATAAAAAAAAATTTTTATGATTTTCCATAAAATGTATAAATATTGGCCCAATTATTATTGGAATTTATTTGATTTTTTATCCCAACAATAATTTCTCTTGTTAGGCGCCCTCTTAAAATGTTATTTGAATATAATTAATAAGCATATACTAAATAATTGCTGCCTACTCAATTCACACAATAAAAAATTCACTGGAAAAAAAGCCGAAATGCAAAAATAAAGTACTACGAAATAATTTTTTAAATTGCTAAACTTTTACAGACGACCTCTTGTATCTGTCTGCCGCTTGGTTTAAAAGCGTACAAGCATTTATTTAAAAATGAATGAATTTTTTGTGAAGAAGTATCCGATTGAAATTTTCCCACATAATATTGTAACACATTCATGAACTTATTTTTTTTTGTCTCGTTTTTTTTGGTGGGTGATTACAATTCTTTTGTTTTAAATTTTATTTGTTTGTTTTTTATTCTTAAAAATTTGTCGTTGTTTTGCATTCATAATTTTACGTATTGAACATGCAAATTATATGTTTGAACTACTGAAAACAAATTATCTTGTAAAGTATTCGATTATTTTCGGATAATTTTTGTTGTTGTTTTTTTTTTTTTGTTCAGGTTCAATTCAATTTGCATTTCTTAACAAAAGACAAATCTATTAAGATTTTCATGGATTTGCTGTGTTGTATGGCTTAGCTTGAATTTATAACTGAATAATTTTTTTAAATTTATAATAAAACATTCATGAAAGCTTCTTTAGACTTTAAAAAAGCTTGAAGTTCTTAATTTTATAAACAGATGGCGATTAGAAGATGATCATTTTATTTTAAGGTGAACTTGAAATGGTGCATATCTTGACTAAGTATCACAATAAGCTTTTTAAAAGCTTAACTTAAAACACTTTTTTTTTTAAAGGGGTCTGCAATAAAACTTTTAATACAAATTTTGAATAACACATTTAAAGGTGCCCATACATTTGCAGTATTATTGATCAATTACCCAGATAGCATTTTGCATCCTAATCTAATCCTTCACAGAAAAAATTATTTTTCCAATTCAAACAAAAAATTTGTAGAATCAAAACATTTTTTGTCTGAAATCGGTCCTACAAACAAATTCGCATATTCAAACAATTTATTTGCATTTCGTTTATTGAAAAAAAACACTGATTTTTTCAAACAAATAATTTAACTGAATCAAACAAATAGTTTACTGAAAATCATATAAATTTCAAACAAATAATTTTGCTGAATCAAACAAAAAAGTTTTTGCACAAGCAATGACGCGCACACAAGCAAGCACTGTAGAAGTAGATGAAGGCAGAGCAGAACGGCGCCGGCTGGCTTTGAGACACATTTTTTTGTTGGGATAATTTTTGAACCAAGTCTTGTTTAAATACACAATGTTTTTCTTCTTCACTCACTGTTGCTGTATCCTTTCCTTGGCAGCAGACCGACTCGACATGTTTTTCGTCATCATTTTATTTCTTTTATTTGATGTAGGTATTTAACTAAACATTTTTAAAAAACTGAATACGGGATTTTGTTTTTCATTCTTTTTTACCAACTTTGAAACCAACAAAAAATTTATTTTGTTTCTTCTAATGTTGTTGTTGTTTAAAAAGAGTGAAACGTTTTTTACCAATTATTGTTTTTGTTGTTTTTTACTACAAACCTCGCCACGCTATTTTATCATCTTTCTTATAGTTGTACCTTTTCAAAGCGTCTAAAAATAGACTGTATGTGTTTTTTTTTTGTTGTTCATATATTTCACATAAAGAAGTGTTGCTTACGGTCAAATAAAAAAATGCAAAAACACGACAACAATAAAGAGCGTTAAATATTTCATACAAAATTATGTCAACATTTCTGTTGGCTAAAATAAAAATCAAACAAAAATATTAATTGAATCAGTAAAAAAATTTGTAGAAATTAAAAAAAATTCAAACAAGCGTTTGTTTGAAAATAATTCAGCAATAATTTTTTCTGTGTTTAGGAATCAGCTTCACGAGCAAAATACATACCCGTATACAGGCTCATTTTTCAATCATATGTAAGTGATACTCTGGTTGTGAGAAAATAGTACCCTACCGATGAATCACCTAAAAAAATCGTTTGTGATACAATTTTCTGATTCCTTTTTGAGCAGTTTATGCTAGTTTTTTTAATCATTATTGAGTCGTTTTTGGCTCATTTTTTTAATCGTAAATTACATAGTTTTTGATTATAATTAGTATTGTGGTTTTTTTGTTGAACTATTTATGGTTTTTAATCCAAATTTTTAATATTTTTGAACCAACCAAAAGTTATCGTTTTTTCGCAAAGAAGTAAATAAACAATTTTAACTAACAAATGTCCTCCGTGGATTCCATTTGTGGCGCGTTACCGAAAAGTAAAATTTTTCATGACTCTCGCATAAATAAACCAAAAGAAGTTGGTAATCAGCGATTGACAGCGATAGCCAATGTTGCTCTTAAAGACATATGACCGAAGACGCCGCCAGCCAAAAACAGTGACTTTCGCGATGAATTAGACGATCTTGCATCTCATGTGGATTGGCATCGTCCCAAATTTGACATTTAACTATTCATTCAGAAATCGATGTGGATGGTCGGCCTTATTATGAAAGTCGTTGTCGTGTTCGAAGTCATAGTCGTATGGAATTTTTGTTGATAAAAATTAAAATTTGCGATAATGACAATGTTAAACACATAAAAAGTTTGTCGTTACGATAACGACACTTGTAATAAGACCGGATGTTTCGATGAAAATTAGGGGAACATAAAAAAAATGTTTAAATTTTATCATGTGTACGAATCCGAATAAGTGACAGCGTATTTGCTAGATACAGCATCAACAATGTGACCGCTTTCAATAGTCAAAGTTGGGAAGTCTCTATTGGAAGACTCTTTTTGAGAAAAATTTCTCAAAATCTCTTTTGGATTTTTACAATGATTTATAGAGTTCGATTGTAGGTCAAGAAAAACATGCGGGGTAAGAATGTCTTTTTACACCCTTCTTCTTTAAAATTAATCTCTTCTTCTATAAGTATAAAAAACCGTCATGCCTGTTTCCCAAGCAAAAAACTTATGTTAACAATCCATTCTTAGTAAATATTTGTCTTTAATTTCTTTAATGGAATTGAAATGAATCTATTAAATTTTTCCTTAAACAACACCTCCTTTAAAACATATTCAACGTTTAAAGGAAAATTTCTACAAACTGCGCAGATTTTGTATTTCTATTTATTTATTTTTTTTTTAATCACAGAAAGTGTCTTCTGCATTTAAAATACGATATAAAAATAGTCGTGTCCATCATACACACATCGTCTGCAAAAGGCCAGCGCTTTCCGTCTAAACTACTTATAAAAATATTGAACTTTTCCATAAGAAAAGTAAATCCTCTAACCGCATTCTTTTCTTTTGCCCATTTCACTTATTAAATGCATTTAAATATTTTAAAACGCAAATCTATATGAAAGGGAATACCAGGAAGTATAAAACAAAAATGCGACGAAGTTGGTCAAGGGTTGTCAAATTCATATCAAACTATACAAACAAGACATGCCACATGCTTCAGTTCAGATTGTAGGCTATCAGGCCAATGAACACAGTATATATTTTTACATTCACAGGCATATACGAGGGCGGGTCAAAAAGTCCGTGAGTTTTTTAATATTCCACCTCTTAAACGAAAGAGAAACACTGTTCCTGTCAACAGGCTCCAGTTAGTTGATCAATCCTCTTTGAATAAGCTGCATCATTAAGTTTATATTTGAAAGCCGCAGAGTACCTCGTGATTTAGGAAAAACATGAAAAAGTGAATTTCGTGTGATGATTAAGCATTCCAGGACAAAAATCCATGTAGTAGGCTACGAATTGCTTCCTTGTCAGCCCTTTTCTCCAGATTTAGCCCTGAGAGACTCTTGCTTCTTTTTTAACCTTACGAAACGGCTCGGCGGAAAGAGATTTGACTCGACTGATGAAATCATCTCACCTAGAAATATTTACAGGGTGGGCCAAAAGTCACGCCTGCGTGTAAAAATTTAATAACTTTTTTTGTTTATTATTATTTTTTACTGTTTTTTTTTTAGATTTTATTCATCGAACCATGTTACCCCACCAAGCAAAGTTTAACGACCGAGCAAGTAACCAAAGGGGAAGACTTTTGTTTTTTCAATGGGCATTCAATTTTACTGACGCAACGAGCATATCGAAATTATTTTAACACCAGCAATGCACCTAGCCAAACCGCAATTAATCGTTTAATTGCACGGTTCCGACAAGAAGTTGCAGTGTTGAAGAATATCCAAAAAATTCAACGCCGTTCTGAGCAACTGGGCATCTCTAGAACATTATTTGGATGCATTTTATCACGTCATTTACACATGCATCCATACAAGGTCCAATTGGCCCAACAACTTTTACCAGTTGACACAAAAGTTATTTAATTTATACACGCAGGCATGACTTTTGTCCCACCCGATATTTTGATGACCTGACAAATCTTTTTTTTTTCTTCTTTTTTTTTTGGAACGAATAACAAAATTTGAAAAAAGTTAAACAAATAATACACAGAAAACATTTTTTTTTCAATTAAACCATTTATCAAACTTAAAATCTGCTTTAATTAAAAATTTAATCAATTAAATTAAACGTTTACTTATATCAACAAAATTACTGCAGAAATGTTGTTACAATGTCAACAAGAAAAATAAAGACAAAAATGAAAAAATATACTTGACAAAAGTACGAAAAAACAGAAGTAAAGGAAAAACATGTAAAATCAATTAAAATGGATAATCACTCAAAAAAACAAACTTCGATCTACCAAAGGTTAAAATACAATTTGGTTTAAGGATTGATGTTTGACTATTGACGTCAGCAGTCGTCGATGGCTGCGAGTGTAAGACGGCAAATCTATCTGAGGAGATCGAGTGGTTGCGATCGAAACATGTCATGGTAACCTGCAGGCCAGGGTTCAAGGCCTGGCCACGGTCAAGAATGAAAGATTATCAATAACAATTTTAATTAATTTTCATGTTGTAAAATTCCTTTCTACATAAAAATAATTTAATGAAAATTAAATTTGATGAACTTAAGCCTAATTGAAAATATTAAAAATTTGGATTAAAACCCATAAATAGTTCAACAAAATAACCACAATAATAATTGTTTCAACATAATATAAAAAAATATTTAATTGACACTTTGGTGCAAATTTAAGCAATTTTTTAATTATTTTTAAAAACTTTTTAATCAAAACCAATTTTTATATTTCCTGGGTATAAAGCTTAACGGAGACTACGTTGATAAATAAACTTTTATTTTATCCACAAAAATGTGTTTCATTTAAAAAATGAACGGACTTCTTGACACGCCCTCGTATATTTAAATGGTTTATAAACTGTTTATAAATAAACAATTTCCTAGGAAATTGTCGCAAATTTATTGCAACACTTGAATACAGACATTGATTTTGTTAAACGAACTACGTTTATACATTTATCTGTATATGGGATTTATGGCTTAGTGCAAAAGGAACAGAGAGAAATGGACTGAAACACAAGAAGACAATTTAACAGATTTCGTACAAAATAATGAAAGGGCAATTTTCTACTTGGGTTGTTGCAAATTTGTTTATATGATGAGAGATGCAAAACATATGTTTATTTTTTATTGTGTACCTATTAAGTAATGTTTATAGACTCAGAGAAAAATATGGTTGGGCATGTTTACGGCAACTGCACTATGTTTATTGTAACAATATATTGTTGTCGTACACAAAATAGTGTTATTTTTGCTTAATATCAGCAATATTATAGTTACTGTAAACATATCAATGTTTATCGCAATTATAAATTAGAGTATTATTGACTAAAAAATAATAATTTTTTCCAACAACTAAATAATGATAACTTTGAAAACATATTAAATTACTCACAACCATTTTATGATATTTAATAGTCATAACATGATAAATTTCTATACGTGTAGTCATAGTATGCTTAAGAAGCAAACAAAATATCTTTACTGTAAGAATATAATGTTAGCGCCAGTTGTAAAATAATTTTGAATCAGTTGTGTCGTTTGTTTGAAATATGCTTATCGAATTATTTCTTAGTGAGTTGTTGAAATACAATTTAAAAAAAACCATTAAAAAAAATTTAAAGAAAATAAAAAATAGAATCTTAATCGTAACAGAAATATACAAACGAAAAATTCTGATAGTGCATAGAAAAAATTCCTCGAAATTATTGAAGGAATGGGCCTATTAAAAGCTTTTGAGGATTGTAATTTAACTAAGAATACACATTCGGATAATTTAAAAATAAAAAATTGTATTTACATTAAAAAAATTATAAAGTGCCACAAAATAAAAATCGATGCAAAAAAAATTTTAATTTAATTTTTATTGTTGTGAAAGTATCGCAATATGATTACTTCCAAATTTATTATGATTAACATGATAATAGTATGATTACTTCTTAACTTCTTATGGTTAACATGACAATAATATGATACTTTTTAACTTATTACGATTAACAGGAAAAGAATACGAATATAACGGGTTATCCATTTTGCGGTTCAAAAGTAAACGTAAATAAAACACATATAAAATATTTTTTTTCATGATATTTCTTTTTTATTTTAAAGTTTGAACGTTGACATTATGTGTGAAACACTATATCATTTAAATGACAACCACGCGAAGTGTTGCAAGCATACAACAAAAATGGTGATTCTGGCACAGCCACATATCGTGCTTTAAGAGGAGATTATGGTTTACATAACCGTCCAACTACGCAAACAATTGGCAAAATTGTGAAGAAATTTGAAGAGATTGGATCGGTTACAGATATTGTAAGGCCAGTGCATCATCGTTTCGCTCGTTCCGCTGAAAATATCGCTGCTGTAAGTGAAAGTATTGCCGAAGACCCGAATGTGTCGATTCCTCGTCGTTCTCAGGAATTAGGACTGTATGGTCGTATGATAACCGACTTTTTTTGCCTGATATTGAAGAATATGACTTGGAGAATAAGTGTTTTCAACAAGACGGTGCCACATGCCACACAACTCGAGCGAATATGGCTTTATTGCAAGAGGCATTTACTGGCCGTGTAATTTCTCGTCGTGGCGACATCAACTGGTCCAAAATTACCTCAAAAGAATCAATGCTTGCAACACTTCGCGTGGTTGTCATTTAAATGATATAGTGTTTCACACATAATGTCAACGTTCAAACTTTATAATAAAAAAGAAATATCATGAAAAAAAAAATATTTTATATGTGATTTAATTATGTTTACTTTTGAAACCGCAAAATGGATAACCCTTTATTTAGTCATAATATGATTCAATGATAATCGTAATATGGTGACTGCAATCCTGAGTCTTATCATAATATGTTGCTCTTATGTTGCTATATGTTTACCACAAAAGCACTGATTCTTTCCTATTTTCTTGATTAAGTTTCTAACATTTTCGACTATGTATTTTGAAATTTCTTATAGTTGGCAACGTTATTATTGCAAAACTGCACCCGCCTGCTTTCATTGTTGTACATAAAATTACATCTGCTTGAGATAAAAACTTAAGGAGGTGGAAAAGTTACTGGGGAAAACAGTCATTTTTGCAATTGACACATGTGTTTTTGTTTTCTTTTAGCTTTCTTTTTGAAGTGTTCTGGCAAGTGTTGCTGTTGTCTAGGCAAAACGGAATTTATTTATTTACTTAAGCAGCAATAAAAAATTCAGTTGGGCTTCCATGCAGGAAGATTTTTATGAAAATATTATTTCTGTGAACAACTGAAACACAATTAGGGCGAACTGGAAGAAAGTATAAGTTCGAGGTATCTGGGTATTTACTTCAGAAAACCCAACTAAATAATCCCAATGCCAACAATTTTGATTGCCTAGATAAATTTTATATTCATGTTCGTAATATATTTCGAACCATTTTTACTTTACTTTGGTTAATGTAAAATATTCGCTTGTCGCTATCGCTTTATTTTTAACTTTTTCATGTGTTGAAGTAGTGGTTCTTAAGCTGTGGTTTCTTAATCCTTTTTATAGTTTTTTCTTTCTTGTTTCGCATTTTAACTCAACGAATTTCTGCTTTTTGTTACATCCTCTGCACAGAAAAAAATATTTGTTATATGAATTTGAATATGAAAATCGCATATTTGATTAAAAAAATGTTTAAATTTTCTGCGATGACGATTTCTGCAGTATTGATAAAAAAAAAATTGTAGGTAAAGTTATTGAATTTTTATTCAACAACCAAGATTATTAAGTCAATAAAAAAAATTGTTGCCCAAAATAATTTTTTTCAACAAAATGATTACGTGATTTGTTTAAATAAATTTTTGGAAATCTTGAATAAATCAAACAATATGTTTATCGAATATTTATTTTTTATGATGAGCTCAATTTTGGGGGGATAAGCTGGGTCCAATGTGCATTTCGCTGTTTGCCCAGGAAACCCTTTTCCAAAGACTTTGGAAAAACTAAATATATTATACAAATAAAACTGTAAAGCGAATGAGAATTACAAACACTCAAGTCTTATTTGCAACGATATCAAAGCTTTACTTTAATTCAAATATTTTGTTTTATTGAATATGAAGAAATATTTAATTATTTCATTAATGAATGAGTTTTATTGAGTGATATTTTTCAAAGCGCAATTTTTATAAATTTCTTCATTGAATCAAATTAAAAGTTTGTTGACCTAAAACTTAATTTTTAACAAATTGTGTTGTTAAAAATTTTCTTGAAATCTTTTTTTCTGTGCGGGGAGAGAGGTGCAGACAATACCCGTTATTCGGCGTAAGCTAAATCGGCAGATCTATCTTCTCAGAGATCCTTATCGGGAATCTGGGACTTGGGTTCTTGACTGGTTAATGGTGTGGCTTCTTCGGGAATCAGGTATCTAGTAGCAGAAAGAATTTTCGAATCATGAAAAAGAAAAGCAAAAATCGTATCTAATTATTAGATAAAAGCGTAATTATGCGTCTATCAAATAATGAAAACTTTTCCCTTTTTGCCCAACCGGTTTATAATTTTGAGTATTAAAATACTTTTTGGGATCCGCTAAAAATAACAAAATTTTCTTGAGGGGCCTATGCAGCAAAAAACGTTGGGGACCCCTGCTTTTAGACATTGAAAAGTAGTGTAAATCGCACTTGTATCCCTTATTATTTTATAACTTTTCTTTTGGATTTTATTTTTGTTGATTGTTTACTGCCGGCTTAAACAGGGCAATGAATAACAAATTCATCATACTGATTAACACCGTAAAGGTTATGGAAGTTCAAATTCTGCACGTGCTGTTGCAAGGGAACAGTGATTTAAAGAGGCAGAATTAATAAATAATTTTGAAATATACGTAAATAATTTAGGCAAGTCTAGAGCGCAAACTTCTTACTTTATTCCTTACAAATTTTTCTGTTCTATATCTCTTATTCAAAATAAAATGCATTGCAATATTTGAATTGAGAACTGACAAATCGGTTCACACGTAACAAGGCTCTAGAATTTTTTATATTTACTGATAGTTACATAAAGAATAAGATTTATTTAATAAGCAATTTTTTAAAAGGCGATTTACTCTCACCCCAAAATACCACTGAACCGCTAAGAGTTGATCTTCAGATTTAAGATTTTCTGAATAACCGTTCGATTCCTTGGTCACTGTATTTCTGACCTTAATTTACTAAACTAGCAGTTTGCCAGAGAAAAAAGTATTGCGTACTTAAATCACTGCCTGATGTGACCTTGTTATGATTTAATGAACTTCTTTTCATAAATATTGCAATACTTCTGCACGTAAAGAGGTTTTTCCAGTTATTTTTATCATATTTAATACAATTATGTACTTAATTATGCCATCTATTGACAAGAGCTTTTTCTTTTACGCTTAATTTAAATCCATTCATACCATCTCATTTATCCGTTTCAATCCTTCGTATTCGTGTTTGGCAGTTGGGGTGTCGAATTGTTTTCATTTCGAACGAACAAATGAACGATTTCAATCCCTGACAATACACACGTAAGTAAGCCGTATTTGTACTTAACAATTGCAAATAGTAATAAAACATAAAAAATCATTTTTATAAAGTGCGTGTAAATAATTATTGTATACAGTAGAGTTCATGATAATAAGAACAGAAAATTGTTTAACAAAAACTTCACTAAGGGAGGTTTTTTTTAGTAAAATTTCTTTAAAGGAAATTTTTTGATAAATTTTTAATATAGAATTTAAAAATTTTATAAGAAAAATTTGTTAAAAAACAAATGTATTCCAATATTGGGCAATTTTTTAACAAAACTTTACTAATGCCGGCCATACACTTCGCAAGTTCAGTGCTCAAGTCTGGCACTGCGTTAACAAAACTTGTGATACATGCTATACAGGTAAACTGTGCAATATTTTATTTTTAATTGAAAAGCGAAGAAGGCAACATTAGCAAATATTATTATACCCTTCACCACAGGTGGAAAAGGGTATATATAAGTTTGTCAATTCGTTTGTAATTTCTACAATATTGATCTTAGACCCTATAAAATATATTTTGGTCCTTATGAGGAGAGAAGTTGTTTTAACGATGTCCGTCTTACGTTTGATAGATATTTTCCGAAGACTCCAAACATGATAGCGGCTAGGTTGTTTTACACTTACGTCACATATAGTCCACCATTTCTTGCTATTGAAATTGAGCAAGATCGGTCCACAAAAGGCTGAGATATGACCAAAAAACCACGACTGCCTCTAATGTTTCCAAAAAAATTCCATTTACGCACATTTATGAATGCACATGATATGCCGCTCAAATAAAGAAACAAACTCGCAGACTCAATATATTTTAATTTAACGCTTCTTCAGTAAAAGCGTTCGTAGCCGAGTTGTCTAACTTCTCGCCTGAGACTCATAAGGTTGCGAGTTCGAGTCTGAAAAATAAATTTTTTTTATTTTTATTTAATTTTTTTATGTTCTAAAAACGATTTTAAGATTATAAAATTATATGACGAAGTGAAAGGTTGGCGTCGCTCAATTAATATTTATTTATATCTAAAGAACTTTGTTTATATAAATTTTTGTTCTTACCTCACGATGGTAAAGGGTATACGGTAATTTTGACTTAGCTTCACAATCTCCTTTGCACGATATTTTGTGCAGATAAATAAAAAATGCAGCCATCTTAAATGTATTTAGCTGCCTTAATGTGCAGGTACGCAATTGTGGTTACCTGCATAAAAGTGCAGCTAAAGTAAAGTGTTTGAAAGAGGAGTAACAACATTTTTATTAATAAATTGATACTAACAATGACGTCCAAACAACCTGTAGTCATATGTTATGCATTTTTAAAATGAACGAGGTACATAGATGGGGGTATTGCACTCATTTTGCAGTTTCAACTCACACTTAGTGATAGTGCAAAAATATTGCAATCATTTTGATGAATTGAAAATTTGCAAACTCACTCAACATGAGTGATAGTGATGTTAAAAAATTTTGCACTCAAAAAAAAGTAGTTTGATTTAAAAAAATATCAATCATCAGCTTATTACAACTTTTTTTCTTCACTCATTTGAGTGCAACTTAAATTGTTGCACTAATTTTAAAATTAAAAACTTGTTTTTTCATGATTAAAGCCAATAATTATACCGTTATTAACAAAATTTTATTTTATTTAATGTTCTTTACTTATACACATCCTCAAAAGAAATCAAAAACCATATGCACATACAAAGTTAAATTTTTTAAATTTTAGTGAGACAATATTTGTATGCAGCTTTTTTGATTGCATGTCTAAATTTTGCACTATTTGATTTGAGTGCAGATTTTTACATTCAATCTTCTTTTAGTGATAGAGAAAAAATTTGCTTAATGGTAGTTAAAAAATAGCAATCATGACTGAAGCTGATAAAAAAGAGTGCAAACTAATTTTTTTGCAGTTTTATTTAGTGATAGTGCAATGCTGATTTAAATCAATATTTAGTGCACTACCCCCAACTATGACGAGGTAGCCAAATTGGTAAAAAAGTGGGTAACAGAATAGTCGCTGTAGTACAACGTTAAGAATACCGCTGCAAGCTGTCAAAAGTTAAAAACGGCAGTTTCAAAGTAGTGTCAACAGAATACGTAGTTGTAGTAGTCGTTGAAGTTGAAGCGCAAAATTCGAAATTTTGAACTTGTTGCGCTACAGAGCATTCGCCAGCTTCAAATACTACTACAACTACGTACTTTATTCTGTTCCAGGCCTAAGATTCGCTATTCCTTTCATATAATCGTGGTAAAGTTGCTGTAACCACAAACCATATGCATAAATGTAGGTACATGCAAACAAAATAAATGAATTATAATGATGCCAATTTGACTTGTTTGCGATTTTTGTTTTTATAAACAGCTTAAACTGGATATTTATGTGAAAAAGTGGCCACCATATTTTTTCTTGTGTGCAGCTAAGTTTGATGTTTTATATGAAAATATTTTAAAACTGCCAAAAAATATGAGGATTTTGAAGAATAATTACAGAAAATATGTATTTTGGGCAGTTAAGTCAAAAGTGCACTTAAACAAAAGGCAGTTAAGTCAAAACTACTGTATAAGATTCGGCATAGCCGAATATAGCACTCTTACTTGTTTTTTTATTAACTTTTTCATAAATTTTTTGGAGGTTTCATCTTTCATTATTATAGTGCTGTTTCTAAGGCGCCATAAAAAAGGCAATTCTTTGCATAATTCTAGGAATCTTGTTCGAAATATTTATCCGGCTCGATTTTATTGTCACATCATAAAAAAACCGCGACAAAACTGAACATTCTTTACATGCACTACACAAGTTCAATGTACACTTTGTGCAAAAATCCAAATCGTTTTGAGTGATTATACACTTAAAATTGCTACCTGTGTGTGATAGTGCCACTCACACACGGGTGGCATTTGGTCAACGCATAGTTCGTAACCCAGGTGGATTACATCCACCATGAAGTCAGGCCAAATAGCAGTTGCTTACTTGAGCACTACATATGTAGAGAAATCTAATGGAATCTTATTTTAGAAAAATTTGTAAACAAAAATTTACATTGTCGGCAATTCAAAATTGTCGAAGTCTTTATTTCTTAAAGAAACAGTTTCATTTGAAGATAACGAAGATTTCGATTGTGAGTTCATTTTAAATATTGCAGTCAAATCGATTGCAATCAATTAAAATATAAATTAATATTAAAAAAGTTATTCAATCGTTTTTATAATATTGATTTTAGTAATTATTTTAAATCAATTTAAAACAAGTAAGAAAGTATAGTCGGTCAAGCCCGACCATATGATACCCAGCACCACGGTACTTAAAAACACATCATGCTTATGTGTCCATATAAATATGGATTTATCTATGTTTATAAACTGCATTAAAATCGGTTTGAAAGTTTGTGAGAAATTGCCCCTACCTCCCCTTGTGGTCCTATTTTTTAAAAACTGTATAGCTTATGTGTCCATATAGATATGGATCTATCCATGTTTTAAATTTCATTAAAATCGGTTTGATAGTTGCTGAGAGGAAGAAATTTCCCCCTATCTTCCCTCGTGGTCCTACGATTTGGCCCATTTTCAATAGGCTTGGTCCTTGTGCCAATAAGAACCTATGATCCAAATTGTATCAAATTATCTCCAAAGTTGCGACCTGTACTTTGCGCACAAGGTTACATGGACAGCCAGCCAGCCGGACGGACATCGTTAGTTCGACTCAGAAAGTGATTCTGAGTAGATCGGTATACTTTAAGGTGGGTCTAGGACCACTATTTTAAGGCGTTACACACATCAGCACAAATGCATAATACCCTCTCCACTATTGTGGGGTGGGTATAATTATAAAATCATTTTACGATTTTGAATGCAATCAAAAAACTATCAATCGCGAAATCATTTGATTGCAATTAAATTTATTGCAATCTTTTACAGCTCTGTCATATCCTATTTTTTCTAATTTTTTTAGCGTTGAAAAATCATGATAACAAAAAAAAAAAGTTAAAAAAGTATAGTCGATCAAGCCCGACCGCAGTATTAACACGTAAATTTCTGAGTCTTCCCTATTTGTGACTAATGGACCCGTTAGATAAATACTTAAGTTTTATCGAAAACAAAAACCAAAATTAGCAGCTAAAAATCACATCACGTGTTTAAAATCTTTATTAAATCAATCGTAATGTTTCGATATTAAACACTTCAAGAGGTTCATATTTAATAGAAGTAAACGTTGTTGGGATTTTTGTTATTTTTTTTTTTTTTTTAAATCCCACAACATCTGCAGGCTCTTCATTGCGACTAAAATCATTTAATTTTGTATTATGATTGGTTTTATTACGTGTGTAATGATTTAAGCTCGGATTTTATTTCCTATAAATTATGTTGTATACAAATTGTCTGCTACCAGAATAATCTATACAAGCATCGACTTGTGGCACTTGAAATTAATTATACACACATGCATTACACAAAACGAATTTATTTCGAGAAAAATTGAGGACAAAATTTATTTGTAAAAAAAATACAAACAAAAAAGACGTTCCTATTACAAATTAGAAATAATTATTAGTAAATAATTAAGCGTTCACAGAAAAAATTATTGGCAGTTTTTTTTCAATTAATGGTGATTTTTGAATTTTAAAATAAATTTAATTACGTTCCTAATTGATTGAATCAAAAAAAAAAATATTTTTTTTTCAATTAAAATTTTACTTGATTTGAACCTTAAACTTAAGTTAATGTTTAATAGAATTAATCAACTCTGTTGTTTGAATTAAACACTTTGTTAAAATAATGCTAACCGTATTTTTCGGCAAAAAATAGCATGCAACGCTTACTTAGCAACATCAATAATATACATACATACATACATTACATTGTCTTTACCCTTACATACACATACATACAAACACACACGTTTTGTCATCAAAAAGAACTGAAAAATTACTGTTTTAATCAATACAACTATTTAAATAATTATTTTTCTGTATTGTAAACAATTACGTCAGTAATTTATTCAATTAAAATATAGATCTTTTTTTAATTACTTTGTTAATTCATTCAATTAAAAGATTGTTTAATATTAATAATTTTTTTAATTATTTTTGTAATTAAAATATAAAAACTTTTTAATTGAAAAAAAATCCTTGTTTTGCAAATTTTGCAATTTTGAGTAATTGGTATAATCATTTCGGTGATAGGTGCAAAATTAAACAATTTTTTGCTTGTTTCAATTATTTTGGTGATTACAACCGTTTTTTACTTTTTTCTGTGTTATGGGAATTACTAAAAGCAATATAATTTGCGTTTTTATTTAAATAATTCGTAAACGGTTTACGAAAATCTACTTTACCTCTAAAAATATTCGTTCAAACCACTGGCCGAAAATTTAGAACTTCAATTTTTCTGCTTCTTTTTAATTTTTTTAGAAAAAAATGTTCCACTTTGAACCAAATTGTTCCCATTTTTTTCCAAGTGTAGTTTTTTTCCTATAATGGAATTTTAGTTAAAAAATTTCCATTTCAAAAGATTTTGTTATTCGTGCTTAATTCCCAGTTTTTATTATTGATAAAAACACTTGAAATTTATTGTTGATGTGATAAGCTATTCCTATGCGCATTTCACTGGTTGCTTAGGCCAGATCATCAGGAAACTTCATCCATAAAGATTTTGGAAAAACTAAAGATATTAAACCAAATAAAACTGTTAAGCGTATAAGACTTATAGCAACAGTTCTACTTGTAACAATATCAAAGTTTAAACAAAACACATCAACAATAAACAGTGGGTTTATCTCATTTTACATTCCCCACTACAATTAGTTGAAATTCTCTCAACATTAATTGTAGTTGTAAGTAGGTTAAGAAAAACAAAATAAAATAAAAACAACAACTTTACAAAAGATGTTGTCAATTAAGTGTTTTTTTTTTAGGCCGTGCACTTGCCTGTTTATTATCAAAAAGTAATTTAAATTTTTGGGAATACAAAATTTTAATTTCAAAAGATTTTGTTATTCGTGCTTAATTCCCAGTTTTTATTATTGATAAAAACACTTGAAATTTATAAAAAATTTTGTTCAAAAATTTCTATTTGCGAAATTTTTAGCAAACATAATTTTCCTCAATAAAATGTCCATGCAAAATATTTTAATTAAAGTTTCACAAAAGATTTTCTGTAGTAAAATTCTAGTCGAAAATTTCCTTAGTGAAATTTGTACAAAAAAAAAAAAAAAAAAAACTTTACTTGTACGTATTTTCCAAAAAATTTTACCAAGTAAAATTTTAATAAAAAATGTTCCACAAAATTTCCTTTGTGAAAATTTTACAAAAAATTTCCATTTAGTGACAAATTTCCCTAATTGAAATTTGTTTCAGAAATATCATGAAGTGAAATTTATTCTAAAATTCCACTTGGTTAAATTTTCAAAAAAAAAAAAAAAAGTTTTCTTGGCGAAATTTGCTTTTGTGCAAAAAAATTGCTCATCAGGAAACAAAATTGTTTTCAACCACTGAGATTATTAATGAGAGGGGTGAGAAGAAGAGCATGTTCCCTTCACTTCTCACTAATAAACTTAAGTTATGTTCATACCTAACAAATATTAGACGAAAAAATCCAAAAAAAACATGACCAGTTAATTGATCAAACTTTAGATATATTGTTAACAATTTCTATGGATTTACTAAATTTTATTTGTAAGAAAATATGTAATTGAATCGCTAAGTGCAGAAATAAAGAGAAATATTTCCTTTGGGTAAAATTTTCACCAAGAAATTTCCTTTAGTGACTTTTTTACCAAAAGTTTCCACTTTAAAAATGTTCACTTAAAAATTTTGTTACCCAACAAACACGAAGTCAAACCTTTGACATTAAATGACTTTATCATTCGACGTCAATCACAATTCTCAAACGTTTTTCCATTGTTTGATTTTAACATTTAAATTCAAATTGATAATGATTACAAAATAAACATTTGACATCAAATGTTTTATTAATTTGATGTCAAACAAGTATCAAATGTTAAATTCAAATCAAAACTAAACTTGGCAATACTAAAGCGAAAAATAAATGTAAGAATTAAAAATGGCGATTCAAGTTAAATTTTTTAATTCGTGGTTAAATGAGTTTTACAAGTGAACGAATTATTTCTTGTGAAAAATTAAAATTATTTGTGAGTAGTTAAAATGATTAAGAACGCGAATTAAAAAATATAAAACGGGAAATTGAAGAAATTATAAGTTTGTTGTATGAACGCGGTGCTACAATCGTCAAAATAAAGGAGCATATAGACGACATGTTTTTGTCATCTGACATGTCAAATTTTCAAGTCACATGTAATTGTGCATGTCTGTCAAAATCGCTGTTTTACATAAGCTTTATAATATTTGGTCACAAACGTACATGTAATTTGCTTCTGACATTGTCTCTGTTTTTTTCGCATTGTTATTGCAGAAACCAAAGTAGTGCTCGGTTTCAAAATAGCTTGCTGCCGGCATGAAAAGTTTTATTTGCGCCGTAAAATAGTTCAGCCATCTTAACATATTTTTCTTTTAATTCAAAGATATCAATTTAGGATTTTATAATAAAACGGTTTTTATATATATATTCACATAAATTCTATTCAATGGTTAGATGATCAAACATATTTCGGTATTGTAAAAGTGGACGCCGCTGCCGGTTTCATCCCGGCATAGCTTTCTGATGTCAGATGGTTTGTCAGAAGAAAATAGAGCACACTCTAATTGAAATTTTTGTCAGAAGCAAAGTTAAAAAGGTATCACACGACATGTATGCATTTTGCAGTTGTAAATTTGACATGTCAGATGACAAAACCATGTCGTGTACGGGCGCCTTAAAAGGGAGCCAATTATTGCGTCTGTAAGAATTAGAGGACGGAAAGAACATTATTTCTTCTTTAGACTATGGCGCTGAATGTTTATCTCAGAGTTTATTTAACTAAATAATGAATTTAAATTAAAAAAATAAAATATTTTTATTTATGTTCCACATGGTATTAGAATCCACATTTGAGAATTAAGTTTGAAAGCAATTTGAAAATAAAGGCATTATTAAAGGTTTGTCGTTTGAGAAAACGTTTCATTTTTAATCATTTTCAACTTGAAATTAAACCTCCGTGTTTGTTGGGTATCCAGTGTTTGAAAATAAACACTAAAAATCGCTCCTTAGTGTTCGGCTCCTTAGTGTTTGTGTAGAAAATTATTAAAAAAATAACGTTTCCCTGTTTGTCATCTTTCGAACACAAAAATAATACTGTTCTTATCCAAATCAACAAAAACATTTACTGCCAATGTCACGATGTCGAAAGAACGTTTTATTACGTATAAAACAATTGAAACAAAAACAAATTTATAAGAATATGAAACTGGGAATTATTTCCTTTCGCAGGTTACTTTATACTATATTCAACATTTTTTTATTTTTCGAATTTATTCTATGAGTTAAATTTCAGTTATGTATTTTATAAAGCTTTTTTGTAATAGTTCTATTCCTTAAATTTTTAGGAATGACTTTTATACACTACCAGACTATTATATTGTATTTTCTTGTTACATTTTACCTTAGCTATCCTTTGGATAGCAATGAAGTATATTGTATGTACAGAAAAATTTACAATTATTAGACACCAGCATACATACATACATACAATATACTTCATTGCTATCCAAAGGATAGCTAAGGTAAAATGTAACAAGAAAATACAATATAATAGTCTGGTAGTGTATAAAAGTCATTCCTAAAAATTTAAGGAATAGAACTATTATTACATAACTGAAATTTAACTCATAGAATAAATTCGAAAAATAAAAAAATGTTGATTATAAGAATATGTTTTACATGAAGTTGTGCGAATGAAAGACTTCTTTCGCTTTAAGTGAAAAAGGCAGTTAATTCCTTTCAGTTAAAAAAAAACACAAACTCCATTGTGTTCGGTTCAGCTCATTAATTTTCGTTCGTTTTTGTTGTGCTTAGCGCCCTTTTGGCTGGTAAAAAAACCAAACATTGTTAACAAAAACCAAATACACATACGAAAAAAAAACAAAAAGCCAGCAAAAAATTTTACACAAACAAAACGTGCTGCGGACGTTGCTAAAAATGTTTGTTTGTTCATTTCATCAAGAACATTAAAATATAATGTTTGTGATACTGATAGTGATACTGTACTACAATTGTTCTGTTTTTTCAACGAAGAACAGAACACTATATAATGTTCGGCTCTTTCTTGAAAATTGTTACGAACCGTATTAAGGGCTGTGTTCATCTACAGAAACACTTAAAACAATAGATATCATTTCTGGGTGTGTGAGCCGAACGCTAAATAATGTTCTGTGTATTTTCGAATACTGTTTTCATCAATAAAAAAAAATTTAATACAAGTGATTAAAATTTCGCATACCGACATTTCTGACCAAAACTTTATATTCACCTAAAAATATTGGTATGTATTTTGACCAAAAATTTTCAGAAGTTCATTAATATCTTTTTTGGAAATTTTTGACAAAAAACTTTTTCCATGAAAGTTTTGATAAAAAAATTCTACTAGTAAAAATTGTCCTAAAAATTTTTTTTTTTGTGAAAGTTGGATCAAGAAGTAACAAAAATTTAAAGAAGTTAAAACTATAGAAGTAGAAATATTATAATGTAATTGCCAAACTAGTATAACAAAAAATAATTATATTAAATTCTAAAATGTAAAAAGTCTTTAAAGTTTAAGTGCCATAAGCGTAATTTTACTTTGTTTATAAAGTTAATTTTTTCAGGAATAAATATTTATCAATTTCACATCTACTCTCTTTAAGTCAATTAATCAAACGGGAAGCGGCATGAAATATATTGAATTGCCTATATACTTTTTAAACATAATCCCATTTTCTGGTAGTGACTTTTTATAACAAATACATTTTAATAGTGTACAACACCGTTTAACCTTGAGCACTAGAAAATGCACATAAAGACTTAATTGAAAAAAATACAAAATCCACAAAAAGTATTAAATGTTTTTTTTTTCATTCAAAATTTGCATTTTTGGTGACAAATGACTTAAAAGCGTGTACTCATTAATAAAACCACAAAATTTGTTTAAAACCTATAACAAAAACAACAAGTTTTCAAAAAATATATGGTGTAAATAAAAGAGGGGAGGAAAAATAAGCAAGCAACAAGTAAATTAATTAATTCAGGTATTGTTAAATGTTGTTGGTTTAAATTTGTGCGCTACTCGTTTGGGAAGAGGTTTGTTAAGTTTTTGATAAGAAAAGTCAGGGATCAAAACTTGGAATGCCCAGTGTAAAGCCCAGAACAGGCGGTGCAACGCAACTGCAACGAAATTGCCACTTCTAGCTTGTTTTGAGTTCCATTTAAGTTTTTGCCATTGATTTCTTTCAGAGACCGCACATGACGAGACTATTTTCAAGCCAGTTTGAAATCAGTTGCGTTGAAACCTGGTGCAGGAATCTTGTGTTTGCTTTTCATTTGTTCTGAAAGAAAACCGAAATGATTGTGAAAATTGTATCACATTGTGGTACAATTTAACCTTCGCCATACCACTACCCTCCCGGGTGACCATTTCGGTTTTATTTGTAAAAAAACTGCTTAAAATCTGTTTCAGTTAAAAAGAAATTTTTATTCACCGAGCAAATTGTTGAGTTGTTTGAGAAAATTGGAAAAACATGTGTTTGACAAACGACAAAAATACATAAAAGTCTTCGGTAAGGCGAAGGTTAAGTTGCGAGTTGTTTGGAAAAATATTGAAACTGGTTTTAAGCCAATAATTAAAGGAAGGCCCAATTCCTTGTTATAACCAAACTTGAAGAAAATGGCGTAGAAATAATTGGAAAAAATGTGTTTGACAAACGACAAAAATACATAAAAGTCTTCGGTCAGGCGAAGGTTAAATTGCGAGTTGTTTGGAAAAAGATTGAAACTGGTTTTAAGCCAATAATTAAAGGAAGGCCCAATGCCTTGTTATAACCAAACTTGAAGAAAATGGCGTAGAAATAATTGGAAAAAATGTGTTTGACAAACGACAAAAATACATAAAAGTCTTTGGTAAGGCGAAGGTTAAGTTGCGAGTTGTTTGGAAAAAGATTGAAACTGGTTTTAAGCCAATGCCTTGTTATAACCAAACTCGAAGAAAATGGCGTAGAAATAATTAAGTTTTTAAATGATCTTTCGCATCCGAGAGACTTTTTTCCCCTGTGGATTTGGTTTAAATGAAATCGTCTGTATCCGCCAAAAGTGGAAAAGCATACATTATTTATAACTCTGTTTTTTTGCAAAGTAACAAAACTACTTTTCTTGAGTTTTTTTAATTTTAACTTGAATTCAAATTAAATATGCGTATCGGAATAGAAATCGTCGATATATTTGGGAATATCGGTATCGTATCGGAAAAAAGGCGTAGCGTTACATCCCTAGTTTTTATGGTTATGCTTATGGCGTTTTGGCAAGTCCCCTAAGGGTCCAATAAGACGTGACATAAAAATAATGCCACAGCCGTAATGATGACCGTAGAAACCAAAATTGAATTAGTTTGTATGGTATGTTTATGTCGTTTTGGTAATGCAGTGTTGATATGGTTATGTCACGTCTAATTGGACCTTAAAATCAAATACAGTCTTGCCCATAAGGTTAGCTCGACCACTATTCCTTGGCTCCGGCTCCGTTCACAAGGAAGGCATGGCACTCTCTTGAGAGGTCATTACCCCTATACGGACATAATGACAAGTCACCTACATCAAATAAAGAAATTATTGATCGCTTCGAAGATCGGTTTTGTATGGTTGTGGTTATTTTTAAAAAGGTTTTATTATGAAAAAAAAATTTATTTAAATAAACTAAAAATAGAATGTGGGAATTATATCTTTTCTATAAATTATTTTAATTATATTAATGACAATGGATTTTAATTTGGAAAAAAACTGGATCACTTCCAGTTTATTGGCAATGAAACGATTAGAAGCACTTTCGAAAAAATGGTTATAATGGTTATATTGATTAATAAATTAAGAAATTAATAGAATTTTTAAAAAAATAACCTGACGACGATGTAAATAGAAGCTCCATTGCCTGAAGGCCACAAGGTAGCCGATGAAGAGGATGATCTAGAAGATGATCAAGACGGCAACTAGACAACGAAGCACCGAAAGCGGGCGAATCGGAGAACGAGCTCCAGGGATGGACATTGGACAAACCTCAGTGGCACACATTCGCTCACGCATGTTCCTTCTAGGAGCGAAGGGAACCATTAAATATGAAGGTATACCTTATATCCTCAAAGCCTAGAGTAGTTCCTTTTAAATTCGTTTTCACCCATAAATCACCCAGGCCAGTCATGTTTTATTTAAAGGTAATAAACGTATTATTTGTTTCATAAACATCGAAAGCTAATTAAGACTTCAGAGTTCAATTAACCTATTTAATTGTTTGAATTTACGTGTTAAAAATTTGATTTTAAAATGAAAATTGATTTAATTAAAAATAAACTGAAAGTTATTTTATTGCAATTATTAAATCTTTAGGTCGTTGAAATAAAAAAAATAATTTATTGAAACAATTATCTTATGAGATAAATTTTCAATTCTAATATGTTAGAGATAGATCGATCAATACACTGATAGAAATGGCGTCATAACGCTGATGTATTTTGGCATCAGTTGCATGACAAGTGTCTTCAATTTTGACCCCATGAGAGTTCTTATGATTGTGTTGTCATCTTTAGCATAACTTGGCCAAATTGTCATCAGGTGAAATTATGTCATCGATGGGATGACACATCGGCATCACAGAAATGACGAATCGGAGTCAGTTTAAAAAAAAAATGGCATCAGTGCGATGACTTAGTAAAATTGGAGAAAGGCTCAATTTAATGAAAGTTTGTCAGTTTGGGATTGACTTAAGTCAAAGTGAGAGAATATTATTATTTACTTTCCCGTTACACATGGTTGTTTCGCTTTTGTTGCATTCCGTCTTTTTTTTAAATGAATTCTACAATGCAACCACCTAGAGTTTTAAAATGTTTTCTATCAACCAGATGCATCCAATACCTGCGATTCGGTAAAAATCCAAAATTTACAGATCAAAGAAGATCCCATCTGGTTCCACGGGAGTCAGAACCCCAGCTGATACTACATCGGACCAACTTTTGGTTGAGGCCTTCCTTAGTAGGCTTCTTGCGGGATGGAGCTTTAGTGATAATTATCATTTTGCAAGTTTGATTTTACGTACCCTAGGTTTTGAGATTTTAACCTTTATCACCAAATTCAATGTCAAAAATTGCCAAAATCGCCAAAGCCCCTATTTTCAACTATTTGACAATTTAATATACATATTTGTTTCGAATTATTAAAAATAATTTTTATAACTCCTAAGAAAAAAATTTGTTCCAAATCGCAAAAATTCGCCTAAAATTTAAAAAAAGTCGCCATGATATATATTTTGTTTAATTTTTATAACAAAAAATAGGATGTTTAAGGAAGGCTGGTTATTAAGTTATATTAACAACAACAAAATACATAACCGTATAGCCTAATAATCCCAAAAAACCAAAGTTAGAAATGATTAGTGAAAACAAAAAAGGAACTTAAAGCAACAAAAATATTGGATATACAATGCGTATTATACGTACATACATATGTATGTTGTTGCAGTTCTTTTATCTGAAACGCTTTACACTTCAGCGTCAAGACTCCCTATTTGTCTTTTTTTTTGGAGGGAATTAAATTTTTCCAACATAGTTACAAACGAAGTGGATCATGCATAACATTCATATAACAATAACACGTCAAGAAGTTCGTATTGCATTCCACTTAGAAGGCGAGTTTTAGTGGAGTTCATTATTGAAAATACTCCTTGAAATGGTAGGTACATGATAATAGCTACACTGAAAGAATTTTCTTCACAGATCCAATGGATTTTGACATTAATCCAATGAAAAATTACATTTAAAGTCAACCTATGTAACCCTTCATTGGATTAATGAAGAATGTTACTTTAGCCCCCCGTTAATGAAATGTTTTATAAAATCGATAAAAATTTTAATTTCTTCAATGACATAAATTCATTAAATTACTGATTAAATTTGGTAATTTTTATGACAGTCTTTTATTAGTTTAATGATTGTTATGGTTATATATTTATGTTTATTTATTTCAACCATTTTTCAATGTGCGCTTTGAGTTTTTGTGAACTTTATTTTTTTTCCTGTTTCAAATCATCAAGCTATATTAATTTTATTTCGTTTATATATTTCTGTTACATCATGTTATGTTCTACTTGTATAAGCTTATTGAATTTAATTCATTTTCCAGCCCGGGACGACCTTCATCTTACTTCTTTTCATTTTGCTGGCTTGTACTATAACGTAAATTTTGTGTATTTGAATTAACAATTAAAGAAAAACGAATGTGAGAATTGTTTGCTCTTGTTTTTTCTTTCTCGTTATTTGTTTTTGAACCTATTACTAACACTTAGCTAAATTCAGTGTTTCGTTATAGTTATGAATTTTTTCGTTGATGTTATGAAACATTGAAATTTACAATTTTTTTTCATATATTTTCATGTCTATCGCTTAAAATGGAATTAAAAATACGTTTTTACAGCAGTTATAGGAAGAAAATATTTTCTAGTATTTTGAAGTTAGAGAACTTTATCTTGCTTTCATTGATTTAGTGACATTTTTCATGGCAAATATTAACTGAGAAATATTTGAATACATTAATTAACAGTTCATTTTAATCTTTAAAAACCTATTGAAATAATGTATAACAATTAGTTTAATTTTTCTTTTGAAAGAGATACTTAGTTGTCATTAATTTCATGAAAAATTTTAAAGAAATTACGAAACTCAATTTCGAAGTGTTAATGAAATTGCTTAATTATGTTTGCAAAATTTCATTCCCGTAATGAAGTTTTTCATTGGATTAAAGAAAACAATTTAATGAAATTGATTCATTAGATTTATGAAGCATAATTCTTTCAGTTAAGTAGCTATAGACTTTTGGCCAAAACTGATTAAATAAAATGGAATATAATCCAATTAACCAACGTTTATTTTATCCATTGTGTTTCATAAACATCCAAAGGTACGCTACGTTTCATAAATATGTTTAACAACAACGAATTTTGTTTGTCATAATAAATTGACACATTTTATATCAAAAAAATGTTCGCAAGCTTTAAATATAAATATTTAAGGAATTCTATTTACTAAAAAAAGAGCATTTTTGAATATAAAAAATAATTTTCTCGGGGATTTTCAATATCTTCATCAGCCATTTCAACATTACATAATTTAGCTTCAAATACTGACCATACATATGAATGCCTAAAATTTCATACAAAAAAATACTAGAATAAAAAAATATTTTTTCATATTGAATTTAAAGAATTTCAAAACAAATTCATGGCTCATCAAAAATAGGCAACCAAACGCCAACTATTTTATAAATCGCCATGTCGCCAAATCAAAAACTAGGTCGCAAATCAAGTTTGAAAATCGCCAATTTCGGCGAGAAATGGCCACATCTGACAACCCTGAGTCAGGCGTCTTATTAAATTGGAGATTGACAGTGGCATCTTTCATGTCCAGACGTCGAAGAAACCTCTCTCAAGAGATAGCAATGCCTTGTTTTAACGCTGTTGCGACCAGTAGTGCGATTCTCTATTCAATTTTAACATAATTTAAATTGTTAAAAATATTTAACAGCAAAGTTAGCGTAAATTTTATTCAGTAACTTTTTTAACAATAAAGCTTCGTCAGATCATGTTAAATTAATGCATCTGACAATGGCACCATTGTCAGAAAAATGACAACATTGTAAGATATGACCATCGTCTGTACGAAGCTTAACGTTTACTGCTATGTTCTATCTTAACGTCAGGTATTTAAGTTATCTTAACGGCAAAATATTTTTCACTGTTTACTTTCAAAAAAAAAAAAAAAAAAAAAAAAAAAAAAAAAAAAAAAAAAAAAAAACTATTTTGGCAAATAAAAGCCACATTAACATTTTTAAAATTCACGTGATTTGCAAAAATAATATTAAAAAATTTGTTTTTTTGGGAATTTATCAAAATCATTGAAAATATTTCATTTTAGATGCAGCTTATGGAATAACTAATAGTGTTTTCTTTTCTACACAAAAAAAAAGCGGTAGACTTTCCAATCATGCCGCTGTTAGCAAATTTTTGCGAATTTTCCCTAATTTGGTAATTTTTACCGAATTTTTGCCAACCCTTCAGTTTAAGAGACTTTTAATCAATTTTATGGTTTGTTCGAAATATTAAACAATTTCGCGAATTTTCGCTATTTTTGTAAAAAAAAAAAAAAAATTTATATATTCCGACAATTTGTTTTTTAAAGCGATTTAGCGATTTCAAATAAATTTTACATTTTTTCCAAGTATGCAATTTGATATAAGCAAATTTTTCGTGTGGTTCTTTACAGCTTTAGCGATTTTTAATAAATAGCAGTTGTTTGCAAATTTTTGCACATTTCCGCTAATTTATCAATGTTTACCGAATTTTTGCAATTCCTTATAGTTTAAGCGACTTTAAATCAATTTTATGGCTTGTTTGAAATATTAAAAATTTTCGCTATTTTTGTAAATTTTTCAAATTTTTGCAATTTTCGTTGGACTGGCAAAACCTAAATGGGGTTTTGTTTGTTTAGAAAGTGCTTTAAGTCGTTCCACACGAAAAGTACCCAGGAAAAACTTTTTGATTTTTAGTAATAGGTGGTAGTTATTTCATACGTTACCTGGTAAGTGGTTGTCATTGCAATTGCCATTATTTTGAAAACTTTAATAAGTACTTACTAGTAATGACCACAGCAACTACTTATTACTTCTGTTATTTTCACTACTGAATATTTGCTTACTAATAATCAGCTCAATAACTACTTATTACTTGTGTTGTTTTCAGTACTGAATATTTAGTTACTGGTAACGTGCTTTATAACTACTTATTAGGTCTTTTAACTAGTGATTTTTTGGCTTCTGGTAAGTATATTGTAAGTACTTACAATTCAACTTACTAGTAGTTTAATAACAACTAGATATTTTTTGACTTCTAGCAAGTGTCTTGTAAGTACTGAATTCTGTGGACACCTCGAACAAAAATAAGTAGCTTTTCAGCCGAAAAATAAGTAGTGTTTTTTTCTCCAACATTATTTGCTAACTTACCTGGTAAGTAAAGTTTTTGCTGGGTAGCTTGCACTCGATGACAGTTTTCGTTAAATATACTAATTAATTAACAAAGATGCCACTTGATTGACATTTTTATCTATGTAGTTAAAATTGAGTTACTGAATTGCTGTATTGTTACCGTAAGCAATAAACTGTGCCGGTAAAATTAACGTTAACGTTAATCGTTAAAAGTTAGAGAATTCCACTACAGGGTATATTGTCCTTTGAAAGAGTGCGATTAAACTGTATATGTTTTCTTTTTCTAAGATTTACCTTTTATACACTTTTTATGACAACATATGATTGCAATAATTTTGAAAATGTGCCTCATTTATTTTCAAGCATTTTTTAGTGTATTAAAAATGGATTTATCATAAAGAAAACGTGACAAAGATGTAATGTTTCAGTAAAAGTATTACACAGTCTTTACTTGCCTTATGCAATTATGATATTTTTGACAATTATGGCGACAAAACAAAAAAATTGATTAATTCTCATCACCTTAAAATTGTGTCTGCAAAAAAGACATAAAATGCGTGAAAAATGAAAAGGGTGTTTATTTGTTATTTCATGATAATAATCGAAAGGGAAAGTATTCCAATATTTAGTCCTTTTTTTTAATTTTAAGTTAACAATCTATTAAAATATGTTAATATTTCTTAACGGATTTCTGGCAGTGTAAAGAAAAAACGAAAATTTTTGTTTATCTAAAGTTTACTAATTTTATTTAGTAAGTTGCATTCCATTGCTTTTCATTGGCATACTTCTCTTTAAACACTTATGCCTATTATATAATAATTTGGTGTTGTACTTTTTGTCGTAATTGCAGCACGCATTTCTTGTAATTGAACTTCAAAATTTATTATTTTATTTTAATCGAATTTTATTTAAAACCAATTGTATAAAATAAACCAACAACTAGACGATATTCAGTATTTTAATTAAACAACTTGAAGTGGAATCAATCAATAGAAGACCACCAATTTTTATTAAACCACAGAAAATGAACAAAATTGTAAGTGAAACAAAATCCCTAATGAAGTCATTCCAAATTTATAAATCAATTTCTTTTCTCAAGACTTTTTTAGTTATTATCCTCATATTGCGCTGCTCTTCGATACAGGCCGGTTTCTTACGTTCTCAATTAGCTTACAATGCTGGCTTTCCCTTACCTACACCATTTGCTGCAGGACATCCTTACGGATCTTCCTTTAGTGCAGGTTTCGGGTCTACATATGCCGCACATTTACCAGTTGCTCCTTTAAGCGGCCACCATTCTTATGCTAATGTTGGCTATGCAGCAACACCTTTTGTAAAATTTCGTAGCAGCGGTGGCGGATTTGGCTTCAGTCCTTTCGCCTACGCCTCTGCACGTTCTCATCACAAATTCGCCTTTCCTGCTCCAGTGCCTTCCATCTATAATGCTCCTCCACCAGTAGATTTTGGTTCGCCTAATGTTGGTTATAGTGGTTTTGAAGCTCCCAATACTGTAGTTAAGTTTGGACCACCAATTACTACCACTACTACGACATATTCATCAACAGCAGCGGCTGCAGTTGGTGTACCCTTGACAAATCCGTTAAATGCTGTGGCCGGTTGGTGAAGAACTAAAATAAAAACAGAGAATTGTTATCAAATCTTTTAAGAGTATTAAAAATTTGGTTTTTATGTTAATTTTTTCGATTGTTCAAATTTTTATTAAAACTATTAATCAGTATTGATGTAAAATTTTGTTATTGTTAAATTAATAGCTTTTTAATCGGCTTTATTTGGAAATTCTATATATGGACTAAAATTTTTCTGAAAATTAATGGGAAAAGTGACTTGAACATTAGAAGGCATCTTAAATTGTACATTTCTTAAAAAGTGCTATTTAGGAAGGAAACTTTAAAAAGCGCCTTTATAAAGCACGTTTTAAATAATGTTTTTTTTTCTCTCTTACTAGTTAAATGCATTTTTAAGATGTTTTTTAAAGAAAAAATTATCTATTACATAATATGAAGAGAAGCTTTAGCTAGCAAAGCCGCTGTTTGCTATACCTTGCGCCCGGCACAACCGTGCAATCTATCGCGCGATGTATTAAACCAAAACTGTACAATTTAATGTATTATGTTGGGGCCGTTTTAATTTTAAAAATGGGGGGTTTATTTCATATAAAATAAGACCCTAAATACTAGGGTATTGCTTCATTTCTGTATTAACCCTAACGAAGGGTTAATTTTTTTATTTTTAAAATTGGGGATTTGTTTTATGTAAAAGAAGACACAAGAAATTGGGGTCTTATTTCGTTATCTTTTTGGGGACTTTTTTTGCGGGGACTTATTTCATGGAGCCAAAATATTGACTTTTTTTTGAAAAAAACTACTGAACTTTTTTTTTACATTTTTATTTTTTTTTTTTTTTACAAAAATAATTTTATTTTACAAAAATAATTTTTTTTTACAAAAATAATTTTTTTTTTTTACAAAAATAATTTTTTTTTTACAAAAATTTTATCCTGCAGATAAGCCAACTGGCTTCGCTGGATTAGATATAAGATCCTTAATGTATATAAAGAAAATGTAAGGAATTTTTTTTGATGGTAGATAGCGCTAGACAGAGTTATTAACAAAATTCTCCAGTATTTCGTTTTTTATTTTTATTTAGAAAATCCCGAGCAGCGCCGGGACCAAACAGCTAGTATACTAAATATAATGTATTAATAATCCATATTTTTATGAAATAAAATAAATTTTTTTAAATTTTTACAAGCGTTGTAAATTATATTTATGTTAAAATATGATTTCAACATTTTTTATTTTTCGAATTTATTCTATGAGTTACATTTCAGTTATGTATTATGATTTTTTAACTTTGTACTGCATAATCAGGAGCATAAAAATAAATCTAGAATCTGAATTCGCTTTCTTTTAAGTTTAATAACGACGATCCAGAAGTTTGTTAAAAATTTTAATTCTTAATACATGTAAATATACCTAGGTGGGTACCCCGGTACCCGGGTATTAACACAAGGGTTAACGGAAAAGTAATTTTATATAATAAAAGTATTTTAACGGAAAAGTAATTTTTAATTTTTATACAATAAAAGTACCTTTGAAAAATCTCTTTTTTACAATATGTACCTTTTTACATAAAAGTATCTTTTAACAAAAAAGTACCTTTTTACAAAAAAGTATATTTGTGATTTTTAGTTGAACTGTTAATTTTTGATATTTTAATTTAGGCTTGAGTTCATCATAAAAGTACCATTTTATAAAAAAGTACCTTTTTACAAAAAGTACCATTTTACAAAAAGTACCTGTTTACAAAAAAGTACATTTTTACAAAAAAGTACATTTTTAAAAAAATAACCTTTTTACAAAAAATAACCTTTTTACAAAAAAGAACATTTTTGCAAAAAAGCACGTTTTTACAAAATTTTACTTTTTACCAAAAAGTATCTTTTTACAAAATAGTACTTTTTTTTTTTTACCAAAAAGTACCTTTTTACAAGAAAGTACATACTTTTTAACAATAAAGTACATACGTTTTAACAAAAAAGTACCTTTTTTACAATAAAGTACCTTCCTCCAAAAAAAAGTACATACCTTTTTTAAGAAAAAGAAAAAGTTCTCTTTTGCAAAAAGTACATTTTTTAAGAATCAGAAACTTTTTTACATTTAAAACATTACATCAACAAGTTCAGCAGCTAACCTCTGTTTACAAAATCCAATTTATTTTAAACAATTGTAATATCATTAACATTCATTAGTTACAAAAATTAAAGCAAAAAACTAGGCAACAAATATTTCTTCCTAAACAAGCGAACCTCTAACTCATTAAAGAATTTCCGCTTTAATTTATCATCATCTTCATTAGCATGCTTACAATAAATTTCAGTAATTAAATATAACATGATTATAAACGATTTCGAACACTACATTTCAGCGCGTTAAATACTTCTGCATACTCTGCTGGATACATAACGGCTGTGAATTTTTCCCTCTTTATTTCAGTGTTCCCTATCATTTGTAAAAGTCAGATCTTTTTGTTAAAATTGATGTCGTCATAATAAAGGTTTTAAAAAAAAGACAGTCAGTTTCTGGCTTTTTGTTGGTTGACAGACCGACGACCTAAGACAACATAAAACTTCTTGGTGTTTTTCGGTTTTTTATGGTTTAAGCTTGTTTTTTGTAGTACATATTTGTATGCAATAATTAATAATAGGAAATGTTTACAGAAAAATTTAATAAATAAAAAAACAACAACAACTACATGATCGCTTTGTCATGCTCATCAGTATTTGTAAGTTGTTTTACGACTTTTGTTTTACTTTTTGATGTATCTTCTTCTTGGTGGATTACTTTTGGACAAGATGTTTAATGATGTTAAAACGAAATGCTTAAAAACTTAATTTTTAAGGTTGCTTTCGAAAAGAAGCAGTATTTTAAAGTTCTTTGAAAAAAAACTTACAAGCCTCATTTTGAAGTTCTTTTAAAATATATTTTTTATGATATCCGCATTCCTGTTTAAGTAACCAACGGGTGTGATGCGTAAATTTAGTATCCTGTCATTCGTCAACTGAACTCAAAAGAATTGCCGAACAAGTCAACAACAATCGTTAAAGTAATAAATGTACTATTTCGATTAAGTTTCTTGATATTTGCATGCACAAAATTTTTTGTTAAATATCACTATTTATATACATAAATGCAACAACATCCGACAAAATGTGGGAGGATTTAAAAAGTGGGTGTGGCATAAAATAAATTTATTTATTTCTAAAGAACCGTATTTATGTTACATTCTGTTCTTGTCGCACCATGGTTAAGGGTATATGAAATTCGGCAAAGCCGAAAATAGCAC
This sequence comes from Pollenia griseotomentosa, assembly GCA_963931875.1. Classification (NCBI taxonomy): domain Eukaryota; kingdom Metazoa; phylum Arthropoda; class Insecta; order Diptera; family Polleniidae; genus Pollenia; species Pollenia griseotomentosa. The sequence continues at coordinate 158,043,788 of OZ007562.1, read as the reverse complement.
TCTTACTTGTTTTTTTATGTGAACGAAACACAAAAAACCTTTTTTACTTTATTTTGTCCCTTAAAAGTTATTTCCGGGCCTATTTAGGATAAAATAAAATTTAAGGTCGATGTTGTATTATTAGCATAATTGGATCATATTGACCCAAGGAATGCAGAAGGGCTAAGAGAGGTTTTTCGCTGTGTTTCTAATTGCGTGTGATATACGATTTGTTCTATTTCTTTAGAGGTTATTTAAAGTTTAAAGTACTTTTTGTAAAAGGTACGTTATACAAATAAAAATATCGCATAAATTTTCCTTAAGTGTATTGTTTGGATATCTTTTAATATTTTGTACTAGTTATGTTAGGAATATAACTGGGTCGTATGTCGTAACACAGAAACACGAAAAAAATAGCCATATACGGACAATAAATAACCATAAAGGACCAAAAAAAAGACCCGTGTCTCCCAGTTTTGCCCAAAGTCGTGCATTTTTTTTTTATGGGCCCTTAAAGATTTAGGGCCTCGGTGTCATTTTTGCAAAAAAGTGATCATTTTCTCAGGCTCATATCTTGCAAGCCGTTCGGAATTTTGATTAACCCTCTGAGACAAAGTTGTAGCTCTTGCCATAAAGAACAAACATTGTGAACATAAAAAATCAAAAAAACTTAATCTTAAAGATCAAAATCGCAAAAAACTTTAAAAAATTAGATATTTTTTACCTTTTTTTCGCTGTTCAGGTCCATAGGTAGCAAACCGTTCAAAATTCAAGCAAACAATCAACTACAAAAATGTATCTAAGATCTCAATAAACAATTTTCTGGAGCATATGAACTTCCTAGGAATGATTTTTAGCACCGTTTAGGTAGCCGCAAAAGTGAACCATTTTCTGAAAATTAAATTTTTTTTACCGTTTTTCCTCTGTTCAGGTCCGTAGGTAGCAAACCGTTAAAAGATCAAGGAAACGATCAACTACAAAAACTACTGCGTTCACAAGGTGCTATTGCGTTCCTACGTCTAAGCTCTTATAAATTTATTAAAAAACAAAAGTTTTTTATTAATAACTAACCCCCGTTTGTTTAACTTAAATACATTTTAAACAAAACCTAATTTTCAAATTTTGTTTTGTTGTAAATGTAACGTTTAGCTAATATTTCATTTTGCTTACGTCATCGAGAAACAGGCAGTTGATATTAATTAATATTTACTTAAAATTAACGGTATCCATTTTTTTAAACATGATAATCTATTCAAGCGATTTGTTAACAAAAATTTTTTGGTGGAAAAAAATTTTTAATTTACTATAATTTATTTAAACAAAACATCCAACAAACATGACTATTTTGGAATTAAAATGATAAACTATTTTTGTTGCTTATTATCCCAAAGGTAATCAATTAACCACTAATGAATATTTATGCCCAAATTAAGAGTGATTAGTTAGCTAGTAACAGTAGTTCAACCAATAAAATATTATTTCCAGCTTTTTGTTAACCGTTAGTTAAACCATTAAGGGCTAATAAATCAGTGCAAGCTAAACTCTCTTTTTAGTTTAAAATGTGTTTAAATCAGCCAATCTATAAATCAGTAAACATATAAACCATCTCTAAACTCACGCAATTCGGCGTTCAAACTACAAATACAAGCCATATGAATTTGACATTTATCGTAGTGCTGCCACTAGAGTTGTCAATTATTCGCCTTTCAACTTTGTTCGAATAATTCAAATAATTATTTTTGTTCGTTCGATCAAACGATTAAATCTTAAAAATTGTTCGATTAATCGATGAGAATAACGAGTAAAAAAATTATTTTAACAAAAAAATTACTATGGAAAATCTTCCCTTCCATCCGCTGTGACTTCTTTTTTTGATGCATCAAATATTTCATCTTAACTCCCTCCATATCGTTGTATTACTTAAAGGCATCGTAAAACCCTTAATTTCCTAATAATCCGATATAACTCTTGATTTTCGAAAGGCATTGGCAGACCTACCATCTTCAGCCAAACTTCTGTCTACAATTTCTTCTATAGAACAACCGCTGTCTCTCTTTATGTATTTTTCCATTGGAACAAGTTCGGCATTTCTTGATGTCGTTGGATTATCTCCCACTACATCGTTTTCAATGGTAATATTGTGACACTTCCGCAAATGGTAAAGTTATACATATATAATATTTAAAAAAATATAATACAATTATAACATTTTCTACTTTCAAGATATGATTTATATAAATCAATTCTTTATTTTTAAGCTTTTTGTTTATTTTTAAATTTTTCACCCGAAATTGAAAAATCCCCTTTCTTAAAAATTTTTTAACGTTTGATTTAAAAATAAAACAGCTGATACAATTGAAAAGTGAGTTGCAAATACGAGATGGCAAATGATTCTTACAGTTCTTTTGGCGCTTTATTAGACGAAATATTCTGATTGCATCAATGCATGTCCGTGCTAAAATCATGAAAGAGGACATGCATTAATACAATAAGTAAATTTCTTCTCATAAAGCGCCAAAAGAACTGTTAGAATCAATTGTCATCTCGTTTTTTTAATTTTATAAAGAACAAGTTTTGCAACTCACCTACTCAATTGTTTGTTGAGATTTGTTTAATAAGAACATTAAATAAATTTTTGAAATACAATGAGTACAATGAGTATGAGAATAAATCAAATTCTAAGCTTTTATTTAATAGATTTTTTAATAAAAAAATTGTTCGATGAATCGATTTATTCGTTATTCAAAAATCGTCGTTTTAAAATTATTCGAACAAGAGTTTGGTTTTGTTTAATCGATAAATCGAATTATTCTTGTTCGGTTGACAACTCTAGCTGCCACATTATTATGTTTTAAACTCCATATAATATATGGAACACTGATTTACGGCTGTTGAGCTTAAACTACATATTAATTTAAGTTTAATTTGACTAAACCAGCGTTTAAACATTCACTGATTTTCTTAAGGCCTAACCATAATATGCATAGCCTTGCTTAACCTACTGTCAAAAATTAACAAAAAGTCTCTCAAATGTATTTAAAAAAACAAAAGCAAAATAAAAAAACATTTGATTCCGTACGGAATGTGCGATTGGATTCGCACCTTGCTTAAGCAAATGACAGTTTCATTAAACTTAGCAAAAAGTTTCCTTAAGTTCAATATGGTTTGCCTCATATAATTAACATGTATTCGCACATTTGCTTAAGCCAACCTAAGCACATTATGGTTGGGCCTTTAGCCATAAATGTTCTTGGTTAAATACTAGTTAGACAACAACATGTTTCGTTGAAAATTTTTATTTACATTTGTTTCTTTTTTTTTTTTTGCGAAAAATTACTGTTATAAATTGTACACAGATGCTGCCAGGCATCTTTTTTTTTTGTTTAGCAGTACCACTGTCAGTTTTTCTTGTTGGAGAAAAATAATTAAAAAAACAAGCACTGAAATTTGTTATTTGGATAGAGTTGGCATATTTTGCTCTGATAATTGATTTTTTAGTTAAAAAATAATTTATCTCTAAAATGAAATGTTAGTTAACGAATAGTTATCATTTAAGTTAACTAATAATTAACTAATGACTGTAAATTTGGGCCTTATTAAAGGCAGAAGTTGTCAAAAAATAATTTATCTCTGTTTAAGTTGTGAAGGCCCTGTTTGTATTTAAACTGGTTGAGTGCACGTGCAGAAAACGAACCTTATTTATGAGAATAAAAGAGAAAGAGAGATGGAGAACAAAACATTTTTAAAATTGAAAGTTGTCTGATCGGCCAGAAGGGATTAATTAAAGCCGATGTTTAATCACATTCTATTTTATTCATTCTATTTAAATTACTGATAAATTAAAAAATTCTCAAAAAAAAAAACGCTTAAAAATACATAAAAATTTATAGGAAGTCAAAAATGATTTATTTAAATTAGAATTTTTTTTTTATCAAGAATTTTAAAAATATTTTTAAATGCGTAAATGGTTTTTAAGTGTTAGTTATTTGAGCAAATGAAATATTAAAATTAAAAAAAATGTCCAAGAAATATATTAAAAAATTATTAGCGAATGAAGAAAAACAATTTTTTAAAATTTTTTATTAAAAAACTAAAATAAAATTCAGAAAGAAAAAAGATACAAAAAAATTGAATTCTTATCATTTTCCATTAGAAAAAATTTAAATTGTTGGTACTTTTTTGTTCTTCAAGTTGTACTTTTTGAATTTTCGCTAATAATGCATAGTTTTGACTGAATAGGGGTCTGTAAGGAGATCTTTCTGGTAGTTTTTGGCCCTACAACTGATACTTCTTTTGATTGTCGTTAATATTAGATTTATAAACATAAAAGTAAACATACAATACACAGAGTGGGTGGGAAACTTTAAAAGGAAACTGTTTGGTACTTTTTTGTTTTTATTAATACTGAACCTAGAATAATAAAATTCAACATGCAGATTCTAAAGGAGGAGACTTTTTGGTACTTTTTGATTTTGATTCAATTGTTACTTTCTGATTTTTTTTTTTTATTTAACTGAACTTACAAAACTAAATTAAACATTCACGGACTTGAGTGGAATATAATATATGCGGACCGTAGGTTGGTCTCGCAACAAATCGTTAATGTGTACTATATTTTAAGGCCCAAATACATTGATCAAAATACTCATCAAGCATTGTGGTAGTATAAGTAAAAATATGTTTGTATGTGTGACACCGACAACGCTTGATGAAAAATCAAAAAATTTAGATATGACGGCGAATGTTACGTCCAGCACACGTACAAGTTGAATTCGCCGGCTGTACAAGCATTTGACAAGTGTATTCGGCCCAGGGCTGCCAGAAATTTTCAGCAAAAAATCTTAATTTCACCAAAAAAAAATCTTATTTTGGAAAAAAAATCTTATTTTTGGAAGAAAGTGTTTTTTTTATTAAAATTAACTTTAAAACATATCAATATGTATATCCACTGTTGCCAACTTTTTTTGAAGATTTCCCGCCAAATCGGACTTCAAAATCGCTAGAAATCGCTAAATATATAATTTAGGTGGTTTTTTTTTAAATACCTCTAAAATCTAAACATTTTTAAAAGTTTATTTATAAAAATCTAGATATACAGGGGTGTCATGGAAGTCGAAAACGTAAAACGAAAGAATTTTAAGAGTCATTTTTCAATAAGATTTCTGTAATAAAAAAATTTTATGACAATTATTATACAAATAATGCTCTATTAAACAGAATTTTTTAACAAAAATTGTAAAAATTAGATTAAATGTTTAATAAAAAGAACTGCCAAATTCTTTCGTTTTACATTTACGATTTCCATGACACCCCTGATAAGCTGCTTTTAGTCTGACTTGCAATATTTTCTGTTTTTGCAAAATAAAAAGCGCGCAAAACTTACACCTGATTAATCACCCTTGAACGCCAAACAGAGCTTGCTTTTTAAAGGCCCAACCGTAATATTCATAACGTTGCTTAACCTACAGTCAAAACTTAACAAAAAGTCTCTCTCAAATGTATTAAAAAAACAAAAATAAAACCAACAAACATATGATTCCGTACGGAATGTGCGATCAGTTTCGCACTTTGCTCAAGCAAATGACAGTTTCATAAAATTTAACAAAAAGTTTCCTTAAGTTCAATATGGCTAGCCTCATATGATTAACATGTTTTTGTATATTTGCTTAAGCCAATTTAAGCACATTATGTTTTGGGCCATAAGTATTTTTTTTGTCCAGTAAACCGCAAGGTTGCATTATTAAGTTTAAAAATTTTCAAATGGGAACAAAGAAGGTTTTTTTTTTAATTGAACCTCACCTTCGTCTAGACAAAACAAAAAATCTTGTTTTTGGGGAAAAAATCTTAAAATCTTTTTTCGGTTAAAAAATCTTAAAAAATAAGGTAAAATCTTACTTCTGGCAGCGCTGATTTGGCCCATTACATTATCGATCCACTACGACGAAAAAACATGCTCGAAAAATGAAAATTCATACAAAATTTTATGTATGCTTTCTATATATTTGCAAACATAATTATGCTCTAATTGTCGTATCAAATCATATTAAACTGTAAAACGGAATTTAAAATAAAAATTTTGTAAACTGGCGCGGCGCGTAACTTCTCCAATATTTGAGGAGACATTTCGTAGTATTTTCCCGAAATATAATTTTAGGGTAATATACGCGCAAAAGAAATCCTGAAGGCAAATTACGGCATTCTATCTATATCGATCGAAATTAAAATACATTTTAAATGGAAATTTCGCTCGATACCGAATGACATAATTCCTGTAATTTCTACAAATAAATATTTAGCTGTGTATATCGCACTGGTTCCTCTAAAGAGAGTCAACTCAAAATTTACAAACTTTCAGTAGAGTCAAAAAAATGTAATTATGTATTAAATAAGAGTTACAAATTCAATTACAAATATTCTAACTTAATTAACCGTGCAGTAGTAACGTAGACCTTCAGCCCGTTGTAGTGCAACAGACCAGAGTGTCTGGCGGGAATCGCACCCGCAACCCCCGAACTGATAGAATAACTCACTACCAACAAGCCTACCGGGGCACCCACGCTCAAAAAAATGTGTGTTTTTTTTAAATATTTACAATGAAATCTGGGAATTTATTTCTCATGGTGAGTTACATTTATTATAAATTTTTCATATTATTCGAATGTGTATTCTATGTCAAATACATTCCTCAAAAGCTTTTATACTTTAATAGTCTCATTCCTTCATTATTTCACAGGAATATTTTCTATGCACTATCAGAATTTTTGTTTTTGTATATTTCATTGCTAACCAAAGGATAGCTAAGGTAAGCTTCGTAACAGAAATATACAAAAACAAAAATTCTGATAGTGCATAGAAAATATTCCTGTGAAATAATGAAGGAATGAGACAATTAAAGTATAAAAGCTTTTGAGGAATGTATTTGACATAGAATACACATTCGAATAATATGAAAAATTTATAATAAATGTAACTCACCATGAGAAATAAATTCCCAGATTCTATTTGATAAAATAATTAAGTTAAATACATAAAATTTACAATAGGCACTATCCAGTTATAAGATACAAAGAATGCTGACGAAGGCCGTAGCGGGCCAGAAAATGCATTACATTCTGCTGGTATCTAATAGTTGTATAAATTTTCTTTACAATTTACTTCATTGCTAACCAAAGGATAGCTAAGGTAAGCTTCGTAACAGAAATATACAAAAACAAAAATTCTGATAGTGCATAGAAAATATTCCTGTGAAATTATGAAGGAATGAGACTATTAAAGTATAAAAGCTTTTGAGGAATGTATTTGACATAGAATACACATTCGAATAATATGAAAAATTTATAATAAATGTAACTCACCATGAGAAATAAATTCCCAGATTCTATTTGATAAAATAATTAAGTTAAATACATAAAATTTACAATAGGCACTATCCAGTTATAAGATACAAAGAATGCTGACGAAGGCCGTAGCGGGCCAGAAAATGCATTACATTCTGCTGGTATCTAATAGTTGTATAAATTTTCTTTACAATTTACTTCATTGCTAACCAAAGGATAGCTAAGGTAAGCTTCGTAACAGAAATATACAAAAACAAAAATTCTGATAGTGCATAGAAAATATTCCTGTGAAATAATGAAGGAATGAGACTATTAAAGTATAAAAGCTTTTGAGGAATGTATTTGACATAGAATACACATTCGAATAATATGAAAAATTTATTTACAATGAAAGTTAAAAACAATTATGGCATTGTAAAGAAATACGATTAATGCCCGTAATTTCTACAAAAAGAAAGCTGGCCGTGTTCGTACCTAACAGTTATCTTTACCTATTTCAACGTTTATTTGGCCTTCGTGTTTTACCTTCAGAGTCTTGTAAAAAATTTTACACCGTAGATTTTTATACACAGCTAGATTAGAAATTACGGGCATAATAAGTATACACCGGTAGTTGTTTTTATAATATTTTCAGGGATTATCAAAAAATAACAAGTTTTTTAAGATGTTCCCTTTTATATGAAATTTGTTTATTTATATAGTGGTGTCATTTCAAGTTGTGCCAGTTTACCTGAAAATGCTCTTAAGATTTAATAAACCGTTGCGACATAGACACTAGCACCACTTTAAATATTTTTTTTTTTTTTTTTTTTTTATATTTTTTTTTTTATATTTTTTTTTTTTATTTTCCTAAGCTAATCCCGCGAAGCTCTATGCTTGTCTGCAGGCAAGAAACCAGAGTCTCTGGCGGGAATCGAACCCGCAACCTCGGCGCCAGCTAGCCTACCGAGGCACTCACTTTGATTTCTCAAAACATCAAAAATGACTGGGAAATTCATGCAATAATTATTTTAAAATAACAGCTGTGTTTAAAATTATACATGACAATTTTAAGTAACTACTATAACTTAAAAGATAACTTATTACTATAACTATAAATAATGCTTAGATAATTTTACTTTCGCAACACTGCCCTCCACTTAAGCCTGTTCGTCCCGAATAGGCTCAGTTTCTCCTTTTCCATAATGGGCTAGTCGTTCTAGATGTACCACTTTCATTTTTGACCTTGGACTCTTATATTTCTGGATTCGATACACCACGTCATTCAATTTCTTTATTTCTTTATACGGGCCATCCCAATGAGTCTGCAGCTTTGGAGATAGTCCTTTCTTCCGTTGCGGATTAAAAAGTAAAACCAACTGGCCTTCTTTGAAGCCTTCCGAATTTGCCGTTCGATCGTATCTGGCTTTTATCTTGTCATTTGATAAATTAACACGCCTTCGTCTTAACTCGCTTTTCTGCTCTTGGGTGGAGTCCTTATTATTCGCTGGTACACATAGTTCACCAAAGTCGCAATGCTGGAGCGGTGTTCTATTTCCTCCAATTAGACCGCTGTCTTCAACGCACTGTGGGCATTTAATTATGCACTCAATCACGGCTTGCTTGCAACCGACCTAATAGTAGCTTGCTTTTAACTTCTTTATGGTTTTTGTTACGCTAAGATGTCCACCATTAGTACCGTCGTGGAATTCCTTCACAACTTTGCATACTTTAGAAGACGGTACTACAATAAGGTTTTTAACCGTTTTGCCATCAGTACTTTCCCATGTACGGTATAGGCAATCATTAACCATCCGCAGACTACTCCACTGCGCCCAATACGCTTTCATCAGTGGACCCTCCAATCTAACTTCTTCATGAGACGGTCTTTCACCGTCTTTCTTGGCCTTCATGATTTTCGCTAATACGGGGTCACTTTTCTGCGCCGATGACCAGCAATAGCTCAATTTTACTTTTTAAACATGAAAAAAAAGGTATATGTTTTTCTTCTTGTTTTGTTGTTTCTACACAACACGCAAATCGTTTTTTTTCTACAACATTCTACAACAATCTTTGAAAACCCCACGCGTATGCACGCATAAAAGCTATGTTAACATCATGTGTATTTGTCATGTGGAATAGACTTCTCTACCCACATGTGATTTCATATGTATGTCAAAATTGGAGTTTTACATAAGGTTTATAATTTAAATGTTCACATGTTGGTATGTAACGTGCATTTGACATAATCCTCAAAAGTAAAAAAAATACATACCTACCATTCTTATTAATAAATTTGCGTATTTTTTATCTTTTGTTTTATTTACTTCCTATTATAATCTATGTTTATTAAAATTTCAATTCATTTTTGCCGCCACAGCTCATGTCAGATGCCTGCTTTGTCACTTAAAATTAGAACTCGTTCTAAATAAAAAATTTCATATTTATTGTGCACAGAGAAATAACACATGATATTGTTTGGAGGGAAAAAGTAAAAAAAGTGACAATCCACATGACAAATACACATAATGTGAACTTAGCTTAATAAGTCCCCTTTTCCAATGTGACAGACAGAAGGCAGACAGACGAAGTTTGTTGGCGAGAGAGGAAAAAAGTAAAGTATGTCACGCATACAGCGGCGCCCCCTTACCAACAAACTTCGTCTGTCTGCCTTCTGTCTGTCACTTTGTAAAAGGGGACTAATTTAAATGAGATTAAAGTGCTCACTTTGTAATTTTACTCTCAGAGTGGCACTACCAACGAAAAGTTAAATTTTTTTTTCTTGGTTTAAGAATTTTGCACTTATTTTAAGAAATTTCGGGATTGATTTTCAAAAGTTAACCCATTTAGGATTGCTTCAAGTACCGTTTTGTGTTATGCGTACTCGAATTTTTGAGTACGACTCGTACTTAAAGTATAAAAAACTTAATTTATCCCGAGTCTTTCTGTGTGTAATTTATATATATATTTTTTTAAGCAATTCTAAAAACTCCTTTTAATTAGGATACCGTAGTATAAAGAAAAGAAAATCCCTTGAAAAAACAATATTTCTTATCGTATGCTACGGTACAGTGTTGCCAAAACTTGGTGACCAAAAATGGCTAAATTTACGGAAAAAAATGGCTAAAAGCTTTTTTAAATAAAAACACATTAAAATTCAATAACAAAACAGAAATAATTCAGTTAAAGTTGTTTACGATGAAATTGTAAGTTAAGATAAATTTCTTTAACAAGAATAAACGTGAATTAATATTTTGATAGATATTTAAAAAGTTAAATCATCGATAAATTCGATGTCGTTATTGTTCATCTCAAAGGAATCACTCGTTTTAAATAGTTTAAAGGTTAATCATAATCACGACAACATTTACCCAAACTTTTGAGTCCAGATCTACAATAAAAAACACGTACGAAAGTACCCCGACTATATGATACCCTACACCAAATTAGAACCTTTGTTCCAAATTGTATCAAATAATCTCCAAAATGGCGACCTGTACTTTGCGCACAAGGTTTACATGGGCAGCCATCCAGCCGGACAAACATTTATTCGGCTCAGAAAGTGATTCTGAGTCAATCGGTATACTTAAAGGTGGGCTAAAAGTAACCTATTTCTCAAATAGCATTTAACGATGTTTACTTGGCAAAATACACTCTCTACTTCAGCATTAGACCATGGAAGTGATAGAAACTTTATAGGCAATTCTGAAATTTCTAAAAAAAAATTTGTTGCCGTCTGCATCTCTTTATTGAAATACTTGCAACACCGATGCTTGTGTTGATCCATTTTATAAATTTAATATTGGAATACTGTTCCTTTACTTTGAAAGATGTTTCATCATCATAGTTGTTTATAGCGATTTTAACCATTTGTAAGTTGTAATTTAAATATAAAGCGTTTTAATTGTTAAATTTGTTTATTTTACGTTTTAAATTTTTATAATAAAATGAAAATTATTCTTTTAAAAGAAAAACGAGAAAAAAAATTGTATGGCTAAACTAATTTTTTAATGGCTAAACAGGGTGAAAAATGGCTAAATCTAGCCACTAAATGGCTAAATTGGCAACACTGCTACGGTAGACTTTTCAAATATTTGATTGTAATACCACATCTTACAAAAAACAGTATTTTGCTATGTCTAGTAGAATAATAAGTAAATTTTATGATATTAATGGCCGTTTTCTCATTAGGCGATTGTCTTTTTACCCAACGAAAAATTGCACATTAAAGAAATTCGGTTTTCTCAATGTCTCATTTGCTTCTATTCTGTCGCAAAGCTAACCAGCACTCATCTGTCAATTATTTATTTTCCTTTTATTTGCCGTACAGATAAATTCAATCAGCTGACTCCCAACTTTTACATGTATTTTGAGTGGTGATGCCAACTCAAACCAATGTTTTTTGTCGGTGTATTGAGAAACCCAAAATCGTAAACGGACAGTTTATCGGTCTAATCAATTTATGTTGAAATTAAGTAACAGACAGTTTGTCGGTACATTGATAAAATGGCCATAAGACCATGTTAAATCTAACTTACTAATAACAGAAGTAGAAGTTACGCTTATTTGGTCAACTATTTAATAAGTGTGAACGTAGCTTTAGCAACACTGTCATGCTTGAAAGATCTTTTTAATATATTTTTATGACCGTTAAAATTACAAAAAAAAAAAGTTTAATACAAAAAACGTGCGTTGGATTTTCAAGCAAATTAATTCGAAGTCTTTAAGCAAAGGAAGAGGTCAAAATGGTCACAAACCTATTTTTTTCTTTATTGTTTAAATACATAAATTTGTTTTAAACAAATCTTTAGGGTTTTTGTAAAACTGGTCTTTTTAGTATAATTAAGTTTATTTTTAATTTTTGGTTTTTAACAAAAACCAAGCAAACATAAATTAAGTTTTTTGAACTTGTTAAAACGTTATTTTTAAGACAATACTGTTACTTTTTCGTCCAACGAATATCTAAACGTTTTGTCATGCACTTAATTAATGACAAAATTAAAAAATTTTTAACAAATTGGCTATCAAACTCAACTTGTTTCTATTTAACAAATAACATACACATTCTTTAAGCAAAAACCAAACCTCAAATTTCAATTATTTTCAAAAACAAATATAATAGTCGAATTGTTTTCGAAAATCTTCTTCAAACAAAACAAGGGAAAGATCCCAACATAAATGACAAGTTACTGAAAGCCAACAATTAGTGGCCACTTAAATAAAACTAAGCAACAATATTCGAAGTTAGTTACATTAAGTCAAATAAAAAAATAGTTTAAATATTAATTCTTTAAACTAAATATTTAAACATGGTTTTAATATTTGAACAAGTTTATTAATGTCTTTAAAAACTACTGCTCCCAGTAGCAACAATTTTTTTGTATTGTAACAGAAGCTGATATAAGTAAAATAACAGTGACGTTTGAATTCTTATACCCTCCATGAAAAGTGGTGACTGATGGTATTCTTAGTTTGTCATTGCGTGTGAAACTTTGTTAATATTCTTCTAAGACTGACTGACCGAACATAAGCGAAATATGCGAAGCAATAAAATCTGTTAAAAACAAATAATCGCCTGGTATGGATAATATTTATCCAACGATGTTAAAAGCTGGCGCAACAATAAGAGTCAAAATCCTGGCTCCTGTTATTACTAAGTTCTGGAACTTCAACCCGACGAAACCGCTGAAGGGGTGATCATCAACTTACCAAAAAAAGGGGATCTAACCTATCGCAAAAACTTGGACGGAAGCACCCTTCTAAGCATAATAAAGAAGGTGATTGCACTTAGCCGAGCTCATAGCCGAGCTCAAAATAGAAAAACGCCTGTTTCCGAGCCCATAAATTTTGAGTTGACCATGTTTACAGTCTAAGAATGATAATTGAACAGTCTAAAGAGTGGAGATCGCCACTATACCTTAGTTGCATAGATTTTGAAAAAGCTCCACTCTGTCATATGGACCGCATTAGAATGCAAAGGCGTACCTCCCAAAATTATAAAGCTCATCAAGGGCCTATAAGCGAACGAATCCTTCATAAAAAAAAACAGCTAAGCAGCAGCATTAAAATCTGTTCCGGCGTACGCCAAGGCAGCGTATTATTGCCTCTGCTTTTAATTGCGTAGTCGACGTAGTTATGAAGAAGGCAACTTTTATCTGAAAAGTTATTACCTGGGGTCTCCCAAGGCATATTGGAGGACCTTGACTATGCTAAAGATATCTGCTTATTTACCCACACTTTCTCATATATGCAATTTAAATTGACGATGCTCCAGAAAACTGCATTGCGGGTTGATTTAAAAATAAATATTAGCAAAACTAAATCAATAAGATTAAATGTGAAACAACGAGGAAACTCTTTACCTGACAAGGCAAGGCTTGAAGAAGTAGACTATGACTGCAACCAAGGAAGTTTACTGGACAAGAGCGGTGCCTCCAAATCAGATATCACCAGCTGCATAATTAAAGCTCGTCAAGAATACGGCCGAATCAGTATGGAACTCATTAATTATGTCAAGACGAACGAAGTTAAAAATTTTCGATACAATCGTGAAATCCATGCCGTTTTATGCATGTGAGACCTGGAACACATCATCAAGCGAACTCCAAACCATAAAAATTTTTTGTTTTCAAATGTTTAAGAAAGATCCTTCGCATATACTGGCCAATGACAATTTCGAATCAGCAGCTTTGGTCTGAAATCAACCAAACGTCAATCACACATGAAATTCGATAACGTAAGTAGAGCTGGATCGGCCATACTATACGAAAAGAACCAAACGATATTGCGGAACAAACCAGTGATTGGAACCCACAATGCAGCCGAAGGAGAGGACGACCATCGCAAAAATGAAAACGACAAACTCAAATTGAACTATCCCGCATACGTCTTCAATGGAATAAATAAATCGAGTGTACTGGAAAAATATTGTTGCGTTTCCTCTATGCGCCTCACAGGAGTAAGATATATAAATATATACCTACACTGAAAGAAAAACACTCGGTATAAATTAAGTTTTTATATACTTACTTTAGGTACACATAACACTAAAACGTACTTAAAACAATCCTTAATGGGACTACTTTCGAAATAAGTCCCGAAATTTCTTAAAATAAGTTAAATTTTCATAAACCAAGTAAAAAAAAATTAAACTTTTCTTTGGTAGTGCCACTCTGACAGTAAAATTACAAAGTGAGCATTTCAATCTCATTTAACTTATCAAAGTTTGTTGCATACACTACAACAACACCACACCAGAGGCGTGATTCTGGCAGTCGTGATCGGGGACTTTCTCGATTCGAAAGCAATTTAATATCTAAATATTTCAGTCAATACTGAACGAATCGCAATTATTTTTTCAGTGTTGTAAAGCATTCATTTGAGTTTCACAATATTGAAAAAATAATTTCAATTCGTTCAGTATCGACTAAATTTAAATTGGTTTCGAATCGAGAAAGTACTCGATCACGACTGCCAGAATTAGGCCCCTGTACTTAAAAAACGATTTGCTTGTTGTGTGAAATAACAACAAAAACAACAGAACAAGACGAAAACACATTTTTTTCATGTTTAAAAATTAAAATTGAGAACTCTTGCTTCTCATTTAGTTTGTAGTTTCAGTTAAATATGTACATACATTAAGTTTTTAAATAATTAATAATAATAATTGTAGTTATTTTGTTGAACTATTTATGGTTTTTAATCCAAATTTTTAATATTTTTAATTAGGCTTAAGTTCATCAAATTTAATTTTCATTAAATTATTTTTATGAAGAAAGGAATTTTACAACATGAAAATTAATTAAAATTGTTATTGATAATCTTTCATTATTCTTGACCGTGGCTGGGGCTCGAACCCTGGCCGGCGTGTTTCGATCGCAACCACTCGATCTCCTCAGATAGATTTGCCGTCTTACACTCGCAGCCATCGACGACTGCTGACGTCAATAGTCAAACATCAATCCTTAAACCAAATTATATTTTAACCTTTCGTAGATCGAAGTTTGTTTTTTTTTTGGAGTGATTATCCATTTTAATTGATTTTACATGTTTTTCTTTACTTCTGTTTTTATAATAAAAACCATATCGGGAATTATGCTGGTGTTTTGTAATTAAAATTCTGTTAGGTGTAAAGCAAGTAAGTAAATCAATCATAACAAAGTTTTAGGTTAGAATTTAAATAAAATCAACTTTATAATATTTGAATCAAGCGCATTTAGAGATTGATTCAATCTTAGTTTTACTTAAATCAGTCTCATTTTCGGATTATTTCAAGTACGAATTCGGGATTGAATATGGATAAGTTAAGTATTTCGCGATTGAAAATCCGTACTTGAATCAATCTTTCTGCACTTGATTCAAGGAAATCCGTACTCACCGTACAATTAATACCGCTTCGGATTGATTTGAGTACGGATGGATTGATTTTTCTTTTGACTGTAAAACCGCACAAAGTATATCTATGCTAAGTCCTTAAGTTATTTATCCTTAATCGATTTATTAATTGTTATAAATCCAAATGTGGAACAACCACCGTAAGAATTTATGATTCTGAAGACATAAATTGGTGGCAGAATGCACCAATTGATGTTAGTTTCTTCCGCAAATCAGTATTATATGACCAGAAATCACACTGCCAAATTTCGTAAAGATCGGTTCATGATTTACGATAGGACCCATATAACACCCACTTTTGGCAAACATTTTAGTTTGCCTAAAAATGTAATAAATAATGCTATTTTAGTAAAATTTTGTCTGATTTCGTCAAATTTTATTAAGATTGGCTCATAACTTAGCCATAGGCCCCATAAAAACCCCAATCACGGAAAATACCTTAGCACGCCTTTGATTAGCTACAAATGACAGTCAATATCCATCTGACACACTTAAACCCAATAATCTATTTTGATACCATGGAATTTTATTAAACCGAACCCGAACTTCAAATGAAGTTCGCTGCTTGTGACGCTTACAAAATGAATGCTGGTTAACGGCAAATATTTTATACAATCCGTTAAAAGTGCCCGATCCCATTTCGCAATTTTAACGTAACAAATAATAGTATTGTGTTAAAATTTTAACCGTCATAGTGTCATAAGAAGAGAAATCACACAGTAAAATTTTTCCCTCAACAATAAATATCAGTCTATTTATCAAATACAACAAATTGGGAACTTAGCACGTCATACAGAAATCTTATTAATAACACCGGTCGACACGACTTTTGGGTCTGACTTCTAACTGTCACTTTTTAGTTTCTTTTAGGTTGCAAATAAAGGGAAAAATAATTTTTTTGTCAAAGTTTGTTTTTGTGGAAATAAGACCTATTTTTCGATTTTTAAGAATAATGACTGATTTTCTCAAAATTTTGTTATGCATTACAAAGAAAAAAAATGTGCTGAGCTTAATAGTATTTTTAATTCAAGAATAATCATAAATAATAGCTTAGAGATAGAAACTAAAATAAAATCAAGTTCAAAAATGAAAATATTTTATCATTTTCCTATGTTTGTATGGACTTTCTCGTTTTAAACCCCAACTATAGTCTGTCTCCCATCATATTTTCATTATACTGCCCTTGGTAACGCCGTTCAAAGTTCAACACATCTTGGTGAAAACTCTCTCCTTGGTCTTCTGAGTAACTTACATATTATCTTAAAATTGGTTCATGTAGCATTGGAACTTTATGGGACATTCGGCAGCAAAAAACTTTAAAGTTTTCAAGCATAGTTTCAATTAAATCTTTATAATTATCTGCTCTTTTGTTTCCGAGAAAACCATAAACTTCCTCTTTAAAATTCTTCTACGATTGTTTTTCTATGGTATTGAGTAATATTGCGAATTCATCACTGTTCATTATTTTTTTAATTTGTGGTCCTACGAAGATTCCTGATTTTATCTTCGCTTCGGATAATTTGGGAAGGAATCCTTTTAAATATTCGAGAGCTTCAGAATTTTGATCCAATGCCTTTACAAATTGTTTAATTAGGCCTAATTTGATATGCAATGGCGGCATTAAGATATAAGATACGTTCTGGATCTCCAACTGGTTCCCATTTGACGTTATGTTTACCTATATGAAACTCGACCCGATCAGGCCATGTACGTTGCTGATAGTGTTCTGGATTTTTGCAGTTAACACAGGCAAAATGAGGTACCCAAGTTTTTATCTTGATTTCAAATCTGATGTTTAAAATATGCTTAATAAGCTTCACAAAGCTTTAAATTTGATGCTAAAGAGATTTTTTTGCTTTTTTTCAAAAATTCACCGCAAAGAAAAAAACTAATCACTGTCATTTTTACACCGTCTTGTCGCCATTTTTTAATTTACACTCATAATATTATTACAGTAACGGACTGTAGTTTATTTAAGAAATATTCCGTACAGTCATTTTTAAATAAATAAACATTTAAAATTCCAAGCTAATTTATTTTTAACTGATTCTAACAGTTATTCAAAAAACTAAGTGCATATTAATACGGATTTTCAGTTGCAGTTAATATTGTCCGTTGATTGAGTTAAATTCTTCTTTATGTTAAAGTAAATAAAAATGTAATTTAAAGCAACGAAAAGTTCATTTAATTTTAACTGTCAAAAATTCAACCGCGAATTCCGTAAAAACAAATCAATATTCAGTTATCTTATATAAATTAATTGTCAAAAAATTAACTACATATTCCGTAAAAACAATAAAATATGCAGTTGTTTTATAAAATTTTACAGTCAAAAATTCAACACCATATTCAGTAAAAACAATTAAATATTCAGTTATTTTATATAATTTTACTACCAAAAATTAATTTTTACTTATCTATAAAAAATGAATTGCTTGTTTTGTGTAAGCAATTCCCATTTTCTATTTGTTAAAATAATTTAGTAAAATACATAAAATTTTAAAAGTAAAATAATTGCGAAGCCATATCGGTCATGCAGCTGGTGTCTTATAATTGAGAGTTCTTTTGTAAACAACATGGTCAGTACAACAAAAGTAAAACAAACGTGTGTAACTGGGTAAGTAAATAAAAATATTCTCCCTCTCTCGCTTATAAGAAAAACAAGCGGACAGGTGTCTGTCTGGTATTTTTTAGAAATTCGGCTCTTTTGTGGAGTAAACGAAAATTTAATAAAATAACTGAATATTTAATTGTTTTTACTGAATATGGGGTCAATTTTTTGACAGTAAAATTTTAATAAATAACTGAATATTTAATTGTTTTTACTGAATATGGTGTTGAATTTTTGACAGTAAAATTTTACAAAATAACTGAATATTTATTTGATTTTACGGAATATGGTGTTGCATTTTTGACAGTAAAAATTAAATGAACTTTTTATTAAAAATAAATGAAAAATAGGTAGACCGGTTTTTAATTGAACTTTCATTTATTTTAAATTACAATTTCAGTTAATTTTACGTACAGAATATTGTGAGTGTAGTAATACACAATAAAGTTTATAACAGCTGCAATAAATTCGTAAACGCCCACTACTAAGCTTTATGCAAGAATATGCACTTTGACACACTTTTAATATAAGTGCTGCCAACTTCTTATCGCAAATTCGATAAAAATCTTTAAAACTTACTTTTCGACGCAAAACAGAGAAAAACAAACTTTAAAAGCTAGAAATTGGTAATTAGGTGTTTTTCGGTGTCAATCAATAGAATTTATGCATTACAACAGAAACCCAAGAATTTTTATTTATTTTGTTGACCGGTGTAATAAATTTTGTATTCCCGTAAATAACTTTGATAATATACTTGCATGTGCCCGTGCAAAAAACTAAACTGGCAAATTTGTTCTTTTCTTACGAAAACAATAAAATGAAGCAATTTGTTTTTTAATTTTGTTTTTTCTTTTTACCCACTTACAACTACAATTCGAGTCGGAAAAAAGCAAACCAATTGTAGGGGAATGTAAGAAAAGATAAACTCACTGTTTACTGTTGATGTTTTGTTTAAGCTTTGATATAGTTACAAGTGAGACTTTGAGTGTTTATAATTCTTATTCGCTTAAAGGTTTTTTTTGTATAAAATTTTTAGCTTTTCTAAAATCTTTGGAAAAGGTTTCCTGACGATCTGGCCTTAGCAACCAGTGAAATGCGCATAGAGGCTAGCTTTCCCTCAACAATAAATTTCAGTGTATTTATCATATATGAAAAATTGGGAATTTAGCACGTCATACAGAAATCTTATTAACAAAACATTTCATGAAGTTTGTTCCATATTATACAACAGTCCCATATAAAGCTGGAGGTCCACACCACGCGTTTTCGCCTCCACGCATTGCATGATTTGCATGCCTTACTTATGTTCTACGTTTCAAGTTACATGCAACGCTTTTGATGCTGATTTGTTCAAACGCTTACAAAAGTAGAAAGTAAACCTACTTTTCGCATTCAACGCCTCAATGCATCCTGCACTCTGTGCATGAAACTTTTTCCATATAACTACACAGATTCTACTTTTTTGACAGCTGCGTAGATAACAAAATGGCGTGTAACGCGTGGTGGAGACCTCCATATTAAAGCCCACCCTCGGAAAACATATAAGTACGCCGTTGATTTCATTCATACATCTCTGTGATGATCGTCTGATAATTTAATATATAAAGCCCACTCCTGAAATATTTGCACACATGGTACGGCATCAAAGATTCGGCACAGCCGAATGTAGCACATTGACTTGTGTTTTTTTCTGTTTTTTTTTTCTTTTGAGAACAACGTTATTAACGTTTTAAATAAAAATTTTATCATTAATTATGTTATTTTTGCTTAAACAAAAATTCTAAATGAATGTTATTTATTTTTACCAAAGGGTGATTTATTTGGAGGTAATTTATTTCATAAACTACAAAATTAGAATGGTAATTTGTATTTGTTTTTATACTAACACGAGCTGTTAAGAAATACAATCAATTAGGATTGCAATCAAAATGATTTCAACCAAACTGATTTTATTCTTTTATAGAACAATTGTGATTTTTAGTTGAACTGTTAATTTTTATGTGTGTGAAGTTAAATTTTAAAATTTATAACCCTAGACACATTCTCTTATGTTAACAGAATGATGTTAACCACTTAACAGACCTAATGTTAACGCTGTAATAATGAATGAGTCCAGATTTCTGGAAAAGGAGTCAACGTGGGCGAAAAAAAATGATTGGGATTTGTGGACAATACTATTCTCCATCGTTTTCCATCCCCAGAATTTTTAACAGAGCGAGTTGGAGCGACTTATGGCCAATAGTTCTCTCTTTTTTTTGAAACAAGTATTTCAATGTTACCCAAAATTAATAAATTGTACTAAATTCTACAAAAAATTGCCGTATTTCATATGTTTATCAAAAAATCGGCATTTTTTGAGCAAAAATCGGCAAATCGGCACTTTGATAATATAGATGCAAAAAATCGGCAAAATGACGATAATTCGGCAAATATGGCAGGCCTGCTACTAAGAGATGATTTTTTCACTCATTTTATGTTGAGTGAAAAAAGTATGTTAATAAAAATAATAGTGATGCCAACATATCTCTTTACGGCCAAAGCAAAAATTCTTTGTTTTATAAAAGAGGAAAGAAACACAAAGGTTTTATTTTAATTCTTTAATAATTTTATTTTATTTCAATATGGAGATCAAATTTTCTTTCAATTTTAAATTGAAACTTATCACATAATTCTTAAATTTAATACATTTATGTTTTTTTTTTTTTTGATTATAATACATTCCGACCATAAAATTTTTGTGAATTTTAGTTTAAAGATACTTGTTTTTTAAAATCATTCGGCTAAAACTTTTCACTATGTTCAGTTATAATTATTTTTAATTATAACCAGCGTTTAAAAAACTGCAGTCAAAGTAGAAAAACTGCCATTGCTTCCACTTCTTCATTTGTCATTGGCCAAAAAAAGAAAACTGTTGTTTTCACTTCTTAATCATTAAATGTGAACAGTCGCTGTCAAACCAACTCAAAAAGCGAAAAGTTGTACAACATATTCGTTTTTTGTTCGACAGTTTTTGGTTTCGATTGTAGTTTTTTAAACCCTGAATATAACTGGCAGTTACCATACCATACCGATGGTAAACATAGCCGTTATTGTATTTTTTCTTTTATTTAATAGTTATTATAAATATAAAATTCATAAAGAAAATTATTTATGATTACCTCAAACTTTAAATTTTTAGTGTGTTTGGCAGACCTGTAAATGAATCATTATTTTTTTATTTTAATTCGTTACGAATTAGCTAAATTTTGAATTAATTCTTTTCACAGCAAAAAAGAATTGAATAAAATTTTAATCAATTCAAACGAATAAGGCAGAAATGAATTTCAATTCGTTTTCCAATTAAAATAAATTTGTAGAATAAGTTGCAATTTGTTTCCAATTCAAATGAATTTGTTAAAGTGAATTGCAATTCGTTTTACAGATTCATTTGAATTGAATTTATTTTAATTTCATTCAAATGAATTAGAACAATGAATTGCAATTGAAATGAGTGAAATAAAAAATGAGTTACAAACAATCAAATTTAAGAGCAGATCTAGGAGGAATTGCTAAAATTTACTATTTTTTATTGCATTTGGAAGTTTTTAATACAAAAAGTAAAAAAAAAATTCTAATTGTAGTAAAAGAAGTAAAAATTTAGAGTAAACGAACCATTCAAATGAGTTGCTAATTCTTTTTTCTAATTCATTTCAATTAATTCAAAATCAATTCAAATGAATCTATAAAATGAATTGCAATTCACTTTTACAAATTCATTTTAATTCAAATGAATTCAAATTCATTTTTACTAAATTCATTTGAATTGCCTTGACTCTAATTTCATTCAATTCATTTTTTTGAGTGAAAAGAATTAATTCAAAATTGGCTAATTCAGTGCATAAATGATTCGCGAATTAATTTGAAAATTAATGATTCATTTACAGCTCTGGTGTTTGGCGGTTTTTTTAAATATAAAATAAATTTTAAAAGGCTTTAAGGATAGACAAAATACAAAAAAAAGCTAGAAAAGATAAACAATTCAAAGAATTCAAAAGAGTAAATTGGCCATAAGTCGCTCCAACTCGCTCTGTTAAAAA
Source organism: Pollenia griseotomentosa (assembly GCA_963931875.1). Classification (NCBI taxonomy): domain Eukaryota; kingdom Metazoa; phylum Arthropoda; class Insecta; order Diptera; family Polleniidae; genus Pollenia; species Pollenia griseotomentosa. The sequence continues at coordinate 158,021,412 of OZ007562.1, read as the reverse complement.
TTCTGGGGATGGAAAACGATGGAGAATAGTATTGTCCACAAATCCCAATCATTTTTTTTCGCCCACGTTGACTCCTTTTCCAGAAATCTGGACTCATCCCCTAGAGAATTCAAAAGAGTAAATTGGCCATAAGTCGCTCCAACTCGCTCTGTTAAAAATTCTGGGGATGGAAAACGATGGAGAATAGTATTGTCCACAAATCCCAATCATTTTTTTTCGCCCACGTTGACTCCTTTTCCAGAAATCTGGACTCATCCCCTAGAGAATTCAAAAGAGTAAATTGGCCATAAGTCGCTCCAACTCGCTCTGTTAAAAATTCTGGGGATGGAAAACGATGGAGAATAGTATTGTCCACAAATCCCAATCATTTTTTTTCGCCCACGTTGACTCCTTTTCCAGAAATCTGGACTCATCCCCTAGAGAATTCAAAAGAGTAAATTGGCTATAAGTCGCTCCAACTCGCTCTGTTAAAAATTCTGGGGATGGAAAACGATGGAGAATAGTATTGTCCACAAATCCCAATCATTTTTTTTCGCCCACGTTGACTCCTTTTCCAGAAATCTGGACTCATCCCCTAGAGAATTCAAAAGAGTAAATTGACCATAAGTCGCTCCAACTCGCTCTGCTAAAAATTCTGGGGATGGAAAACGATGGAGAATAGTATTGTCCACAAATCCCAATCATTTTTTTTCGCCCACGTTGACTCCTTTTCCAGAAATCTGGACTCATCCCCTAGAGAATTCAAAAGAGTAAATTGGCCATAAGTCGCTCCAACTCGCTCTGCTAAAAATTCTGGGGATGGAAAACGATGGAGAATAGTATTGTCCACAAATCCCAATCATTTTTTTTCGCCCACGTTGACTCCTTTTCCAGAAATCTGGACTCATCCCCTAGAGAATTCAAAAGAGTAAATTGGCCATAAGTCGCTCCAACTCGCTCTGCTAAAAATTCTGGGGATGGAAAACGATGGAGAATAGTATTGTCCACAAATCCCAATCATTTTTTTTCGCCCACGTTGACTCCTTTTCCAGAAATCTGGACTCATCCCCTAGAGAATTCAAAAGAGTAAATTGGCCATAAGTCGCTCCAACTCGCTCTGCTAAAAATTCTGGGGATGGAAAACGATGGAGAATAGTATTGTCCACAAATCCCAATCATTTTTTTTCGCCCACGTTGACTCCTTTTCCAGAAATCTGGACTCATCCCCTAGAGAATTCAAAAGAGTAAATTGGCCATAAGTCGCTCCAACTCGCTCTGTTAAAAATTCTGGGGATGGAAAACGATGGAGAATAGTATTGTCCACAAATCCCAATCATTTTTTTTCGCCCACGTTGACTCCTTTTCCAGAAATCTGGACTCATCCCCTAGAGAATTCAAAAGAGTAAATTGGCCATAAGTCGCTCCAACTCGCTCTGCTAAAAATTCTGGGGATGGAAAACGATGGAGAATAGTATTGTCCACAAATCCCAATCATTTTTTTTCGCCCACGTTGACTCCTTTTCCAGAAATCTGGACTCATCCCCTAGAGAATTCAAAAGAGTAAATTGGCCATAAGTCGCTCCAACTCGCTCTGCTAAAAATTCTGGGGATGGAAAACGATGGAGAATAGTATTGTCCACAAATCCCAATCATTTTTTTTCGCCCACGTTGACTCCTTTTCCAGAAATCTGGACTCATCCCCTAGAGAATTCAAAAGAGTAAATTGGCCATAAGTCGCTCCAACTCGCTCTGCTAAAAATTCTGGGGATGGAAAACGATGGAGAATAGTATTGTCCACAAATCCCAATCATTTTTTTTCGCCCACGTTGACTCCTTTTCCAGAAATCTGGACTCATCCCCTAGAGAATTCAAAAGAGTAAATTGGCCATAAGTCGCTCCAACTCGCTCTGCTAAAAATTCTGGGGATGGAAAACGATGGAGAATAGTATTGTCCACAAATCCCAATCATTTTTTTTCGCCCACGTTGACTCCTTTTCCAGAAATCTGGACTCATCCCCTAGAGAATTCAAAAGAGTAAATTGGCCATAAGTCGCTCCAACTCGCTCTGTTAAAAATTCTGGGGATGGAAAACGATGGAGAATAGTATTGTCCACAAATCCCAATCATTTTTTTTCGCCCACGTTGACTCCTTTTCCAGAAATCTGGACTCATCCCCTAGAGAATTCAAAAGAGTAAATTGGCCATAAGTCGCTCCAACTCGCTCTGTTAAAAATTCTGGGGATGGAAAACGATGGAGAATAGTATTGTCCACAAATCCCAATCATTTTTTTTCGCCCACGTTGACTCCTTTTTCAGAAATCTGGACTCATTCATTATTACAGCGTTAACATTAGGTCTGTTAAGTGGTTAACATCATTCTGTTAACATAAGAGAATGTGTCTAGGGTTATAAATTTTAAAATTTAACTTCACACACATTTAATTTTTTATATTTTTAGTTAGGGTTGAGTTCATCAAATTTAATTTTCATTAAATTATTTTTGCTGAAGGAAGGAATTTTACAACATGAAATTTATTGATAAATTTTTAATGATAATTACAGCAAATTTCGAACCATCAGTACCACTGGTTAAAGATTGCTGTTTGACTGTTGGCTGGCATGCACCGCATTGGTGCAGAGGTTAGAACGTTAATAAATGTTGATGAAATAATGTGATGATTCTTGAAACATGTAAATCCAACCCGAGTTCGCTCCCCAGCTCAGCCAAGAATAAAAATTATCAATAAACTTTAATACATTTCATGTTGTAAAATTGCTTCTTTCAGTAAAAATAGTTTAATGAAAATCAAATACTTAAAATATCAAAAATGGTATCAAATTTGTAATGATGGCAATCACAAGGCTGTAATATTTTGTCATTACAATCATTTTTAACTCACTCTTTTTCGAAATAATTAAATGCAATCAATTTTATTTCAATACAATTTTGATTGAATTAAAACGATTTCAATCAATTGCTCTGAAATCACAACTATATTGATAGTCCCTCAAAATAGTATACACTTGAAATCTAGTATCTGGTGGAAATCCTACACTTTTGGTGGAAACCATCAGATCTTAGTGGACTTATAAGTTTATGAAACTGTGACACACCAAATGTTACTGTAATAGCATTATTTAAATAATCCTTGTAAACAACAATTACTATTGTTAGCAGTTCAAAACTTTCAGGCTTAGCTTTATTTCTAGAAAAAGAAGTTCCAGCAAAGATTTTAATTCTGATTGCAATAAATAAATCGATTACATTGGATTGCAATTAATTTTTATAAAATTTGATTTCAAATCCTATTTTGAATGCAATCCAAACATAAGCAATAATTAACGAGAAATTATGTGATTTCAATTAAATCGAGCGCAATCTTTTACAGCTCTGATAACTTCTATAACTTCTTTTTGCCGGAAGTCTAAAAACTGCAAAGAACTCTGATGATGAGAATGTGTTTAATTTCGACCCGAATTCAATCCCCCGTTCAGTCAGGAATAAAAATGATCAATAAATTTTTATTAATTTCATGTAGTAAACTTCTTTCCTTTATTAAAATAATTAAATGAAAATTAATTTTAATGACCTTGAGCCTCATATAAATTAAAAATATACAGTTTTTTAAATTTTTTTAAAAAAAACTTCTAGACTTAAAATTATCCGTTCCAGACTTTAAATTCGCGATGACACTTTCTCCTAATTACTTCTTATTACTAAATCGTTGCTTAATTATGTATCAGAATTTTAAAGTTTTAAAGTAGCTTCTAAGAAATGAGGTCACATATGACATATGACACTTAGCAAACATTGGACGCCCCATACGTTACGACTATTTAAACCCAAACCACAATAGTGGAGGGGGTATTTATTATGCGTTTGTGTTGAAGTATGTAACACTAAAACATTTTAGCTCTTGAACTTAATGTGTATCGATCGACTCAGAATCATTTTCAGAATCACTTTCTGAGTCGATCTTACTCTGTCCATCCGTCCGGCTGTCTGTTCTATGTAACATTGTGCGCAAACCACAAGTCGCAATTTTAAGATAATCCAAAGAAATTTGGTACATACATACGTTATTCAGAATCGGTTCATAATATCATATCGCCGCCCATACAATTTTCTTTTCGGAAGAGTCTTTGTGCCCATTAAATATTTGATTATGTTGGTATTTAGATTTAATTTCGCTCAGAAATATTTAAGTGCAACATAAATCGCCTTACAATTTTTTTTTTATCATTCCGTATTTGACTATAGCTCCCATAAACGTAGGCATTGATATACATTTGGTAACGATAACTTTAATAAAAGCTACTTGGTAATGGAAAAATGTTGTACTGGTAGTCCCAAAATTGTTCTTTGGGACCTATAAGACCCCCTACCCATAATCATTAAAGGATAAACAATCTCATTTGGATGTATTTATCTAGATAATATTGTGTACAAAGAACTCTTATATGAATCTTAAGCTCATAACATAATTTCGTTCTCGCTGGTCCATGACGGCCTCAAGTAGGGTCCACTCTCGAAAATGTGTCTCTAAATATTGTGGTACATATAGGGAATCATATGGTCGCGCTTGATGGATTATACTTTCTTACTTGTTTTATTAAATTTCCCAATAAAAAATGGAGCTAACAACAAAGCAGGTTTGTAAGGGAGAAACATAAAAGTTTCGCTTACCATTGCGCTAACGGAAGACATGAATTTTATATGGCGAGTTCCCACTTTGAAGCAATACATTTTTGACACATAAAGCGCATTATTCAGCGCATATAAAAATTGTTAGATCTAACGATCAGCTTAACAAACTTAATATTTTTATGCCGTTATTTTTAAGTATTTTCCCTTACAAACCTGCTTCGTAGTAGGGGAATGCCGTAGCACTTGAAATGTTTTGTTTTTCATAAAAGTTCTTTCACTTACTTTACTGCATTTCTATATGTCTTATTGCGTAGCGCATAATTGTGTGCTTAGTTTTTAAAGGGCCATTATTACAACCTAATGATAAAGTTGCTGATAGTTAACGTGAACAATAGCTATCTTGAACGATAAAATGACCAATAAGTTTTTTCCATTATTACAACTGTCCGATAAAATAAAAAAAGTAATTTATATACTGTGGCAACATTGCATATACCGACTATTTTTGGTTGTTTAAAATACGTAGTGGCAACGACTTAGTTTTGTTTTATTTATTAATTAAAAACAAAAGTAAATTTTTGTGCTTTATTTTTGGTTTTAATGGTAAATTGTTTTGTTTTTTGTGTTAAATTGTGTTTTTTGAAAAAGTTGACTAATTTAAGACTATCATTGAAGTTACCATATCTTCAGAAGAAAATATGGCATCTTCATTGAAGATTCTTCAAGTTCTTAAAGTTCACTTGTAAAGTTACCATGAGGACAAACCTGATGTTAGCTTATCAGTCACTTTTTAGGTTAATGTTAACTTGTAATAACCAAAAACTATTTATCTGTCAGATAGCATCCTAAAAATAACTTTTTGTAAGTTGTAATAATGGCCCTAAATGTACCTTTAGTACTTCGCAAAATGATAAAATATTTTACTGGGTTTGCATAACGTTTGTTGCATTGAACAGCACTTTACGCTTTATTATGTACAGTCTTTTACAATTTTTTTTAAAAAATAAAGTTTAGTAATTGAAAAAAAAAAATTGTAAAAATAATGTAAATAGTAGGTAAAATTAGTGGTCCCAATTTTTCGGACTTGTTCGCCAAATATTTGTTAAGTGTGAAAAACATTTCAATCCGCGTTCCGACAAAAGTCGGCACATTATTATCGATCAAATCAGCGGATTTGTATACATTGATAGGAATAACTTTACTAAAGTCCCCAGCAAATAATAGTATATCTTCCTGAGGTACGACCTTGCTGACCAATTCACAGCGCCAGTTTCAGATATAATGAGTTTCATTAGGTAAATTTTTTTGTAACGTGATTTATCGTTTCTAAACTGTAAAACTTTTTTTTTCTCATTATATATTTATTGAATCTTCATAAATTAAATATGAACTAAAAATAATTAATCAAATCTTATCCTAATACTTTATTTATGTCGTGCCAGTGCCAGACAAAAATTTTCTTCATCACGGGTTCTGTTCACATATATAAATAGGTGTTTATCGCTCATCTTAATGGGTAAGTGCTGCAGTGCCTCTTCTCCTTAAGCGAGTTTGGCCGCTATCATTTAAAATATTTCGAGCTGGCCGATTTGGGTGCAACTTTAGCCTTTTTTAATATTTTACCGCATACTTCGTTATAATAGTCCTTACCAGTGGCACATTGAGATCCTGGTGGATATTTGAGTTTTAACATACCAGGGAGCCGCTGTGATTATTCGAAGAAGTTTATTTTGGCGCCTTTGAATTTTTTCGATGTTTGAGACCGAGGCAGTGCCAAATAACTGAATACCATAGCACCAGATTAGCTTTAAGATAGAGTTGTAAAGTAGAAGTTTGCAGTCGATACTAAGAACAGAGTTTCTTCCAATAAGCCAATGAATTTGAAAGGCTTTTAGTTTCATTTGAGTTAATTTTGCCTCTATATGGCACTTCCACGTTAAACGGCGATCTAAATGTACACAGAGATGTTTTACACGCGAATTTTTGGGTATTAATTGATTATTGATTTTAATAGGGGGGCATGATCCCCTAATCCTGCATTATTTTAACCATATTTCTAGTTCAAATATTTGATCCTGTAAGTAACGAGATGCTTCATGACGATTTTCGTGCACGCTTAGAAAAGCTGTATGATCAGCAAATGTTGAAATTTGGGTGTAGTTGTTTGTTGGCATATCCGAGGTATATATTAGGTATAAAAGTGGGCCCAGGATGCTTCCCTGAGGGACTCCAGCATCAATTGGCTGAGGAGAGCTTAAATAATCATATTTTTTAATAATAAACTTTCGACCGACTAAGTAGCTTTCGAACAGCTTCTGTGTGTTTACTGTTAAGTTAAGCTTCAATATATGTAATAAGCCTTCATGCTAGACTTTATCAAAAGCTTGAGAAACATCGATGAAAAAAGCGGAACAATAATTTCTTTCTTCAAAGGCTTTTCTTATGGCGTTTACTATACGATGGGTTTGTTGAATGGTGCTGTCTTCTCTTCTAAAGCCGAATTGGTGGTTAGGAATACATCTATTTTAATTTAAATTTGGCGTTAATTTTGACACTAATAGCTTCTCAAACAGCTGTGATATATTAGAAAGTAAGCTTATAGGCCTATATGACTCAACTTTTGTGTGATCTTTTCCTGGTTAAGGTATCATGGTGACTAAGGAAACCTTCCACTTTTGAGGATAGTATTCAAGGCGTACAATAGCATTAAAAATTAATAGAATAATTGGATCACTAACTGAGTGTTTTAACCCTTTATGCATAATATTCGTTTTGTTTGCGCAAATAGCCGATCAATTCCGTGAGGATTGTGAAAAACAGCTACTGGGTTTTCTATTAAAGCTGCACATAGAAAAATTCTCGCAATTTGTTTTTCAATTAAACCTTTAATAAAAAATAAAATCAGTTGTAATTAAACGCTTATTCAAGTTGATTAAACTTTTACTTATATAAACAATATAACTACGGAAAATATTGTTAATTTAAGAAAATATTTAATTAATACTATTAAATTTTTAACTAGTGCAAATTTAATTTATTTTATAATTAATTTATTTATTTATTTATTTTAATATTTATTATAATTAAGATTACAATAAATTATACAATTTAAGCACTAGCATCTAAGGCTATCGGCCCTCGTTATATAAAATATAAGTTAAATAAATTTAGATTTAGATATACATAATTGTGTAACTTAATACACTTTAAAAAATCATAGACTTTGTCAACATTTTCTTCTGATGTATTAGTTAGTAGATTTATGATATTTGTTGTTTTTAATATCCTTAAACGTGTGGTGTATAATGCTTGGAGTCAGCAAGAATATGGGGGACTGTTAAAATTGAGGTGTTGCAAAAAGCACACATAGGTTGGGGATCCCTGGATATCAAATATAAATGTGTTAATCTGGTGTGTGTAAGGCGAAGTCTGGTGTAACATTTATTTTTATGACAGTTGGTAGAAGTTGGAAGAGTTATAGGAGTTTTGCTTGGATTTATTTGTTTATAAAGATGGTTACATCTGTCCCATTGCTTTAGAATAGCGGAATTAATATTTTGAAGTATTTTCCTTGTTAAAAAATACGTATGAAGGATGGGAAACAGTTGATTTAGCTGCTTTATCTGCAATCTCGTTTCCTTTTATACCAGTATGGCTAGGAATCCAACATAGCTTAACTTTTTTAACCAATTGTATTAATAGTTGTTGGATTATAATAATGTTATGGTTCTTGTTTTTATGGTTAAATGTTGCATCGAAAACAGAACGACTGTCCGTGAAGATTATGTATTTGTTAGAAGAGTTCTTACATAATTTCAAAGCTTCAATAATTGCTTCTGCCTCTGCTTCAAATACAGTTGCGTGTAGGGGAAGTAGTCCTCTTATTTTTGTGGAGTAGTTTTCGTCGACTACGGAAAATCCTACATGATTCATAGTTTTTGATCCATCGTTGTATAAAAAATTCCAATTGTCATTTTTGTATTATGAAACCAATTCATTAAATAGGGATTTAAATACTGATGGTGGTGTAGCATGTTTGTCCAAACCTTGAAAATTTCTGAGAAAAAGTTTGGGTTCGAGTCGCCAAGGCGGGTGTATTTGCAGGGGTGGCTTTAATTTTTGAAGGTTAAATTTTCTTGTAACCTTAAAAATATGGGATAAAGTTGATGGCCATTTGATATCCTTCTTTCTTTTCTTTAATGAGTTTAAGTTTGTTGGCATGTATTCGTAGGGAGTCAAATCCCCCTTCGGCTTTCAAATTTTTTATTGGAGTTGTACGAAACGCTCTCAGGCTTGACCGGATAGCTGTGTTAAGGATTTGTTCAACCATTTTTAATGTTGATTTTGCAGCTTTGCTTTAGACAACTAGTGCATAGTTTATTTTGGAAATTATTAGAGATTTAACTTAACGTAGGAGACTGTTTGTGTGCATATTGCTTTTTTAGGAAGAAAGATATTTTATAATATTTAGTCTAGTCATTAAATTTTTCCTTAAATAATTACAATGGTTCTTAAGGCTATACTTAGAGTCAATGTCTCGACCCAATATCTTAATGTTATTTACATTATGAACTTTCATGCTTTTATACTCTATAGTAATATTATTACAATCGCAAGCTTTTTATTTAAAATCAATTTTTATTTTTTCTGTGCATATTTCTAAAAATAAACATTAAAAAGTACCTCATAATAAATCCCCCGATCACTTGTATCTCAAATATTTTCTTATGCAAATAATTACGAATTATTTAAAAAATTTGAAAATAATAATAATTGTTATAAAAATGCAAAACATAAACAGAAGATCAATTTGAATTTAACCAAGTAATCAAATCATTAAACATTTTATTTTGCTATATGAATTTGAGATGATATTTACAATAATTTCCAATTGTTACGCATCATATACTCATATGTATACAGCTACAA